>OZ012722.1:17633039-18833039 GCA_963942605.1 Poecilus cupreus | reverse complement strand
TGAAATGTTAAATATATTTCGTTTTTGTTTAATTTTCCACTACCGTGTAATTGTTTTCCTAATAAATATTGATTTTAGTTTTATTGAATTTAGATAACCAAATTGCATGCTGTGAAGTGAATAGGTAAAGAGATAGTGATAGTTTTTTTGAAGGTCTATCAGGTTTTTAGGCACATCTCAAAATAAAAATGAGTTAGAGTAAATTGTGTTATATTTAAAAATGTATAGAATATTATTGGTTACATTTTATATATGAAACTTTTTTCTATATTTTGTACCGTTTAGAAGTTGAAATCTGCAAGAGGTTATGCGCAGAATACAAGATTTTTTGTTTGTTTGTATTTCGCGATTGTTTTTTACTCGGGAATAACCGTAACATTAATTATACTTATTTTTTATGGGGAAATTGCATGTTGAACTAATTTTCTTTTTGCGGTTTAGAAATAATTCAAGGAATCTTTAAATTATAGACGAATGATGAGTCTGCAAAAAACAATTCATGTTTCATTGAAGTTTTTTTGTGGTTAGACACGTTTTGATCACGTTTTTGATAGGAGGTTGACTGTTGGACATAGATACAAACACAGGTGGAAAAAACATTTTTAATTTCAATAGCTATTGAATAAAAATATTATCAATATTTTATTTCGTGTTGATCAAATCTTCATTATTTTTTATTTGGATACAAGAACCTGAATTGGCCTTTCATAATCAAATTTATTATCAATACAATAGGTAAATAAAATACTTAATTCTATTATTATATTTTTATCAGGTTACACACAATTTTATGACGCCATTTACCCAATTGTAAGTATGGCGTTTTGCTTAAAGCAGATCTAAACATGTGATATTTTTTGCAAGTATTGACACATGTCAATGATGTTGTGGAGGTCAATAATTATTTACGATATTATCCTGTCACTGTTTCGTATTACAGACAGTGAATAAAGGAAAAGCCCAAGAAAAAAACGTAAATACCAGATAAATAATAGTAGTAAAGCAAGTTTTTGCTTTACTTTCCTTAAGGTAGTAAATATTATAAGAATTCTACACATTGATATACAATATTAATAAATATTTAGATATTTCTTACATCACGTGCTGAATGAATGATAATCTAAGTTGTTAGGTTAGGTGTGAACCAATCTGTCTACAGACAAAGAATAAATTATGATGTCTGTCATATTATTATTATTTAAAATTGATATTAGCATAATATCAGCACGTCAAAATTATTTCTGGGGCATGTGATGGAAATTAGAACATGAAAACATTAACATTTCGTGTTTTGTTTCAATGTTAAATAGTAAGAGGATTGCATTTATTCGAAACTAAAATTGCCAAATTAACTTGTATTTCAACACATGTTGCACGTTCTATATTTTGCGAGATGTTTTAAATAAAATGTGATGCTTACAAAAAAAATAATTATTTATGTATCAAGGCAGTGAAGTTTAACGAATTACGAATATGGAATTTATTTGCCGAGGCCCGAGGAAAATAAACTATGTGAGTCATAAAAAGGAATTTCAGTGCAGCGGTACATCTTAAATTTTATTTTGAAATCTAAAATTAGAAAAAAAAGTAAACAAATATTATATAGGTTAAGTTTATACATCTGTCAATACAAACTGACACTCAGTGATGCCAACCTCGAACATTGAATAACACTCAAAATTATATTTTTTGTCCTCAATTTCTTTATTGAAATTAATTCGTTAATTCTTCTTGCACATATTGATTCATTTTACGTATAAATTTACTACAATACGTCATATATCTGCCAAAATTATCTTAGTTGTACAATAATTATTTTACAGTTGCCAACACTACGTTGCTTAAAATCGTCGTATAATGGGTTACTATAGTGAAGATTTCTGAGCTTTTAATGATGATTTTTGAGCACTTTAGTGCAGATTTCAAATAAAAACTATTGTATAATTCGATATCTATTCAATACGCTGATTAAGTCTGTGATTAGAACATATTTGGTTTGGGAAATATTTTATAGGAACCTGTCGATATTTTTGAAAAATCAGTGGAAATAGATTTTTACCTCCCTCCTACCTCTAGGTAAGGGAGGTATTGTTTTTGGTCAAAAAATTGGGTAGTGAGTTTTCAATCAATAAGCACGTTTTAGGATCCCTACAATATGATTTTACTATTTTCGCAATGATATCTGTATGTATGTGTGTGTGTGTGTAGTCTGTGGCAATTTTTTCGTCTCGCATAACTAAAATACTATAATACCAAAAAATACAATTTTGTGAATTATAGCTTCTTGTATTTAAATAAAGAGCTGATTAGATTTTGGATAAAATTGGTCAACCGGAAGTAGCAGTTTACCTGAAGCCCTGAACAGTTTTTCGTGAAAAACACGGTTAAATTTCCTTTTTCAACAATTTATGTTATTTTGAAAGTTGAAGAATATTTAATTTTACATGTGGTTTGTTTACACTAATTTTATTAATTTCCTTTAGATTTAGAGATAATAAAATATAAAGAAATTAGATTTTACAAATCTTGCATTCCTAGTACACCATGGAAACATTTAGAAATTTTCAATTTTTTACTAAATGTGACACATGTCATTGTGATTGTGAAGCTGTTTTCTTAGTGAAATATATCGTGTGTCCCACGTAAAGGTTGGCATAGGCAATTAACATGTAAAATCAGTTTTTTGTAAATAAAAAGTGTCCGGAAAAAAGTTATGCATCCAAATTGTATATCACAATACTGCCAATATCCCTACATCTTATTAAATACAGATTACTTTATTTTGATACCGCAATTTAATGAAATTAATAATATTAATTCCTAATTTTCCGCCTACTTTTTTATTATTACTGACGTACAGTGCCTGCAAATTGTTTTAAATATTTTAATCTGTCACTGTCAATTTCTGACGATGGAAACCATTCGACGTTCATACTTGGGAACTATTCAGATATTTGTCTTGCATTGCGCCCCACATAATACATTCTAATAATATTAACTCGGTTCTCTACACAAATTAGAAACATACATACATACATTTAATGTATTTGTGATGACAGCGACAGATTAAAATATTTAAAACAAATTGCAAGCACTATACGTCAGTTGCAATAAAAAGAGTAGGCGGAAAATTAGGAATTATTATTATTAATTTCATTAAATTGCCGTATCAAAATAAAGTAATCTGTATTAAATTAGATGTAGGGATATTGGCAGTATTGTGATATAGAATTTGGATGCATAACTTTTTGCCGGACACTTTTTATTTACAAAAAACTGATTTTACATGGTAATTGCCTATGCCAACATTTACGTGGGACACACGGTATATCATAAAATTAAATAAATATACGAAAGAACATTAAAATTCTCAAATATAAATAGAAAATAAACAGATAAGAAGGTATGTTTCTGTATCATCAAATACTATTTTGTACCGTTTAAGAGTAGTATTGAGCGGGAGGTTATGCGTTATATTGCTTATTACATGTCAAAATTACTTCAAAATTAATTACTTCTTTTTCATTTATTATTTTTACTAACTTGATCATAATAGTGACAAGATTGTTAGATATATCTGATTCATAATTAAATATAGGTTCAAATTTCTTAATCATTTTCTGTTTTAAATAGTTCACTGGTGGCGTGAGGATCAGATTTTCTATTCGATATTGTTTCAGATTATTTAAGGAACGGCCTCATACGGTCTAATATTTGATCCTTTGCATAGATTTAATTCGATTTCCAAATAAATTTTTAAATAATTTTACGAATTAAAATACAATTTGCTGTGTGTGGTCTGTGGCGATTCTTTCGTCTCGCATAACTCAAATACTATAATATCCAAAAATACAGTTTTGTGTATTTTTGCTTCTTATATTTATATGAAGAGCTGATTAGATTTTGGATAAAATTGGTCAACCGGAAATAGCAGTTCACTAGAAGCCTTTAACAGTTTTCCGTGAAAAAAACAGGGTTAATTTAATTTTTCAACAGTTTATATTATTTTTAAAATTGTAGAATATTTAATTTTACATCTGTTATTAATTTTCATTAGTTTGAGATAATAAAATATAAAGAAATTAAATTTCATAAATCTCGCATTCCATGTGCACCATGGAAACACTTAAAAATTTTAAATTTTTTACGAAATGTGACACATGTCATTGTAATTGTGAAATTGTTTTCTTATGCCCGGTTACACCAACGTTAGTCAAATTTTAAACTTGGTTTAAATAAATAAAAGCGTATCTAATTTTTGACATAAATGTCAATTACTCCATATGGCATATAACTTCGATTTGCTTTTATTTATTTAAACCAAGTTTATAATTTAACTAACGTTGGTGCAACCGGGCATAGTCAAAAAATTAAATAAATATACGAAAGAAAAATTAATTTCTTAAATATAAAAAGAAAATAAACAAATAAGAAGGTATTTTGCTGTATCATCAAATACTATTTTGTACCGTTTAAGAGTTGTATTGGGCGGGAGATTATGTGCTGGACACATCAGATTATTATTTAATACAATAACATTTACCGAGATATAACAAAAAACTTTATAGGCCTTCAAATAAACTGCCAATTCCGTTTGATAAATGTTCCCAAAACCTAATCAGCTTGCAATATGAAAATAAATAAATAAATATATCATCACGCCTTTTACCCATTAAGGGTGTGGCACTCTGCTTACGCAGATCTCGGTAGGTGATATATTTTTGCGTATGAAATGCGGTTACCAGCCGTCAAGTCATAGCCCCCAAAGTTGTTAGTGGAGGGGGAACCACGGGGGTAAATTTAAATTTGTAACTGTCGGCAGTGGGATTCGAACTGAGGATCTCACGATCCACAGTCCGACACGTTACCACGGAGCTATTTACCCCATGGGGGCTTGCAATATGAACATTTAAAAACTAAATTTTAAATTTGATCCGTCTCAATGCCTCCTTTACAAATTTGTGCGGGAAGTAACAAACTAATCTATGAATATACTGAAATATTTACACGTTTTATAATACATTTACTATAAACCTTCGTTTAATCGGTATAGCATGTACCTTATATTTAAAAACAAAGTTGATCTTGAAAATGTACCGCAAACTATCAACTTCTGCTTCCGGTTTGGAACGTACAACGTAAAAATTTAAATGTGAGTAAATGCAGTCTAATTTTTAATTTCTAAAAGCCAGCCATTCAAAATGTGTGAAGGTTGTTCACTTTTGAAAGCAACCAAAAATTATAACCAAATTTCGATGTCGCAAGTTTTCGTCATTTTAATTAACCATTTTCCCCAACACCCAAGAAATTGTAACACTTCTCCGCAGCGTCATTCGGATGTTTTCAGAAACGGTTTTTGTGTTTTGTTTCCCGTGAAAAACCCTGCTCTGTGACGTCAGTAGAAAGTTTTCGGAATTCGTAATTATTGTAAATGCAACAGCTGATGATATATCGAGTAATCCACTCATTCATTGGTTGTTGAATATTCACTGTTATCTTTACGTTTGATTTTATCACAAAATATTCTTCGTTTATCCAAAAAGATTATTTTGACGTTTATGCTAGGAATAATTTATTGACTAGTAATTTGGGAGTTTGCATTACTAATAGTTTATTTAAAACTTTTTAAAATATTAAGTATATTGTCTATGTCATGGTATCTTTTGTTAATTACATATAATTATTAAAAATTATCTTGCGTATACATTTATAAATACATCTAAGGAAAATGTTATTTTCAATTTGGTATCCTTTCACATACTGGCAGTAGTAATTTAATTACTTGAAAACCTAATAAGTTTTTCTTATAGAATTAAGTAAATAAATGATATACCAGGTGGTTCATTAATTTGTATTTTTTTATATTATGCGATTATTTTAAATATTACCGCAATGTTTTTTAAGTATTTTAAAATTAAATGTTCATATATTTACAGTATAAGTTTATATTATTATATCATCCGAATAAATAATGACCATAATCCCGAATATAATACTGTATATTTTCTACTGTAAATTCAGAAATAACTTTTGAAAACGATCGAACAGGGGGCTGACAGTAGTATAGGATTTCTTGTGATAGAAGTTTTTGATTACTTCGGGTGCTCTAAACATAGATGGAAATGCTGTAGCGTTTGGTTAATAACTACAACTAGTAGGCGGCCGCACAAACAGTTGATTTGAAATTTGAAACTGACGTTTGAAACATTGAAACCGTTACCGTTACTTTGTGTTTTATGCAGAGACAAATATCTAAAGTTTTGTGTTTAGTTAGTGAAGTGACTCAATTTACTTGAAAGGTAAGCATTTTTAATTTATTACTTTCTTTGTTATTATCTAAAATATTGTTAGAGCATTTGCATGTTCCTTCAAAGTTTTATTTAAATTTGAACTTTCGATTGGTTTGTATATTTTTAAACAGTTTAACAATTTATTTTCACCGATTTAACAAAATAGGCTGTTCATATAATCTAATAAAATGATCGTTATTTTAATATAATAAATTTGTTTCAGAACATGAAGACCAAAAGGGACACTGTTCCAAGCTGCAGAACGGATAGTGTGGGTCATCCCGACATTTCCTTGTTCTGCTTACCAAAAAACCCAAGTTTATGTAACGTGTGGATGCAAAATTTGGGGATTTCGGTGCTGCTGGAAGGCAAGTCGGACGCTGCACTTACACACATGCGAGTGTGTAGTTTGCATTTTGAAGATACGTCCTTCCAAACGGCGTTTAAGAAAAAGCTATATAAATTTGTAAAGATATATTATATGTATTCATTAATTAAAAAATAAATTTGTATACATGAATTTATATTTTATTATTTTTAATACTTTGAAATTTGAATTTCATTAAATTCCCGCATTTTCATTTCAAATATCGCCTTAGTTCGGGTGCTCTATTCATAGATGGCGCAGAACTTCTACCACACTTAATTTTGCTGGGACTGTCGCGTCTCTCTTTAGATATTTGTCTCTGCGATCGAAATCGGTGGAAAATACACGTTGAAAAACGACATCAATATACACAATGACAACTGACTACACTGACAACTGTCACACGGCCGTTCTGATTCTGTGATTGGCCGAGAAGAGTGAATTATGAATCAACAATTCACTGTCGTGAATTATGACTCGAAAATTAAAAGAAAAAATTAATGTAATAATTCTTGACAGTGCAGTCAGTTGTCATTGTGTATTTTTATGTTGACGTTTTTCAACGTGTGTTTTCAACGAATTTCGATCATTTTTAAAGGTTAATTTCGAATTTACAGGAGTAGAAGCAGTACAGTATTATATTCGGGATTATGGTCATTATTCACTCGGATGATTTGCATTCCTCGCCTACGGCTCGCAACGCAACTTCATGTTCGTTTAATGACTATCATAATCCCTCATATTATTATTTCTGAACGATACAAAATAGGGAAAAAATAGATGCAAATTGTAGCCAATATTATTCTACGTTGTTTTGAATATAACAAAATTTAATTTAACTGAATTATTTACTGAGATATGCTCAAAATACCTTATGTGCCTTCAAGTAAACTACCATTTCCGGTTAATGGATTACTACCAAAATCTAATAAGCCCTTAATTTGACCATCCAGGTTCTAAATAGAAAATTTGAAAGTGTTATCCTTACCGAGATCTGCGTAAACAGAGTGCCACACCCATAATGGGTAAAAGGCGTGATGATATATTTATTTATTATCCCAGAAATTTTAATTTCTAAACTGTTAAACTAATAATAATAATAAACTTTTAATAACGGCACTACGGCAACAATATTAAACAAACATCAATAATATTTTAATATAAGTACCTAACGTAATAAACAATTTCAAAGAATTATAACTAAATTGTATATAAATTACTTTTAACTTTTTTCTTAAAACTAAAAAAATATAGAAATAATTTTCAAATAAAAATTGTAGCCAAAATTATTCTACCTATTTTGAATATAACTTATTTAATTACTGAGATAGCCCAAAAACCTATCACTTCCGGTTGATCTTCTGCTCCCAAAATCTAATTAACTCGTAAACATGAACATCTGACATCTACATTTAAAATTTAACATTGATAGCATCATTGAATTTTGAGTTATCGTGAACGGAAAAATGGGCACATGCAAACGTCATCGGGAAAGTAATAAAATCGTACAATCATATTGTAGGAACCAGGAACCATAAAAGTGCATATCTTAACCGAAAATTTACATATAATTATATATTTAGTATGTCCGGGATATAAAAATGTACCACTTTGCTGGTATTTGTGGTACTTATCAGATTTGACTGGGCAGATAACATTTGAAAATATAATCAAATAAATGTATATTTTCGCTTTAAAATTATTGTCAAGATAATAGCGTACCACTACTTTTAACTTTGCAAACCAATTTGAATCAACAAACTATTGTTTAACAATCTTAAACAAAAATGTAGTTAAATGTCGCCAAAACCAAGCCTTTTAGGTTATGTAAGTAACGGTATATAATTTGTAAACCCGTTGTGCAAATACTAAAGTTTTACTTCCTTTTCGTTTTCTTTACGGCTGTTTGATTTGAATATTTAAGTAAGATTCATTTTCTAACATTTTAATATTTATTGCGCGTCCGGAACATAACTGATTAAATAAAAAGTGTTGACCGCGACGAGTAAATAGTATTTTAACCTTGTTCTGTTCACCTGGTCTGTCAATTGTCCTCGATAGATCATTGATTAGGTTTCAATAAAAAATTCAACGCTTTGATTTCAGTTGTACCATAACAAAGATAGCCTTCGCGCTAAATACTAGATAAATTGTATGTTTTATTCGTAATTGCGATGTTGATAGAAGGGATTTTAATGTAATTAACAGATAAGATTATTTTTAATGAGATTATTTGAATTTTATGTAAGCCGGTAAAGCAGATAACTTGGAATTCAAGCATGTGTTGTTAGGTAACATAACACGCGGATTTATTTTTCTTTGTTAAATTTTAATGACGCAAAATTGTGTAATTATCGTAAATTCTTTTGCTATTGATTAAATATCTCTTTTATTGTTTTATTATACAACAGTAATTATTATATAAAACTATTTTCAAAAGCTAAAATATAATAAAAAACATATTTAAATATAATCTTGCACTATGCTTTTATTGATAAAACCTATTTATCAGTAAAACTACATATTTCAGCAATTTATGTTTCGAAATGATAAATAAATAATAAAATAAGTATTTCTAACTTTGTTTATTCACTATAGTCACACATATACATTTATTATAACAAACAATGTAATATCATAATAAAACCTGACCGTTATATACAAATATAAATTTAAAAAATATGGATATGTTACCATTATACATATAATTACAGTTTTTGTTGATTAAAAATAGTTACATTATAAAAATATATGTTTATTCTTTACCCAAACATGGCTCCACAATTTGAGCACCTTTTGTTCTTCAATGCCAAACAGCATAGCAAACCTATTGGGAAAAAGAACACTGCACAAAAAATTGCTAAACATGGATAGTCATCTTCTAAAATGCCAATTCTGCAAGCTGGACAAGCCCCAATAACAATGATTTCGGGAGGAACTATAACAGTAGTTGTAGTTGTTGCAGTAGTGCCGTAAGTTGGATAATACGCGTTGACCATCGGCGCTGAGGGGTTGTTATAATTTGGGGGCGGTGGAACATGAACCCCTATAAAAATAATCCATTTATAAACAATAAATTTAATTATTTATTACAGTACCTGGTGGAGGTTGGGCTGTGGCGTACGCCGTATACGGCGGTGGTTGATCGTAATTCGGTGTCTTGTTCATTTTCACTGTTTTGAAATTTAGGTTGTCAAATTCAAGTGCCTTGTCACAAATGTCAAAGTGAAACAACAAAAATGACAACAAATGTCTTAACAAGAAATGTCACTAACAGATAATTAGGTCACGTTGAATTATTCTTTTTTGTAAATATTTTATTTAATTTCAAATTTGCGAGAAAGTAGTTTTTATGTTTCACAATTTATTGTTGTATTATAATTAAAATACTTTTTCATGCTCGAGTTACTATTTACGTCTGGAGAATTTGTCTTTCACTGTTGGTAATACATTAACAGCTGTCTCCGTCCGCACTGGTTCAACATTGTACGTGGAATATGTGGTTTTATTGTAAACATTTAAAAATAGTTTTTGTTAAATTTGTGTGATTTACAACTAATAATACTACATTAATTTCTGTGGTATATGTAACTGTGAACGTTTTTCAAATATCAATAAATTTATCTGTGTGTACACGTCAAACATGGCTACGGTGACGGGAATGCGAAAGAATCAAACGCTTAATATGTTGACACATTAAAAAAAGAATACAAAAATATCCTTCAAAATAGTTAACAATGCAAATAAATCTCAAAACTAAAGAAATGTTTATCGTAAGAGCTCTAGAGAAAATACTAGCTGATAAAGAGATAAAAAGATCTCATCATTCGCAACTTAAACGAGCCTGTGAAGCAGCATTAGGTAAGTATTAAATAATTTCACTAATATATACGATTATTATATTATAAATATTTGTAGAGGATATAAAAAAAGAGTTGAAAGATGGAACGCTGGAAACGTCGGATTCATCCGCCGCTCTCCCAATCCCCAAAAGTGGCGAGGCGAATGTCACAACGACAGAAAAGTACTTTCTACCTTTCGAGCTAGCCTGTCAAAGCAAATCATCACGAATTGTAGTCACGGCATTAGATTGTTTACAAAAACTTATAGCATACGGACACCTAACTGGAAATGTGCCTGATTCCACAACTCCCGGAAAATATCTGATAAATCGAATCGTTGAAACGATCTGTGCTTGTTTTTCTGGACCACAAACAGATGAAGGCGTCCAACTACAAATCATAAAAGCGCTTTTGACAGTTGTAACAAGTCAACATGTCGAAGTTCATGAAGGTACTGTACTTTTAGCAGTAAGAACTTGCTATAATATTTATTTAGCGAGCAGAAATCTTATCAATCAGACAACAGCAAGAGCTACTTTAACACAAATGCTAAATGTTATTTTCTCCCGGATGGAAAACCAAGCATATGAAACAGAAATCCCTGTAATAGAAACAGTTCATGTTAAGGAAACAAATCCATTTGAACCCACAAGCGAAACAATTGTCAAAGAAATTCTAGACTCAGTTGTTGACAACGTCATCAATCAAAGTCGAGTGAACGAAAGTGAAGAAAGATTATCAGATTCTCTGGACGAAAACAGCATCAAAAGAATCCCATCTCAGGATAGCGTCGAAGTTCAGAGTGAAAACGATGCTACAGTAACAGCTAAGTTTACGCATATTTTACAAAAAGATGCGTTTTTGGTTTTTCGCGCACTTTGTAAACTTTCAATGAAACCGCTACCTGATGGAACGCCAGATCCCAAATCGCATGAATTAAGATCGAAAATTTTATCGCTACATTTATTGTTATCGATTTTACAAAATGCCGGACCAATTTTTCGGTCCAATGAGATGTTCATAACCGCCATAAAGCAATATTTATGCGTAGCGCTCTCAAAAAATGGAGTTAGCTCAGTTCCGGAAGTTTTTGAGCTATCGCTTTCCATTTTTGTCGCGCTGTTGTCAAATTTTAAAATGCACCTGAAGATGCAAATTGAAGTATTTTTCAAAGAGATATTTCTAAACATTCTTGAGACCTCCAGCTCTTCTTTTGAGCATAAATGGATGGTGATCCAAGCCCTAACGAGAATATGTGCCGATGCGCAATCAGTGGTTGATATTTATGTCAATTATGATTGCGATTTATCCGCTGCTAATTTATTTGAAAGATTAGTGAACGATTTATCGAAAATAGCCCAAGGGAGACAAGCTCTAGAATTGGGGGCTTCACCCAATCAAGAAAAATCCATGAGGATACGAGGTTTAGAATGTTTGGTGTCAATTTTAAAATGTATGGTTGAATGGAGCAAAGATCTTTACGTGAACCCAAATTCGCAAACTACTCTAGGAGAGCGCCCAACTAAAGACACTGATACAGATTGTGGTACCGCCTCTTTGAAGTCGCACGGGGGCTCCAGTAACAGTTTGAACTCTGCAGATTCAAGCGGAGTTGGGAACCGAGAGGTTTTGGATTCTCCAGAACAATTCGAAGTTTTAAAACAGCAAAAAGAAGTTTGGGAAACTGGAATTGATATGTTTAATAGAAAACCAAGAAAAGGTATTTCTTTCTTGCAAGAACAGGGACTTTTGGGCACGACTGTAGCTGAGATTGCTCATTGGTTACACACGGATGACCGTTTGGACAAAACTTTCATCGGAGATTATTTAGGAGAGAATGACGATTTTTGTAAAGAGGTTATGTATGCGTATATCGATGAAATGAAATTTGCGGATATGGATATCGTAGCAGCTTTACGATATTTCCTGGAGGGTTTCCGGCTACCTGGAGAAGCGCAAAAAATTGATAGACTCATGGAAAAATTCGCCAGTAGATACTGTGAATGTAATCCTAACAACGGTTTATTTGTAAGCGCAGACACTGCTTATGTGTTTGTATTTTCTGTCATCATGCTTACAACAGATTTACATTCGCCTCAAGTCAAAAATAAAATGACTAAAGAACAATATATTAAATTGAATCGAGGTACAAGTGACAGTAAGGACCTCCCAGTCGAGTATCTTTCCCAAATTTATGACGAAATCGCCGGACATGAAATCAAAATGAAGTCAACAGTAAACAAACCCGGCAAGCAAGTTATTAACAGCGAAAAGCGGCGCAAGATTTTGTGGAACATGGAAATGGAGGTAATTTCCTCAGCTGCTAAGAACCTCATGGAGTCAGTATCGCACGTTCAAGCCCCGTTTACAACCGCGAAACACCTTGAACACGTCCGTCCGATGTTCAAAATGGCTTGGACGCCATTTTTAGCCGCTTTTAGCGTCGGTTTACAAGATTGCGACGACACAGAAATTGCTTCTTTGTGTTTAGACGGAATCCGATGCGCAATTCGAATCGCGTGTATTTTCCACATGTCCTTAGAAAGAGACGCATATGTCCAAGCCCTTGCTCGCTTTACGCTTTTGACAGCTACTTCACCAATCATGGAGATGAAAGCGAAAAACATTGACACGATAAAAACACTAATTACAGTAGCACACACCGATGGAAACTATCTTGGAAGTAGTTGGTTGGATATTTTAAAATGTATTTCGCAGCTGGAGTTGGCACAACTGATCGGTACAGGAGTTAGGCCTCAATATTTATCAGGTCCGACTCAAAAGTTACCAGACCCTAGTGTGAGTGTGAAGGAACAAATAGGGGAAACCAGCTCGCAAAGTGTGGTGGTAGCAGTGGATAGAATCTTTACTGGTTCAACTAGACTAGACGGTGACGCAATAGTTGATTTCGTCAAGGCTTTATGTCAAGTTTCCGTAGACGAATTGGGTCATTCAGGTCATCCAAGAATGTTTTCCCTTCAAAAGATCGTTGAAATTTCTTATTACAACATGGGAAGGATCCGATTGCAGTGGTCCAGAATTTGGCAAGTCCTGGGGGATCACTTCAACACAGTTGGTTGTAATCCCAACGAAGATATTGCCTTCTTCGCTGTTGACAGTTTACGACAACTATCCATGAAGTTCATAGAGAAAGGAGAATTTGCAAACTACAGATTCCAAAAAGATTTTTTGCGTCCTTTCGAGCACATCATGAAAAAGAATGTTTCGCCAACCATTCGAGATATGGTCGTTCGATGCGTAGCTCAAATGGTTAACTCACAAGCCAACAACATTAGATCAGGGTGGAAAAATATCTTTTCAGTGTTTCATCTAGCTGCTAGTGATCAAGATGAGGGAATCGTTGAGCTAGCTTTCCAAACAACCGGAAAAATAATTACTGAACTATACAATAAACAATTTCCAGCTATGATAGATTCTTTCCAAGACGCCGTTAAGTGTTTATCCGAGTTCGCCTGCAATGCTAAGTTTCCTGATACCTCTATGGAAGCGATTCGTTTCGTACGCACTTGCGCAGTGAGTGTACATTCTTCTCCGCAATTGTTTGCAGAGCACGCTGCGATGGAATCGGATGTAGCGATTCCGGAAGAGGATCGCGTTTGGGTACGAGGATGGTTCCCACTTTTGTTTTCTCTTTCGTGTGTGGTTAGCAGATGTAAGCTTGATGTTAGAACAAGAGGGTTGACAGTTCTGTTTGAAATAATTAAAACTTATGGAGATAGTTTCAAACCTCATTGGTGGAGAGATTTATTCAATATATTATTTAGAATATTTGATAATATGAAATTACCAGAACAACATACAGAAAAAGCCGAATGGATGACAACAACTTGTAATCATGCCTTATATGCTATAGTCGATGTTTTTACACAATATTTTGATATTCTGGGCCCTTTATTACTAGAAGAATTATACATTCAGCTTCATTGGTGCGTACAGCAAAACAACGAACAGCTAGCAAGATCAGGAACGAACTGTTTAGAAAATCTAGTCATTTCTAACGGGATGAAATTTAATGAAAAAACCTGGGATAAAACATGCCAATGTATGTTGGACATCTTCAACTCGACGATTCCTTCCGCGTTGTTAACCTGGAAACCAGATCCATCTTACGTAAACTTAGAAAACAACTTAGAAACTAATATCCGGCATGGTATCTTAAAACGGAGCACTAGTCAACATTCAGTTTATAGCACTTTATCGGAAGATTTAAAAATAAATACTGATTGTACTCTTTTCAACGGATTAACCATTAAATGTGTGGTACAACTGGAATTAATCCAAACTATTGATAACATAGTTTTCTTCCCTGCGACCTCAAGAAAAGAAGACGCAGAAACTCTCGCGCTTGCAGCTGCCGATATGACCGGCAGCGCAGCAGAACAAACCGAATGTCAACGAGAAGAACAAGGAATGTACCGATTATTGAGTTCCCCGCATTTAATACAATTAACGGAATGCTTAATGCAGTCTCATCGATTCGCAAAGGCGTTTAACGCGGACCACGAACAGAGAAACCTTCTTTGGAAAGCTGGGTTTAGAGGATCTGTCAAACCTAACCTCTTAAAACAAGAAACGCAGAGTTTGGCGTGTGTGTTGAGGATTTTGTTTAAGATGTATGGGGATGAAGGGAGGAGAGATGATTGGCCAGCGATTCAGAAAAGACTGATTTCTATAAGCAAAGAAGCGTTGGAGTATTTCTTGCATCTGCAGAGCGAGGCGCATAGAGAAGCGTGGACGTCGTTGCTTTTGCTGGTGTTGACGAGGATTCTTAAGATGCCCGATGACAGAGTAAGTTTAATATTTTAATCCTTTATTGTAAAGTGCTGTAATGTTGCTATGAAAATCAGATGTGAATACCACACGACTTTCTTATACATATCAAGAATTTCAATGCAATTTTTTTATATTGCTGTAAATTTTTACCTATTCACTATACAGCACAAGTATAAACACAAAAGTTATTCAAAATTGGTTACCTGAATGTTACTATTTCACGATATAAAAAATCTGATGTGTCCAGCACATAACCTCCCGCCCAATACTATTAAACGGTACAAAATAGTATTTGATGATACAGAAACATACCTTCTTATTTATGTTTATATTTGAGAATTTTAATTTTGAGTCGTATATTTATTTAATTTTTTGACATATTTCACTAAGAAAACAGCTTCACAATCACAATGACATGTGTCACATTTCGTAAAAAATTGAAAATTTTTAAATGTTTCCATGGTGTACTAGGAATGCAAGATTTATGAAATCTAACTTCTTTATATTTTATTACCTCTAATTCTAATGAAAATTAATAAAATTAGTGTAATCCAAAAACATGTAAAAATAAATATTCTTCAACTTTCAAAATAACATAAATTGTTGAAAAAGGAAATATTACCGTGTTTTTCACGAAAAACTGTTAAGGGCTTCAAGTAAACTGCTACTTCCGGTTGACCAATTTTATCCAAAATCTAATCAGCTCTTCATTTACATACCTATAAGAAGCAATAATTCACAAAATTATATTTTTTGGTATTATAGTATTTGAGTTATGCGAGACGAAAAAATTGCCACAGACTACACACATACATACATACATACATACAGACATCATCGAGAAAATAGTAAAATAGTATTGTAGGGACCCTAAAACGTACTTATTCATTGAAAACTCACTACACAATTTTTTGACCAAAAACAATACCTCCCTTACCTAGAGGTAGGCGGGAGGTAAAAATGAAATACGGCCACGGAAAATTAAATAGAAATAAAAAATATTTGACATTCCAGAAAATAGATTTAGATTTATTTATTACAGTGTTGTATTATTTTCTGTGGAAGTTTCATAGAATATTGTAATGGTATAATTGCGAATTTTGAATGCCATTTTTTTACGCGCAATAAATAAATAAATATAAAAATATTTTATATTTTTCGTTTTTGTTAAAGGTTACTTGGTCGTGTTGCAATTTTCCTAATAAATATTGATTTTAATTTGATTGATATATCAAGAAATATAATCATTTGGGTAACTAAATGGGATTTATTGCATGCATCTTTTTAATTATGAACAACTTTTGTATTTACCCTTTTACTGTAAAGTGAATAGGTTGAAATTTACAGCAATATCAAAATAATACCTTTGAAATCCCTATACGCTATGTTTCAATTCTACACACTGTATATGTATGATAAATGTAGAATAGATGTTTCAGTTATATGTTTATTCTCATATTCATTGAAACATAAAAGATACACAAATGATAATAAGAAAATTTAGGGTTAGCCTCAATGTTCCGAAGAATAACCTTATTATCAATTCTTCTTTCAGAACTCTTCAAATTGATATCAAACGCGAGAAAATTCTAATAACTAACATAAAAGCAATTGACGATTGCTCAATAGTAATTTTAGGTATTATAGTACAGCTTTCATCTGTGGGACCTTTAATTTCATACCAAACTCAAAAAGATTCAATTAACTATTGTAAAAAAACAACTAACCATTGTTGGAAATTATATTATAATTTAACTCTCCTCCCTGAGAAAATCGTAGCGAGTTTAGTCAAATGAAAGGTCTTGAGAAGATTTGACCTCAAATGTCACAAATTAATTTTTGAAGTTTGTCAATTGTTTTTTTTACAAGTTATTTGAATCCTACCGACTTAAATTTAAAAATTAATTTTACACAATCGTCAATTATTTTTTACACAAGATCTCATAGAGCATAATAAAATTAAAATATTGTAACATGTAAAATGTAGTTTAGAATATGTATTTGTAGTAGTAAATATGCAAAACGTGTCAAACTGTTGAAAATTGTTTCGCATGTTTGTAATTTTTGTGTAAATTCCATGGCTATCACTACAAATGATTATTTTCATAAAATTTTAAACATGATTTTACGTGTTACGAAAAGTCAAAAATAAATTATTATTAGACAAAAGCTGTAAACAAACCAGTGAGACACTGACAGGTTGACATTGACAACATGATAAAAAATAAATTATTATTAGACAAAAGCTGTAAACAAACCAGTGAGACACTGACAGGTTGACATTGACAACATGATAAAAATAAATTATTATTAGACAAAAGCTGTAAACAAACCAGTGAGTAGATGTTTTGACGTCTCAGTTTGTTTATGTAAGGTCAAATATACGCGTTGATGAACGAATCCTTTATTTAAAAAAAAAAAATAGCAAATTCTTTATTCAATTATTTTCATGTTCTTCATGGTCCAATAACTTCCATCCGTCAGAATTTCATGGATTTTTTTACAGTGACTTGTACATTGCAATGTCAGATGAAACGAATATTTTCGACCTTAAAATTTGATGAAATTAAAAAAATATCTCACTTAAATTTGTTTCATTTTTCATATTTGCATTACTAGTGACCCAAACTAATGAAATAATAATAAACAGAATACATCGGAATCCCCCATTATTTGTTAATTCGTAGAACTAAATCTGACATTTAAATAGAAAAGCTATTTATCATCTGACGATAAATTGTATATTTTTCTGGTAAATTACCACAAGATTTATCGTTAATTTTTTTCCACACACGATACAATTTCTCTTAACAGAGATTCAATGTAATATGTGAACAAATCACACGTGAGTGGCATCTAGATGACAATTCTAAATACAAATAAGGTTACGTTTGATTTTATCCGATTGTTACTTGAACAAACAAAACAAAAACGCCTGTAAACAACCAGGTAACTCAACCTATTTGTAATCTGAACAGCATTCATGATAAGTATTATTTGTACACACAATAAACCGATAAAATTACTGACGCAACAATTTATTTGTTTGCAGTTTGCGGCGCATATATCCAACTACTACCCATTGCTGTGCGAAATCATGTGTTTCGACCTCAAAGCAGAGCTCAGGTCCGTACTCAGGCGAGTTTTCCTGCGCATCGGCCCCGTTTTTCGGATCACAGTCACTTAGCCCGTACTTTACAAACCATTACAAAAGGGACGTAATGCAAATAAATGTTTATAGGTAGGTTATTGTGTATATACTAAATTTAAAAACATTTGCTTGTAGAACTATTTCATAATTGAATTTTAGATTTATGTTGATGCGTTCAGTTTTTCGCAAACTGAATTATGGAGATATTATTATATTTACAGGGTGTGTGGTAAAAATGCGTCCATAGGAGTTGTACAAATATTCTTAAGATACACTTTATGGTCTGGTTTTTATTGGACACGCTGTGTTATTAATAACAAGTGAAGATGTCCTTCAATTATTCGCCTATTTATAAACCTTAGTATATTTGTTAATTTAGCTGTCTTAAAACTATTTCGATTAATGACACAACTTAAAAACAGTTTGTATAAATTAATACTAGAAATTTCGCGCATTACTGAATTATTTTTTGCTTTGAGTGTCGATCACTCCATCTACGAATAAAATACGGAATAAATTATTCGCAGAATAGCTGCAAAATGTTCCAGCTGTCATTTTTTTAAGCGTATTTTTTTATTTATTCAGGTCCAATATTTCTATCTACGAATAAAGTACCGAATAAATAAAAAATGTCGCATCGAAATCATAGTTCAAATGATACTTGTTGTTCTAGCTGTAATTTTTTTATGCGTATTTTTTATTTATTCGACGAATAACTTATTCGGAAGTTTATTCGTAGGTGGAAAGACCGGCCCTCATCAAATAACTTATTCGGAAGTTTATTCGTAGATGGAAAGACCGGCCCTCAAACAAATAAAAAATATAGAAAGTTTAGTTTTACTTGAAGCATTTTTCTCTAAAATCGTCAGGAATACCAACTTCGTATTGTAAGCGACAGTTTGTTGTTTCGTAGGGATTTTAAACTTAAAGAGTTATTTAAAAAAAATGGTTATATTTAAAAGCTGCATCTAATAAGCATAATTATGTTAATCAAATAGGTTTCCTTCACAAAACAAGCAAAAGAAAATTTGAACTTGAGAAATTAAGAATATTCTAATTGGTTTGTCCTTGTCTAATGTTAGGTTATGTTACATTTGTCAAATCGAGATCCGAGAATTAATTTTAAAAATGCAAATTTAATTACATCTGAATATAAACTACTGTCTGGAAATCAATTTTTAATGTGAAAATGTTTTTATTTGGGTTTTTTCTCATTTTCGTGTAACTTCACTGTCAACCTTACTTGAATAAACCGTTAAAAATAAAAATATTAATCCGGAAACATGCATTTTTTTAAGCAAACGAATGACGGAATGAAGACTTTGTTATCATTTGTCACTAAAATTATACATTTTACGCGAAAATCGCAGAACAGTTTGAAATATTACAAATGTTTCGACAGATCTGTCAACAAAAATGTTCAATTTATTTGTTACATTTCTCATGAAGTTTGTAGCTAGTCCCAAATTGTAAATTTCATTTTGCTTTCATTTAGCGAAGGAGATCGATTTGATTAACATAATTTAGGCGTATTAAATATTATTTGTCATTCTAAACATTTTTTTGTGTTTATACTTTTAGGGCCGATATTTCCATCTACGAATAAAGTACCGAATAAATTATTCGCCGAATAAATGAAAAATGTCGCATCGAAATCATAGCTCAAATGATACTTATTGTTCTAGCTATCATTTATTGATGCGTATTTTTTTATTTATTCGACGAATAACTTATTCGGAAGTTTATTCGTAGATGGTAAGACCGGCCCTAAATCTAAAATCTATAGGGAACAAACTGTCTTTATTATACGAAAGTAGCATTGTTTTTCCTATTTAACACAAAAAAAGTCACCACTCAATATATTTTGATCAATCCAATTATTTTAAAGAACAATACTTCAGATACGAAAGATAGAAAATGTAATTGTGTGAGAAAAATATAAAATATTAACTATCTATTGACTAAATATATTTTGCGTTGACTTGTGTTCTTGAATTAATTTGAAGAACAGTGTTTCAAATAAAAAAAAAATATTTATAATTGTCTGCTTTTTCTTTATTTGAAGTATCTTTTTCTAAAACATTTTGGCTGACAAAAACCATTAAAAAAATATTAAATATCTTTTGAGTAAATGCATTTTGCGTTGTGAAATTTTCCTGAATAATTATTTTTCTATTTCACACTTTTTTTGTCTAATTTTTCTAGAAACTTCTTGACACAGAAATATAATATAAAATATTAATAATATATTGACTAATTATATTTTGTGATGTATAATAACGTTTCTGAATTATTTTATCAGAAAATGTTAAAATGAAACATGCAGAAAACATAATTTTCAATCATATTTATTCGAAGAATGTTTTCTTAAATAATTCAGTAACTCTGAACGGTGCAAAACCTACATCTGCAGAAAGGATACATTCTGAATTTTATGATATAAATTGCAATATTTGGAGATTATTTGTAATATATTAACAATTAAATGTAACACAATAAAAAAATGATAAAAATGTTTTTAAGTAACTGTCTTATTTCAAAATGATTTTAAAAAGTAGAAATCCATTTTTGCAAAAACCATTTTAAAATATCTCTTAACCGTAACAAATATATTAATGTTTAATTGACAAGGTGAATAATTTTAGAATCTTAGTTTTCTTATTCGTACCAACAGAAATTTAAATTTCTGTATGTACAAAAAGGAAAACTGGAAAAATAAGTAGTAACAGATCCATAAAGAATTCAATAATTAATAGATGATATATATAGTTATTGAATATTCCATATTAGTGCAGTATTTATTCAATTTGATTGTAATATTATTGTGGTTTATGTTATGTTATAAATTTGTTTATTTGTTATGTGTTTATAAATGTGCCTTTGGATTCATGTATGGCATTAAGATGAAGACTAATTTATTATTTCATTAATGTAACGTAGTCATTATTTATCAAATTATTAATGGTTTTAAGCACTGATTTGTTATCTGGTTATTGATATTTAACTTTAGTAAAAATAAAACTAGATACTTTAGTGATAACATAAATTATAACTAGGAATAGAAGACAAAAATTGTTAATTTCATATAATGAACTTATACATATTTTAATTAAAGTTCATGAATTATAATAATGTATCTTTTTATTATAAATAAATAATTCATTTTATAGTTTATTTCGTAGGAATTTTTAAATTAGGTCCAGAAGCCTACCGAGAGTTTTTTTTTTCTGTTTACACAGGGATGTGTCATTACCATACAGTTAAAATGATTGACAGAAATGTAATAAAGCGTTTTTATCTCCCGCCACATACCTGTAAGAATAGGAATCATGCAAAAAATTCGGTAGTGAGTTTTCAGTGGATGAGCACGTTTTAGGGTCCCTAGAATACGATATAATAGTTTCGCAATGATGTCTGCGTGTGTGTCTGTCTGTCTATCTGTGTGTGTGGATCTCTGAAGTTGCGGTTTCTAAAAAATTGCCGGACTCAAAATTCTGATATTTTATGTATTTTCTTTGTATCCCCTTGGGAAGAGCTGATTAGTTTTTGGCGATAATCCAATAACCGGAAGTGGCAGTTTACTTGAAGCCCTATCAAGTTATTTTGTAATATATCAGTAAATTATGGTTTAATGACAATTTTTGTTATAAGAATAATGTTTCAAATGATATTATCTACAATTATTGTTTGAAACATTTTTCTCTTATTCTCACCTTATACGAATTACAACACGTTAAAGAAAAATTATATTTTAACATTTTCGTTCAAATTTGCTAACTTGTGCTTAACTTATTGAAACAGAAATAATTTGCAATAATAATTCCTACAAATTTAATGTAATTTATTAAGTATTAAAGTAATTAATAGCTATTTATGTTATGTATTGTCATACATAATTTACGGTTGAATTATATACAATGGCTAGTACCACGAGCTCTGTTTTTGGGTGTTTTAAGCTCGGTTTTAGTGCTGTACAACGTTCTAAAATTATTTTACAAAAAATACTTCAAATAAAAGTGGTAGATAATACACTTCTCTGTAATTTCTATTTGAAGCATTTTTTATAAAATAAT
The DNA here is from genome assembly GCA_963942605.1 of Poecilus cupreus. NCBI lineage: Eukaryota > Metazoa > Arthropoda > Insecta > Coleoptera > Carabidae > Poecilus > Poecilus cupreus. The sequence goes on along the minus strand of OZ012722.1, from coordinate 18,810,522 downwards.
TTTAGAAGATTGTACAGCGCTAAAACCGAGCCTAAAACGCCCAAAAACAGAGCTCGTGGTACCAGCCATCTTTCCAACGAATGATTATAAAACAAAAACTTTTACTTCGTATCTATGGTGATGAATTAGTAATAAAAGAAAAATAACTTTTACCGTTTGTTGGTATTGGAGACGAACGATAAAAATATTGTCGCTTGTTGCTATTGGGGACGAGGGACAATATAAAATTCCTCAGAAAACATCAACTTTGCGTTCAGCCGTTGACAAATGCAAGTTCGAAAGCCAACTTTCTGTAGCAGTCGTCGGAAAAATAAATTTTCTCTTTAATAAATAACTATGGTAATAATTCATACACTATGCATGACTCGTACAAGTGTGAATTGCGTATTCTAAATTTTTTATTTATTTGTAGCATAATTTAAAATTAGCGGGATTTATAGGAATATTTGGTTTCTCGACCAATATTATTCTAGTGTTGGTACATACCATTATTATTTTAGGTTATGTGTGCAACCACCGGCTTTTGAACAACAACGGTTTCGAGATGGACCCCAAACGAATTTCTTTAAATTTAATACATTTTTTACAAGATCATCGACAGTTATCACGCGTTTACATAAATCGAAATATACAGACGATTGAAGACTTAGAAAAACACATTACAAAAGTTTTTAACATTGATACAAATTTCTATTTAGTTTGCAAAAACTTTTATCTGCCACCGACTGAAAGCATCCATTTACTAGACGATAATGATTTAATTTAGTGAGTATATTATTAAAATATATATTTATTTTGATGTACTAAGACTGTTTTTTCTTAGCGTTATGCCAAATATTCGTACGGAATCGTTTGTTTACGATAGAAATAAGAAGACGAAAAAATGTAAAAAGTATGGATCTGAAGAAACCGAAACTGTAGAGCCTGTTAAAGGTAAGAAAAAGAAATCTAGTTTAAAAAGTGTGGAAATAAACGAGAAAAATGATGAAGAAGTAGAACTTCCAAAAAAGAAAGTTAAGAAATCCAAGAAAAATGTGATTCAAGAGTTAGAAATAGAAGTTTATAATGACAATAAGAGCGATGAACGTGAAAGAGATAAAGAAATGAATATGGAAGTAAGTGAAGCAGATAATCAAAAAGAAATTTGTGATAATATCGATGAAAAAGTTCGAAAAAGGCGACGATGCATTTCCCCAATAAAAGAAAATCTTGGCGTGACTCCTGAAGTATTTTCCGAAACAAACCAATTTAGAGATCCACAAAGCAACGAAATTGGTGAAGAAAGCAAGGAAATGGAGACAGATAATAGTAAAATAATTGTGCATTCGGTAGAAATTATTAGAAACTCAAATGGACAATTAAACCCACCTTCGGTAAACGGAAATAGCCAAATTCCCGATTCTTCTCTTGATAACAGCGCAAATGAAGCGCCAATCAGTAACAAAAGAAGTTTTTATAAACAGTATAGGCAACATAGCGGAGTTGGAAGCATCCTAAAATTATTAAATTCCGAAAACAGCGCAAACGAGAGCGAAGAATCCATCCAGAGTGACAACAACTTCATTACGAAACGCAAACGAATTAGAACTCGCCGGCGCCGTAAAACTAAAGTTGACTCTTCTCAGAATAACACCCCAGTTGAGAGCCCCGTTTTCAAGCCCCCTAAAACCAAGGCGGCCCCAAAATCTCACATTAAATTTACAGAAGAAGATGGGAAAGATTGTGAATCACCTTTAGTTCATTCTACACCTTTGAAATTAGTCAACAACAACGAAAAAAAGACAATTTTAAATAAAAACTTGTCGTTGAATCTTTCCGAAAATAATTTGTCGCTTGTTAGTATTAATCCGGCAATTTGTCCTGAGTTAACGGGTGTTCCACAAATCAACAATGTCATATTATTTAAGGTAATTTTTCATATTATTAAAAATTTAAGAGTGATCAACTTTATATTGCTTTTTCGACATTTCTAATTTATTTTGGAGAAATATGTTTGAAGTATAGTTATTTTTATTTCCATACCAAGTGCGGGAAATCATTCTTCCCGCATGAGCGTTTATTCGAAGCACGAATGCGTGGATGACGTCTTCTTGCAAGAGTTTTGTAGTTCTTCTTGTAACGAACAAAATTATAAATTTAATCAAAATATTCGGAAATTTACAAATTAACACCAGCACATATTGGAACGCTCACTGACGTTGAAAATGCGAGCCAAGAGAGACAACTAGTTGAGGGCTATCTCTCTTTATTGTACAATGTTTTTATATAACAAACGCATAGCTACAATTGTTTTTACGTAGCAAACGCATAGCAACAAAGAAGTGTGTCTTACGTCATCTGTCCATCTGGCTCGTTTTTCGATCACATATAACATTAGTCTCTTATCATTTTTAAAAAACCTTTTTACTAAAACCAATGGTTTTTATATAATGTAAAAAGGAAAAAACAATATACACAAAAGACTAGACGTGCCCGTTCCAGTATTACTATATTTCAGTGTATAGCAACCACCAGTTGCTAAAGAATTCGATATGACAGTTGAAATATCAATTTGTACAAATATTTTTCGTTAAATTATTGACTATTATCAATCATTTTTGCAGGTTTTTGGTACACGAAAATCCGTGTAAGTAAAATTGTGTGAACTAAATTTTGCTATTTATAAGATCATTAAGGAGAGCCAGTGTTCTTTTTTTGTGCATTTTACCGCACGAGTGTGCGAATTGAAAATTTCTGGTTGTCAATAGCGTACGTCAAATGTTGTTTAAGATGAGTACAAAAAACTATATACAGTTAATAGCTTGTATAATTTTTAAGAAATTTTAGCTAACTTGAATTTTGTTTAACAATTTTTTTCTAAGCAGTTGGTCTAATTCTCTAACAAACTGTCAAAAAACGATTCATTTTTGTCACAGGTAGTTGTTGAATATTTAGCCATTTGCGCGTCTTTGGGTAAGACGTTCTGCTTGTGTCAGATTTCGATATATATATTTCTGCGCGTACATGCTGTCAAATTTTAACCCTAAGTAAGAGAAGAATAATTTTTGTGATGATTATTTTTTGACATTTCTTTAAACCAATCAAATGCTTTATTGTATGTCACGTGTCTGTGTTTTAACCAATCCTGTCATTATTATACTGAGAATAATGCTCTTGTGAATATTCCCGGCAATTTTCTCTGTAGCTTTTTTGTTTTTGTTGACAGATATCAAATGTCAGATAGTTATCATCAACACAAGTAAAAATGAGCAAAAAAGATAAATTTAGTGGCGTGCCTGATGATGAAATCAAAAAATAATCTAATTAAATATAACTCGAGAGTTCGATAAATTAGAAAATAATTCTCCAGTATCTTTCTCAAACTTGTCGCCATTTGGCAATAGCCACTCAAGCCCTACGGGCTTTCGTGGCTATTGCCTGGCAACAAGTTTTCGAAAGATCTGTCAAATTATTTTCAATTTATTCTCACCCTATTGTTATATTATTACTGAATATTTCTTTGATATTTCATCAAATTGATTATAAGAGTATTTTGTTTAATGTTTCTGAATTATTCCATGAATAATGTTTAAAGTAATAGTTGCAGATAATTAAATTTCCTATCAGTTCTATTTGAACCATTTTTTTCTAAAATATTAATGAACGTTTGACAGCTCAAATAAAGTTAAGAGATAGTAAACCCGCAATCACAACGGCATTCGTTTTATACAAATAGACGTTAGAATTACAATTCTTTGTTTGAATTTGTTATAGAAATTAAAATTAGGGAATGATTACGCACCCACGATGTCCAACTTCATTTTGGCACAAGTTCAAGAGTTGATTGAAAATGGAGAAAAACTAAGGGTTCGTGTACTCGGTAAGTAAATGATATTTTTGTTTGTTTTATATAGGTATAAACTAATCGACGGCTAACCTGTTTATTTTGTTTTTAAACAATTTTCAACTGTACACAAGAGCTTTTTATTTGCTATGGGAAAGGTAAATAACGATTTATCACTTTCAAAAAGTTAAATTATCTATAACAAATGTTAATAAATAAAAGATTTTTGGCTTAAGCTCTGTACATTTTTTAAATTAAAATACAAAGTTTCAACTTCCTGTGCGTGATTCTTCGTAAGGAAATCAGTGAATAACATTTGCAAGTAAATAGAATCAGTGATTTATTATTAGTAGCAATAAATTTCTTTATGTAACACCTCTCAATAAATGCTCTATAACTATGGCGATTTTAAACAAGCAAAGTAACAGATTATCCACTAGTGGGTATAATTTTGAGGAGTCACTAGTGAGTATTTTTTTATTTATAACAATAATAACACACAACACCTTGGTAACTACTTCGATTGACATTTTAATTTAAAAATTAAAAGCTTATGCCACTGTCAAATAATATTTCTTTAATAAAGTGGAATTACCCACTTGTAAAGTAAATAACTATTAACTCTCTTATCTTATGAGTCTCTCATTGGCACATTTCGATCTTGCTATTTGCTATAATATTTGTTTCTTTCAAATTTATTTCAATGTCATGACTAGCCACAGCAAATCTCTGATTGGTTAAGACGAATGGCACTTTTGTGTTCTGTAATTCTTGTTGTTATCGTTCTGCTGGTTTAATGTAACATTTTCCATATTTACATAGAATTTTTTGCTGAAGCGGGAAAATATCCTTTACATCCTTCAACATATGTTGTAATTTGAGATGTGGAGTAAAAGATATTAAGATACTATTTGTTGACAGTATTCCTCCAATTTTGTCTAATATTTTGGACGTAGGACAGAGCAGCAAAGAAACCTTTATTATTGTGTTCTGATTCAAAGTTATTAATTTTAAAAAAATAATTTGAAGACTTCGTTTCTTCTTTAAACTTCTCTTTGTTCTCTTTCTTTTATTTATTTACCATGAGTTTCAAGAACTTTATCAACTAATAAAGTGCGATTTTGTGTTGACAGATGGCCACGACGAGTTGAAAGAGCCAATGGGACGCTTTTCTTGCATTCCAGAAGAGGACGAAGATGAATTAGAGTCTAATAATAATTCTATTATTTTAGACAGAGTAGCTTTACTAGAGCCAAAATTATTCACAGGTATTAATATTTAATTTTTTGTTCGCATGGAAATCTTGTTTTACGCAAAATATTTCGAATAAAATATTCTGTTTACATTTCTTAACGTCAAGTAGATCACAATATAAGTTTGTTTTTAAAATAATATGAGAATTGTTGCTAAAAATTTTTTTACTATTGACGTATTTTTCTACTTTTATAACTGTTCAAACAAAAAAATTTTTTTTAATATGTAGCTATAATTCAGGTGGCCTTTTTAAATTTCTATATTTTTCTATTGTCTTCTGTTTTGTTTTCCGTGTCCAGTTTTTGTCAGTCTTTTTTAACAATGCGTAATTTTATTTTTACTGACTCCTTTTCCTTCAAATTAAAAATAAAAATTTGGATCGTGTACATATTGTATAATACAAATTTATTTTCGTTACAATCCAAATAATTGTATATTTTGTATTGTTTGTATATGTAAATATCTTAAAATAAATACTTAATTCTTTATCTTCAATCTTCCGCCAGGTTTTGTTCCGAAATATTTCGTTTATTGATTATGATGCATTTGACACCCAAGTATTTCAACATTTCAACTACCGCCGATACTTAGTAATAGGACGAGGTAGGTTATTTTATTTATTTTTAACAAGACAGCAAATAAATCAAAGTTGTAATAAATAAATAAATGTTTAAAAGTATCCTGAATCCGACTGAATCCTCAAGTTCGTATCTTGTTTAGTTTTTAAGTTACCACCCGTCATACTCGAACAATTTTTATAGATTCATTTCAGGACAGTTGAAAGTTCCCGTTTTACATTATTTTCTATACCTAATTTATCCACCGGTAGAAATGAATACAACTTTACAAAGTTATGTTAAAAACTACCCTTATTCTTGTGGTTAAGTTCCCATGTCCGTATCTTGTATATATTTTAAGGTATAACCATTTAAAGATGATCAATATTTTTAGATTGTCTTTCCAGAACATTCTGGAAGGTTCCTTTTCATATTATTTCCTATAACTTATTTATTCAACTGTCAAAATAAATGCAACTATCTATGTTTATGTTAAAAACTACCCTTATTCTAATGATTAACTCGCGATATCCATACCTTGTCCAGATCTCAAGAAGCTAGATTAGTTAACGATATTACATGTCTGTTTTTCTCTAGGTGTCTTTTACTTGAAGAATTTCTCTAAAATAATTCAGACACATCAGAAACGTTTGATTGTTGTAATCACAAAACTTCATCAGAGAATTGAAGCTGCTAAACTTACCAGAACCATTTTAGGGAAAATTGCTTCAAGTAAATCTTGAACAGAATTACATTTTCTAACTTGATCCAAGCATTTTTATATAAAATAATTAAGAAACCTTTAAGAGAATTATAATAAATCCTTACTTAAAAATTTCCCATTAACCAAATATGTTTTTTCTAATACATAAAACATCCATGACTCCAAAATAGATGAGTACACTCTTCTAGCTTTGATAGTTTTTATTTTACAGATGTTCTTCTGAAAAACCACATAGTAGATGTACAATTTTGTCTATATTTGGAATTATGGGTGTTGTAAATTCAGCAGATGCCTTTCATTAATAAAATCATTTTTATCTTATGTAAAATACTGCCCTAAATTAAAATTTGTAAAAAAACTCTTTGCTAACCATGCAAGCTTTTATGTTATGTTATAATTTAAAAATTTTTAAATAATGCTGCAAATAAAATTGGTAAAGAAAAAATTAGGGAGTATTTTCTTTCATTACGACTCCTTTGTACAGTCAAACGTTTGTCTAGAAATCGCCAGAAACTTTTTTGTTAACTGTAGGATGAGATTCCTTCTGCCATTTTCTGTCAAATTTATAAACAATATTTTGTGCTCTACTTCCGCATATTTCAAATTCCACTGTAGTTTTGTACGATCATGCGCATTGAGGTTCAATCTTTCAAAAAATCAATAATTTGGATTCGACGCAATGCGTTTTAATTTGAAATTTGAATCGATATGATTTAAAATCATTTATTTCACATTACTCATTAAAAAGGTTTTTAAGACTTGTGCAAGCACGAGATTGTCAAAGCTTTTATTGAATTAACTATATATAAACATACTCAAATACTTTTAAAATTATTAATAGCAATGACAATTGTAAACAAAGCCTAAATACACCGCTGAAGGTTTGTGAAGATGCTGTAATAAATTCGTGCGCTGAACAGGCGTTGAAATTTCTGAAAAGTAGAGCAGAGTGTGATTCAGGGCGAATTTATTAGTAAATAATGTTTTTGTTATGTTTATTTTCTAATATGTTGAAATATATTATTTATCTTATTGTTCCAAATACCCTAGCGCCATCTGTTGGATTTAATTATTTAATCATTATTTTCCAATTAGCAATGACACTTCATTACAAATGGCTGCTTTGTTGATTAATTTCGTTACAGTTTGACAACATTTTAAGCGTTTTATTTGTATTTCTATTTGCATGGCATTGAAAGAGTGGTTAAATGTTGTGCAAGGACCTGCAGCAGTACTAAGAAAATAGAGCAGATATACTAATATTCCCATATACGGTAAGTAATGTTTATAACTTTTATTATTTTGTCATTTTGTTTCTGTTTGCTGCAGAATGGCATTAAACATTATAATAAGTAATTCATTTGCTTTTAGAGTTCTTTTTTGTTTATTTTTTATTTAAACTATGGGGAACAAACTGTTTTTCACCGCGATTAAATATCATTACTAGCACCCGACTTACAGGCAACTAAAGTTAGTAGAATCCTACAAAACGCAATGTCTGGTTATTATTAGCTGGTTTGGGGTATTTTATTTGACGGATAGTGATGACATTTAGTGGGTTTGTTATTTAAACTATGGGGAACAAACTGTTTTTCACCGCGATTAAACATCATTACTAGCGCCCGACTTACAGGCAACTAAAGTTAGTAGAGTCCTACAAAACGCAATGTCTGGTTATTATTAGCTCTTTTGGGCTATTTTATTTGACGGATAGTGTTGACATTTAGTGGAATTGTTATTTAAGCTATGGGGAACAACATGTTCTACACCGCGTTTAAATATATTTACTAGCACGCGACTTACGTGCAACTAAACATTGTAAACCATTTGAAATTGTGTTAAAATATTTATTTCAATAAACATTTTATAAACTAATTCTAATTTTCCCGCCTTCGGATAAGAAGAATTTATTTATTTTTGCTATCGTTGGCAACACTATATTGCAATCAGTTTTGCCAAACGTAGCAAAAATTAATAAATTCTTTTTCTTATCCTTTAAGGCAGGAAAATTCGAATTGGTTTTAAAATGTTTATTGAAATACATCGATATTTTAACACAATTCAAAAAGGTTTACAATATTTAGTAGCACTTATGTTGCGTGCTAGTAGAGATATATAAACGCAGTGAAATTAATGTTATTCCGCAAAGTATAATTAACAAATTTACTAAATTTCACCACTATCCGTCAAACAATCCCCCCAAACAGCTCCTGAATAACAAAAACAACCAGATATTGTGGGCTGTAGGACTCTACTAACTTTTAATGGCCTGTAAATCGCACGCTAGTGTTGTGGGTAACACGTTCTGACAGCTGGTTAAAGAATAATTAGCAGTAACTCTTTACTAGTGCGTTTTAGAGCAAAATTGTTTAGACAAAAAAGATTCGCAGTATACCACTGACTTCAAATATGTTGTGGGTATCACGTTTTGACAGCTGGTTGACGAGTAATTAGCAGTAATTCTTTACTGGTGCGTTTTAGAGCAACATTGTTCAAACAAAAAAGATGCGCAGTATACCATTGACCTCAAATATGTTGTGGGTAACATGTTTTGACAGCTGGATAAAGAATAATTAGCAGTAATTCTTTACTGGTACGTTTTAGAACAAAATTGTTTAAACAAAAAGGATGCGCTGTATACCACTGACTTCAAATATGTTGTGGGTAACACGTTTTAACAGCTGGTTGACGAGTAATTAGCAGTAACTCTTTACTGGTACGTTTTAGAGAAAAATTGTTTAAACAAAAAAGATGCGCAGTATACCACTGACTTCAAATATGTTGTGGGTAACATGTTTTGACAGCTGGTTAAAGAGTAATTAGCAGTAACTCTTTACTGGTACGTTCTAGAGAAAAATTGTTTAAACAAAAAAGGTGCGCAGTATACCACTGACTTCAAATATGTTGTGGGTAACACGTTTTGACAGCTGGTTGACGAGTAATTACCAGTAACTCTTTACTGGTGCGTTTTAGAGCAAAATTGTTTAAACAAAAAAGGTGCGCATCGGGTGCGCAGTATACCACTGACTTCAAATATGTTGTGGGTAACATGTTTTGACAGCTGGTTAAAGAATAATTAGCAGTAATTCTTTACTGGTGCGTTTTAGAACAAAATTTTAGACTCTGACACTATTTCAACGCAGTGAAAAGCATGTTATTCCCCATAGGTTAAATAACAAATCCACTTAATGTCATCACTATCTGTCAAATAAAATACCCCAAAATAACTAATAATAACCAGATATTGCGTTTTGTACGACTTTACTAACTTTAGTTGCCTGTAAGTCGGGCGCTAGTACAGATATTTAAACGCGGTGAAATACAGTTTGTTCCCCATAGTTTAAATAACAAATCCAGTAAATGTCATTACTATCCGTCAAATAGAACACCCCCACGGGCCAGTTAAGAATATAAGTTTTCATTTGACTAAGATATAAATTAAGTTTAGATATTGTTTTAGCCAGTGATTGCACATCATAGAACAGCACTCAAAGATGCCCGCCGGTCCCCCTACACCGCCTTCGTGCCCCCAACAGGAGAGTTCGGCGTGAAGCTAGTCTCCGATGGTGACTCCAAGCCTTACAAGTAAATCCACAGCATTCCTACATTTATTTAGAGAGAAATGCTTCAAATAAAAGTTCCAGAGAAATTAATTCTCTACAATGTATGTCCGAAACATTTTTATGTAAACCCTCAAACTCCAGAGATATTCTAGAAAATGTTGATAAACAGTTTTCTCCCAAAGTGTCCCTAGACTCTAACCGGAAGTCATTTATTGACATTTGTTTTCAGTGTTTCAGGTTCCGTGGGCAGCGCGCAGAGTCCAGAAGCTCCGGCAGCATCTGCGCAGACCTGGAGGTCATCTGCTGCTGTTCGCGGGTCGAGTCTTCACCCCTGGACGAAGATATTTATTTTTGTATCAATAAATATATGTATTTGTATAAAGTTAACAATAAATAAATTTGAATGTAATATAATAAATGATAAAATAAATATTTATTATTAAAATAACTTGACTTTCATTTAATAACCATCCCATGATCTAAGAAACTAAAATGTAATAATGGTTTGTTTTGAGAAAATACTTGATATATATATATATATATATATATATATATATATATATATATATATATATATATATATATATATATATATATATATATATATATATATATATATATATATATATATATATATATATATATTATGAACCAACAAATAAATATTACGAAAAAATTTATATATTATGAACCAACAAATAAATATATATATATTACCCAAAAAAATCGAGTTAAGGGAGGATTCCTATAGATTCAGCCCTAAAAACTCTAATGGCGGTCTCGAAAATTGGCGCTCACCCTTAAATCTTACGTAATTAAATAAAGCAATCTAAATTCTGCTTTAATTATGAAACTATGAATGCTAGCGCAAAATGGATTCTAAAATCATATTCAGCGCACTCAAATTAGGGATATACAGTCACCTCCAGCCCTTAAAAGTTAATATTAAGGGTGATTTTTAAGGGAAACGAGTTTGAAAACTTTAAAGCGTCATATCTCGGAAACGGTAAGAGATATCGCAAAAATAACGAAAAACCGCGGTCCCTCTAGTAGTACCCTGAAGAATCGACCCTTCTCTACAACATATGTGAGTATGAAGGGCCTAGGGCCAAGGGTTAAAAAACCGCTAATTAATCAAGGTCACAGTTTCAAAAAACAAGCATCTTCATTTAGTTTTCATTATCAAGTCGAAAGAATGTGAGTGCCGAATTACCGCATTTAGTTAGTGCTGCCATCTCGTACAATATTTACAAACTATTATTATGTGATCACTGGCGGGCAACAATGGTTTCAAACTGCGATGAATTTTTGTAGTTTAGGAACCTGTACTTCTTAAATTAAACAATAGATGGCAGTAGTGAGATCAAAATTGAAATGAATAAATTAAAATTATTAATTCTGTTTTATTAAATGACAATATTAATTTTAAACTATTTTATTGCATATTTTAAAGTAAATAAAACACAAATTATTTGTTATAATTTCTTTATTATCTCTTTGTATAAATACATGTTTTATACATTATTTATTATCATATTATTTATAGGATAACAGCGTTCTAGTTAAATATAACACATGTAAAATAAAAACTACATAGATGTTGCTGGCAGCGGACGTCGGGCCAGTGCGCTCTGGTGAAGTTGTCCACGATGATTAGAACACCAGCAGCTCCACGATGATGACGCAGCAGCAGAAAATGGTGCCGGGTCCATGGTGGTCCTATATAAACACACAAATCATGTATTAATATAATTGTATTGCTGTCAAATTAATTTAATTACGATTTCGTTGCAAATAATTTACGTCAAAGCTGAAATCGGCTCCAAGATGAGCAAGGCTCCGGTGACGTTGTCCACGTGTCGCTATGAATATAGAAACAATGTATTAGATACAAGAATAACTGGGAACCTAAAGAAAAAAACATACATGTTACAGCACATGTTTCATTGTTAGTAGTATTATAATGTCCGCTTTATATCGCATTACCTCAGCAAGCTGGGTAACTTTGCCCTGCTTCACTTAATGTGAAGCGAGGCGCGGTTGAAGGCTCCGGTGACGTTGTCCACGAGTCGCTGTGAACATAAAAACAATGTATTAGATTTAAAAAATTATTGTGAACCTGAATAAAAAACATACATGGCATGGTTAACAGGAAATATTTGTCGATGTCTGATGATATCTGAAACATAAGCTCAAAATACAAAGCAGTAAAATTGTTTAATAAAACAAGTTATGGTAATCATTCCACAGCACACCCCACATAGTTGGTTTCAATGATGGTTTCTTTTCTTGACTTCTTTCTTGCCTTTTGTCCAACCTAAGTGGTTGTTTAAGTGTAGCTAACTTACAAACAGGCCATACTACCAGTCAAAGAGAATTGCTATTAAATGAGCAAATTGAAATACATTTCAATATAAAATACTTAATGGAAACAAAATTTTTTATGTGAAATTATTTTTGTTTGAAATGTTTGCCAAAATCTTTATTAAAAGCTCTGAAATCGGCATTAAAGTAAAATCCATTGTACTACGATTTTGAGTTGACAACTGACCGATAATTATTGTACAAGTAGGATAATTTCCGCAGGTGTAAGATGTACGATAGTAAATTTGTACGTATAATAAATATATGTGCAAGAACGAACTAATGAAGACGTTGGGAACAAAACACATAATTTTGAGTGTCATTTACGATAACTTCAATGTCCGAAGTTGCCAATACTAAATACAAATTCCAATTAACAACTGGCAGATGTGTAAACTTAATTTTTTAAAAGTTTTTTTTCTAATTTTATATTTCAAATAAAATTTAATATGTACCACGGTCACTAAAGTAACCATTATACGCAGTGTTGGCAACCGTAAAATAATTATTGTACAAGTAGGATAATTTTGATAGGACGTATTATAGTAAATTTATACGTAAAATGAAACAATACGTGCAAAAAGAATTTGCTAATTCATTCCGATGAAGAAACTGAGGATAAAACACAATTTTCTGTGTTATTTACGATAACTTCACTGTTCGATGTTGGCATCACTGAGTGTCAGTTTGACAACTGACAGCTGTATATACTTAACCTATATAATAATGATTTTTGTAGTTTTTTAATTTTAAATAAAATTTAATATGTACCCAGGCACTGAAGTTTCTTTTTCTATTTTTTGTGTGGCTAGTATGTGATTTTTCACTATCGATCTAACCTGAACCAACTGTTAAAAAATAAATAAAAAAAGTTTGAAATATGCATTTTTTCAAGTAAAAGGATAATGTAATAAAAACAGTTATCATTTATCCCTAAAATTACACATTTTAAACGAAAATTGTATTAATTTAAATATCACAATTTATGAATGTCTTTGGACGGTTTAAACATGGCAACGTTTATTTTCAAACGATCACTTTCATCAACGTCAATCAATTCGTGACATGAACATTGAAAATCTAAATATAAAGATTAGACATGAACAGTTAAGTGATCGTGGATAAAAAATTGTCACACAGACATACATCATAGTTAAAGTAGTGAATTCGTGTTTTAAATATTGTTATTGAATAAAATAAGTACTTACCAAATATGACAGCATTGAAATAATTCAAAAATAGTTTTCACATACAATAAATAATACAAAACATTTAAAATTAGCGGCATCATAACCTAAAAACATGGGCTAACTTGTCAAAATTAACAAATGTTTATTTGCTTTTAAATACATATTCATATAAATAGAAAACATGAGTCACTTTACCTCCTTTAGAAGGAACGATTTATTTAAGTCTTCAAATGTTCATCATCGGCAACACAGAACTACTTCACTGTCCCTAATAAAGGTTATGTTACCATTAAATGCATTACTTATCATTCTCAGATCGAATTCGAACCACGCGACATTGTTAGAGGTAAATTAGTTGGCTGGCACCTCCTTCGGCGGGGACAGCGGGTCGTTGATCATCGTGTTGCCCTCCACGCACTTCCAGAGGCCGTAGGTCTTGCCCACGGTGGTCTGCCACAGGCGGAGGGTTCCGTCTTCGGAACCGGAGGCGTATAGTTCGCCGTCGGGAGAGAACTTCACGCAGTGAACCGGCCCGAAATGACCCTTGAATGATTCTAAAAACAAAATGGAATTACATGCAAAACTTAAATAAATAGTTCCGTTGTAACACTTTCATGAAATCCTCAATTACTATGACGTTTACCACTTTGCAGAGCTTGGTATCGAACTGAGAATCTCATGATACACAAGACCACGGAGCTATTTACCTAAATATATAGGTTGTTAAAAAATTTGGGGTCACGAATTTAAAGGTGGATAATACATCTCAAAACAATAAAAAAGTTCATATAAACATATCCGGAAATGCCTAATTTCAGAGCTAGTGATTTTAATATTTTTTTCTACGACCACTTAGAAATCTGCTCATTGTATGTTTGTTATTGCTAGGGATATGAGGTACATTGTAAGCATCGTGCTAAATGAAATTATTTTGTGAGTATTTCAATACAGGTCAGCTCATTTAAGTACAGGTGCCATTGCTAGGATACTTATTTATAATTGTCAAATATTGGAATGGTGAAAGCGGGACAAATTAATTTTGAAATAATATCGTGGTCGTAGAAAAAGTATAGTGTACAACTCGCATGGAATGTCCATTTCATACTCGTATGATTTGCAACATTCGCCTTCGGCTCATGCTACAAACTTTCATACTCGTAAGAAATGCTCGTTGTACAATATACTATTATCCACAACTGTCAAATAATATACCCATAATTCAACAGATGTTTATCAATTAATGACCTCTGTTACTGTTGCTAATGAAATAATATTGACAGTTCCATGAATTAATATTATTCATTCGTTATGTCCAATTCAAATCTTACTTGTCAACAGAGTAAAATCAAAATTACTAATTTTTCTCATTTTTCATACTTTTATTTAAGTTTAAACGGTAGCTGAATAATTGGATTAAAGATTTTCTGCAAAATGTCAAATCACTTCAAAATTTTGTTACAACAGTACGTAGCCTAGCGATGGTTGCTACAATTTGTCTATGTTGATAAACAATTTTTTGTATTTGTCAGAGCAAAAATTCTATTTATCTTATAATTTCAAAACAAATATTTGACTAAATGTTTTGGATAAAATATAGTATTCTACTTGCATGTAATGCAGAAACACGGACCACCACTATCAAGAAACGTTCATCCCTTCAAAAAATTGAATTTTCAATTATGACACATGTCAAAAAATGTTTTTTTTTTTCATTTTTCAACTGTTGTTTTGTTTTTATCAAAAAGCATAGATTAGCAGATTTAAACGAAAATGTCAAAATTTAATTTTTCTTTAACGTGTTGTAGTTCGTAAATGGAGACAGCAAGAGAAAAATGTTTAAACAATAATTATAGATCAAGGAAGATATTAGAGGAAGCTTCACTTATACGTGAGAGAGACCGAACCGTCAGATTAACGCCATCCAGGTCGCTACGCGGCGCTGATGCTAATGCGCGGCAAGCGCACCTACTTTCAATTTTTAAATGTTTTCATATTCTTTAAAGTGATTGAAAAATAAAACACGGAATTGTAAATAACAATATATATTGTATAAAATAATATTTAAAATACATGTTTACAGGTACATATGCTGCAGATTCAAGTAGTTTTTCGAAAATCTCTTCTCTTGTGACAATTCAAATATTTTTTCTATTTCTTTCAAATTTTTACTATCCGCAATTAATAGAGTATCCAACTGATTTGTTATCTTGTTGATCGCTTTACGAAAAGTTGTACGACGCCTTTTTTAACGTATCCACAATCGAAAAATTCAAAATGTCAGTTTATTCCGCCGAAATACACTGGCCGCGCGAACAGCCTTTTTCACCATCAAAAAATCCATTCACCTCCGCACAACGCAAAACACTCCTGTCACGTTCCCCAAATGTTTCTGGAATGGAGGTAAATTAGAACACTACCCGTACACATCACCTCAGCAGATTCTTTTTACAAAAATTAAAACTTGAAAATTATATCTTTTGACAACTATTTATTACATACTGTTTTTTTTTTACATAGCTCACCATTATTATTTTTCAAAAACAGCTAACTGTGTACGCTCAAAACCACAAGTATAACTTCAAAATATAACTTTTTATAATTTTATTAATGTTCAATTAATTAATTGGGGTCAACTAATTCATTTACACATATATTTACGTTATTATATATGCTAGAGATATTTAAATAGAAATAAAAATAATTTATAATTGTATTCATCACAGTCACATTGGTCTTTCTTTGTATGTACTACATTTATGAAATTTGGTTGGTGTTCTTAAATTGTCCAGAGATATAAGTTACACCATCCAGATCGCTACGCGGCGCTGCAGTCACGAACCAAGGTCATGACGCAAGTGGAACTTCCTCTAATATCTTCCTTGATTATAGATAATATTTGAAACATTCTCATAACAAAAATTGTCATTAAATCATAATTTACTCAAATATTTCAAAATACTTTGATAGGGCTTCAAGTAAACTACCACTTCCTATAATTGGATTATCACCAAAAACTAATCAGCTCTTCCAAAGGGGATACAATTGATATATACAAAATATAAAAATTTTCAGTTTAGTAGTTTTTTAGAAACCGTAACTCCAGAGATCCACACAGACTGACAGACAGACACACACACAGACATCATTGCGGAACTATTAAAATCGTATTCTAGAGACCCTAAAACGTGCTCATCCACTGAAAACTCATTACCGAATTTTTAGCATGATTCCTATACCTCCCTTACAAGATGTGACTAGACGTAATAATGTACAAAATAACAATAATTAATGACAAATATGGAAAAAAACAAGAAGGCATTTCCGGATATATGTTTATATGAACTTTTTATATTGTTTGAGTTGTATTATTCATCCTTAAATGCGTGAACATTAACTGAAGAAACACTTTATAAAAACTTGCTTTCATAAAACAGAAAGTTATCATTAATTATTTATAAGTTTAGATAACAAAAATAATAAATAAACTTATTATTTTTAATTTGCTAATCAGTAGAGATTAGAGCAATAACATTTAATTATAAACAGTTTTCTCGTAAAAAAAAAACTGTAATATTAAAAATTTATGTTTAAAATTTAAAATCCACACTCACCAATTTCTGCACCAGTGGTATAATCAAACTTGTACATCTTCAAGTCATCTCCTCCACAGACGAAGATGCTCTTGTCCGGATGAAGCGAAGCCGAGTTAACACTCGTCGGCACCGGGAATTCCCGGATCTTGTTCAACGACTCGGAGTCAAGGAATGTCACCGAGCTTCCATGCGTCACCGTGATCGTGGTACCGTCTCGAGACACCTCCAGACTGTTGGGCACCGCGGGGAACTGCATCTTTTGCACCTCCTAAAAGAAGAGTATGAATGTTGTAAAGGAAACACTTTTTATTTTATTCAATTTTGAAAAATTTTCGCATTTTTCTTTGTTGGTTTCAATCTTATCCCAAGTACATTTTTCACAATTCGAATTGTGTCAGCGATTTTGTTCAATTTGGTTTTTAAATATGTGATGAGGAATATAGAAAAAGGAACATTAAGAACAAGAATTGGACAAATAATAGCATATATTGATGATATTGTGATCGTCACAAAAAAAGAAAAAAAATGTTACAGGAAATAGTAGCAGAAGGAAACAATATAGATTAATAATAAATGAAGCAAAAACAAAAATAATACCACTCGGAAAAATCATTGCAAACAAGAGAAATAAAGATGGATAATTCGAGCAAATTGAAAAATTCAAATAATTAAACATTTTACTAACAAACAAAAGAATAAGAAAACCGGAAATCAAGAAAAAGATAATGGTAACAAATAGAGCTTTTGAGTCAAACTAAAAAGTACTAAAAAAAACTAAAGATACTAAAATGAGAATTTACCGAACGATACTAAAACAACATGCTAATAGCAACAAAAATGTATCGTTTTTGACAGCTAATGAAATATTCCCCATTAAACATGAAGTTTTGATGCTATTTTGTCATCAGTTGCTACGTTACAACTTCGTTAGAGAATTGGGCCGAAAGACAAAAAAAGTTGATGAAGATTTAAGAATCATGGAACGAGAAACAATAAGAACAAAATTAGGACCATAAAAATATTAGAAAACGAATAAAGAATAAGAATGAACTATGAAATAGAAAAAGAGTTGGAAGGACAGCTCAGTGAAAAAGATCAAGCAACAGAAAGTCGGATGATTTGGGACATATAGATTGAAGACCAGAAGGAATAACAAAATGAAGTAGATGATTTAAAATCAGCAGGAATTCCAATAATCAGAAATTTGTTTAGAGATATTGAACTGTAAATCTGATTATATTTAAAAAACAATTACTAAAATATTGAACAGAATTTTCTGACCAAAGATTTATATAGAGTTAAAGCTATGAATAAATAATAATATATAAATCTGTAAAAATGACAAATAAAAAATCAACCAACAAAACTAAAAAAATATTGTCCTTAATCAGAGAAATGATCAGTTAGATTTAAAATGGAATAATACAAATAATTTGTCTGCTAAGAGTTATCTTCAGATTGAAGATATGAACAGATATTGAACTGAAAAACTGTTCAATTAATTTTAACACGCTAAAAAATATTTGAAAAATCAAATAAAATTACATTAAATCATAAATTAATAATGAACAAATATAAAAATAAATGAAATAAAAAGTAAAAATACAGTTAGAACATGTAGATATTTGACAGAGCGCTGTTAAAATTTGGCAACCGAAACTAGTATTTCAATTTTAAATTTGATTGATCTAAAAATGTTCTTCTGAGTAAATTAAAACAATATTAAAATTAAATTTTTAACTCGTAAACGAACATGAAGGCAACACTCAAAAGTATTACAAAATAATGTTCGTCCAAACTTATGTCAAAAATAAAATTACTACCAAAGTAAATTGCTAAATAAATTGAAAGAAATCTGACCTGTCCTGAAGTCCTGTCCCAAATTCTGACTGTCTTGTCATCAGCACAAGAAACAATATGAGTATCATTGCGGAAGAAGAGCACATGTCGAATACCACTGGTATGCCCAGAAAAAGTCTGTGGACCTATAATAAAACAAATAATTAATAAAAAAACTACTGCTAAATATTAATCTTCCACTTACTGGCTTCTGGTTTGTTCAGATCAAATATCCTGATTAGTTTTTCGTTGCTTCCAGTGGTCAAAAGATTAGAATCTTGCGAAAAGTTAACACTTTTAACAATGTGGTTGTGTTGAAAAGAATGAACCTCCTCCCCAGAAATGGCATCCCAGACTTTCCCAGTGAAATCAGCAGCCCCAGAAGCAGCTCTGGTGGCAGCTTGATTTAGAGCTACGCCCCAAACAGCCCCTTTGTGTCCCTCGAATGTCCCAATCCAATCTCCCGTATCACCCTGACGCAGCATTGGCTTTCCATCTGTACATAAAAACATAACATGTATCCATATATTTATAAAAAAATTGACAAGATATTTTACAGTAATTTGCGTGCACAGCAATTATTTATGTCACATATGTTGCACGCGTATCAAATTTAAAATTATTAAGGTTGTTAATTGCATAAAAACTACAATAACAGGTCAATATATCGTAAGATCAAATCGAAGGTTTCGAATTTAAAAATCAGGCCAAGGAAAGTACCTTGCTACCAAAACAGAGGTTACGATTTTTATTGTTTACAAATATTTTACCTTTGCAAGCAGATATTAAAAAATATCCGCTTTCTGTAACTCCACTGAAATCTAAATGCACTACAGGCCTAGTATGTCCACTACACGTTAACGGTGTTTGTCTTAAATTTGCCATATTTACTGATTTTAATAAAACCTTATGAAGCACAACCTTACGCCACGAGTTCGTTTTACGAACTGACCATTTTCTGCAAGAACTGCCAACTTTAACATTGGTAATCAACTGCTTTCGAAACTCCACGGTCAAGTAGCCGTTTTCAAGGAATTCTTTGACGTATTTAATAATTTTATGTATGCGAAATAAATTAATGAAGTTTTAACCACGTGCTAACCTAACAAATATTTCTAATCCATTATTCTTAATTTTCTTGCTGAATTAGATCATAATTTTATATATTTTACTTGTATTTTTTTAATGTATATGTTTGTTTATATTGGTATTATCTTTGATAACACTGTCTTGTTTATAAAAACGGTGTAAGATTTTTGTAAATAAATGAAGAAAAATTGAATTTGGCGCTATATTATTATTTTTATGGCAACACTTTTTCAGACACTTCCATTTCCGTTTGAAGTAACACAAATGTTATGGAGAACAACGGATAAACGCCATGTCTTATCGTGTCATTACGTGAAATATTGATGTGCAGAGATCAGTGATATATTTTAATTCAATAGTGTTATATAATTATTTAATATAGATTATTAATTTTATTCTAGTATTTCGTAATTAATTATTGTTATTGCAGGTAAAAAATCTAATCAAAATTACGTCATGACTGACTCCATTTTATGCACATGAATATTTTAGGTTCATCTTTTCCCAAAATGACGGATAACAAGGCATCGAGTAATACGGTTGAGCAGACAAATGCTCAGGCCCATCATAACCAATGGATGTATCAAAATCATTACGCTATGTATGGCCATTACTACGGAACGCCGCAGCAAAATTACGCTGCCCAAGCCCAATACTACCAGTATTACCAACAGATGGGCTACAATCAAATGCAAAATCCTCTTATGCAGGCAAATTACAGCAACGCAGCAGCGGCGAACAAACAGAATGAGAACTCCGCGATGCCAACGCCACCGGGTATGACAGAACCGCCCCCGTTGCCACCGGGCCCGCCGCCACCCCTAACCAATAACCAACCTGGCTCCCTTTTGCAAAAACCAGCATTCTACACTCCCCCGAAACAAGCACCCAGCACCTTCGGCAACATCAAATTCAATCTAAACAAAAGGACTACACCAGGAATCCCACAAAACACAAATCCGCTAAATAATAACAGTGGCGCCGCGAAAAAGAAACGCAAACGTAACCGGAATAACCAATTAAATCAGTTTAATAACCGGCTCAACACTCAATTCAATCAAAACACATTACCCCCTTTGCCTCCCCCCGAACAGCAGCAACCCAAACCGGCGCCTCCGCCGGAGACTATGCCCCCGTTACCGCCAGGACCGCCGCCGGCGGACTCGCAGCCGTCGATGCCTCCTTTGCCGGAAAAGAAGGAGCACCAGGCGGCGCTGTTGCCGACGCCCCCGATGAAACCGAAACCCAACGCGTTCAACAACCCCACGGGCGAGTGGCCGCAAGAGCTGCAGGACTACGTGAACCGCTGTTACGCGAAATGTAAGACCTCCATCGACAAAGACCAAGTGGAGATCGTGTTGAAGGGTAAAATCACCCAGGCGGCGGCGAGCGGGGAGCTGTGGGTGCGCGACTGGGCGAACGAGCCGCTGCCGAGCATCCACAGCGAGCGGATGACGCTCGTGCCGAAGACGGTGCCGGGGCAGCTGGCCATGTTCCAGAACTCGCCGACGCCCGTGCAGAACCGCGCGCTGGGGGGCCGCAAGTCCGGTGGCTTGTCGGCGGCCATGGGCGCGCGTCTCGGGGCCAGGGCCTCCACCCTCAGACACCGGTCGCGGAGTCGCTCGAGCTCCCGATCTGATTCGCGTTCTCCTTCCAGGTACAAGAAGAAGTCTAGGTCCAGCTCCAAGAGCCCAAGGCGACACCGCACCAGCAGGTTAGCTTCTTTCACAAATTCTTTCACTCACCTTGAAATGTCTCCGTGGTTGTTTAGTTTGTATATGGATGGTGGATGTATGGTGATCGCGTTAGCTTATTTAAGCATTCTGTAATGGAACCAGAATAGTATATTCTACAACAAGTAATGGAATGGCACATATTCCACGCGAGCAAAAAGTTTGTAGTCCGAGCCAAAGGCGAGGGCTACGGTTTGCGAGCGTGGGATATGCCATTCCGTTACTTGTTGTAGAATATACATTCTATAAAAAGGTTTTGGAAATTATACAAAAATACAAATATAAAATTGTTGAAAACGTCAAACTCAAATAAATCAAATTAAAACAAACAGACGTAACCATAGTAACTGAATCAAGATACTTCATATATCGCGCTAATAAGCGGTTCTGATTCATCGAAAATATTCCATACGCAGCGTATGGAATGTTAGTGATTCCATAACAATTTTTAGTAGTGGAATGCCCAGTTTTCAAAACAGTGTAATAGAAAATAATAACATGATCGTCATTATTTATTACAATTGGGAACGTAGTTTCTGAAAATTTTGGTTACTCTTTCATGACCACCACAATTTTGTTACTGCACGGTGAGTGTAACATTGAAAAGAATGTTGTTAAGGCAGTGGGAGTGACTTAGTTAAGGTGGTTTAGCCATCTCGAAAAGTTGGTAAATAGTTATTTACTTTAGCCCCGAGAGAAATTTTATAATTTTATCGAGTGGATAATTCCACTATCCCCACATGTGAAGTATAACGTTTTAGCCAACATTTCTTAATAATTGTAAAATTTATTAAAGAAGTATTATTTGACAGTGACATATGCTTTAAATTTTCTAAATTAAAATGTCAATCGAAGTAGTTACCAAGGTGTTGTGTTATTAATATTGTTATAAATAGAAAATTACTGACTAGTGACTTTTCTCAAAATTACACCCACTAGTGGGTAATCTGTTACTTTCCTTGTTTAAAATCGCCGTAGTTATAGAGCATTTATTGAGAGGTGTTGGATAATAGTTATTTTTGTTTCAAGGCCCTTTTATTACGAATATGAAAATTCCAAATTCGTGATAAAAAGGAACTTCAGTGCCGCGGTACATATTAAATTTTATTTGAAATCTAAAATTTGAACTGTAAAAAAATTACTACTGTAGGTTAAGTTTATAAATCTGTCAGTTGTCAATTGAAACTGACACTCCAACATTGAACAGTGAAGTTATTGTAAATATCATTCAAAATTATTTGTTTTGTCCTCAATTTCGTTATCGGAATTAATTAGTTAATTTTTCTTGCACATTTTGTTTCATGTTACGTAAAATTTACTATAGTACGTCAATATATCTGCCAAAATTATCCTAGTTGTATAATAATTATTTAACGGTTGCCAACACTGGGTTGCCCAAAATCGTCGTATAATGTGTTACTTTAATGACGATTTCTGAGTACTTTAGTGCCGATTTTAAATAAACTAATATATGCTGGTGAGGTTGAGGTTGAACGTTTGCGTGGGCGGCTGAGGAATAAGTAGTTGTAGTTGTGTGAACGAAAGATTCAGATTGTGAAGAATAAACGAGCATGTATGATTATGGTTTGGTGTGCCAGGATAGGAATGTTTGTGTTACCACGGAGCTGTTTATTTAAATATTATCAACTGTCATTTTCATTTTATACAATTTTTACATTTTTACAAAGTATTTATTTTAATTTGTGGTGCTAAAATATAAAATTCTTTACATCAGCAGCTCAAGTAGTAGCAGCACAGAGGACAACTTCAAATCATTGGTTCCGAAGAAAGGAAATAAAAATCGCGGTAAAATTCAAGACCGATTATCCCTCAACAAGAACAACAAACTCACGCCCAACAAACTCAAGAAGCAAAAACAGAAAAAGCCGCACTTCTACAGCAACGAATTCACCGTGGGGACCGTCGTGGACGACGAACGGCTCCAGCAGCGGGCGGCGAGGTTCAACAGCGAGCCCACCAAGTCTGTTTGTAGTAGTGTAGAATCCCCCTTGATGGCCAAACGGAAAAAACTAGCTGTTTGTGTCAATAATAAGTTTAGCGAGGACTTGTCGGGCGACTTTGATTGGACGAGTTACCACATTGTTGGGACGTGTCAGGACTTGGAGAAGTCGTTTCTGCGACTTACCAAAGCTCCTGCTGCCAGCGAAGTGCGCCCAGTCCAAGTACTTAGGTTGTCATTGCAGAATGTTCGCGACAAGTGGATTGAGAAGCAGGATTACTATTACGCTTGTGACCAGCTCAAGTCCATTCGCCAGGACTTGACGGTAAGAACACTCACTTTATTTCATTCTTCCGCAGTTGATTACTTTTAGTAAGGTACTAGAATATATGAGTATTCTCATCGGCCATTTTGGGTCCAAGTGTCATAAATAAAACAAATTATTAGAATCCAGTTACTTTAATTCTTTTCAGTCAAATTTGACATATCATTCTTTCAATAATTAATGTATTCCTTATCTAGCATGTAAGTGTACAGAATACTTTTTAATAATATATTATCGCATGATTTGTGTAGTTGGATTTTAAAGAATTTCAAGAAATATATTTTCTGGCTGAATATAAAACCTGTACAAAATTAAAATTTGCGCACTTTTTAAAACACTAACTGGCAGATTCACGAAAAGAATTAACGCTAATTCCATTTTTTTCAAACTCTGTAACTTTATTTCTAAATTAATTAAATTAACAAAATGTGTCAAATTTTATGTTAACCTATCTTAACTACAACCTTAGTTAACATAAATATGTTTTAAGGATGGTAACTGAAGTTACGACTAATAATAAAAATAGGATTAGCGCTAATTCTTTTTGTGAATCTGCTTGTAAAATAATTAAATAGAAAGAAATATAGATACAACTGAATAAGATGCATTACAAGGAAAAGAAATATTCTATAGTTTCTCAGGTAATCCTTTTGACGCAGATAATGCGAATATCAGTGATGTGAATTTGCGTCTGCCAATTATGACAGTAATTAATTTAGTTTTTGCTAAATATTGTATTTGTTGTTGGCCCAAGAAAAAATTTTGATAACAATTAAACGCCATGTCGATGTGTTTATAATAAGACAAACATTTAACTACATAACTGCTTTTTACAAAAATTATACTACTTATGCCCGGTTGCACCAACGTTAGTTAAATTTTAAACTTGGTTTAAATAAATAAAAGCGTATCTAATTTTTGACATCAATGCCAATTACTCCATATGACATATAACTTCGATTTGCTTTTATTTATTTAAACCAAGTTTAAAATTTAACTAACGTTGGTGCAACCGGGCATGAGTCCTGTATATATCCTAATTAAAGATGTATTATTTAACGTTTGTAAAGTAAACCTATGTAGAAGATTTATTATGTTTTTTTAAATTCTCAGTTTGAAAATTTAAAATAGATGTTTTAATAATAAATTTACAATATCAACTTCAAATTTGACAGATACAAATTAATTATTTTTTTCAAAGTAACTGGATTCTAATAACTTGTTTTATTTATGACATCTGAACCCAAAATGGCGGACGAGAATACCTACATTCTTCTAGAGCTCTACTTTTTGCAGGGAACATAATAATTTTTCTCGATTTTTGTCATACTATGAATTGCACCAATAAATCTCTGTTGTCAGTATTGAGATTATGAATGTGTATTTGTATGAACAAACTGAATGATTGTTTACGAATGTATTTGTTACATGATAGTTTGCTGTAAGATCTTACTAACTCTGAAAAAGGTTTAAGTGTAAACCGAAACGTCGGTTATGTAAGAAGAATAAATTCTGTATGATTGAGAATTCGAGAATTTTTTACATTTTACGATAAACATCCAGATAGTTGTTTGCAAGATTTCCAAAAGTTATATTCCATTTCAGGTGCAAGGAATCAGAGACGAGTTCACTGTGAAAGTGTACGAAACGCATGCGAGGATCGCTTTGGAAAAAGGAGATCATGAAGAATTCAACCAGTGCCAAACACAGCTAAAAATGTTGTACGTTGAAATTGGTGGCGAGCACCAAATGGAATTCACTGCCTACAGGATACTCTACTATATTTTTACGAAAAATACTTTAGGTGAGACAAAACCCTACTTTCTTGCACTATATTTGCTAAAAGTTAAACTATAATTTAATTTGAAATTTTAACAAAGCTTCTGGAATCTAAGAGACGAGATTTGATAGGGTACATGAGTTCTGGAGATAATCCTCTCATCTTCAGTAGAATAAATTAAAGGTTAAATATAGTAACATGTTGGTTAACCTTGAATTTATTCTGCTGAAGATGTAGGATTATCTCGCGAAACTGTATCAAATAACTCTTCACTTGGATTATTTAAGCTTTGCTAAAATTTATATATTTGGAACCTTCAAGATTATTTAAATTAAACTAATTTAACAATTTTTTGGCACTAATGTAAATGTAGAGAAAATAAATTTCCGGGAATTTATTTTTTGGGAAATATTCCCAAGAAAAATATGGAAATTTAGCTTCGTTTTTTCAAAGTATGTAAATGACAAAAATATTGTTTATATTTCAAATAACAACATTGGAAACAACTATCATAATGATAATATACAAATAAATATATCATCACGCCTTTTACCTATTATGGGTGTGGCACTCTGCGTACGCAGATCTCGGTAAGTGATATATTTTTGCGTATGAAGTGCAGTTACTAGCCGTCAAGTTATAGCCTCCAAAGATGTTAGTGGAGGGGGAACCACAGGGGTAAATTTAAATTGACAGCTGTCGGTTGTGGGATTCGAACTGAGGATCTTACAATCCACAGTCCGATACGTTACCACGGATCCATGATAATATACACTGGTAGAAATGTCTTTGATTTCTTTTTTAAGTGTTTGTTTTTCTGCTGATTGGCAAGAATTACATTTTAAAAAATGCTTTCTCATTTTTGTAACATCTTCCAATTTTCTTATTATTTTTTAAAAATCCTACAGATATTTGCCTTCCTATTTTTAAGCGTGAATATCAAAGAAACATAGGTTATGTTACAGAGATAAATTCGTACGAAAACTTTTCAAAAATATTCCCGGTAAATTTCCATTTTGGGAATATTTCATTTTGGAAATTTTCGATTGGTCAGCGCTACATAAATGTCATTACTATTTTTCCTGTTTAAAAACAATAATCAAAAACGAAGTTTAGAAATAATATATCACGCCATTTACCCATCTCGTAAAATTACGCCCCCAAAAGTGGTTTGCTTTACTAAGGAGTTAATTTAAGTTTTTAATTTGTCTATTTTCTTGCAGACTTAATGACGATCCTAAAATCTCTGTCAGCATCTGACAAGGAGCACCCTAGCATATCTCACGCGCTAGCAGTGCGCTCCGCGTGGAGCTTAGGCAATTACCATCGATTTTTTCAGCTTTACAAATCAGCCCCGCTGATGGCCGGCTACTTAATAGACTGGTTCATAGAACGAGAGCGAAAGAATTGTCTGAAAGCAATCATAAAAGCGTATGTATTCAATCACCTGATTTTCATTCCTCGTAGATGCATGATATTCAACGTAACCATATTATTCATATCTTTTCGTACGCTCACCATTTACAACACACAACAATTAATTTTAGTATTGCAAATCATTTTTAAAATATTAATTTAGTTAGTTGTTATCTGTACAAAACTTTATTATTTGATTTAAAAATTAATTTATTAAATATTTGAGTCTCAGAGCAACAGAACGAGGCAAACAGACTTACAAATTTCCAATTCGTTGTAGCATTTTATATATACTGCTAGATACAAAATGGGATATTTTACTTATCGCACATTTATGTAAAAAAGATATTGTCATAAAAAAATTTCGGTAGTTAGTTTTCAGCGGATATTCACGTTGGATTCTCTAGAATACGATTTCAGATTTTTTCGATATGTGTCTGTATCTCTTGAATTTTTCCTTCCACGATAACACAAAATTTAAATACTTTTTACAATATACCAAATCGTTGAGCTATGTTGTAAGTAGTAAAATATATTTATGGACTTATGGTGCAATTCTAAGCATAATCGTAAGGCTCGTAAGGTGTTCTCGTAAGACTCGTAACAGTTTACGAATCAAAGAGCAATTCTGTGCAAAACTATTGCTTACGATCACTCGTAAATATCTTACGATTTCTCGAAAATTTTACGTTGAGAGGGCAATTGGACGTAACATTACGGTTTTGATTTTTCTCTCTAATCATTCCTCAATTTTGTCAATAAAATGAATGAAAATATAAATATTTGGAATATTGCTCTCCTTCTTGTTGAATATAAGAGGTAATGCATAACAAAAATATGTTAATTATACGTGAAGAAAAATTACCTTATTACATATTTTAGAAATTACTTGCGTCTCTCGCGCAGACACAGATATAAAAGATTTGGTAAACCCATTTGACATTACTATTGCAAATTTCAAACAAATATTTAGATTGGATCAGTAATGGACAATCAATTTTATTTGTAATATAGAACCATTTTATAATCCATCAAATTCAAGAATTCCATTGCATATTATAGTATTCCATTTATATTTAAATATATGGGGTGATTAAATAAAAATGGCATCAAATACTGCCAAGACAAATTTTTTGTATGTCATAATTGACAATGACACATGTCACCGATTGTTCATGGATGATTGTAGACGATGGGGATGTAAATGAAGATCTTGTTTCATATTTCGCAGACAAGACAATTTTTCTTAAAATTTGTAATGACAACTCATCACATGGTTGTATTTGATAAGTAAATAAATAAAAAAAAAAAACAACTGTCATATTCAATATTCAGACACTGTATTAGCAATGAAGTTAGACACTGACCGTAAAATATGACGTCAATCGTAAAGCTAAATCTGTAACGTTCGTCGATACAGTTTTCTGCATAGAATTGCATTTACCGTAAATCTGTAACTTGACTTGTTACGATTGTCTCGTACACTACGGTTTTACGGTTTTACGATTAAATATGAAAATTGCTTAGAATTGCACCATAAATTCGATAAAAAAATTACGAGCTGTTATCCCAAGATCATAACGAAATATTTTTGAATTTTCTATTAAAAATTATTATTATCAATGATCGAGGGATATTCGGTTAGAAATTTTTTGGCTATTATTATTGTTTTAATTTCCAAACCGTGAAAATAACATTTTGAAACGAAACAATTAACTATTCTTGATTATTCATAAGCTATCATCAGATAATTTTTATTTTTATTAGGGTATTTCCAAATTTAGATAACTAGGGAATACATTTATCAATAGAATAAACAAAAAATATCACATTTTATTGATTCTTGTCATAAATTTTTCTTCAAAATAGTACATATTTATTGTGTTTGTTTTCAAAGACTATTTCGATCGAATTAAATGTAAGTTTTTAAAAATAGTATATTCTACAACAAGTAATGGAATGGCACATATTCCACACGAGCAAAGAGTTTGAACAGTTTGCGAGTGTGGGATTTACCATTCCGTTACCTGTTGCAGTCTATACTTTCTATAACAAGATTTTGGAAATTATACAAAAAATACAAAACTGTTGAAAACGTCAAACCGAAACAAAATATTTCATAGGTGATTTTGACTGGCACTGGTTACTGGCCGGTTACGTGTTTGGTTGGTTTCAAACAATGACGGCACACTGACCGAACGGGTACTGAAAACGCGCGGTAGATTTTGACATTAATCAAATTTGACAGGAAACATGAAAAATATGACAGTAGTTTGAAATCATTACAAGTGAAATTCAACCAATCAGAATACTAACCGTTGGACGAACTGAACTTTCGAGCATGTTACTGATTTGACATACCAAATCTGTCACTGTTTACATAGGACGTCATAAAAGAGTCAGTCGAAATCATTGGTTAACTCTATTTACTAACCATTCTTGTGAGTACTAACCGGTGCCAGTCTAAATCTCTATATCGCGTTAATGCAGCTCTAATTCGTCGAATTTATTCTATACGCGGCGTACGGAATGACAGTTATTCCAATACAATTTTTAGTTGTGAAATGCGTAGTTTCCCAAACGGCGTTATAGAAAATTATTTACAATTCGGTTGCAGTAGGTTTGTTCCAAGTGGTCATTTCTGATAAGTTTGTGCGCCTGCGAAAAATGTAAACAAGTTAACTTAACATTTCTTTTTTTGTGGCGAAAAATGTATGAATTTCTTTATTTATATTTATATTTAAGGTTAGCTGTCAAAACAAAATATGAGCATGTACATGCGCTTCATTCCATTCGCCGTTCCAGTATATGTTTCAAACTTAACTTGTTTACATTTTACGCAAGCGCACTGAAATTTGTCACAAACTTGTCAGAAATGACCACTTGGAACAAACCTATTGTAAATTACTGTGCAAATCGCTTAAGTCAATATCACCAAATAAATTCTAAGATAATAATTTCACAGTGTTCTGGGCGTACGAGTAGATCCTAACCGCACAACTAACTCACCGCATTATCAATCAACTAATTAATATTCTCATAATCATTTGTAACTTAATGCAATGCAGTTCTTTTCCAGCTTCTACGAACTATAAGTATTTTATTCAATTTACTTGCCTCCCACATTGCATGTTTGTGTCTAACTTTTGTACCTGTTGCTAGTTACCGTCAAAATATTCCGGTGAGCTACCTCGCGCAGGAAATGAGCTTCGGAGACGCTGAGAAGTGTTTAGAATTCCTTCAGCCGTTCGGTCTGAGCTACTCCGACGTCGCACGGACAAACGTTGATTGCAAAGCAAGCATGGCGGCTTTCGCTAATATCTAGTGTCTAGTGATCACTCTCTTCAAAAGTTAAATCAATTGGTTTTGATTGTCTTTCATCAAGATTACGCATAGTATTCTTAAATCACAAATCACCATCTGATGGTTGGATCTACATACAGATCAATGGTGTGTGAAGAAATATCTATTTTAAAAGTGGGTTTGTTGATCTTCCGAAACATGATACAATTGGGTATATGGATCTTCAGAAGAAGACAGATTTCAGTACCCGAAAGTCTGTGATATTTCTTCTAAGCTACAACATTTCTGCAGCAAGTGCGAAGAAACCAAAGTACAAAGAAGAAGAATTGCCAAATGAAAATTGTAAGTTATGCGTTAACTTCTCTTGGTTTGTGTGTCTTCTATTTCTACTTGAGCAGTGAACTGTTAAAACTGTTGTGAAATTTGAAGAAATACGTGGGAAGATGCATGGAAGCCAGCATGGGCAGAATATTCTTCTAATTATGAATTTTACTGATATTTCTGGTTTTAATGTCTTCATTTAAGTTAATCTATTTTACTCTCGATTTTAAATATATTGTGTACATAATTTCTTTCAGACTACGGTTTTCCTATTTTTATGTAACTCATTATGTTAGGATGTACTTATTTATATTAATATTATCAAATTATCTAGTAGCATCGTTTGTATCATATGTACATATATTTTAATAGAAATAAATTTAATATAGTTACATACCTGTTTGTTGGTTACTTCTGCATCTCTGCATTCTTTAGAACTTTGAAAATTTTGTGAATTTAGATTTTTATTCTAAAAGGTGAATCAATGTCTGGAAACAACAAATGAAAAACGAAATTAACTCAAGAGCCAAATAAAAAATCTGTTGTGGACACCACAATATATGATGCAGAAACACGAACCACCACTATCAAGAAACGCTCATCCCTTCAAAAATAGTTATTTACTTGTTACTCAATTGTAAACACCATTTACCCAAGCCCTGTATTGCCTTTGAAAATGAATCTTTACAAGTTACTAATTGACAGTTGCATTGTAAATATTTTACAAGTTAGTAAACAATGCACGTTGTCACAGTAATGCTTACAAGGCTTATGCAAAATCATTTCAAATAATTTTTGACAGAACAATTGTGTGTAACTGACAAGACTTGATTATAATTTTAATTTGAAGGTCATTGGCTCGCCGGTCATTTCCTCCATTCAGCAGTAAAAACTGTTTTACCCTGCTTGTAATGTAAATTACTATTACATGACTCAGGAAAGTGGTGCTTTACTGTCGAAGAGCCATATTGAAATACGAGGCACTTTTTGCCGAGTATTTTATGGATCCGAGTCAAAATTTAGTAAATAAAAACAAATTTACTGTCAGTTCTACATTTTTTGTGCGTCTATGTGCATTTCTTTCCATTAGCAATGTCATTCAATGAGGTTCTTACAAAAATTCAAGAAGCTACTGCCCAAAAAATCCAAAATAAGGTACAATCAGAAACATTAATATCAAAAAAAGTTAGTTTTCACTTATGATACATATCAAAAATAGACATTTTTGCAATACCTGTACTGTAAGTTACCCATTAATAACAAAATTTAAACAGTAAGTGGAACTTTTATTGCACAATTGGTTTTCATGGTTACATCATTTACTTACCGTCCACGGTGGATGGTAAGTGAAACTTACCGTTCATGTTGGATGGTAAGTAAATATAATATCATTCAAAATTTATTTGTAACCGCAATTTGACAGCTGTTAATTTTGATACCTATTTTTCCTTTTCTTATATTTACGCAGGTATTGCAAAAAATAACTTACTAACCTCGAACTGTAAGTGATTTTTTAGGTCTCGAATGTTTAGGAAATCTCGACATCCCAAACTACATTCTCGACCTAAAAACTATCACTTACAGTTCACGTTACGGTAATATACTATTTCAAGCGTTGTTTTATTATTTCAAAAAACAGGTTAATAGATTTAAATGAAAATTACAATATATAATTTTCTTTAACGTGTTGTAATTCTAAACTTAACAGTAATAATATCGCATCACAAGGGTTTATTAAGAGTTATTTTCTGGAATATCCTGTGAATACAGCTATGGTAGGTAATTTGTTTTCCTTATTTCTCTACCACGGGCACCCCCGATCAACCCACCACTTACCTTCAGGTTTTTTCTACAATTAAAAAAAGGAGTGAGGTCTTTACACAACACCACAAACCAATTATCTAAAAACACTAACTACACTGTGATTGAATCTAATTTCCCAAATTCCCAATGTCGTAATCTCCCTTTCTCATAAAATAAATAACTGTTATTCCCTAATTATGACAGAGAAAAATATTTCAAAATAAAGTTACACAGAATATATTTGTTTGCAACATAGATTTGAAACACTACTTTCACAGTTACACACGTCACACTGAGGACTGAGAAACCTTAAAAAAATAACTGCTTTCCATTACCGGATGTAATTTTCTAGGGATATTACCTATGGAATATTTGTTTAGGTTTATAGAAAGGCATTAATCAGTTACTAACCTATCTCAACCACATAATTTATTTAAAATACAGCATTTTGCCAAAACTTAATTTTTTTAATTTTAGACTACGAGAACAAACAAAAAGTTTCTTAGGCCCCAGTGTAGCATTCCAGGGTTTAGATTGTTTATCAATATAAAAATAAATAAATAATATTAAAGAACGAGTTTGTTAATTGATATTTATTTTGTAAGAAAGGAGATTGGATCACCATCGACTAATATGAAATGTGTCCTATATACATTTTTTTTTCTATTCTGCGCCTTTTGCTTTTAAATAAAAAAAATTGTAATTTCAAAATTTAGGGAATTTCATGTTAGATGGTAATAGCCCTATAAGGTTCGTAAATACAATTGTGTGAATTCGAAATTGTTAACTTGAATTAACAAATGAGTGTAAACCATTATTAATATTTTTTGACATTTCAACCAACGTTAAAATAGTTATTTTTCTACAATCGTTGCACAATATCGACATTGTTATTCCATTTTTGGTTAGGAAATGTTCAAAATTGTCGCTCTAGGGCGACAAAGTGACATATTGTCGCACTAGCGCGACAAAAACAAAACAAAAATAAATTAGGTAAAAGAAGTAAATGATTCATTGGATTTTTCTGGTAATAACCTTGCTATTGCAAATACAGTTGGCATATACGTACATACACTTCAACTTAATCACCAGAAACGTATTCACTCTGTAGACTTTATGTCAAATGTACTCCATGTGTCAAATTATGATTTCTTTGAAAATTTTTATTTTGTTCATAAACGTTGTCATGATTACGGTGACATGGGTAACTACAATTTTACTGAATTGTTATAGGCGGGACCAAAGATAATTTTGAAAATTTATTTTTTTCTACAGCTTGACATTGTTCAACGATTGTAGAAAAAATATTGTGTGTATCTCGTCGAATAGAGCTTGTTTGGTTTTCTCGCCGCGTGCAACAAACAATGCTCTATCCGCACTTGATACACAAATAACTATTGTATACAAAGACTGTGAAATCACTCTTTAGTGTACCTAGAGAAAAATTGTCGCCAAGGCTGCTTTAAAGGATAAAGGATTTTGCGGACAAGGTGTATACACACTAGTTTCTGTGCAACCGTAAAAAAATAATTACAAATTTCAAACAGTTTTAGTGTAAATAGAAAGTGGCTATGGGATTGCCATTTTATAAATAAAACAATTAGTTTTGAAAATATGTCAATTCTCAAACAATCATTTTGGATTTCGCGGTATCTATTGTGACTGCGAAATGGCTATTTCGCGTCCGTTTGCACAAAAATATAAATTGTACTTCACTTGAATGAACTATTAACGAACTATTTGGGTGCTGTAATAGATTTAGATAATAGATTAGACGCAGAATAGAAAAATATATAAATAAGGAGTCCTGTAAATCACTACGTATGCATGTATAATCTATTCTATTCTAAACAAAAAGAAAGATCTTAGATCAAGTAATTTTATTTACATATACATTTTATTTTATGAAATGATACGTGTTTATGAATATAGTTATATAAACATGTTACAAATTAAAGTAAAATAAGTTACAATGCAGTATCAACTGATATTTAACAATAAGTAAGTATTGTTAACAGCTGCGCAATAATATATTATGATAATTTCAACAACAGCAGGATTTACAGTTCCAATTTGATTTCAACACCGCGCCAGGCTAGTGCACATAGACTAGATACAAATGACAAAACAATTATTTATTTGATGCAACAGCACGTGACTGTGACTAAATTGCAATTGCTCCATTTTTAACAGAGATGGACACTGGCAAACATCATTGCTTCATAAGATTATCTATTAATTGTTACCGATATTGACTGGGCCTTTACTTTCTCACACACAGATTGCCAAAAATGAATTATAATTAAAGGTTTTATGTCAAAGCGAAGAGCTGAATAGATTTTGGTTCAAGTTTACTGGATACACAAAACAATACTCATTATATTTAGAATATGGAATCAGTTGCGTAGTATATTGTGTTATTAGGAGTAAATGTGATACAAAGTCACATTTACTCCGAATAACACATGCTATTTTTTCGTCAAACATAGAAAATAGACAATAAAATATTAAAAAATGCTCAAAACTTCAACAAATATTCTGCCGTATTCAGTATTTCTAGTTGCCACAGAATATGTTATTTTTGTTTGTTTTATTCTTAACTGTCAAATTATTGAATTACAACCTTACTATTTTGCATGATATTTTACTTTGTCCGCCGCCGGAGTAAATGTGCTGGCAAGGAAACACTTTTACGCCGGCGGCGACAATATTGAACTTCTGCTTATTGAATACAAATACATAACAATGTACTTTTTTGAAGTTTGAAGAAAAAAGTTGTTTACAAGAAAGAAACGTTTAAATACGGGATGTTCTGAAAAGTGAGAACGATTTTTCGATTAATTCTGAATCGAAAATCCTACGGTGCTTCGTAAAGCCACACGCAGCCATCAAATTTGTAAATGTGCTATTATAATTAATAGTATAATATGAGGGATTGTGATAGTCATTATTCACGAAGATAAAGTTTGTTTCTCGAGCCGTAGGCGAGTGATGCATATCATCCAAGAGAATAATGACCATAATCCCGAATATAATACTGTACTTTTTCTACTCCGGTAAATTCAGAAATAGAGTGTAGCAAATTATTGAAATCAGATGAAAACACACGTTGAAAAACGACTCAAAATACACAATAACAACTGACTACATGTCAACTGTCAGACGACCGTTGCTTGGTTATCCACATCACGTCTTTAAAATAACAGTGAATAATGGATTTCTGGCTCTGTGATTGGTTGAGAACCTGTCGTGAATTATGGGTAGTATAAATCATCGAAAAATTGAAATAATGGGGATATATTTATACAGTTTGAAAAATAAATACAAATAATTCGTCAAATTTTGACATTTAACATTTGACATTTTAATAATCGTACTGATTTGTCTAGTTACCCAATGACTGATATAACAATAGGCTCTTCAATCAATTTCTTTTTATTTTATTTTTCGAAACTATACGTTACCTAATATATAAATATTTTTCGTGTTTTCATCTATATTGTTATATAATTAAGCCTGTAATTAATTACTAAAGATTCTATATAAAACCGTGTGACGTCATAGTGCCTGATGAAACAACAGCGACGAATACATATTTTTTTTGAATTCATGTTTCTGCTGTTTTCACAATATGACACAAAGCAATATTTTATAACCGTAATTGTAATTTAAATGAAAACTTACATATTTCAACAGATAACAACAGCAACTGACAGAACACAACACTCAACGCCAAGATGGCTAAGATTATGCGCGCGCAACCTCTATCTGTCACTCGTCGGTCTGACGTCACAGTTGGATCTTTCACCATTTCTTAATTTTTTTTATGAAATTATATAAATTGAAGACTATCTGCACTTTTAAAAAGTCTTAATTGTTTTTCATTAAGCCACAATAATTTTTTTAAATGTTATGACGTTATTGCAGAGGTGTTGGTGGATCTCAAACAGTAGAGATTATAAATAATTGTAGTCACATGAATGTTCTAATTTATTGTTCAGAAAATTATTTAAATGGAATTAAAATAACTTTTCAAGGTAAATAATTAAAGTATTCATGAATTCCGTTTATTTCTGGAAGAAACATGAATAAACTATAAGATTATTTTAGTCAAATGTTTGATTACCACTGATAAATTTTGCTAACCTATGTCATTCAACAAGCCTTTAATTTCGTTGAATCGACCCAAAGTAATATTTATTAATTAGAAATAAATAATATATTTTGTATGTATTTAAAATATACTTACGAATTCAAAGTGAAACAAAAAACTTTCAAATTATTTGCCAACTATTTTGACACTTCGACAATCTGACAGCTCAAGAATAAAAGAAGTACAAACAATTTAGAATAGGATAGATATGCTAAGGCACTAGAATATATGAGTATTCTCATCCGCCATTTTGGGTCCAAGTGTCATAAATAAAACAAATTATTAGAATCCAGTTACTTTAATTCTTTTCTGTCAAATTTGAAGTTGATATTGATTAATAATTGTGATATATCATTCTCTTAATTATTATATTCCATATCTAACAGGTAAGTGTACAGAATACTTTCTAATATATTACCGTATGATTTGTGTAGTTGGATTTTACAGAATTTCAAGAAATATGTTTTCAAATTTGACAGATACAAATTTAAAATTTTTTTTTAAGTAACTGGATTCCAATAACTTGTTTTATTTATGACAGCTGGACCCAAAATGGCGGATGAGAATACCTATTCTTCTAGAGCTCTAGATATGCGCCATAATACTTCGACGTCATTGTAGAGGTCTTTAAAACTCAAATTATTAATATTTTTGAAACTAGTCATAATATAAATAACTTATTTTTTATTTTGTGATTCGAGTGAACGACCCCATTGGAGGAAAAAATAATGTTGATTACAGGCGTAACATTTATTTTTTTAAATAAAAGGTTATATTTTCTTACATTGTTTTCAAGTATAATAATAAAAATTTGTTCCAAATATGCTAAAAGGTATTTTATTAATAAATTGCTCCAGTTCAGTCTGCATTTTTGAATTAAATTTGGGAAAATTGAGCAGCCTGGTTGTCAATAAGAATACGAGCCCTAACAACATAATGTTCGGACGCTTGATTTTTACTTATTATATTTTTCATATTTATCATATAACATTCACATTTAAAATTAATTAAGATAAGCTATGCTAATGTTAAACTATAGGGGACAATTATATTTAGAAACAGACAGTGGCGTATTATATGGGATAATTTTGTCGGTTCAAACTCAATTTAAAAAAAAAATTGTTTCCACTCAATGATCAATAAAATCTGTTGTAGCAGCTTATTTTA
Source organism: Poecilus cupreus (assembly GCA_963942605.1). Lineage (NCBI taxonomy): Eukaryota > Metazoa > Arthropoda > Insecta > Coleoptera > Carabidae > Poecilus > Poecilus cupreus. The sequence continues at coordinate 18,772,565 of OZ012722.1, read as the reverse complement.
TTATTTAGTTTACAAACATTTATTTTCATTTTTGTCTAAAAAAAATTGCTTCGAAATTTTTCGTTTTCGACAATTTTTGACGTTTGACAAAAAAAATTGGGATTTTAGAATCCAAAATCTTTCCTCTATGCTACGCCATTGTTTTCTAGGTATTCTTTACCCATTTTGTATATAAATATTAGGTGACAACAAACAAAACATAAAAAAATTGCCGAAAACGTAAATCTTTAAAACTATTTTTTGAGTGACAGATTAATAAAAATATATAACAATAAACTAAATTATACTTAAAATATGCTGCTACAACAGATTTTAATGAACATATAGTGTAAAAAATTTTTTTGGGGAAGTTGAGTTTGAACCCAATAATTTACTCTTATGATACGCCATTTTCTGTTGCTAAATATGAATAAACACTATAGTTTTATATTTAGTATTGGTTCATTTTCGTTCATTTTAAATATAAATATTATGTGCAAGACAGAAAAATATGCTTAGCAAAAATCAAGTTTCCGAACTTTATGTTGTTAGGGCTCGTAGTAATTTATTTACATCCAGGCTGCTCAACTTTCACAAATTTAATGCTAAAAAGTAGTTGAAGACTCTATTGTTTGATTTGGTGTTGCAAAATTAACATTTCTTTTAAGTAGCTCGTGTGGATTTACGAAGGGCCGTACAAATTGTTGAATTAAGATTATCAACTCAGAATTAATCAAAGAATCGTTCTTGTTACTAATTTTCGAACATACTGTATGTGTTCAAACTCTGTGTATAAGAAAGTCGTGTGGCGCCCAAATTAGTTTCAAAGTAGCTGAACATTCTCTCAAGCATAAAGCCCGAGCAACAACAAATATAATTTACCAGAAATTTATGAGTTTATGAATGTCCTTCTGTCGAGAAAACCGAGTAACTTTCGCTAGCCATCTCTCATAAAATGTAAAGTTAGTACGAAACAGATCTATAATAAAATACAAACGTTGATTCCTCCTATTAACATAACGTTTGCTGCTAAATGTTATACACAATAATAACCATAACGAAATAAATTTATTTTGATAATTGATTAACCCTAAATATAATTTAATACAATAAATATAGCCACGATAAAATGATGTTGTTCTTACCGTTCGTTTGTTTGTTTATATAAAGTATGAAGACCTTGAATTTGGCTGAAGTGTTTGTTTTGTTTAGTATGATGATTGAATCAGTCCGACAACCGATACAGATGAAACGAACTTAAAATGACGCGAGCTCGCAATGTTGGCAGCAATGTGACTAAACCGACAACGAGACGAAACTGTTGTATTGTGTTATGTTGCGTTTCAGGATGTCTGCGCACAGCCCCAGGACTCGCTCGAACCTGAAACATACATTTATTACTTATATTTTTAACAATAATAGTTGATAAACTGATAGAGGAAGTTTACTGGGTACACGAACAACAAATTCAATTTATTTTAAATATAGACACAGCTGTGAACGATCTCAGCAGTAGTTTATGTATTATTTTTTCTCTATTTCATTTTAAGCGATCATTACCTACGATGAGGTTTTTTTTTAAGTGACTTTAATACTATATTATTCAATGAGCATGTAATGTATGCTATTACTCATGAGAATGATGAAACTTCATTCTCATGAGTAATAGCGATTACATGTGAGTAGAATACTATACTTTATCCACAACATTTTGTCAAATATTTGTTTCGAAATTATAAGATAAGTAGCATTTTTTGCTTTGACAAATACAAAAAACTGTTTGTTTCTCAACAAATTGTAGCAACCATCGCTAGGCTACGTACTGTTGTAACAAAATTTTGAAGTGATTTGACATTTAGCAGAAAATTTTAAAACTAATTATTCAGCTACAGTTTAAACTTAAAACAAAATGAAAGTATGAAAAATGAGAAAATTAGTGTCTTTGGCTTTTTATGTGGATAAAATTACTTAAAAGTTAATATTGCAAAGTAGGCTAAAATCAAATTAAGGAACAAAATTTGTGGTGCCATCTATTGACAATTTTTAATACAAGAGTGAGCTAAAATCTTTTTCCTATTTCACGTACACAAAGTCAATTTTGTGACACTGTTTTTCTCAAAAACAATGCTACAAAATTGAATTTTGTGCAACTGTTTTTAGGGAATTTATTATTTGTAAAATTAACAGTCTGCCAAGCTTGGGCCGTCATTGCTCACGTAAAATTACTGAATCGGAGCCCTTGCGTCGGGGTTGCGGCCTGGGACCCGATAGGCCCCGCGGGCAAAGCCCCTTGGTGACAAGTGGTATATAACATGCCGTACAATTTTATTTTATTTTTATTGAATTAATGAACGTAAAATAGGGAAAGTAGTAGGCTTGTTCCAAATGGTCATTTCTGACAAGTTTGTGACATGTTTGTGACAAATTTCACTGCGCCTGCGAAAAATGTTAACAAGTTAAGTGAGAAACATAGACTGGAACGGCGAATGGAATGAAGCGCATGTGCATGCTCATATTTTGTTTTGACAGCTAACCTTAAATATAAATATAAATAAATTCATACATTTTTCGCCACAAAAAAGAAATGTTTCAAAGTTACCTTGTTTACATTTTTTGCAGGCGCAGTGAAATTTGTCACAAACATGTCAGAAACTTGTCAGAAATGACCACTTGGAACAAACCTAATATGAACAACTCGTGTTACAATGTATTATTGTAATACTAGTTATTCAATATACTATTTCTCTGTTGTGATTAAAAAAATATTTTATCCAACACCTCTCAATAAATGCTATATTACTATGGCGATTTTAAACAAGCAAAGTAACAGATTACTCACTAGTGGGTATAATTTTGAGAAAATCCACTAGTGAGTATTTTTTTACTTATAACAATAATAATAACACAACACCTTGGTAACCACTTAGATTGACATTTTAATTTAAAAATTTAAAGCATATGTCACTGTCAAATAATATTTCTTTAATAAATTTTTCATTTATTAAGAAGTGTTGGATAAAACGTTATACTTCACACGTGGGCAAAGTGGAATTACCCACTCGATAAAATTATCTCACTCAGCCTTCGGCTTCGTGAGCTAAGATTTCTCTCGTGAGTAATTCCTTACTTTGCCCACTTGTAAAGTAAATAACTATTTTCTATGGCACAAGTAAAATTATAATAACACAGAAGATAATTTTATATTATTTTAATGATGTATAACTTTGCATACTTCTAATTATTATTTTAAGTGAAAATAATTAAATGTTAATTTTTATTTATCTGACGAGTTTATGAATTAACATATAAAATTGTATAAACAAATTATTAATAATTTACTTAGTACTTAGTTGTTCAAATAACATATTTAACATTTATGTAATTTCGACTAAAAAGGCACAGATGAATAATAAACAACCTCAAAATGGAAAGTTATTGATGTGGAAATATTACTTTTAATTAAGAATCTTTTATCATTTCCTTAGGAGATGGGACTAAAAAGAAAGAATAAAATTTATTGCCTGAGTCAGTTAACAATGAACTTTCATCTGTGAAGCTTTACCAACACAACTAATAACAAAAGTTATATTTTTGAGAAGTCGCATTTTAAAAAAATCCAACAGAATTATAAAATTACCTCAATAGAAAAAAATGTATAAAAACTCGTTTCTTGAGACCTGTGTTCGCACTCGTTCTTTGTGCGTTCACAGATTGCCTTATGGAACTTGTTTTTAATATAGATACCAATATTTTTTTACTTTCATCATGATTACACCGCGAATCTTGACGAAAGGGTATAAAAGAGATTTATTTATTTCATATTCCATCCATCCTACAGAAACGAAATCCCAGTTACAGGGTTAAAAAATTATAATAAATAAATTGTCAGTAAAATCAGTGAAAAAGGAAACTTCTTTTGACAGTTCTACAAAGATTCAGGTTGCCCTCTACGGGTGAAAAGGACAAGTAGAATTTATAACCTTCCATCATCCATGATTTCAACAATGTCTCATCCTCTTTTGTTCAACAACAAATAAAAACACTGTGCAAAATAAATTTAAAACAACAGCTGCATTATTTATTTCTGCAAAGTACGTTACCTAGCAACGTAGAAAAAATAGCATTATTCCGAGATAAAATCCGTTTTTTCGTTGGCAAGATTGCTTTCACTAGAAGTTACGCAGATGTTTTATCTTTCGTACAATACAAAATCTTTTTAACATCGTATAATAACTAAATATACCCTAATGGAACGAATGTTCTAACAAAATTACATGTTTACAAAATAGTATATTGTGTCATTAGGAGTAAATGTGATACTTTGGGTGCTGAGCATGTAAGTTTGAACGACGAGCGAAGCGAGTCGAACAATTACATGCGAAGCATCCAAAGACACATTTACTACGAATAACACATGCTATTTTTTCTTCAAACATAGAAAATAAAATTATAAATATTATAAAATGCTCAAAACTTCAAAAAATATTGTCTTATCTAGCATTTCAAGTTGCCGTAGAATATGCTGTTTTGTTTATTTGTTTCATTTTTAACTGTCAAATTATTGAATAACAACCTAACTATTTTTCATAATATTTTACTTTGTCCGCCGCCGGCGTAAATGTGTTGCCAAGGATACACTTTTACGCCGGCGGCGACAATATTGAACTTCTGCTTGTTGAATACAAATACATAACAACGTACTTTTATGACGCTTGAAGAAAAAATAAATTACTTTAGATAACGAATTTGCTAATCTTATAAATCAATCTGTCTGGTTAGTTCATTAAATTATGTATGCAAATTAGATTGAATACGGGGGATAATAGTTTCAATTTTAATACAAAACTTCGGATTTTAACTTGATTGTAAAGCTCTGGCGTATTTCTCATTGGAATTTTGTTGACAAACTTTGTTATCAACGAACCTAAAGTTTGATTAGATTCTAATTAAAATTGGTCAACTGGGACGTCGCCTCTGTACTTATCCCATTATTTGTGTTCATTTACATAAAGAGCTTTTAGTTATTTAGTTAAATACAAAATAATTGAGTCTAACAACACGAGTATTTATAAATTTTCATCGACGATATTTACGATTAGGTTAGCAGTTTGACTAAAAGTTTGATGTAATATCTGCCGCAAAACCAAACACCCTGTCGTCAGATGCAATTATTTTATTTAAACATCATTTGACACTTTGCTCCATCTATACTGTTTTGAAGTTTATACGACACTTCTTTCAATTCACTGGATTTTTTCCTGTAGTTTTTTCCGCTGACAATTTTATTTTTTCTAATAAGGTCAACCATACGGGCTGAAGATAGTTCAACATGAACATGACTTTTTTGAAAGAATATACTATTATTATAATAAATGAAACATACAATATTTTATACCTATATTTGTAGATAAAAGTCCTAAGTTTTGTAATAAATTTTAAAAAGCTAATTTTGTTTGCAAATTATACATGAACATAATTTTCAAAGTAGTAAAATTTATGTCACACATTCCCATAAACGACTACAGTAATGCAAATAATTTGTATATTTATAAATATGATCGTCTAAAGATTATTTTTCATTTGAATTTACAGTTTTTGTGAAACAAAAATATACAAAAAAAAAAACACACTTTTTGGTATATTTTTATTTGTTTGTAAAAAACTGTAAATTCAAATTGTAAATAAATTTAGTATGTTATAGATGATCCTATTTATAAATATACGAATTATTTTCATTACTGTAGTCGTTCATGGGAATGAGACACAGTATAAAAGTTCTGAATTTGTGACCAACTAGACTTCAACGAATATTTTTTTATAGTTTAATGTTTCAGTTATCCATTTCATCCACATATATAAATACTAGAATGTTCAAAGACTTCACAGTAATAATTGTTTTGTTTTTAGATAAGAATTGTAGAAATAATTTATTCAAATTTGAATTTGCAAAACAAAACTCATGGGATTGAACGAACCCAACGAAAATATGTTCTTCATCTGACATTGCAATGTTCAAGTCACTGTAAAAAATCCATGAAATTTTGACGGATGGAGGTTGTTGGACCATAAAGAACATGAAAATAAATGAAGATAATAATTTCAAAAAATAAAAAGGATTCGTTTTTCGACGCGTATGTTTGACCTTAAAGACACTCAAAATAAAATCTGTTAATAACATTTATTGATATGAGATATATTTTGCGAAATATCAACTAATATCTTGAATAAATTAATGTCTTTTTACCTTTTTGAAAAGAAATTAACAGCAAGCATAAATATCGAAGAATGCTGATTAACTAAACTAACTAACCTTACATTTCGCTGTCAAACTCTCTTACATCATTTTAGAGAAAAATACTTGAAATAAAAAAGACATAAAACTATTTTTAATAATACTACTGTTAAAATTTCACTCACCTCGCCCTGTCAAGTTTGACGCACTTAAGAGCGCCCTTGGCGACAACGGTAGCAGCGCGGGGCCGGTCCAGCAGCAGCGCGATCTCCCCGAAGTAGTCGCTGGGGCCCAGGCGGCCCACTTCGGCCGGCTCGTCGCCCTCGGCGCGTCGCTGCAACACCAGTGCTGTGCCCTCCACGATGATATAGAAGTCGTCGCCTGGCTCGCCTTGCCGCACTATCGTGGCGCCATCTTCAAAACTGAACAGAAAACAAAACAATAAGTTAACTTTTAGAACTCATACTAAATATATCAAAGATTTTTTAATATGTAAGCTTTGTGATTGGGACTTGTATTAAAATAAAAATAATTTCTGGATTGCAGTCAATTTTATAAAGATTTCGTCATCATGAGATGAAGGTAAAAAATAAAATCTGTCATAACTCTAAACATTTAAAAACAATAAACAATTAAAAACGAACATTCGTACTTAACACAAAATGGAGAATTTACTTAACCCTTAACTGGTTAGTCTTTGAAGACCCCAGTGTTTTTAAATCTAGTTGTTTAGTGTTAAAAATTTAAACTAAATGTTTGAGTTTTTCAGTAGTTTAATGAATCGACACACTCAACTTAGTGACGGTCACACGAATCTATATATTTCTTAGTTAAGGAGATAATAACAATTGGGGGCTCTGTTGACTCCACTGTACCAGTTACGTTGGTTTTATAATTAACATATCTCAGTGTTTTTAACTGAAAGTGAGTTTTATATTTTAATTATCGCGAGCGAAGATGAAAATGGCGTGCAATCGGAAGACGAAATACAAGAGATTGATTCTAACATTTCTAATGCAGAACGCAAACACACAGTTCAAATGAAACAGATTCAGAAAGAGGTGCATATGTAAGTAAAAATCACCCTTGTAATTTATTTTTTCACGACATGGTAGGAAACCCCACCGTTCTTCTCCCGAAATAGTGAGGAAAATGTGTTGTTCCTCTCTAGAGAGGAAAATACAGAAGTGTTATTAATATGAATGTTATTTACAAAAAATATATTACAAAAATTATAAATAAATTTCTAATTTGATTGAAAATCCTTATTTTAGTGATATACATACTTTAAATTATCTTACAATTATGTCTTATAGTTTTCTTTTTCTTATTAAATCCCAATTTGACAACTTATTAAAGATATTTAAGATTGGTTCATTGGCAACACTGCTACACCGCCTTGTGTCTCACAGATCATAAATATATACTAACCTAACCTAACCTAACCTAACCTAACTTTTAACGTGACAGTTGTGTTGTCAAAGTGTATTTTAGGTCCGAGCAAATCATTTTTAGAAACATGTCGTGAAAAAAATGTTGTGTCTAACACGAGAGGAAAGCTCTTCTTCCACTCCCGTTCGAAATGCCTCACTCGCTGCGCTCATGAGGCAAACTTCGAACTCAAGGGGGAAAAAGAAGCGCTTTCCTCTCGAGTTTGACAAATAACTATTGCCGTTGTCTTAAAATATAAATTTTACATCATAAGTGATGTATTCAGGTATAGTAATTTGTAATTTTTCCCGTTTGGCCCCTGAAAATTATTTTTGGCAGTTTTACGCTCCAATAACCAAGAGCCTGCAACAGAAGAGCAGTATTTTGTATATATTGTTTATTTGCTGAATGTTAATTTTATTTTCTTTAGTTTTGTGCATGTTCTGTTTACATAAATGTAAATAAAGATATAATATCTAGTTTTATTGTAAATTTCCATTTTTTACATACATTTTGCAGTAGGGTCAATAAAGACCCCACTATACCAGTTAAGGGTTAAACTGTAAGTTTATAAACGTTGATTTTTAATAAAAATATTAGTACCTATAATGAAAGTTATCTGAAGATGTTTTTCTTCTTGGAATAATAGAAGTAGGAATTTTTTCATTTGTATTTTGCATCTAACACTTCTGAGAAGAGATAAGATGTCGCCAACAATTACTGTTTTGTTATTGCCACATTAATCACTCATTAATGACGTCGCGTTGATTAGCAAAAAACATAATGAGATTTTGCACCAATTTTTATTCTTTATTTTAATGGAAAAAGTGATGAAATTATTACATTAACTGTTCTTTGTTTTCATTAATTATATTTTATTGAGCCAGATATTAATATTTAAAGAAAAAAAAAAATCCTATGATGTGATAAGAGTTCTAGCAAATAGAAGTGCATCATAGTACATGTATCTTCAGTCTCTTGTCATGCAGTAACAACTGTCAAATTACGGTGACAGATTGTAAGGTTAAAATTTGGTTGAAGATTTTTTGAAAACTTTTTATATTATGGATTAAAATTTCACTGTTTTATAAATTGAACTCATTAATACCAAAAGTGTAGCCAAAGATTTCCTTTAAGGTCAAACATACGCGTCGAAAGAACGAACCCTTTATTTTTTTAAAAAACAGCAAATTCTGTATTCTTTATTTATTTTCATGTTTTTTATGGTCCAACAACCTCCATTCGTCAAAATATCATGGATTTTTTACAGTGACTTGTACATTGCAATGTCAGATGAAGAAAATATTTTCTTTGGGTTCGTTCACTCCCATGAATTTTGTTTTGCAAATTCAAATTTCAATAAATTATTTCTTACAATTATTCTTATCGAAAAACAAAACAATTATTACTGTGAAGTCTTTGAACATTCTAGTATTTACATATGTGGATGAAAAGGATAACTGAAACATTCAACTATAAAAAAATATTCGTTGAAGTCTAGTTGGTCAAAAATTCAGAATTTTGATACTGAATTTCTAATTCCCATGAACGACGACAGTAATGAAAATAATTCGTATATTTATAAATATAATCGTCTATAACATACTAAAATTATTTTACATTTGAATTTACAGTTTTTGAGAAACAAATAAGAATATACCAAAAAACACACTTTTTCGTATATTTTTATTTGTTTCTCAAAAACTGTAAATTCAAATGTAAAATAATTTTAGTATGTTATAGACGATCATATTTATAAATATACACATTATTTGTATTACTGTAGTCGTTCATGGGAATGTGTGACATATATTTGACTACTTTGAAAATTATGTTCATGTATAATATGTAAACAAAATTGGCATTTTAAAATTTATTACAAAGCTTTGGACTTTTATCTACAAACGTAGTTATAAAACATTATATGTTTCATTTATTATAATAATGATATATTGTTTCAAAAAAGTCATGTTCATCTAGCGCTATCTTCAGCCCGTATGGTTCACCTTAATTTGACCAAATATCTCCCAGAAAAACTACACAATATCTGCTCGAAAAACTACACAATCTTCCCGGAAGATGTCGCTGTTTCACTAGATGACAAATCGCACATCAGTAAGAAATAGAAATAAATATATCATCACATCATTCACCCTTGTCTGAGTGCATTAGTCTGCTTAGAGTAGACCTCGATGTGATATATTTCTACGATAAATAACAACCCCCAAAGATGCTGTCGGCAATTCTCGCCTCCATCAAAAAATCTTTGTCACGCCTTGAAATGAACAGCACATAACCTCTCGCTTAAACGACACAACATTTAACGTAAGTCAATCATTTACAGAGAAATGTTTGAAATACCTGATAAGAGATTTTGATAGGGGCGAATTTTGACCTGTTTCTGGACAATCAGACAAAATTTTAACATGGCATCTGATAGAGTATTCATGTTTACTTTAGTAAAATTATCTGTTATTCGCACTCTACGTTGTTTTAAAAAAGATAATTTATGACGTTGATTAAGGTAAGTTCATAATTATAAAGGTTACATGAAATTCTCCTAAATATAAAGCAATTTTAAAATATCGTATTATAAAAGTGCAGTATTCTAAATGTTCATGAAAACAATTTATAAAACTGTAATATTCCCATCATATTTTGCGTATTTTCTGATAGATTAGGGAATGGTATATGCTTATTTATTTAACAATTAGTGAAAATCCATGTAGATGTCAGAAATTTAATATTATTAGAAATTAACCTCAATTTGAAGAAAGTTTTGAGAAGTGCATTTTGCATCAACTAATTAAATTAAAAAACTGTTTGCTTTTTACCAAAATAAACCAATTAAAGTAATTTTCAAACCACCTACCAATTTCAACCCCCACAACAAATAAAAAGAGGATATAAAAAATAATTTTGGTTAAGTTCTTCAGTTACTAAACAGTTTTTAATCAGTTATCAAGGGTTTCGACAATTAACATCATCATTCTAACAAGACAAAGCATTGTAAGACTTGACAAGAGTTATTATTTTATTTCTTTGATATAACTATTTTCTTTTATAAATTTTAAAATATATTAATTTATATTTCATTTGTAGATGTGTAAATTAAGTGAATATGCGAAAGCTTTATCGGGAGAATCTAAGGAGTGATATTTGGAAAAAATATCTCTCATCAGTATTGATCCATATACTATACATCAACTTACTAATACATTTAATGTGTTTCTAATATATTTCATTTCAAATATACTTGCTATACATATATGTAAATATATTTATGTATTTAAAGCAAATATATTATATACAGGGTGAGTCATCGAAATGCCCGTCTTCGATATCTCTTTTATCGTTAGATATACGGCATATATTTATTAACAAAATTTATTCGACTACTAAAGGAGCATAACGTAAAATTATTTTCACATATACAGGATGTAACGTAACGGCTAGACGATAATTGTTTGTCTTTTTTTAAATGGAACACCCTATATATTTTTATATATTTTGAATTGTATTTTATTCACCTATACGAACATATGAATTTTGTTTTAGTTTTCCGCGGCGTTGTCAAGTTTTTCCGTTTTTTCTCTAAAAAAGGCCGAATACACGCATTGCTTTGTGAAGGCGTACTGAAGTTATTTTAATAGTAAAATTTAAGAATTTTTTTTTCTGCGCAACTGTAACTATACTCTATGTTTTGACATACTTTCTTTTAAATGTAATTATACAGGGTGTTCAATAAAGCGAATCAAACTTACTCCACTTCAAATGATTATAACTCGCAATTTTCAAATGGAACACCCTATATTTTATTATTCTGTTGTGTGCCATTTTGTATTACCTTCAATTATTATTAAGGGTATCCTATGCCTAAAACCAATAATTTCGGAGATTTTTACCATTTTTCACTAAATTAATTTATTCAATTAAAAATTAAATCTAGTATACCATGGATATGGTTTTTTTTTTAATTTATTGTTTTGTTTTAATTTACAAAATACTTCCAATATAACCGCAATTCTTACGGAAACATATTTGCAGACGGTTTATAAATGAGTAATTTACTCTTCGCTTGCGTCGACAATTCCAAATCAGTTACGAATTTGCATCATACTTTTTTGATAATAATACGAGTATTAACGGACAAAATTATTGTTAATTTTTACAAACTCACCCTCTAAACGATTTAGAAAAAACCTCTCAATATTATCCGGAGATTGTGTGTCCAACACGATGGTGCACCAGCTCACAACAGTCTTCAGGTTAGGCATTATTTAAATGAAGAATTTCTTAAAAGATGGATTAGTAATTGGCCCGCAAGATTTTCGGATCTTACAAACTTACATTATTTTTTGTTTATCGGTTTATCAGACAGCACCAACTACACGAGAAGATATGATGGAGCCAATTCGTAACTCTTTTGAAACTGTCAACGCAAATATACTGCGAAGAGTAAACCACTCATTTAAAAACTGTCTGCAAATATGTTTGCATAAGAATGGCAATTATATTGGAAATAATTTCCATGGTATACTAGATTTAATTTTTAATTCATTAAATTAATTTAGTGAAAAATGGCAAAAAAACTCCGAAATTATTGGTTTTATACGTAGGATACCCTTAATAATAATTGAAGGTTATACAAAATGGCATACAACAGAATAATAAAATATAGGGTGTTCCATTTGAAAATGGCGAGTTATAATTATTTGAAGTGGAGTAAGTTTGATTCGCTTTATTGAACATCCTGTATAATTACATTTAAAAGAAAGTATGTCAAAACATAGAGTATAGTTACAGTTGCGCAGAAAAAATAATTCTTAAATTTTACTATTAAAATAACTTCAGTACGCCTTCACAAAGCAATGCGTGTATTCGGCCTTTTTTAGAGAAAAAACGGAAAAACTTGACAACGCCGCGGAAAACTAAAACAAAATTCATATGTTCGTATAGGTGAATAAAATACAATTCAAAATATATAAAAATATATAGGGTGTTCCATTTAAAAAAAAACAAACAATTCTCGTCTAGCCGTTACGTTACACCCTGTATATGTGAAAATAATTTTACGTTATGCTCCTTTAGTAGTCGAATAAATTTTGTTAATAAATTCACGCCGTATTTCTAACGACAAGGGAGATATCGAAGACGGGCATTTCGATGACTCACCCTGTATACATTTACCTTTCTTAAAAAGTATATTATATAAACAAAATACGCAATCAACACCGACAAAACACAAAAATGAGTTACAAGAACCAAAACCTCCATAAGACTCAATGCTAACCTGTACGGTCGTTGTCCACGAACAGACTCCCGCCAAATAGGCCACGCCTCCTGCAAGTACTCTATTACATGCGAAGCACCCAAAGTCACATTTACTCCGAATAGCACATTATATTAATAATTTATAATTCATTAAAACAAGAATGCGCAAAACTTCTACAAATATCATGTCTTTGTTTTTTTTTGTTTCATTTTTACCTGTCAAATTATTGAATTACAACCTAACTATTTTTCATAATATTTTACTTTGTCCGCCACTCGCTCATGAGTAATAGCATACATTACATGCTCATTGAATAATATACTATTATCTATTAGTATCTTACCCGACGGGTTCAAGGGCATCAGCAACAGTGAGCCTCTCCCACTTATCCAGACTCTCCAGGATGGAGACCCGGGCCAAGAACTCCTCGTAGAGTTTCCGTTTGCGGATGGTGGAGCCCATGAGGATGCGGCGGTAGCTGTCGCGGTCGATGCCCCAGAGCTTCACGTCGGCCTTGGCGCGCACGGTGGCGGCGCGGGGGGTGCCGTAAATGAGGGCCAGTTCGCCGAAGCTGCCGCCCTCGCCGATTGTTGTCACCAGCTCGTTGTTCACGAACACCTGCGAGAACAAGACGTTTAGTTTTAAACTTAATGTATTGTTTATATGAATTTTCCTATATTGCAGTAATTTACTTTATTAGAAATAAATAATAAAACTTCTAGAATTAGATGAACATTGACGGATTCAAAATCATTTTAATAGCTATTGTAGTACATACTCATACACAACAGCTGTTATTGAAGTTAGGTTAGAGTTACACAATGTTAATTATTTATGTTGTTATAAAATTAAATACCTATATTTATTTTTTTAAAAAGTGTTTTGCAGTTTATAGTATTAATTCTATTGCAAAAACAATTAATTGCAACAATTTCACACGAACTGAGCAATGGCATCTAAAGTGATAGATTTATTTACGTTGAACAATTTTACTACTAAAAAAAAAATCCCCAGATATATGCAAATTTTCCACCATATGAATGTTATTTACACAAAATATATTATAAAAATTATAAATAAATTACTAATTTTATTAAAAATCCTTATTAATTATCTTACAAGTGTGTCTTATATTTTCCTTTTTGTTATTAAATCACAATTTGACAACTTATTAATGATATTTAAGATTGGTTCATTGGCAACACTGCTACACCGCCTTGTGTCTGATAACCTAACTTTTAACGTATCAGTTATGTTCTCAAAGTGTATTTTAGGTCCGAGCAAATCGCTTTTAGAAACATGTCGTGAAAAACATGTTGTGTCTAACACGAGAGGAAAGCTCTTCTTCCACTCTCGTTCGAAATGTCACACTCGCTGCGCTCATGAGGCAAACTTCGAACTCGAGGGGGAAAAAGAAGCGCTTTCCTCTCTAGTTGGACAAATAACTATTTATATTCCAAATATTTTTGCTAACATCTTTCATTTGAAACTTTTTCGCACAGCTGATTCTATTTTAAAAACTCAGCTCTTCATTTTTTCATGAAACTTATAAATTCCAAGTTTCGTTTACTTATTTTGTCTCGTTCATTAGATATTGCGCACACGGACATCCATCCATCCTCACACACAGACATCATTGAGAAATTGGTCTTAACGGATTCAGTGGACGTCAAAATATGTATTTCTGCAAAAATCTCGTCAGCGATTTTTTCGTGATATACTTTGTATAAGAAAGTAAAAATATGATGCGTATAGTACATAATATTGTAGTTAATATTATTCTACATCTTTTTGAATATAACACAATTTTCTCTAATTCCATTATTTACTGAAATATGTTTAAAAATCTGCACATAATTTCTCGAATATTAAATTTTTAAATGGCACAAAATGTAGAAAAAAGTAATAAATAAAAACTGTTACAAATAATATCTTTTCAAATATAAGAATATAACAAAATTTACTCTAGCTCAAATTATTTATTGAACAATTCGAAAAAATTTGATACTACAGACATCATTGAGAAAATAGTAAAAACGAAATCAAACATGTACAAAATTTCTGAACGCGAAATAGAACAGACTATACATGCAAATATGTTCTTATAAATTGTGCCAATAATTTAAATTAATTCAACATTAATCTTCGCATTAATCAACGATAATATTTAAATTAAAATTAATGTTTATTTTCACTTAGACTGAATCACTTCATTAACGCAACAGATATTATTTCTTACGGTACTTCACACATATGGCAAGCATATTAAACAAACATTTACAGCAAATTTCATAAAATTCCTCCGCATATATCAACGTTGCGATATTCTCAGAAAACAGGATCTTAAGAACGATTTAACCGCATAAATAAAATACGGCGTGATTAGAAACTTGTCTGCATGTTAGCAGAGATGAATTAAGAGTAAATTAAATGTACTGCCACGCCAGTAAAGGAATCATTGTGACAAGTATTAAGCGGTAAAAGGTTTCATAGCGATAATAAAATTTTACGAGAGAAAATAGTTTCTCAGACTTTGTTGCAGATATCAAAGTTGTTCAATTTATTCTAATCGCGATTTCTTTACTTCTAAATTCCACAAATACTGAGTACGAGTTGTAGAAATAGAAAAAGTTTAACAAAGGAACTGAGAAATCTTGAAATCTATTCAGAGAAACTTTATTCTATGGTTGGCCGATATATTCTTGTTCAGCCACTACACTACAGAAGTTACAGTTCAAGTAATAAATGAAAAGATTTTTGGTTTAAGTTCTGTAAAATTTTATCAAAACTCAACATTTTGAATTACTGCATGTATTTCTTCGCTGGAAATAAAAAATAACAATATAAACAAGAAAACAGAAACAGTAAGTAAAGTAATTTGAGATATGGAGCAAAATATACTGAAGTGTTATTTTTTGACAGTATTCTTACAGTTTTGTCTAATATTTTGAGACTTAGGGAAGAAAATCAAACAAACATGGTTCTTTTTTTTTGGAAGAAAAGCTTTCAAGATCTTTCATTCATAGTTTAATAATATAATAGTTATTTATGTATCAAGGCACTGAAGTTCAATTTTTTATCACGACTATGGAATTTAGTTGGCGAGGCCCGTAATAAACCATGTGAGTGATAAAAAGGAACTACAGTGCCGAGGTACATATTAAGTTTTATATGAAAACTAAAATTCGAAAAAACTAAAAAAAAATTACAATATAGGTTAAGTTTATACATCTGTCAGTTGCCAATTGAAACTGACAGTCAGTGTTGCCAACCTCGAGAAGTGAAGTTATCGTAAATAACATTCAAAATTATGTGTTTTGTCCTCAATTTCGTTATCGGAATTAATTAGTTAATTCTTCTTGCAAATTTTGTTTCATGTTACGTCCAAATTTACTATAGTACGTCAATATATCTGCCAAAATTATCCTAATTGTAAAATAATTATTTAACGGTTGCCAACACTGGGTTGCTCAAAATCGTCGTATAATGGGTTACTTTGGTGACAATTTCTGAGTTTTTAATGACGATTTTTGAGCACTTTAGTGCCGATTTCAAATTAAAGTTTATTTTACATTAAAATGCAGTGTAAATTTTTTCTACCTAAAAACTTTAGTACAATGTTCTCCGCTGTTTTATGAATCATAATTTGTTGTTAATTATTACTGTGTCTATTTACTTATTTATGTTGTTTAGAAAATGTTTATGCAGGAGGTTATGTATTGCGTACATAAGATTTGTTTTCAATATAGAAAAATGGTTCAATTTTGAGAAAACATTTCGTAAAGATTTGTAATTTTGGAGATAATTATTCTTACAAATATTACCTCTGGGAAAATATATACAATACAATAAATTTCATTCATAATTGTTGTATTTAATTGGAAATAACTGAGTTAAACTAAATTTAATTTATTTACAATACCACATATTCAACTTCCACAAACTTTATTTATATCTCAGTGATCGTCGAGTCTTTACATTTATTTTACTAATAATATTAACGATGTCTTATTTATTAATAGTGCTATCAGAAGTCACTGCGTGCTGTATTCTACTAGCATGTAGCATGTCAGACGAGAACTGTAATTAAATGGGGAAGTCAATGTGTCTGTAGTAGGTGTAGCTCTAGAACTGGTTCCGGGCGATGCACAACCGATGTCTAATTTCAGGAAATCGAAACAGATATCATTTGCATACAACACAACCAGACAACACGTTACTTAATTGAATCCAATTACGATAAATGTTACATGCATATTCAAAAATTAACAAATCAAATTACATGATATTTCGGTGCAGATTTCGCTATAACTTATAAAATTAATTTGATTCATTTGTTCAAATATTTATTACTACGTTGGTAATCGGCCCAATCGGTAATTTTTAACTACTTGCTAAGATTTTAATGCAATGAAAATTCTTAATACACAAGAATAAATCAAACTGTCAATGGGCTCATAAACCATAAACGAAATATGACCAATTTATATCAAAATCGTGCAACACTTATGGAATAATTAGTAGTGAAGTATTTTTTTTCTTTTTAATATTTTGCAGTAAAGCGATATAACGAATTGAACATACTTTGACGTCACAGTATTGGCCAGAAATATGAAAATTGCAAATCGCGCGTCTGCCGCTGCGCCCAACGCCTATTGTGGGCTAAAATAGAACTACGAAATGTCATTTCATATTTTTTTCTACAATCGTTGCACAATATCGACATTGTTATTCCATTTTTAGTTAGGAAATGTTCAAAATTGTCGCTCTAGGGCGACAAAGTGACATATTGTCGCACTAGTGCGACAAAAATAAAACAAAAATAAATTAGATAAAAGTAAATGATGCATTGGATTTTTCTGGTAATAACCTTGCTATTGCAAATACAGTTGGCATATACGTACATACACTTCAACTTAATCACCATAAACGTATTCACTCTGTAGACTTTATGTCAAATGTACTCCATATGTCAAATGTACTCCATGTGTCAAATTATGATTTCTTTGAAAATGTTTATTTTGTTCATAAACGTTGTCATGATTACAGTGACATGGGTAACTACAATTTTACTGAATTGTTATAGGCGTGACCAAAGATAATTTTGAAAATTAATTTTTTTCTACAGCTTGACATTGTTCAACGATTGTAGAAAAAATATTGTGTGTATCTCGTCGGATAGAGCTTGTTCGGTGCACTTGTCGAGTTGTTGATCTCGGCTTCGCCTCGATCAACAATTTCTCGCCGCGTGCAACAAACAATGCTCTATCCGCACTTGATACACAAATAACTATTGTTTGTTGGTATTTAAGATTATATTTGTTGGGCTTCTATTACTTGCTTTATAATTTCACTGTTTTATTGTGCTGTGTTGAAAATCTATTGATTAAAATTATGTGTTGAGGTTAGGTTACATCACTACTAGCGCCACTGTCCTCAAACTTTTGTTGTTATTTACTCGAATATCAAGTAAAATACTCTTAAAGTTGTCAAAGGAATTTTGCCTCAGTTTATATTAAGTTTAATTGTAGTAAATTAAGACTTATAATATGAAAATATTATTTTTATATTAAAAAATATATAATATCTACTATCATGGAAAATCGTAGTCTTAGTGCCACTGGTGTAATACCTGTGACGTCACACAACGTCACAGAAACTTTGAAAAATCATATCTCGGGTAATACAAGAAATTTTCACATCGGGTTTTCACTGATCGTCATATATTCTAATAAAGTTTCATAAAAAAATTTAAAAAAAAATTGGTTTATGAGCCCATTGTAACATTTGTTTCTATTTGTAAAAAATATTAGCAAGTGGTTAAAAGTTAACAACTGAGTTAATGAATTGGGCCGAATATAAGAAAATTTTAGTTTCAATTACAAATTATAAAATAAATTCAAGTTAATATCCTAAAAATCAAAACGGTTGCACAATTATGTTCAATTATACTAGTTACTTTCAACTTAGCCTTATATGTATATTTTTCTTTTAGTTTCAATTCACCATTTCGTCTTAATTCGAAGCTTTGTCAAAATTTTGCTAACGCACAATGAACAAATTGACAGCAAAAGCAACTAGCAGAAATGCCAACCTAGCTAATGTACTCCATGGCTATAATCATAATAAAAATAAAAAGTCCCTCCTTTTACCCGCCATAAACAGAACAACAATAATTATTGTTTTTGGTTGATTTTGATATACAAAATAGATATTTTTCTACAATCGTTGCACAATATCGACATGGTTATTCCATTTTTGGTTAGGAAATGTTCAAAATTGTCGCTCTAGGGCGACAAAGTGACATATTGTCGCACTAGTGCGACAAAAACAAAACAAAAATAAATTAGGTAAAAGAAGTAAATGATGCATTGGATTTTTCTAATAACCTTGCTATTGCAAATACAGTTGGCATATACGTACATACATTTCAATTTAATCACCATAAACGTATTCACTCTGTAGACTTTATGTCAAATGTACTCCATATGTCAAATGTACTCCATGTGTCAAATTATGATTTCTTTGAAAATTTGTATTTTGTTCATAAACGTTGTCATGATTACGGTGACATGGGTAACTACAATTTTACAGAATTGTTATAAGAGTGACCAAAGATAATTATGAAAATTATTTTTTTTCTACAGCTTGGCATTGTTCAACGATTGTAGAAAAAATATTGTGTGTATCTCGTCGGATAGAGCTTGTTCGGTGCACTTGTCGAGGTGTTGATCTCGGCTTCGCCTCGATCAACAATTTTCTCGCCGCGTGCAACAAACAATGCTCTATCCGCACTTGATACACAAATAACTATTGTATCACAAGGTTGGAAACTGCTATTTTGCGAGTGCGAGTTTATTTTGATAGGACGAGCCGTAGGCGAGTCCTACAAATACGAGCACTCGCAAAATAGTTTCCAACCGAGGGATACACAAGATTTTTCGCGCCAACCAAAAATATCTACATATTTTTATTTGGATTTTACACTGCAAATTCAATTATTATTACTTACAAATATGTTTAAAATCCATAAATATTCTGTTTTCTTGTATTGCAAATACTCAATTGTAGATATATTGCCATAATATTTTTAAGTCAATGTAATACTTTGACATTTCTAGCGTCATAAGTTAGCTAATATTAGTCATGTGATGTCATCATATAACCATAAAAAGTTAGCAATTTTTGTCGAACTAGTACGACAAAAACATGATTTCCGACCGCTTTAGAGATATGTAATTGTGTCAATGTCGGACGGCGGCGCGAGTAATATGTTGTTTTCACGACCGGGGGGAAAACTCGGTTTCTAGAAAAAAAAAATTAAAAGTGATATACTCATTTGTATAATATTATCGTTGTGGTACACATGTAACTAAGGAGATTCTCAATGTTGATTGGCTGAAAATATGTCACGTGATACATGAATTGTATTCTCATTAGAATCTATTGTGGCCACCACAAAACATCCAGAACTGGATTCCAACCAAAATCTAATCAGCTAATAACTTGACTATTCAAATTCGAATAAAATTTCCTCGCTATATTTTAAGTTATACACACACTATAATTTAACCTACCTCAACCTCCCCTTGATCAATAACATAAAAGTTATCCCCCTCGTCTCCCTGCTGAATGATAACCTCCCCTTGGAGACAATTAACCGGGAACATAGCGTCGAAGATATCCGTCCGTTCGTTCTCATCCAAGTGTGAGAAGAGCACGTTCTTGGCGATGGCTTTGGCGAGGGCTGCCATGGTCTTGTAGTCCTTGGGCACCACCTTCTTCACGTAGCTCGTGGCGTCCTCCTCCGTGACGGGCTCGGCGCTGATGCCGCCGCGGCGCCGGGCGGGCTGCGCCGTGTGCGCTGGCATCGGGGAGAGGTCGTCGGTGTCTTCGGGAGAGGTGGCGGCTTGTTTGGCGTCGTGGGCCTGCTCCTGCGGAGGAGAATAATTGTTGTAATGTTTGGTTGTATTATAAATATTAAGTGATTTGTGTGTAAGCATTCCTTAAATCAGTGTTTTCCAAACTTTCGACCCATGCATACCTTTATTATTCGCAACTGAAATGGACCCGTATCCATCTGGTGGTAAAAATATAAACTACTATGAGGAGTAATGGCGTGTATGACGCGTTTGACGCAATGTTAATAAAAGTGATCTTTCTGTAGTTGTTTAGTGCAATATTATTCCATTTAATTTATTTTCTCATTTATTTGTTCTTCACCTATCGTATTAAATTTGATTCGTTTTATAATGAGTTCCAGAATCAAGAAAAAATCACAACAAAAACTGCTGTGTACATGGCTGCCATTTTCGTGCTAGCAAGAATATGTGATTTAGTTTCCATTTATTTCTAAGAAAGGGTGCAAGTAAAGTGTAAATATTAATCAAATATGGAGAACTTGAATTGACCGAATATATGAGAATTTTATATTACTAGGTTTTTTATAATAGCTTGTGCGATACCTAACCTAACCTTTCGTTACCAATTTTCAGTGAAGATAAGTTTTTGTAATAAGTTATTTAAGCAGTGAAATTGAATATTTTTAATACAACAATGTATGTTTGAATGTATTGTTCTAGTTAGTTATATCAATACAAACCATTATCGAAACCATTATTTATGTTTTATATTTTTGACTCATACCCGTACCTAAAATGACTCGTTTGAAGGTACTATACAATATATACAAACATTTTATATAAAAAAGTTTTCCAAAAGTGATGAACGAGTCCCCACCGCTAGTCTTGTCAATACTTAAAAATAAAAACAAAAAGGGTGATATAACTTGTAATCGACGCAATAGAATTTGCAACAATATTCCCCTATACAGAATATTAGACGTCAAAACTTCATCTATTCAAAATTAATTTAATTTTTTGGTTCACTTTCCTATAATGCACATGTTACCCACCAACTCCGAATACTCCTTTTAGTAGCCATTTTATAGGTACAGTGCTGCCGCCACCGGCGATTTCAGTTGCAAATATTATTTTTTAACACTCGTACCCACTGAAATATAATAATTCTGGAACGCTCACTAACGTTGAAATGTGAGCCAAAAAAGACAGGCAATATGTAAGAAACGTATCTCTGTCGTACAGTCCGCTTATAATGTTGATAAGAAAATATAAAGAAATTAACATTCAATAATATTGAAATAAAATTTTTAACATAAAAATTAAATAAAACATTAATAAATATTTATTTAGCCGATCTCGGTAGCGTAGTGGCTATGTCACTAGCCTAGCACGCCAGAGGTCGTGGGTTCGAATCCCGCTGAAGAGCATGGTCGTTTGTGATGTTTACACAAATTCACAATCATCAACTCATGAGGTGGCATATGACCATAGTAGTTAGTCCGCTTCCCAACTTCATTAAAAAAAAAATTGTTATTTACTTTACAAGTGGGCAAAGTAAGGAATTACCCACGAGAGAAATTTTAGCTCACGAAGCCGAAGGCTGAGTGTGATAATTTTATCGAGTGGGTAATTCCACTTTGCCCACGTGTGAAGTATAAAACTTTATCCAACACTTCTTAATAAATAAAAAATTTATTAAAGAAATATTACTTGACAGTGACATATGCTTTAAATTTTTAAATTAAAATGTCAATCGAAATAGTTACCAAGGTATTGTGTGTTATTATTATTGTTATAAATAAAAAAAATACTCACTAGTGACTTTCCTCAAAATTATACCCACTAGTGGGTAATCTGTTACTTTCCTTGTTTCAATTTGCCATAGTTATAGAGCATTTATAGAGAGGTGTTGGATAAGATGAGTTTAACTAACCATTATGTATGTAATTTGCAAACAATTAAACAATACATTGTTAAATATTATTTCTATAACACTGTTTTGGAAACTACGCATTCTACAACTAAAAATTGTTATGGAATCACTAACATTCCATACGCCGCGTATGGAATATTTTCGACGAATCAGAGCCGCGATATATGAAATATCTTGATTCTGTTACTATGGTTACATCTGTTTGTTTTAATTTAATTTTTAAGTTTGACGTTTTGAACAGTTTTATATTTGTATTTTTTATATAATCTCCAAAATCTTGTTATAGAAAGTATAGTCTACAACATGTAACGGAATGGCAATCTCACACTCGCAAACCGTAGTCCTCGCCTTTGGCTCGGACTACAAACTTTTTGCTCGCGTGGAATATATGCCATTCCATTACTTGTTGTAGAATATACCATTATCACTTCTGGATAAGACTGTGCAACATGTTTTCACATAGTAACCACTTAACAAACGCATAGCAACCGTTCAACAATCCCATAACAACCGCTCTAAAAATAAGTGTTAAACGAAGACGGAAACCAACGATGTATATCTGTCTCAGGCTCGTTCCGTACCCCTTAGCAGAAATTTTTCGAGCTGTACTATTAAAAACAAAAACTATACTAATTTTTTTTTAAATTACTAATACAATATGCCCCATATGTAACAAAATTCCGATTCGTTCCGATGTTATAAGCACTAGTGAAGTAATAATTATAATTTTTTCAATCTTAGATAATATTTTATTCATGTTATTGAAGTACATCTAGTAATTTTTTCAAGTCATCACGAAGAAGTGTTGCTATATGATGCTGGAATAGCTGATTAACCGTTTCACAGTTTATATTATTTATTACTGCTTAGAATTTCTCGTTTTCAGTAACATTGATTTCGAACGTGTTTTACTCAAAACGTAAAACATTTTTTTTAATGAAGAAGAGATTGACAAATCATACCAATTTATTAAAACACCACTAAAACATGCGTCTGTAGGTCTTTAGTTAAAAATTAATCAAATATCTTAAACAGATTTGGATCTTCTTAAAAAGATCTTGATGAAATCTTAGACAGTAAGATTTTATAAGATTAAATAAATAACTTACGTATTCTACTATACTATCAAGTAGGATGTAAGAAGAATTATGATATCGAATTATAAATACAAGAAAAACTAATCTTACAAACATGTTCAATAAATTCTAGCATTGCCTGTTTGTTCTTTGTCCAGTTTTTTAAGTTTTATATATGTTGTACAACATTCTCTACCAGTTTTTCTTCTGTTTTTACAAATATGGGTCGAAGTCTTAATTCGCAGGATTAACTTTATGAAACGTTTCGAATTTATATGCATTAAATTATGATTTAAAGTGTTAACTACTGCCTACTACTGGTCATATCAAATAACCTGATACAGATACGGAAAAATAACGAACAACATTTTGCACTGTAAATAATATTACTAACGATGAGATAGTTGTTCGACTAGAGAAGTAATGTGGAATAGTTATTTGTCAAACTAGAGTGGAAAATGGGTTTTCCACGGAATTTTTCTAAAAACGGTTTGTTCGAACACAACTGACAGACTGACACGTTAAAAGTTAGGTTATCAGACGCAAGGCGGTGTAGCAAGTAGCAGTGTTGCCAATGAACCAATCTTAAATCTAAATTAAAGTTGTCAAATTATGATTTAATCTGGAAAAAGAAAAATACAAGACAATTGTAAGACAATTTAAAATATGTAAAGCACTAAAAATAAAGATTTTCAATAAAATTATGCATTTATTTATAATTTTTACAATATACAGCGTGTTTCAAAACTTCAGGTACATACGTTAATGGTATATAAAAGAATTTTTTTTGTTAAACGCAAAATTATTTTCCACCTTTCCCATTCCAAAATTTTTCGTTTTACTGCCATTGGGTGGATGATTATGTTAATAATTATCGTTTCATTAAAAATAATTAAATTTTGTTTGTTTATTTTACTAGTATTATGTAATTTAAATTGTTGATTACCTACTTCATTGTTTGTGTTTAATAGGAAAGCGAATCCAGTGCAGTACTACAAAAAATGTTTTAGGTAAACAACCCTTAATTTTTTGAATTAAAAAAAAATTCTTTTCGATTCGTAATTAGCATATCAAACAACATATACCATTAACGTATGTACTCGAAGTTATGAAACACCATGAGTAGCATTCATATTGGTAACATTTCTATATTTTCCTCTCTACAGAGCAAAATAGTTATTTGTCAAATTAGAGAGGAAAGCGTTTCTTTTTCCTACTCGAGCTCGAATTCGTGCGAGACACAACATTTTTTTCACGACGTGTTTTTAAAAACGATTTGTTCGGACCTAAAATACACTCTGAGAACACAACTGATAGACTGACACGTTAAAAGTTAGGTTATCATACACAAGGCGGTGTAGCAGTGTTGCCAATGAACCAATCTTAAATATCATTAATAAGTTGTGAAATTGTGATTTAATAAGAAAAAGAAAAATATAAGACACAATGGAGGGTTATGATTTTGACGTCACAGGCAGAAAGAGAAAGATGAGGTAAAAGTTGAGATAGAAGTTCATAACACAAATCCATGTTTTGACGTTTGAGATGTTGTTTTAACAAGGTTATGTTTTTATTTTTGAAGTTTATTATTTAGGAAACTTAATAAATTTAACACTGGCCATATATTCTTTATAGCAATAAGGGGAGTCACTATTGCACAAATCATACACACACTTTATTTTTCATATTTAGCATCATTTTAAGAACTGTCATTTTGACAGCGTTTTGTTTGTGTTTCGCCCATGTGAATTTGATCGAAGTTCAGTGAAAACATCAATAGATGGCAGCACGAAAATTTGCTTCTGTATAACCCTCCATTGTAATATAATTTAAAGTATGTATATCACGAAAATAAGGATTTTCTATAAAATTATGAATTTATTTATAATTTTTATAATATATTTTTGTAAATAACATTCATATTGGTAACAATTCTATATTTTCCTCTCTAGAGAGGAACAACACATTTTCCTCACTATTTCGGGAGAAGAACGGTGGGGTTTTCTACCAAGTCGTGAAAAAAAATAATGATCGAGGATACAATAAAATATCTTTATTTTCTACAATGCCATTTTGACACCACTTGAGTCTTCTTCAAAGGCTAGTAGAAAAAGTTATATGATAATATTAAAAATGCATATGAATAATAAAACTGAATACTTCAATTCTGTAGAAACAGAAAAGTCGTCACAAATAAAAAATATAAAACACGCCAGTTTTTATTTTATTTCTCGTTAGTGGGGTGGCTTCACTCGGCTTCGTCTCGCACCGCAAACTTCCCCACTCACTCATAAGATGCCACTTTTAACACATATCATAAAGAACTATTATTTATTTATTTATTGTTACTCACTTGTAAACACCACTTACCCAAGACCTATATTGCCTTTAAAAATGAATCTTTACAAGTTAATAATTGACGGCTGCATTGTAAATATTTTACAAGTTACGAATTCTAGTTAATTATTATAAATGTTTAAAGCTCAATCGATACAAGTTGATGTCTTCTGGTTCATTAGGTTTCTAGTGATGCAGTGGCAGCTATTGAATTTTAATTAACACATAACTTCATTCATATTCTAATTTGAATTCATCATTTGATTGAGTTATCGCCTGCAATGTCATTATAGCTAGCGCAATTCGATTTCACGACCGGTACTAGCGCTAATTACTCTCAGACACGACTTCGTTCGCTCTGCCCGTCGATAGGTCAGTGGCGTCCGTCAAAGAGGACCCACTGAAATTAGTACTTACAATAAATATCACGATATACAGCTGACGAATATCGTGTAGGAGTAACGCGGCCTTAACATTTTGGTAATAGGTCTAAATGTGAAGTTTACGTAATTTTTTTTTTTAGCTTCAGAGATCGAACTGAGGATCTTAAGTTCCATGCTACCATTTTGCGGTAGTTTTTAAAAAATCGGCAAAATGTAATTATATCGCGGTTCCAAAAAAATATGGTATGTAGTTCATAATATATTATTATATGAGGAATTGTGATAGTCATTATTCACGAAGATGAAGCAAATCATTAGAGTAAATAATGACCATAATCCTGAATATAATACTGCACTTTTTATACTCCTATAAATTCAGAAATAACGTTTAAAGGTTTGAAAATGTATAATTTCCAAATCTTGTTATAGAATAGTATATTCTACAACAAGTAATGGAATGGCCACGCGAGCAAAAAGTTTGTAGTCCGAGCCGAAGGCGAGGGCTACGGTTTGCGAGTGTGGGATATGCCATTCCGTTACATGTTGTAAACTATACTTTCTATGACAAGATTTTGGAAATTATACAAAAAATACAAATATAAAACTGTTGAAAACGTCAAACTCAAATAAATCAAATTAAACAAACAGACGTAACTATAGTAAATGAATCAAGATACTTTACATATCGCGCTAATATGCAGCTCTAATTCGTCGAAAATATTCCATACGCAACGTATGGAATGTTAGTGATTCCATAACAATTTTTAGTTGTAGAATGCCTAGTTTCCAAAACAGTGTTATAGAAAGTATAGTCTACAACATGTTACGCAATGGCATATCCCACACTCGCAAAGCGTAGCCCTCGCCTTCGGCTCGGGCTACAAACTTTTTGCTCGCGTGGAATATGTGCCATTCCATTACTTGTTGTAGAATAGTATATTGAACAATTAGTGTTACAATGACCTTTTTTGTAATACGAGTATAGTTTGCGTAAACGAGCCGCAGGCGAGTTACGAAAAATACAAGAAATACAATTAGGCACGAGTTGTTCATACTACTTTTTCTATTTCACGTTCATAAATTCAATAAAAATAAAAATAAAATAAAATTGTATGGCATGTTTAATACACCACTGGTCACCAAGGGGCTTTGCCCGCGGGGCCTATTGGGTCCTAGGCCGCAACCCCGATGCAGGGGCTCCGATTCAATAATTTTACGTGAGCAATGACAGCCCCAAGTTTGACAGACTGTTCATTTTACAAATAATAAATTCCCCAAAAACAGTTGCACAAAACTCAATTTTGTAGCATTGTTTTTGGGAAAAACAATGTCACAAAATTGACTTTGTGTACGTAATTTTGTAATTTGAAGTATAAAAATAAATAATTATTCATTCTCTTATTAAATATAAGCTCGTGATTCGATTAATAATCGAAGATATTGTTCGTGAAAGAGAAGCTGCACATTTCACTCGTCCTACGGACTCGTGGTTACACTCGAAAATATCATCGATAATAATCATATCACTTGTTATATTACCTGCGACAATATAATTTTTCTTTAACGCGCTGTAATTCGTAAATGGTGACAGTAAGAGAAAAATGTTTCAACCAACAATTGTAGATAATAAATATTTGAAACATTATTCTAATACCAAAAATTGCCATTAATATTTCAAAATAATTTGATAGGGCTTCAAATAAACTACCACTTCCGGTTATCAGCAAAAACTAATACGCTCTTCCCAAGAGGATGCAATCTATACAAAATATCAAAATTTTCAGTTTAGTAGTTCGTGAGTAAATGTAACTCCAGAGATCCACACAGAGCGACAGACATACAGACATCATCGCTAAATCCTATTCTAGGGACGTGCTCATCGACTGAAAACTCACTACCGAATTTTTAGCATGATTCCTATGCTTCCTTACATGATGTGACAAAAGGTAAAAACTGGTAGTTATGTCAAATCGTTCTTACTTTCTGAATGACCCTCATACTAAATTTTGGGAACTGCTTATGTAATTTATCTTTTGTCAATTTTATCAATATTAAAATTTTAAATGGCATTATTTTGCACATTTAACCAACCTCTCACCTCTTCAAATACAAAAGTTATCAACAATAATGAATAATCACCCACGAATTTTTTGTGTTCCGATTTCATTTAACGACCACTACTAAATTTCATCATTTTAAAACAACGACGATGAAAGCGATAAAAACTAACTATTTTCAAGGTCAAAGGAATATTATCGAGTATTCTTGGCAGTAGTTTCTGTCTCCGTCACTGGTTTCTGCCGTTTCCCAGCTATCTTCATTTTCATTCGCTCGTCTTTCGTTTCCAATTACTTTCCACGTCAACGCCTCCGTAGATCTCGCTACACTGATGGCTACCTTTATTTCAACTTGCAAGATTATTATTAAATGTAATAAAACTAGTTTTAGTTTATGAATCGCGTGAATTTCATTTCTGCCAACACGAAACTCAGAAACGTGTGAATTCTATTCATTGAAAATATGCCTTTAGATTGAATACTGATTGCGAAGTTGCTCTTCATATATGAATTAGAGAATGTTCTTGCAAGTGAAAGAAATGCAAATTTGATTTGAACATTGAACATTGGGAAAAAATGTAGGTAAAAACCAGATGTGAAGTCGTGTGCTACCCACACCAGATTTTTAAGGTCAACCATACGGGCTGAAGATAGCACAAGATAAACATGACTTTTTTGAAACAATATATCATTATTATAATAAATGAAACATATAATGTCTTATACCTACATTTGTAGATAAAAGTCCAAAATTTTGTAATAAATTTTAAAAAGCTAATTTTGTTTACAAATTATACATGAACATAATTTTCAAAGTAGTAAAATATATGGCACACATTCCCATGAACGACTACAGTAATGCAAATAATTTGTATATTTATAAATATGATAGTCTATAACATACTAAAATTATTTTTCATTTGAATTTACAGTTTTTGAGAAACAAATAAAAATATACCAAAAAGTGTGTTTTTTGGTATATTACCTCCCGCCTACCTCTAGGTAAGGGAGGTATTGTTTTTGGTCAGAAAATTGGGTAGTGAGTTTTCAATGAATAAGCACGTTTTAGGGTCCCTACATTACGATTTTACTATTTTCGCGATGATGTCTGTATGTATGTATGTATGTATGTATGTATGTATGTATGTATGTATGTATGTATGTATGTGTGTGTGTGTGTAGTCTGTGGCAATTTTTTCGTCTCGCATAACTCAAATACTATAACACCAAAAAATACAATTTTTTGAATTATTGCTTCTTATATTTAAATGAAGAGCTGATTAGATTTTGGATAAAATTGGTCGACCGGAAGTAGCAGTTTACTTGAAGCCCTTAACAGTTTTTCGTGAAAAACACGGTTAAATTTCCTTTTTCAACAATTTATGTTATTTTGAAAGTTGAAGAATATTTAATTTTACATATGTTTTGATTACACTAATTTTATTAATTTCCTTTAGATTTAGAGATAATAAAATATAAAGAAATTAGATTTTACAAATCTTGCATTCCTAGTACACCATGAAAACATTAAAAAATTTTCAATTTTTTATGAAATGTGACACATGTCATTGTGATTGTGAAGCTGTTTTCTTAGCGAAATATATGTCATAAAATTAAATAAATATACGAAAGAACATTAAAATTCTCAAATATAAAGAAAATAAACAAATAACAAGGTATGTTTCTGTATCATCAAATACTATTTTGTACCGTTTAAGAGTAGTATTGGGCGGGAGGTTATGTGCTGGCCACATCAGATTTTTTTTATTTGTTTCTCAAAAACTGTAAATTCAAATTGAAAATAAACTTAGTATGTTATAAATGATCATATTTACAAATATACGAATTATTTTCATTACTGTAGTCGTTCATGGGAATGAGAGACACAGTATCAAAGTTCTGAATTTTTTACCAACTAGACTTCAACTAATATTTTTTTATAGTTTAATGTTTCAGTTATCCTTTTCATCCACATATATAAATACTAGAATGTTCAAAGACCTTACTGTAACAATTGTTTTGTTTTTCGATAAGAATAATTGTAGAAATAATTTATTCAAATTTGAATTTGCAAAACAAAATTCATGGGATTGAACGAACCCAACGAAAATATGTACTTCATCTGACATTCAATGTACAAGTCACTGTAAAAAATCCATGAAATTTTGACGGATGGAGGTTGTTGGACCATAAAGAACATGAAAATAAATGAAGAATACAGAATTTCCTGTTTTTTTTTAAAAATAAAGGATTCGTTCTTTCGACGCGTATGTTTGAATTTAAACCCTTCACAGCGTAGTAAAATCTAAAACTACAAATTAAATTTGCCATTCTTCCAGCAAGCTCTTAACCTGACAATTCCACTTAAAATCTCCCCAGTTTCAGTTTGAAATTTGTTGACAGTTTTCTTTGTACATATTTTAGTTTGCCCTACTTTTCTGAGAAATATTCTGTTATAATATTATTTCGCGAAGCGTCCTTGAAAAAGTAAAAAAGCTTTTAATTAATTCTGTCGTAAAAACAAATCGCGGCGAATTTTTCAAAAGAACTTAACGATGTTACGCATACAAATCCTTCCGTCAAGAAACGAAAAGTTGAATTCCATTTAAGTTGAAAAACTTCCCTGAAATTAGAATGATTCAAGTTCTACAAAGAAAAATAACGGTGAAAGTTCTTGTTTACTGACCTAGGTCGCGGGAGGAGTCGGAAGGAGGCAAGGACATTTAAAATTGGATAGAATTGATACAGCAGAAATTTGTGGTTAGTATTTCTGTGATATATTTTCGCAGTTCATTTTATATTATTCGAAATAAATTGAATTTATCCAACACCTCCCAATAAATGCTCTAAAACTATGGCGATTTTAAACAAGCAAAGTAATAGATTATCCACTAGTGGGTATAATTTTGAGGAAAGCCACTAGTGAGTATTTTTTTATTTATAACAATAATAATAACACACTACACCTTGGTAACTACTTCGATTGACATTTCAATTCTAAAATTTAAAATATATGTCACTGTCAAATAATATTTCTTTAATAAATTTTTCAATTATTAAGAGGTGTTGGATAAAACGTTATACTTCACACGTGCGCAAAGTGGAATTACCCACTCGATAAAATTAACTCACTCAGCCTTCGGCTTCGTGAGCTAAAGTTTCTCTCGTGGGTAATTCCTTACTTTGCCCACTTGTAAAGTAAATAACTATTATTGTTTTGTGTGTCTTGCAATGAGTGCATAAACCATAAACGAAATATGACAAATTTATATCAAAATCGTGTAACACTTACGGAATACGGAATAATTAGTAGTAAAGTATTTTTTTCTTTTAAATATTTTTCAGTAAAGCGATATAACGAATTGGACATATATTGACGTCACGGGTATTCGCATTGATTCTATTGGCCCGAAATAAGAAATGTGCAAGTGCCCAGCGCCTATTGTGGGCTAAAATAGAACTACGAAATGTTATCAAAAAATTGAAAATTGTCTATGAAACATATATATTAAAAAATATAAAGACAATACAATAAAAATTGTCAACTGTTTCATAAAAAACAGCCTCAGAATAATAACTAAGTTATTAATTCATTGAGACCGGCCAAGTCAATCAATCGGGAACTACAGACGCGTTTCACTCTTATTGGAGCTCATCAGTGTAGTGAACCCACCAGCTGCTGTGAGGCAGTTGGTACCGAATGACTGACTGATGTTTCATAGACAATTTTCAATTTTTTGATAATTTACTTCTGTTGAAGTTTCGGTAGATGGCTCTGGGAGTATTTATTTACTTCTCAGTTCCATTTACCAATCTTGTGGGATCTTAGATCTCGCCAAGTCAGTCATTCGGTACCAACTGCCTCACAGCAGCTGGTGGGTTCACTACACTGATGAGCTCCAATAAGAGCGAAACGCGTCTGTAGTTCCCGATTGATTGACTTGGCCGGTCTCAATGAATTAATAACTTAGTTATTATTCTGAGGCTGTTTTTTATGAAACAGTTGACAATTTTTATTGTCTTTATATTTTTTAATACGAAATGTTATTTCATTTATTTTGTTTGTTGGTATTTAAGATTATATTTGTTGTTTCACAATTTCATTGTTTTATTGTGCTGTGTTGAAAAACTATTGAATAAAATTGTGTGTTGAGGTTAGGTTACCTTACTACCAGCGCCACTGTTCTCAAACTTTCGTATGATGTTTACTAGAATATTAAGTAAAATACTCTAAAGTTCCCAAAAAATTTCATATTTATTTATATTAAGTTTAATTGTTGTAAATTAAGTCTTATATGTAAATATTATTTTTTACAATAAAAAATATATAATATCTACTATCATGAAAAATCGTTGTTTTAGTGCCACTTGAGTAATACCAGTGACGTCACACAAAAATATATGAAATTTTTATATCGGGTTTTCACTGATCGTTATATATTTTAATAAAGTTTCATAAAAACTTTTTTTAATTGGTTTATGGGCTCTATCTTTTCTAGTTTGTGTGTTATTAAATATTCGGATACACATCACACATCCATTCATACACACAGACGTCATTGAGAAAATCGTCAAACTGCTATTTTTTCACGACATGCCAGGAAACGCCCACCTTCCTCCTCCCGAAATAGTGAGGAAAATGAGTTTTCCTCTATAGAGAGGAAAATATAGAAGCGTTATCAATATGAATGTTATTTACAAAAAAATTATTCTATTGTAAAAATTATAAATAAATGCGTAATTTAATTAAAAATCTTTATTTTAGTGATGTACATACTTTAAAATATCTTACAATTATGTCTTATATTTTTCTTTTTCTTATTAAAACACAATTTGACAATTTTCATTTAGATTTAAAATTGGTTCATTGGCAACACTGCTACACCGTCTTGCGTCTGATAACTTAACTTTTAACGTGTCAGTTGTGTCGTAAAAGTGTATTTAAGATCCAGCAAATCGTTTTTAAAAGCATATGAAAAAAATGTTGTGTCTAACACGAAAAGAAAGCGCTTCATTCACTCTCGCTCGAATTGCCTCATTCGCTGCGTTCATGAGACAAACTTCGAGCTCGAGTGGGAAAAAGAAGCGCTTTCTTCTCTAGTTTGACAAATAACTATTCCACGAAATTCTCGTATTTAATACTACGTATAATAAGGTAAATAGTTATTTACTTAACAAGTGGACAAAATAAGGAATTATCCACGAAAAATTTTAGCACACGAAGCCGAAAGCGGTCACCCATTCAATTATTGACCGCGGACAGTGTGCTTAACTTGCGATATCGTGGGAACTGGCTTCAACGCTATCTGCCAAGCCGTTATTTTAAATTGCAAACTAAAATTTACAAAATTAAAATAATAATATAAAATGATGACAATCACAAAGTACAATATTGCATTTTCGCAGTATTTATGCTTTAAATCTATTATAACCTCAATTCGCGCCGTAAAAGAAGAATCATATTAACCAAGTTGAGAATAATACGATAATATGTATTCAGAACGGGTATCGTTTAAAAAGTTGACTTTATATTACAAAACACGCTTTAAATCTTTCACTTTCTGATTTAGAACGAATTTCTTGAAAATACACTGTCCTAACATAAACACTGCGTACCTGATTGTTGTAGGAGACATATTTAAACAAAAGTTGTTTTATGACAGCAACACATGTTCCATTATTTGATCCGATCTTTGAATGCTTTCAGACCTTCAATTTGAGTTCTAAACGTAAAATGTTAAGGTTAAACACCATCCACTCATTGTTTATATTGGTTGTTCATTCACATAATGAACCTACCTTTTACAATTATTTGATAATCTGTAGCACTAAATTTGGCGTTCGAACAAGATTTGAGATCCTAAAAAATTGAGGTTATATTGTACGTTTTGCTGACAGATTTCGTCAGTTCTCTATAAATTTTGCCAAGAATGATTCAGTTTATCTAAAAAGAGATATGTTCACAGATTTATAAACACGTGAATGGATTCTAAATGAAAAACAACTTACTGATCACATGTTGATATATTTCAACTAGCGCACCTCAACAAACAATTGAATAACGTAGAATGTAACGTAACATAACGTACCAAAACGTAACTGCAAACTACGTGCCAATACTAAATGAATTTCCCATGCAAATTAGCACAATACGTTAATTGCACGTCTGTGCTTATGTAGGTTACTTCGCCTTGCTCCAGAGAAAAAACAGTGATGCCAACCTACATAGAGGTAACATATGGAAATCCCCTATTATCTTATGTAAATCAAATGATTTCTAAATGTGTTTCAGGATGAACTTTGGAATGTAATGTTCTGTATCGGAAATTACGCGTAGTTTTATAAGAAGTTTATACAATAAAAAATTGATATGTTAAAAAATTCGCGTTTTAATATTCGGTATATTAGACGTGTAGGTTGTTTTAATATCTAGTACATTTACCAAGAGATGGGGTTAGTCAGTCGAAATAACTAATGGCAGGTATATTTTGTATTTAATTTAGAAATATAGTTTCAAAATTATAAAATACATATGAA
The DNA here is from genome assembly GCA_963942605.1 of Poecilus cupreus. Classification (NCBI taxonomy): domain Eukaryota; kingdom Metazoa; phylum Arthropoda; class Insecta; order Coleoptera; family Carabidae; genus Poecilus; species Poecilus cupreus. The sequence continues at coordinate 18,737,463 of OZ012722.1, read as the reverse complement.
TATATTTATTAGTTTATACTGGCTTTACAAATTTATAGATTTATAATTTAACTGTGACAACAGTAAAATGTCTCAAGATAAGATTGACAGTTAATAGTTATTTACTTTACAAGTGGGTAATTCCACTTTGCCCACGTGTTAAATGTAACGTTTTTTATCCAACATCTCTTAATAAATGCAAATTTTATTAAAGAAATATTATTTGACAGTGACATATGTTTTAAATTTTCTAAATTAAAATGTCAATCGAAGTAGTTACCAAGGTGTTGTGTATTATTATTATTATTGTTATATATTGAAAATTACTCACTAGTGACTTTTCTCAAAATTATACCCACTAGTGGGTAATCTGTTACTTTCCTTGTTTTAAATCGCCTTAGTTATAGAGCATTTATTGAGAGGTGTTGGATAATAGTTATTTATGTATCAAGGCACTGAAGTTTAACTTTTTATCACTAATATGAGTGATAAAAAGGAACTTCAGTGCCGCTGTACATTGTATTTGAAATCTAAAATTAGAAAAAAAAAACTGTAAAAAAAATTACGATTATAGGTTAAGTTAAACATCTGTCAGTTGTCAATTGAAACTGACACTCAGTATTGCCAACCTGGAACAGTGAAGTTATCGTAAATATCACTCAAAATTATGTGTTTTGTCCTCAATTACGTCATCGGAATTAATTAGTTAATTCTTCTTGCACATTTTGTTTCATGTTACGTATAAATTTACTATAGTACGTCAAAATTTCAAATTTAATATATTCAGTATGAACAACGCTGCATAGCAAATATAAATTTTCAATTTTTAAATCTAAATTTGTAAATTAAATTCAGTATAAACCAACCATAATAAATGATCTAAAATAAAGTACCATTTTAAAACAAATATTTATTTTGTCTATTCAGCACACAATGAAAAACGTCAACATAAAAATACACAATGACAACTGACTACATGTCAACTGTCATACGGTCGTTGCTTGGTGATCCACAACACGTCTTTAAAATAACAGTGAATTATGGATTTCTGGCTTTGTGACTGGTTGAGAAGAGTGAATTATGAATCATAATTCACTGTTGTGAAATATGGGTACTATAATTCATTGAAAAAATTGAAATAATGAGGATATATTTATACAGGAGTAGATACAATTCAGTAACCTAGAGGCTAGGGAATTCACCAGAAATAAAGACGATCTATATTCCATACGCTAAAATATTTCACACATGAAAAATAGTTAACCTAAAAATATAGGTATATTACGTGATGATATATGTATTTATTAATCTAGTACTAACGGGTAGTTGCTGTACTATGGATGAGACGCAAGTCTGGTTCATATCAAGTAAAAAAATTAGTGCTAAATATCTGGTTCGGCTGAGATAATTTAGATAAATGATGATATTATTAAAATGGTTTAAATGTCAAATATATTAAGAGATATTTGTCATCTTCGCTGTAGTAATTTATCAAGGCATTCTTTTCTGTCATATTTAATATTGTCAAGTTGTCGTTCTGGTCTGGTACAGTTCCATTTGAAGAAACGTCGCTGAAACTCGCAAATTAAACCTTGAAATTGCTAATTTCAAGGCGCAAATTGCATCGTTTATCGCAATTAATTTTTTTTACATTTCAAACATACCTTAACACTTTGTAATTAGTTAAACTGTTATTTAATAATTTTAATTAGGTATATTCTTAAATAGCTTCGAGGTAAAATGGGTCACAAATTACTCATTTTAATATTCATTTTCAGTATTTTCACAAAATATAAAATATCTCATCTCAAGACTGACAGACAGAGAGACAAACACATACACACAGACATCATTGCGAAATTATTAAAATCATAATCTAAGAACCCATTCACTGAAAACTCACTACCGAATTTTTAATATGATTCCTATACCTCTCTTACAGGATGTGGCGAGAGGTAAATATACCTTTATTTGAAATCGGCACTAAAGTGCTCACTAATTGTCATTAGAAACTCAGAAATCGTCATTTAAGTGAGCCATTAACGACTATTTTGAGCAACGCAGTACTGTAAGGCACTGAAGTTCAATTTTATTATCACGAATATGGAATTTAGTTGGCGAGGCCCGTAGGGTCGAGGAAAATAAACCATGTGAGTGATAAAAAGGAACTTCAGTGCCGATGTACATATTAAGTTTTATTTGAAATCTAAAATTAGAAAAAACTGTAAAAAAATTACAATATAGGTTAAGTTTATACATCTATCAGTTGTCAATTGAAACTGACAGTCAGTGTTGCCAACTTCGAGAAGTGAAGTTATCGTAAATAACACTCAAAATTATGTGTTTTGTCTTCGTCATCGGAAATAATTAGTTAATTCTTCTTGCAAATTTTGTTTCATGTTACCTCCAAATTTACTATAGTACGTCAATATATCTGTCAAAATTATCCTAATTGTACAATAATTATTTAACGGTTGCCAACACTGGGATGCTCAAAATCGTCGTATGATGGGTTACTTTAGTGATGATTACTGAGCTTTTAATGACAATTTCTAGAGCACTTTAGTGCCGATTTCAAATAAAATAATTATTGTACAAGTAGGATAATTTTGACAGATATATGATGTATTGCAGTAAATTTATACGTAAAATGAAACAATATGTGCAAGAGGAATTAACTAATTAATTCCGACGATGAAAATGAGGATAAAACACATAATTTTGAGTGTTATTTACGATAACTTCAATGTTCATAGTTGGCAACACTGAGTGTCAGTTACAAATGACAAATGACAGATGTATAAACTTAATCTATACAATATTTCATTTACAGTTTTTGTTCTAATTAATTTTAGATTTCAAATAAAATTTAATATGTACCGAGGCACTGAAGTTCCTTTTCATCACTCACATGGTTTATAAATACCATATTCGTGATAAAAAAAGTTAAATTTTAATGCCTTGATACATAAATAACTTTTGTGTAATAATATTTAACATAATCGCATAAAAAGAAAAATAAAGATCCATGAACCATAAATAAAAGTTAATAAAATATCGTACATGCATCTAATTGACACTCATCCATTCTTCATAATTATAATAATTCCTAATTGAAAATAATTTAGAGTAGGAAGAAAACCACATAAAATAATTCAGCACCGATTTAAAGTAACCTTTACTCCTTTAGCATTCCAATCCCGTTTGACGCATGCGCATCGTGCGACAAATCTAAAGAATTTCGTTTGATTCTAACCTAATATTTTGTGAGTTCGTTGAAGTTATTGAGTGTGTAGTGGACATGAGTCACATTCATATTTACAGTGGTTTGATTTAAAGTGTTCGACGCACCTGCCAAAATACGAAATACCGCGGTCTTGGCACCCGCCACTGGATTCTGACGCAGTCAGAGAAGAACACAAAAATTAGAATTTCTTATGTTATAATGCGTTTATGTTTCTAGTGAATGTACTCGCTAATAATTCGTACTTTATTGTTGAAATTAAAATAATTATTTATAGAAACGTCTAACCAAACAGTAACAGTAGCGCTTCTCATAAATTGATTTCTGGGGAAAGAAAAAGAAACATCAAGTTTTACAAAATTTCTCAGTTACATTAGAAAATTTTAATTGTAATCCTCCATTTTTAGTGCACATTCGGATAGTACGGCTAAAACTAAGTAGGATTTGTATGAATTTATATTTTCCAATTCGCGATTACTGTAAACAGTAATAGTTATTTTTCAAACTAGAGAGGAAAGCGTTTCTTTTTCCCCCTCGAGTTCGAAGTTTGCCTCATGAGCGCAGCGTGTTAGACACAACGATCGCTAGTAAGAACGCTGATTAAGGGCGACTAATTGGCAGTTGACTATCTGTGTTTTTCAGCTGTCAAACCTTCTTACATGATTATTGAGAAAAATATTTGAAATAGAAGTGGTAGAGTATTTAATTCTGTATGTTTTTTATTCGAAGCTTATATCTCTAAAATAATTTAGGAACGCTTGACAGTGTAAAATAAAGTTAGTCAACTGCTTGTTAATCACTCTTAATCGGTTGTTCTTACTAGCAGTCAACATGTTTCTAAAAACGATTTGCTCGGACCTAAAATACACTTTGAGAACACAACTGACAAACTGACACGTTAAAAGTTAAGTTATCAGACACCAGGCGGTGTAGCAGTGTTGCCAATGAACCAATCTTAAATATCTTTAATAAGTTGTCAAATTGTGATTTAATAAGAAAAAGAAAAATATAAGACTGTAAGATTATTTAAAGTATGTATATCACAAAAATAAGGATTTTCAATAAAATTAGAAATTTATTTATGATTTTTATAATATATTTTTTATAAATAACTTTCATATTGGTAACACTTCTATATTTGCCTCTCTAGAGAGGAACAACACATTTTCCACACTATTTCGGGAAAAGAACGGTGGGGTTTCCTACCATATTGTGAAAAAAATAATTATTGTCAAGGTTCTCATTAAGATTTCAAAGTGGAACCCCCCTACAACTTTACAATGACGTCACAACATTTAAAAAAAATCATTGTGGGTTAATGAATAACAATTAAGACTTTTTAAAAGTGAAGATAGTCTTCAATTTAGATATAGTTTCATAAAATGAATTTTTAAAAAAGGGCGAAAGACCCCACAAACGTGTTAAATTAAAATATTAAAAATTACTTTTGATCCATCGTCAAATGTTTTATAATAATTATTAGAATTCTTTCGAGTTTGGTTTCAATAGAAGGACGGATTCGGTCCATAGGTATAAAGAACATGTTTTTTTTAAACGTACATATTTTCTTGAGATCTGGGATTGTATATCTATATTTACATTACAACAATCATAACTACCATGGGAATAAAGAATAAACATATAACTGAAACATCTAATATATACAGAGTGTTTCATAACTTCAGGTACATACGTTAATGGTATATGTTATTTGATATGCTGATTACGAATCAAATTTTTTTTTTAAATCGTAAAATTATTTTCCATGTTTTCCAGTCCAAAATTTTTCGTTGCCACTGACACTGGGTGGATGATTATGTTAATAATTATCGTTTCATTAAAAATAATAAAATTTTGTTTGTTTATTTTACTAGTATTATTTAATTTAAATTGTTGATTACCTACTTCATTGTTTGTGTTTAATAGGAAATCGAATCCAGTGCAGTACTTCAAAAAAATGTTTTAGGTAGACAACCCTTAATTTTTCGAATTTAAAAAAAATTCTTTTAGATTCGTAATCAGCATATCAAACAACATATACCATTAACGTATGAACTCGAAGTTATGAAACACCCTGTATTTATTATATTTATATGTATAAGAAAGTCGTGTGTTGGCTACATCAGATTTACATTCGTAATTAACATGTTTTGCTAACAACGTTCTACATGCAACCAGAGACCCCAATCTATATTTCAAATTAAAACACAAACTTGAACTACCAACTTCCAAATCCGATACCAGTATTTGAAGTTTACCACGCACATATATCCGTTTCCGTGTACCTCCTCTTAATGCCAATGTTGCCAACTGTACCATATCACTAGCTGCACGACCCGCGACGCTACGATGGCCATGAAGCCCGCGATATCTCCCGCGGGTCTACCTGCCACCCCCGACCTCCTGGCGATGGTGGTGTTGCTTTACGGTAGAATCAGTTTGCGGAGGACAGGAGCGCGGCATTGCGTGTGGGGGTAAAGGTTACGCTGGGGTCATGGGTTGGAGTTCACTATCGCGAGATGTCACGGACAGGTATTGGTATTGAGATATTTGGAAGAATGTGAAATTGGTGTGGCCACTACTTGACTCTTTTGTAAGGATAAATCTGAATTTACATTAGAAATTATGTTGGACACATGTTTGATGTATTGACAAATATACGAGTATTAGTATTGTAGTATTTATTTTATTTGTTGCCTTTCGACAGCAGTTAGAAAAATTGTGCCAATTTTGTTGTGTGTGAAGTTTCTGTAAAACAGACCGAACCCAACATCCACGTTTTCTATTTTTTTAAATATACAGGATGTTCATTTTAAGTGGTACACTATTGCTATTTCGAGAACTATAAGAGCTACGACGTCGGTTAAATTAGCAAACAATTTCTATATTATAAGACAATTAAAATGAGCGAAACAATAATTTTTTTAGACCAGTGGTTCTCAAAATGCGGGGTGCAACTTTTTAATTTTAAATGGCAACCTACTTTTTTTATTTGCTTATTCGATTCAGTATTTTTTTCTGAATTCAATGATATTCACATGTAATGACCAAATATTACAAAATATTTGAGAAAAATGCATAATTAAAAATGTATCATTTTTAATTAAATATACAAATACAAAGTTTGCCATGGAAGAAAACAAATTATTATTCGATTCAATATTTTTTTCTGAATTCAATGATATTCACATGTAATGACCAAATAATACAAAATATTTGAGAAAAATGCAAAATTAAAAATATATCTTTTTATTTAAATTTGCATATACAAAGTTTGCCATGGAAGAAAACAAATAAATCATACAATTTTTAATATTTGAGTGTACTTCTGTATTTCTGTATTGTAACAATTAAATTAATAATTATTCTCATAATTACAGTTTTTTCAACTATTTCTGCATTTGGTTTATTTGTTTTTTTCCATAGCAAACTTTGTATATGCATATTTAAATAAAAATTATACATTTTTAATTTTGCATTTTTCTCAAATATTTTGTAATATTTGATCATTACATGTGAATATCATTGAATTCAGAAAAAAATACTGAATCGAATAAGCAAATAAAAAAAAATAGGTTGCCATTTAAAATAAGAAAGTTGCACCCCGCATTTTGAGAACCACTGGTCAAAAAAAATTCTTGTTTCGCTCATTTTAATTGTCTCATAATATAGAAATTGTTTGCTAATTTAACCGACCTCGTAGCTCTTATAGTTCTCGAAATAGCAATAGTGTACCACTTAAAATGAACACCCTGTATATTCAATATCAACGTGCTTGCTAAAATTATTCTATTATAACGATTCATAATAATACAAAAAATCTAATGTGGCCAACACATAACCTCCCGCCCAATACTACACTTAATTGATGTAAAATAGTATTTGATGATACAGAAACATACCTTCTTATTTGTTTATTTTCTATTTATATTTGAGATATTTAATTTTATTTTGCATATTAATTTAATTTTTTGACATGTTTCACTAAGAAAACAACTTCACAATCAAAATTAAATGTATCACATTTCGTAAAAAATTGAAAATTTTTAAGTGTTTCCATGGTGTACAAGGAATGCAATATTTGTGAAATCCTATTTCTTTATATTTTATTATCTCTAAATCTAATGAAAATTAATAAAATTAGTGTAATCAAAACATATGCAAAATTAAATATTCTTCAACTTTCAAAATAACATAAATTGTTGAAAAAGGAAATTTAACCGTGTTTTTCACGAAAAACTGTTAAGGGCTTCAAGTAAACTGCTACTTCCGGTTGACCAATTTTATCCAAAATCTAATCAGCTCTTCATTTAAATACACAAAATTGTATTTTTTGGTATTATAAGTATATGAGTTATGCGAGACGAAAAAATTGCCACAGACTACACACACACACACATACACATACGACAGACATCATGGCTAAAATAGTAAAATCGTATTGTAGGGACCCTAAAACGTGTTTATTCATTAAAAACTCACTACCCAATTGTTTGACCAAAAACAATACCTCCCTTACCTAGAGGTAGGCGGGAGGTAGAAACTTTAAGATTATGAATATTGTTGACATTTCATTCAGAGAGATAACTAGGTAGTTCTAATTAATTCTATGTTATTGGTTCATTCCTAAACATAAACGTAACTAAACCATAAGTTTGAGGTTTGCAAACTTTCGTTTTAACTGTTCACCACAATTAGGTAGTGTAAACGCTGTCGTATGGTAACATGGAAACAAGATTTATTTCTTAAAAGTAAACGTAATTGTAAATCTTAAAACTAATTGCTTATGTGAATAAAGCTGTAAAACCATTTTTTTTTTTTAATTTAAATAATGTTTTGATTTGTATAAACGTCAGTGTCCAGTAACCAAATGATTTTGTGGCATAATATTCCAAAAATATAACCTGAAATTTCAAGATAAATATGGGATGGTAATTTATTATGTACCATTTTGGCAGAATATTGAAATAATACAAAGATTAAATTGTATGAGGTCGATTCTCAACAATAACGTTTTATAGAAACCGGAAGATATGGAAATGTGCAATAAACAACAAGGAGTGACGGCCGTAGAAAATAAATAATAAATGCTGAGTGATAGACAGTTAGCCATTAAAATTCTTTGGTTCTTGATTGTAGAACGTAGATTAGATCCCGAGTATTATTTAATAAATAATTCAATAACGACTCGCATCAGAAGAAGTTGAAAGTTTGATACATTTAAAGTTATTGTCATTTAGTTTCTCGCTTACAATTTGAACTCTGTAACTTTCCAACAAATAATAGCCATTAAAAATATTACTTGGCTGATTATTATCACGCTGAAAAGATATTAGACTTGTTAAAAACTTTCAACTTATCAACAACTGTATCTTTCCTTGTTAGATACATCAAGGAGATAATAAATAACGTTTTTCTAAAATTACCATACACCATATAGTTTCTACGGAGATTAAAGCATATAATCAATCAAATTGGAACTAATCAACAGAAAAATTAGGTTAAATGAATGTATCATCTCGCCATTGATATAAATATGCATGACAGAGTGTTAAACTTAAAACAATAAAAACTCAATAGTCCACGCGCAAAATTTCCGGAAATCAAACTAGCAAACTAGCACTACAGTTTATTTTACTTGTGGCGCGGTTCACGTCACTATCTTCTTTCTCCCTTTCTCCCACTATTGATATACAAGATATAGAGAAAGAAGAGAGTGACGTGAACCGCACAACAAGAAAAATAAACTGTAGATTATGTATGAAAATTGTGTTGATATAATAGCGTAATTGATAATTCATTTCTTTTTGTTTAATACATAATAGTTATTTACTATACAAATGGGCAAAGTAAGGAATTACCCACGAGAGAAATTTTAGCACACGAAGCCGAAAGCTGAGTGTGATAATTTTATCGAGTGGATAATTCCACTTTGCCCACGTGTGAAGTATAACGTTTTATCTAACAACTCTTAATAAATGCAAAATTTATTAAAGACATATTATTTGACAGTGACATATGCTTTAAATATTTAAAATTAAAATGTCAATCGATGTAGTTACCAAGGTGTTGGGTGTTATTATTATTGTTATAAATAAAAAAATACTCACTAGTGGCTTTCCTCAAAATTATACCCTCTAGTGGGTAATCTGTTACTTTCCTTGTTCAAAATCGCCATAGTTATAGAGCACTGAGAGGTGTTGGATAAATAAATTAATTAAACTATTTAATAATACTAACATGTAAGGACCCATTCATTACCTAAATGTTATTATTGCATCTATTTTTAATTTCGTCGGTTAACAATAAATTTTCATCCAACACAAATGATAAAAAATACCAAGCATTTCTTTTAAATCTAACATAATTATAAAATCACCTCAATAGAAAAAATCTGTTGTGGGCAGCACAATACCTCCCGCCATAGATTTCTCATCAAACAATGCAAGAAAACAAAGACCAACACTATCAAGAAACGCTTGTCCCTTCAAAAAATTATGACATGTCAAAAAATGAAATTTTAAACCGTTGTTTTGTTTTTTCAAGAAAAAAGGTTAGCAGATTTAAACGAAAATATTAGAATATAATTTTTCTTTAACGTGTTGTAATTCGTAAATGCTGACAGTAAGAGGAAAATGTTTCAAACAATAATTGTAGATAATAATATTTGAAACATTGCTATAATAACAAAATTTACATTAAACCATAATTTACTGAGATATTTGAAAATAACTTGATAGGGCTTCTAGTAAACTACCACTTCCGGTTATTGGATTATCACCAAAAACTAATCAGCTCTTCCAAAGAGGATACAATTGATATATACAAAATATCAAAATTTTCAGTTTAGTAGTTTTTGAGAAACCGTTACTCCAGAGATCCATACAGACTGACAGATACACACACACAGACATCATCGCGAAATTATTAAAATCGTATTCTAGGTACCCTAAAACGTGCTCATCCACTGAAAACTCACTATCGAATTTTTAGCATGATTCCTATACCTTCTTACAGGATTCGGCGGGAGGTAAAACATGTTTCATACGACCTGTTATTGCAATCGTCCTTTGCTAAACTTCGACTTATGAAACTTGTTAAACCTGTTCTTTAATATACTTTTATTGTTTATTTTCAACTCGACGTGTACAATTTAAACATGTAAAAGTATTCACAAAAAATATGAAATACATCTACATCCTAAATTTGTTTATCTCTCGTTTAAAATAAATGACACAGTGACAAGTGTCACAAGCAGAGATTTTGTATTTGCAATTCACAAAGGCAAAACTGTTAATAAAACAATGCTCTCTGATTCCCTCCCCAAGTGAAAAATGTCTTTTTTGTCGGAAGTAGAAATAAAATTGGTTGAATTTCAAATTGAGGTACGGATGTCATATTAGCATATATGAATAAATTTTAGAATAAAATTTTGTCTATTGATCCCTTGGAACCTGCAAGTTTCCCACCAGGAGCATTTTCAGAAGAAGTAAATAAATATATCATCATGCTTTTACCTATATTTGAGTGTGGCACTCTGCTTGAAGTAGAAGAAAGTTGTATATTTTTTGTATAAATAAAATATTTGTCTCATTTTATGCATATTGCAAGAAAAGGAAACTTAACAATTAAATACTTTTCATTCATTAATTTGGTAATCAACTTTCGTTGGTGCGAATTCATGACATCATTTATCCATACACATACAATGATTATTTTTTGACAATTTTAAAGAGAATGAAATATATCATTGTTTATCACGTGTTTGCGTGAAATCTAATTCTTTATCATAGTTACCCTTGATTTGTTTAATTTTTCACATTATTTGGAAATTTCCCTCACGATGGGAGAAAAAGTGCACAAATCTCCTAAAGATATAAAATTGGCTGTTTCTATCATGATTTTGGTATCTGAAAAACCGAGTTTCTATGCCGAACGTGAAAAATAGTTATTTACATTATACGTGCGGTAAGTTTAGTTTTACAGCGCGAAGTTTTGTATTGAAGCACGACGCGCAGCGGAGTGCTTCAATAAAACTGAGAGATGTATAATAAACTTAACGCACACATAATGTATTACATTTTCTGTCCGACATACCTTTTTACTATATTTATTTATACGTATTTTCCATAAATTTACCTAATTGATATTTATAGTAAGCTGTGCATCAAGACGCTTTGAAAAACTGTGGAACGTGAAAATAATCAACAATTTGTATAAAATGTCAAAATCAAAAGTAGAACCACTCCCTGAAAATATAAATTACGTTACGAGATATTTCAAGTTTTTGTAGAGTAGTGTGACGAAAAGAAAAGCAACAAATTCACTAAAAAACATCTTCTTGGCATATTTCACCGAGCTGGTATCGCAAAATAAAAAATCTTTGTGGGCAATTTATTCAATTATGATTTGCAAAAACACAGTTATTTCGTAATATCTAAAACTACTTAAAGACCTAATTATAACCTAAAAATATGGCAATTTAATAATTCTCGCATAAACTACATGAGTGATTCAAATGTTACCTATCTTTCTCGATATTCTGTATTACAATTAATTTAATATAATTAAAAAATAAAATAAATCATCAATTCTCATCAATCCAATCAATCAGTTTTATCTTTTGAAAATTTAGTAGCTATGTGACAATTACCAACTGTGAAACATAGGTACTTAGGATAAGTATTACGAGATGGCGCTGCTGGCAAATGTCATTTTTATACCGTGTGTCTGTCGTAAAGGTGTACATAGGAGATTTACATGGGAAATCAGTTTTTTGCGTACTGTTGCTCGGTGTTCTATCGGACAACAATGATTGTAGTACCAATCGAAAGATATCATTTTTCTGAATCAAACGATGTGAATTACACTACTATTTAGTAGTAATTAGGTTGCGAAATTAATTTTTAAATTTTGAGAATTCTCCGGTTTATTCAATTTTTATCGTAAATAAATATAGTCACCTATGACGGTTTTGTTTTGATTTCTGTCAAGCTATTTATTTGACATTTTTGACTTTTGGACTTGTTTAAGTAGAGCTCTAGAAGAATGTAGGTATTCTCGTCCGCCATTTTGGGTCCAGATGTCATAAATAAAACAAGTTATTGGAATCCAGTTACTTAAAAAAACATTTAATATTTGTATCTGTCAAATTTGAAAACATATTTATTGAAATTCTGTAAAATCCTACTACACAAATCATACGGTAATATATTATTATAAAGTATTCTGTACACTAACCTGTTAGATATAAAATATAATAATTGAAGGAATGATATATCACAATTATTAATCAATTTCAACTTGAAATTTGACAGAAAAGAATTAAAGTAACTGGATTCCAATACTTTGTTTTATTTATGACACTTGGACCCAAAATGGCGGATGAGAATACTCATATATTCTAGTGCCTTAGTTTAAGACAATTTGTAAAAATACAGCTAGTTACACTACTGAAGAGCGTATTTTTATATTAAAACTATTTTTTAGAGGATATAGTTAGCTCAGAGTGCGAGATCTATTTTCTATTAAGTTTATGAATCTACCGAATCCAAGTGCTACCACAAATGCCAGTATCCATGAAAAATACACGTGAGCTTAGTAATTGCAATTTAGCAAGAGCAGAAGAACGTGCTTTATTGGAAGAAAGAGTTTTAGGAATGATAAATGTAGATCCTTAGTCTAGCACTAGATTTTTTGGAAATGAATTGGGTGTACTCATATTTTGAAAAAAAATGTTCTTATTATATTCCTACAAAATGCACTGCAATCAAGAACTTTTTCCATTTGACGAAGAAAGTGGAAGAGTATTTTGTGAAGATATACAAAACAGAGCTAATAAAAATGAAATTTTTTGTCATCGATTTAAAAAACTTAACTCTTAATAAATTAATATTATTTAAAGAAAACTAGTTTTCAGACTTTTATTTATTTAATAAAATCTTTACGCAAAAATTATAATAATACGCTTGTCATTACTGTAAATAACCATATTTTACAAATTGACAGAAACGTCAATTAAATCACTTAAAAGAAATCAAAACAAAACAGTCATAGATAACTACATTTATTTTCGATAAAAAATGAATAAATCAGGGGATTTTCAAAATTTAAAAATTAATTTACGGAACCAAATTACTACTAAATTGTAATGTATTTTACATCATTTGATTCAGAAAAATGATATCTTTCCATTGATACCACAATCTTTGTTGTCCGGTAGAACACCGAGCAACAGCACACAAAAAACTGATTTCCCATGTTAATCTCCTATGTACACCTTTAAGACAGACACACGGTATAAAATTTTTAGTTTTATTTATTTCTATATTTCTTTATATAACGATTTTTGCGGTATCTAGAGTTTTTTTAACCATTCTTTATTATTACAAAGTTACTTTTTATTTTAATGGCCTCCCGTTCCCGCACCGCGGTGTTTCAAAAAGCATGGAAACTAAAATCGTAGCTACCGCAAACGTAAATGATGTGTGATTGTCATGTTTACAGTTCGGGAGGCTATCCCCCACTTTAAATCTTTTCCGTTATATATCACCCTTTATAATTCAAGAATTCGATAAATTAATCTTTTGTCATTAGACTTTTCGTTTCTACACAACAACTATTTGAAATTTAACCGATAAATTCTTTATTCTCGACATATTATCTATGATGAATAAAATAATTACAATTTCAGATAAGCAATATCTAGTTACAAACCCAAACAAATGCCGCCAACACATCCACTATCTAAATTCTAGACAATAGATATCTAAGACGTCTGGCATAATATCTTTGGAAAACAAAAGCAGTCTACGTCGCCATTAAATCTAAATCACGTCTTCAATAAAGTTTCATTTAGTCGTAAGTGTCGTAATTTGAACAGATCGTTGCTGTATGGGAACAAATTGTAAACATATTGCTTCGTAGGAAATTTTCAACATTTTGTTGTTAGTGATAGAAGTTTTTAGGCCGGATATCAAATGCTTCAAAGTATATTTATGTCTGTGTTCTGTGATGTTAGCCACATGTTCTTCAATAAATATTTTTGTGAATATGTGTATTTAATGTATCGCATGAGAAATATTTTTGTAACTGTTTATGAGGTGAATAGCTTCGTCGTAACGTGAATTGTGGGATCCGCATTTTGAATCTCTCAGCCGAAAAATTCTCAATAAATAATCAGTAATAATATAACAAGTGAGAATAAATTGAAAATAATTTGACAGATCTTTCGAAAACATATTACCAAATGGCGACAAGTTTGAGAAAGATACTGGAGAATTATTTTCTAATTTATCGAACTCTCGAGTTATATTTAATTAGATTATTTTTTGATTTCATCATCAGGTACAGCAATAAATCTATCTTTTTTGCTCATTTTTACTTGTGTTGATGATACCTATCTGACATTTGACATCTGTCAACAAAAACAAAAAAGTTAAAATTAGTGGGTTATTATTACCTCCAGCATTTATACAGGATGTTTCAAGGAACTTGTTTATTATTCGTATAACATTTGTATTTGAAGAAGTACGAGGTTGGTTAAATGAGCAAAATTGTGCTATTTTAAATAAGAAAATTGCTAAAATCGACAAAAAATTAGTTGTATTAGCGGTTCCCAAAATATGAAACATAATATACAAGGTGTCTAGTTTTGTTATCTGTCATAAGTTGAGAGCAGATTATATGCAAAGTGCATATATTTTTTTTTGCATATCTTTAAATAAAATCAATTACATTGATTTAGAGTTAATTAATGCTAATTACTAATTGCTATATATTGCATATTTGCTTGGGTATTCTTATGCATATTTTTACAAAAGTTGCATATAATTGCATATTTCAATATTTTTAAGACCTTGTCTAGTGATAAACAATCTAAAATTTCTGGTAATGCATATTGATAATTCCCAAATATTGGAGGAGGCCGCAATAAATATGCAACGGAAAAAGCAATAAACAATGCAATAAGCAAATATACGAACCAATAAACTCTAATATTTCTAGGAAAATCCCTGTAACGGTAACGGTAGGTATTCATTGTATACACGAATGCTAGTAAAAGTGGGTATAATGAATATAAGACCGAGAATTCTCTGCTGGATATCTCGTTTACTTGTATTTCACTTTTTTTTAAGTGTTGGTGACTCTATTACGCCGTCCGCGAATAAATTAAACTTCAGCTTGTTCAATACAAATACATAACAACATACTTTCATGACGTTTGAAAAAAAACGAATTTTTTGAGTATACAAATAAAAATTTTGTACATTTTTAAAAGTTAATCTGGCCAAAGAAGTCATGGAAACAATTGTTTTTATTTGTTTTATTTTATCAACTTATTTTACAGTAACAACAAAATAATTAACGGAAATATTAAAATTGAACAGATTCGGCCGTTCTAGGAAACTTATGTTTGTTTAGTTACATGTTGGCAAGCCTGTAAAACTTGTTCCCGCAATTCGTCAACATTGTTTACTGGATTAATGTACCTAAATACTTTTCAATTTTAATATTTACTTCAATGATTTTGTTATTACTACAAAATAATTTAATAAAATAATTAGTTTACTAACAAAAAAAAAATTGTATCCATGGATTACTTGGCTAGATTAACTGAAAAAATAATGAACAAAATATTTATTTTTGAACGCAAATGTATGTTAGGTTAGGTTAACAGGATAAATTTTTTATGTTTACGATAACTCCGAAACTCAGATTCTATGACGATAACATGTTTATGTTACAAACTGATTTTGGGAATAATTCATCAACCGGAAATTGAAATTTACTTGAAAGCATATCAGTATTTCTTTTTAGGAAACTTAGTCAACAATTTACTTATGTACAATTTTGTTATGTTCAAGAAATGTAGAATAATATTAGCTACAATTTTTATATGAAACTTTATTTTCTACTTCGTACCGTTCAAAAAATAAAATTTGGGGAAGGTGACGGGGATTGGGGGGAAGGACAAAGGATAGGCAGTTGCCCTGCAAAGTTTGAACTAAAATTGATTGTTCTTTTCCAAATAAAATTGTTGAAAGCCCGCCACTGTTTGACAGAGAAACCATTTTTTAAACTTTGATTGTTCTGTTATAAAGTTCTAAAATCTAGTTTAAATATACTCATGGACATAATTATCGAATATTAAATTATGATGAATCAAGGAAAAAGTAAAGGTGGTTTTAGTTTACAAAATAAAATTTGCAGTCTCTGATGATTTATTAACACGCAGTATTACTCAGAAACAGTAAATTTTATTTTGTGAACTAAAACATCTTTATTTTTCGCTTGATTCAACATAATGAAATATTCGATAATTATGCATACATACATACATACATAACATCAAGCTACGCCCCATTTAGTGGGGTAGCACGAACCCAGAAACACAGTCAACCAACAATCAATCTCCTCCCAACATTCCTATCCTGACACACCACTTTCGTCTCGTCCACATTCATACATGCTCATCTATTCTTCACATTCGGAATCATTCGTTCACGCAACAAACCATCAATCATACCCAACCAGTTATTCCTCGGACGCCCACGCAATCGTTCACTCACATATATTAGTTTCACCAACCTTTCATTCGACATTCGCTCAACATGTCCAAACCACCTCAACTGACTCACTCCCACTTTCTTAACAACATTCTTCTCAATCTCACACTCACCATACACCAATGTATTTCGTATACGATCACGTCCATGAGTATATAAATGACTAATTTGCTAATTGGTTATTACTAGATAATTTATTTTGAGGTTTATGTACTTCTCTGAAGAGACTTATGTTTCTTCAGTACAAAAACAAACACTAATTTATAGGATTAGTTAAGTAATCAATCACTCATGACATGACAAGAGCATCTTTAGCGAGCACATATGCGTAATTAATTACTTCACACACACAAAAGTAAGATTTTGTGCGTGGCTTCGAAAACAAACTACGTAATGTGTGGCAAAATAAGCAAAATAATGCAACATCGACTATGCATTTTTATGTTTTTTACGAAGATGAGAAGCTGGCTAATTAATGTCATATACCATATTATGACTGGATTATTATGAATGTATGTAAACAACACAAATGATCCTGCTTTTCAGTGAGATTTGAACCCGCGACCTTTGGTGTGCACTGCTAATGATAGAGACATAGGCGACTATGCATTTTAAAATTTGAATTTGCTATACTGCGTATTTATTATAAAGAGTACAAAATATAGAAAAATTCCGAACCTAGCGGTTAGCTAGCGTTTGCTAGTGATAGATTCTAGCAGTTAAAAAGTAGTATGAACATGAATGGAATTTTGCTGGTACTGTCATCTTGTGTCAGTCAAGTTAGGTGGAATTAACCTCACATTCTGATAATAAACAAATCCAAAACAGTATTTTAAAAGTAAAGTAATAGATGTCAAATACTTCATATATTTCACTACATTTTAAGTTATTTTTATAGTTTTTTTTTTTTTGCAGACATGGTTAATATTGATGACATTACAAATGAATTTTTATACATTTGACAGTTCTACAAGGTTCGCTAGCTCATCTAGCGCAAATTTATTTTGCTAGGTCGCTAGTCTAGCTGCTGAAATCTAGCGGTAACTTAGCGATACGTTCAGCTGTGACCGCTAGGTTAGCGATCTCGCTGCTAGGTTCGGCTGAACGCGCCCAATATTATTTTTCATCGTTTTGAATATAGCAACATTTATTCTAAATCAATTATTTAATAAGATATGTCTAAAAAGCCCGATAGGCCTTCAAGTAAACTACCACTTCTGGTTGCTGAATTGCTACCAAAATCTAATTAGCTCGTAATGTAAACATTCGAAACTTGGCCCTACAAATTCTAAATATGAAATTTGAATATTTTATTGTCGAAATGTCATCGTAGAAATAGTGAAAACTTTGAAATTTTTGACCCGCCACAATTTCTCCATTATTGAAATTAAGTGGTGGGAATGTTAATTGTACTTTAGCTTTAAAATTAATTAACTAATTAAACTCACGAAAGTAACTGGATCCTTGGTCAAGAGATGCAAATGGATTACTCACCTGAAACAAAAGAAAAATAAATTTATTTTTACATTTAGCAAAAATACTGCCAATATGGTTGCTCGGATCAAGGTTATCGATCGATGCGACAATGAGTATCACTACTAGTATATTAATAATAATAATAAATAAAAATAAGAAAACTCATTAGTGAGTATTTTTCTATTTATAACAATAATAACACACAACACCTTGGTAACCACTTCGATTGACTTTTAATTAAAAAATTTAAAGCTTATGTTACTGTCAAATAATATGTCTTTAATAAATTTTGCATTTATTAAGAGTTGTTAGATAAAACGTTATACTTCACACATGGGTAAAATGCTTTGCCCACTTGTAAAGTAAATAACTGTTGTGCGAGAAAACGTCATCCTCGTTTTCGCGCAAATGAAGTCTACGTTCACAAGCTGTAACTATTTTATGATTCCCATAGTGCTATAGTACATGATAAGTAAAAATGCTGCCACTATTGAAACACAATCTTGAATGACAGTGGTTCGCTCTTTGTAGTCTAGCCGTCATTAATTTGCCAATTAGCAAAGCTGTTACACTCTCTTTATTTTTGTTTGGCTGTTAGAAGTGTGTCTAGTGACTCTAGTGTATTCTATCGTCTAACAAAGTGTAGTAGAGACACGACGCTAATGCTATAGTGTAGTGTTGTGAGTGGTTCAGGTTTATTTCTGGTTAGAATGTGGGCGAACGTGGACGACACCTCCAAGACGAGATACGCGAGTAGCTCTGCGACGTTATACGTAACTTATGAAGGAACACATGTGGGTTCGCCTCGTTGAGTTTTAACACTGTACCACTACTAGAGACTGACTAGAGCAGCCAACAGAGGAGCTCAAGGCAGAATAGGTGGTGTTTTTTTTTTGTATACGGACAAAATTGCACACCGTCATTATTAGAGAGCGTATTGTATGCGAAGTGCATATATTTTAATTTTTGCATATCATTATATAAAATCAATTTTCTGGACGAATTACATTTATTAGAGTTAATTAATACTATTTACAAATTGCAGTTCAAATCCCACAGCTGACAGTTGCCAATTTAAATTTACCTCTATGGTTCCCCCTCCACTAACATATTTGAGGACTATGATTTGACGGCTGGTAACCGCATTTCATACGCAAAAATATATCGTTATACCGAGATCTGCGTAAGCAGAGTGCCACACACATAATGGGTTAAAGGCGTGATGATATGTTTATTTATTTATTCAACACCTCTCAATAAATGCTCTAAAACTATGACGATTTTAAACAAGGAAAGTAACAGACTACCCACTAGTGGGTACAATTTTGAGAAAAGTCACTTGTGAGTATTTTTTTATTTATAATAATAATAACACACAACACCTTGGTAACTACTTCGATTGACATTTTAATTTTGGAAATTTATAGCAAATGTCCATTGTCAAATAATATTTATTTAATGAATATTTATTTAATTAAGAGGTGTTGGATAAAAACGTTATACTTCACACGTGGGCAAAGTGGAATTACGCACTCGATAAAATAATCTCGTGGGTAATTTCTCACTTTGCCCACTTGTAAAGTAAATAACTATTAATTGCATATATATTTGGGCATTCTTATGCATATTTTTACAAAAGTTGCATATAATTGCATATTTCAATATTTTTAAGACAGTGTCTAGTGATAAACAATCTGAAATTTTTAGTAGGTAATGCACATTGATAATTCCCAAATATTGAAGGAGGCCGCAATAAATAGAAGAATAAAACGGAAAAAAGCAATAAACAATATAATAAGTAAATACACAAACCAATAAAGTTTCCAAGGAAATCCCTGTAACGGTAACGGTAGGTATTCATTGTATACAAGAATGCTGGTAAAAGTGGGTACAATTAATATAAGACCGAGAATTCTCAGCTGGATACCTCTTTTACTTATCTCACTTTTTTTAGATTTTTTTTTAGAAAAATTGTATACCCTTTGGAAGAGCTGATTAGTTTTTTTGGTGATAATCTAATAACCGGAAGTGGAAGTTTACTTGAAACCCTGTCAAGTTATTTTGAAATATCTTAGTAAATTAGAATAATGTTTCAAATATTGTTATCTATTGTTAAAAACATTTTCCTCTTACTGGAAATATTTACGAATTACAACACGTTAAAGAAAAATTATATTTTGATATATTCGTTTAAATCTGCTAACCTGTTTTTTTTTTTAAAACAAAACAAAAAAGTCATTTTTTGACATGTGTCATAATTTTTTGAAGTTATGAGCGTTTCTTGATAGTTGTGGTCCGATTTTTGCATTGTTCGATAAGAAATCTTTGGTGGGAGGTATTGTGCTACCCACAACAGATTTTTATTATTACTCGTAACTGCATTTTCCATTCTTAGAACATAGTTATTTTAACTAAGGTAGTAATCAAGATTAGTTAGCATAAAATTTTACATACTTTAATAATATAATTAATTTAGAAACGAAGTTACAGATGATGAAAAATATGGAGTTAACGTTAATCCCTTTTACGAATCTGTCTGTTAAATGTTAGTGAAGGGGTACCACAGGAGTAAATTTTAATATGGCAACTGTGATTGTGGAATTTGAATTTAGGATATCACGTCCAAGACAACGGGGCTATTTATTTAAATAAATAAATATATCACACCATTTAACCAACTCTAGGTGTGGCACTCAGCTTGGAGTAGATTTCAATATGAGATATAATCTATTATATTATAGAACTGCAATCACTGGCTTAAACATTAATCCTTACATTATTGGCTAATTCTATGTACACATCTGTTCCAATTCCGTAACATTTTCAGATGTACAAGAACATAAAACTACATAATACTAAAACATCTGAAGATCCACATCTTTACAACCTACGCACAACAATTAAACTTCACACAAACATCATCATCACACCGTTAGTAATTGCAGAGTAGGCGACCATCTGGCACTGTCACGTGACCGCAGCACTAAAAATCACCTTTATGTTAATCACCGTTGCTGATACATACACATATGCATGCACTACTCGTATTACCTACTATACAGGGTGTTTCCTGAATTATACTCACTCGATTAGCTCATTATTGAAAATTTGATGAAATGGTAACGAGACAAATTGTAGCGGCTGAAAAGTTCTACAAAACTCGTTGAAAAGTTTTAAGCCTCTTTTGTTTCAAAATGGCGGAAAAGTGCTTACAAATTTTTTTGAATAGGGAATGTATAGTGATATTTTTTTTTGGATAGTCTACATTATTATATTCAATTAATTTCAAATAATATTTTGCGATATTATTTAAAATGATGGAGTTACGATTTTTTTTTTTCAAAAATTAATGTTATATTATTTTACTGTCAAAAACAATAATTTCAGTAAAAAAAAATCATAACTCCGTCATTTTAAATAATATCGCTAAATATTATTTAAAATCAATTGATTAAAATAATGTAAACTTTCAAAAAAAAAAAAAATCTGAGTAAACATTCCCTAGTCAAAAAAATTTTAAACCACTTTTTCGCGATTTTGAACCAAAAGAAATTTGATTTTCTTTCGTATATTTATTTAATTTTTTGACACATATTTCACAAAGAAAGTGTTTCCATGGTGTACAAGGAATGCAAGATTTATGAAATTTAAATGCTTTATATTTTATTATCTTCAAAACTAATGAAAATTAATAAAATTAGGTAGTGTAATCAAAACAGATGTAAAATTAAATATTCTACAATTTTCAAAATAACATAAATTGATGAAAAATTTAATTTAACTATGTATTTTCACGAAAAACTGTTAAGGGTAGTGAACTACTACTTCCGGTTGACCAATTTTATCCAAAATGTAATCAGCTCTTCATAAATATAAGAAGCAAAAATACACTAAATTGTATTTCTGATTTATAGTATTTTAGTTATGCGAGACGTATAGACCACATACATACATCTTGGCAAAAATAGTAAAGTCGTATTGTAGGGAACCTAAAACATGCTTATTCATTGAAAACTCACTACCCAATTTTTTGACCAAAAACAATACCTCCTTTACCTAGAGGTAGGCGGGAGGTAATAAAAAAAACATAAATAAAATAAATATATCATCACGCCTTTTACCCATTACGGGTGTGGCACTCTGCTTACGCAGATCTCGGTAAGTGATATATTTTTAGCTTTTTACGTATGAAGTGCGGTTACCAGCCGTCAAATCATAGCCCCCAAGGATGTTAGTGGAGGAGGAACCACAGGGGTAAATTTTGACATTGTCTGCCAGATTTACTCATTGTATTTAACTATTACAACTATTACTATAGACTCTATTAGAGTTAATTGTAATCACTATATCGAGTATCGTAGTGTACATAAACGTGCAGAGCCTCTCTTTGCGGACTTGTGGTTGTCGGAGGCCGATCCGGTAACAATCAGAAGTGGGTCACACTTCAAACACCGAACACAACACGAGCTGTAAACCAACGGATTCTGAACGAAGCGTGGAATTGCATTGAACCAGTGTATTTATGTTTGTAGTGAAATTGTAATTGGTAGTACATAAGATAGGAGACATATTTTCAGGTGTTAATTGCGCTAAATGATCTTGTTAGTATCTTGTTAATAGGCGACTGGCATTTTGGTTACTAACTATATCGCAGTCTAATTAGAACCGGTGTGAAGTTAGTGACAAATAAATCAAATTACATTTTTGAATAGAGTTATTTGTTAATTTTTACCTCCCTTACATATGAGCCCAAATTCACATGTGACCAACCAACACAAGATTATCTTAATTGAAATTTTTGACACGTCATAATACTACTACATTTTGTTTCATAATTATACAGAATTTATTAATATGGAATTATGAATAGTAAATAAAACATGATTTTTTTTAATGGCGTATTATTAATAGTATATTACGATACAAGTGTATAAGTAAGCTTTTAAAGCACGTAGGACGAGTATAAGAGCACGACGCGAAGCGGAGTGCATTTAACGTCACTAGTGCTTTAAAAGTACTTATAAACGTGTGTCCGACGTGTGTCATACGCTATTTTTTATTATACCTGCATCATACTCTGGAAAAAACTGGAAAGCAACATTTTGATTTTGATTCAATTCATAATTTTGCGTATGTGACGTTTGACGTATGTCGTTTACATGGAGATTGGTTAGCATTTATTGTTTACGTTTACAGTTTTGACAGATATTATTAATAGTAATTATTTTGGTTGTTGCTTAGTAACCTTTAAAGCACGGCATGTTTAAATCTTGTGTTTGCGAACGCTGTAGTGTGTTTTAAACACGGATTATGATGCAGGTATAATAAAAAAATAATTAAAAGTAATACATAATAAGAAAATATCTGTTGTGGGCAGCACAATACCTCCCTGCTATAGATTTCTTATCGAACAATGCAGAAACACGGACCACCACTATCAACAAACGCTCATCCCTTCCAAAAATTATTACACTTATCAAAAAATGACATTTTCCAGCCGGTCGAGCACAGTAAGAGGAAAATGTTTCAAACAATAATTGTAGATAATAATATTTGAGACTTTAGCTAATAACAAAATTTTCATTAAACCATAATTCATTGAGATATTTTAAAATAACTTGACAGGGCTTCAAGTAAACTACCACTTCCGGTTATTGGATTATCACCAAAAACTAATCAGCTCTTCCAAAGGGGATACAATTCATATATACAAAATATCAAAATTTTCAGTTTAGTAGTTTTGAGAAACCGTAACCCCAGAGATCCACACAGACTGACATACAGACACACACAGACATCATCGCGAAACTATTAAAATTATATTCTAGGGACCCTAAAACGTGCTCATCCACTGAAAACTCACTACCGAATTTTTAGCATGATTCCTACACCTATTCCGTGTGTTCCATATTTCAATTCAACACCCGGTATAATATGCAAGACGTAATAAGTTTGTTGAAAAGTCTCATATAATAATAAAAACAAAATAAGTGCATAAAATTAGTAATAGGTTTATTCCAAGTGGTCATTTCTGACAAGTTTGTGACAAATTTCAGTGCGCCTGCGAAAAATGTAAACATAGACTGGAACGGCGAATGGAATGAAGCGCATGTGCATGCTCATATTTTGTTTTGACAGCTAACCTTAAATATAAATATAAATAAAGAAATTCATACATTTTTCGCCATAAAAAAGAAATGTTTCAAAGTTAACTTGTTTACATTTTTCGCAGGCGCACTGAAATTTGTCACAAACATGTCACAAACTTGTCAGAAATGACCACTTGGAACAAACCTATTGATAAATGTTATGTTTTTGAGTATCAATCTCGAATAGGAAAGATGTTGAAATCGTGTCCTCAAGAAAGAAGATAAAGTTCTGAAGATAGAGCACTGCATAGTTTGTAAACAAAGTGCAATTAAATTACAAGTATTTATTGTTAAATAATATGTATGTATTTGCAATTAAACTTGTAGTTCTAGATCTAGTTTGAAAAATAAATATCGTTGCCATTGGAATATATGTAAATAAAATATTGAAAAATATACTACCACATTTTCATAAATAAAGAAACGTTAGTTCTTCAAAAAGTGGAATAGTTATTGTCCTAAATAAAAATAATAAGAATATATAAATCTGTTAATTTAAATAAAAATTACAACATTTATGTTACACAGCAGATCAACAACACACGTTTTTGGATAAGTATTTTTCTTCTAAATAATTTAAATGTTTTGATGCATAACGAACTGATTTAAGCAGTGCCACATTCAAACATGAGTAAATAGCGCGATAATATACTTATTTAAAACACGCTATATTTCTAATAATTAACTTTTAGTAAATAAAATGTGTTATCACATCCAATAAAAATTTATTATTCCATAAAAAACTGTGTGGATTTAAAAAATGTAGAACAAAAATAAAAACGTTGATATATTCGCCTTCTTATCATGTTTGTCATTTATTAGTTAAAAAAGCAAAAAGCATTTACCGTGAAAGTTCAAGGGCAACCTACAGAATATAGTTTAACTTTTCACATTTAGTTCCTTCATATTCAAGGCTGCTGTTATCAGCCAAATTTATATCAAAATATTTTGTACTTTTGACAACAGAGCACATATTTCATTTTAACAAAACTGATTTGTTCAGCACATAACTCCCCACAAACTTTAATTTCTCAATGATACAAAATATAGAAAATAGTTTCAAATAAAATTTGTGGGCGATATTTGGTTACCTAAATATTAATATTTCACGATATATCAATAAAATTAATAGTTATTTATGTATCAAGGCACTGAAGTTCAATTTTTTATTACGAATGTGGAATTTAGTTGGTTAGGCCCGTAGGGCCGAGGAAAATAAACCATGTGAGTAATAAAAAGGAACTTCAGTGCCGAGGTACATATTAAGTTTTATTTGAAATATAAAATTCGAAAAAACTGTAAAAACCTCGAGAAGTGGATTTATCGTAAATAACACTCAAAATTATGTGTCTTGTTCTCAATTTCGTCATCGGAATTAATTAGTTAATTCTTCTTGCAAATTTTGTTTCATGTTACGTCCAAATTTACTATAGTACGTTAATATATCTGCCAAAATTATCCTAATTGTACAATAATTATTTAACGGTTGCCAACACTGGGTTGCTCAAAAGCGTCGTATAACGGGTTACTTTAGTGACGATTTCTGAGCTTTTAATGACGATTTCTAAGTACTTTAGTGCCGATTTCAAATAATAGTTATTTATATATCAAGGCATCGAATTTATCTTTTTATTATGAAAATGAACCATGCAAGTAATAAAAAGGAACTTCAGTGCCGCGGTACATATTAAATATTATTTAAACAAAAATTAGAAAAAAAAAAAACTGTAAACAAATAATTATATAGGTTAAGTTTCTAAAACTGTCAGTTGTCAGTTGAAACTGACACTCAGTGTTGCCAACCTCGAACATTGAAATTATCGTAAATATCACTCAAAATTATGTGTTTCGTCCTTAATTTCGTCATCGGAATTAATTATTTAATTCTTCTTGCACATATTGTTTCATTTTACGTATAAATTTACTACAATACGTCATATATTTGTCAAAATTATCCTACTTGTACAAAAATTATTTTACGGTTGCCAACACTGTATTGCTTCAATTTTTTTAAAGTTACTTTAAAGTTAAAATTACTTTAGTGACGATTTCTGAGCTTTTAATAACGATTTTCGAGCACTTTAGTACCGCTTTCAAATAAAAATTTATATATTACTTAAACCAGATACCAGAAATATTTAGTTTAAAATTACCGTACTAAATTAGTACAATAGGACATTTCAAAATATTGTTGTTTAACTTATTGATATGTTTTACGTGACCAAGAATTACGAGGAGTTAAATTTTAATAAAAAGTTTAGATAACTTACACAAAAAATCCTTTCATTTATTCGTTTCTTGTTCACAGACGTCAAAACGGTTTCAACCATTAAAATAAATTCTCGTCTCAGTCAGAGCGGCACACCTCCGGACAGAAATTCCCTAACAAACTTGACATTTGCTCCAGTCTTTATCTCTCGTTTCAATTTGTAACAAATTGTCAAAGTCGACCTAATCTCATCTAATAGAAACGAAACGGTTCTTCGATAACAATCACTTTATTCTCAAAGAGTAAAAGAGCGCAATCATTAATTCATTTGCATTTTAGACGGTTTAGTGTGCAGTCAATTGATTGAACTGTTCATAATTTCTGTGGTTTTGGGGATTGTAATTTTATTTTCGCGCCGCCGTCCGTCATTGATACAATAACATATCTCTAAATCGGTCGGAAATCATGTTTTTGTCGTACTAGTTCGACAAAAATTGCTAACTTTTTATGGTTATATGTTGGCATCACTTCACTAATTTTAGCTAACTTCTGACGCTAGAAATGTCAAAGTATTACATTGACATAAAAATATTATGGCAATATATCTACAATTGAGTATTTACAATACAAGAAAACAGAATATTTATGGATTTTAAACATATATTTTAAACATATTTGTAAAATTATAATTGTATTTGCAGTGTAAAATAAAAATAAAAATATGTAGATATTTTTGGTTATGATACTGGAAAATAAACATAATTGACATTCAAATATTGTGAAGTTAGCAACATAAAAAAGTTCCCTGTCATTAATAAAATGAGTAATAAATTAAATTTATTTATTAAATTTACATAAATGTTGGCGCGAAAAATCTTGTGTATCCCTCGGTTGGAAACTATTTTGCGAGTGCTCGTATTTGTAGGACTCGCCTACGGCTCGTCCTATCAAAATAAACTCGCACTCTCAAAATAGCAGTTTCCAACCTTGTAATACAAATAACTATTAAAATATATCAAATCGAGATTTTTTCAAGCAGAGTGACTAAATGGAGAGGTAATATTTTTTTTTCGAAATCGATACTAAAGTACACGATATCACTCCGTGAAGTTAGTCACAATAGTAGGTAGCTAAAGTAAAACATTACAGACTCTTATGTCAAAATTTAACTTTGCGGACTCATCTGTCAAATTTTAGGCACTACCTAAAATAACAAACAAATTCTGAAATACTATTGTTGAATTTAATTATTATTTACCTTTGATAATAATTTATCGGATTTAATGCAGAACACGTCTAAGAACATGTAAATAATAATGATAATTATACAGAAATATTTAACACTTTGACAGTATGTTTGTTATCACAGCCATCCCCGTCGCAATAAATAACTGACGTTTTGCAAATACATAATGCTATTTATTTATTATTTTAATTAATAATTTAACGAAATATAGTGTACTCCTCGTCACTAATTATTATTTTTTACTCACTATACTTTAATGCCTTGATATACAAATAACTACATTTATTTGAAATCGGCACTAAAATGCTCAAAAATCGTCATTAAAAGCTCAGAAATCGTCATTAAAGTAACCCATTATACGACGATTTTGAGCAAAGCAGTGTTGGCAACCGTTAAATAATTATTGTACAATTAGGATAATTTTGGCAGATATATTGTATAATAAATTTGGACGTAATATGAAACAAAATTTGAAAGAAGAATTAACTGATTAATTCCGATGACGAAATTGAGGACAAAACACATAATTTTGAGTGTTACTTACGATAACTTCACTTCTCGAGGTTGGCAACACTGACTGTCAGTTTCAATTACCAACTGACAGATGTATAAACTTAACCTATATTGTAATTTTTTTTACAGTTTTTTCGAATTTTAGATTTCAAATAAAACTTAATATGTACCTCGGCACTGAAGTTCCTTTGAGTGATAACTCACACGGTTTATTTTCCATATTCGTGATAAAAAATTGAACTTCAGTGCCTTGATACATAAATAACTATTATTACAATATTATAACCTCCAAAGACGAGACTGTGACAGATTTTGTCTGGTCTGTTGTGTGAAGATAGTTGTAGTTTATAGATAAACTGAAATTTAATTCGAAGAGCTTGTCTAAAATAAAAATTGATTATTCAAGAAATAAACCAGTTTGTTAACAAGTAGATGAAAAGAATGTTAAACGCGATAATCTGAAAACATGACAAGTTTCAAGTTCGTTATTTTTATATGCAACATCCATTTATTTTTTATTTGATAAATATTTTTGATTTCCGCTACAATTATATTCATGGAATTTTAAGATGTTTTTGTGCTTTTCACATACACAAAAATATTCCAGATATTTGATTGTTGTGTGACGAAAATAAAATAAAAATAATTTTGTCTTTCAATCGTAGCTTCAAAATATTGAAAGTCATAACTAATTATTGAAATTCGTTAATTGTCCTCAAGCAGTTTTTCAATTTCTTGGCAGCCTTTTTGTTTGTAAGATTGCACGCTTTGCTTTGAATAGTCAATAATTTTACTTGTTACTCACTTGTAAACACCACTTACCCAAGCCCTCTACTTCCTCTGAAAATGAATCTTTACAAGTTACTAATTGACAGCTGTAGTGTATTATAAAAATTTTACAAGTTAGTAAACAAGGTAAGCAATGCACGTTGCCACAGTAGTGCTTACAAGGCTTATGCGAAATCATTTAAAATCATTTTTGACAGAACAGATGTGTGTAACTGACAGGACTTGGTTATAATTTTAATTTGATTTACAAATGAGTAATAAGTAAAATGTTGTACAATACACGCAAGGTAACTGTTTTACTGCTTCAAGGAGGTGACAGGCTCGCCGGTCATTTCCTCTATTCAGCAGTAAAAACTGTTTTACCTTACTTGTAATGTAAATAACTATAATCGGAATGATCATTAATAATTTGCAAAAGGTTTCGTCCGAATCGATTTAGTAGTTTTTGAGATAACCGTAAACATACAAGCCTCATTTATAGAGACCTCCATTTTGTTTTTAGGGCATCTGGGTAAGATTTAAATTAAAGAGTCTATAATTTAGCTGATAAGATGCTTAATGATTTACAAAAGGTTTCATCTCAATCGGTTAAACCGTTCCCGAAATAATTACTAAGATACAAACCTAACTTCTCGAGTCCGCCATTTTGTTTTTAGAACAGGTGGGGTATATTCGACCAGCATATAACCTAGCTACAAAATGTTTAATGATTTCCAGAAGGTTACGTCTAAATCGATTCAGCCGTTTTCGAGATAATTGCAAACATACAAGATTCATTTCTATAGACCGCCATTTTGTTTTTAAAACAAGTGGGTGAGATTCAAGCAGCCTATAGCCTAACCGAAAATGTGTTTAATGATTTGCTAACAAGTTGGTCTCAATCGGTTTAACTATTTATGAAACAATCAAAGATGTATCTGGCTTTTAATTTTGTGAAAATTTGTCAAGCAGTCTCGGAGTTTTTTGGCCGCCATTTTGTTTGCAAGATGGAGGCATAAGATTTGAATGACCTGTAATTTAGCTGAAAGATTTTTAATGATTTTCAAATATGTTTCGTTTCAATCAGTTCCACCGTTCTCGAAATAATGTAAGCTATATTTACCACCTGATTTTATGAAAATTTGTCAAACAGTTTTGGAGTTTCATGGCCGCCATTTTGTTTGTACGATAACAGGATAAGATTAAAATAATTAATAAGTTAGATGGAAAGAAATTTGCTGAAGGTTCAGTGTTCTGTTATTCTCGAGTTAATCAAAAATATATCTAACTTTTTATTTTGTAACAATTTGTTAAACAGTCTGAATTTTTTGGCCACCATTTTGTTTGTAAGATGGCGGCTTAAGATTTAAATATCCCATAATCTAATTGGGGAAATGCTTAATGACTTTTCCAGATAATTATATAGAAGAAATTTCCTCCATTTTGAAATCTGTTAAAAATAGAAGAATTCAAGAATTATGACAAACAAATAAATCAAATTACTAATGATATGAAACATAATACTGTTCTTTTCTTCTAACCCTAATGATAATGATCAATTATAAATAATTCTTTAATATACATTACATTTTATCTGATGGCGCATGACAATATTTACTGCAAACTATTTCAATAAAATCTACATGAACATGTTTCATTCTCATCATTGCATAACTTAAATATCGAAACTAGTCGACGCAAAACCTCTCTCTCCTGAGATCCACCTACAATTCAAAGTTATTCCTCATATCTTCTCGTGAATGATTAACCAGGGTAAAAGGGTGCACCATATATTAATAATAACCCTTCATCTATTCACATCTCAAGTTCTCGTAACGCCCACGCAAGAGGCAAGTTATCAACCTGAGCGACATATTTATAACAGGCAACTGACTTGAATTCAAACAGTGGTGGAACTATTCAAATAGCTATAGGCTGTTTGTAGCTATATGGAATTGACTTTGGGGGAGTTATTAGCAAGGTTAATCCAATTTTTATCAAGCACGAATAAGCATGGTTTTAATTTTTTTGTGTTGAAATAGTTATTTACATATACAGGGTGTTCATTTTAAGTGGTACACTATTGCTATTTCGAGAACTATAAGAGCTACGAAGTCGGTTAAATTAGAAAACAATTTTAATATTACAAGACAATTAAAATGAACAAAACAAGAATTTTTTTTAGACCAGTGGTTCTCAAAATGCGGGGTGCTACTTTCTTATTAAAAATGGCAACCTATTGTTTTATTTGCTTATTCGATTCAGTATTTTTTTCTAAATTCAACAATATTCACATGTAATGACCAAATAATACAAAATATTTCAGAAAAATCCAAATTTGAAATCATTTTAACTTGTCAAGTAACCGTTAATAGTTCGTAGATAATAGTTATTTACTTTACAAGTGGGCAAATTACTCACGAGAGAAATTTTAGCTCACGAAGCCGAAGGCTGAGTGAGATAATTTTATCGAGTGGGTAATTCCATTTTGCCCACGTGTGAAGTATAACGTTTTATCAAACACTTCTTAATAAATGAAAAATTTATTAAAAAATAATTATTTGACAGTGACATATGCTTTAAATTTTTAATTTAAAATGTCAATCGAAGTAGTTACCAAGGTGTCGTGTGTTATTATTATTGTTATAAATAAAAAAAATACTCACTAGTGGCTTTCCTCAAAAT
Organism: Poecilus cupreus; assembly: GCA_963942605.1. Lineage (NCBI taxonomy): Eukaryota > Metazoa > Arthropoda > Insecta > Coleoptera > Carabidae > Poecilus > Poecilus cupreus. The sequence goes on along the minus strand of OZ012722.1, from coordinate 18,705,626 downwards.
TATACCCACTAGTGGATAATCTATTACTTTGCTTGTTTAAAATCGCCATAGTTATAGAGCATTTATTGAGAGGTGTTGGATAAAATTTATTATTTAATTATTATGAATTATGAAAGTTTTTTCAGTTATTGAACCAAAATTTTGTAACCTTTAAGATGATTTCGTTGTAAAATGCTTAGGAAAAGCTTTTTGTATATTTTACCGCACAAGTGCGCGAATTGAAAGTTTGTGGTTGTCATTAGCATGCATCAAATGTTGTTTCCAAGGTTGTGAGTAAAAAAAATATTTCTGGAATAAAATAAACTAATGTGCAAAACTAGATACAAAAGACAAGACAAAAACAGTTGTTAAATATATTCTTGGGCATGAAAATATATTTGTCAAAATTAATATTTGCAATTATAATGTATAATTTAATTGTTGTTATTTGTTGAACTGAGATTATTTATCTAAATACAACCTGTACTAGAATCTACTAGCGGTTGGAACCTACATATTAAAAGTCAATTCCATATAGCATTAAACACACTATACAAATATTCAAATACAATTATTCGAATGAAGTTAGTGAAAATTTCATATTCAACTACTAGCATGCGAATTAATAATGTTACTAGACCAGTGGTGAACAAACAAAAAGAGCTAACACAGAAGTTCTCAACAAATGCGATAAATACAACTAAACAATAAAGTAAAAATATCATCACGCCATTACTTATTTACAGGCTAATGCCTAATTCATGCAGCCATTTTCATTTACATTTAATTTAAAAAATAAATATGAATTATCAAATATAAGCATTCATGCAATCATTTAATTTACGTTCTCATTTTCATTTTCATTTAATTTAATTTTTAAGACCAACTTCTTTTACATGAAAGTGATACATTTTGAACGTTTGTGATTGAAAAGGTTATGTTTTAAATCATTCAGAATTGAAATTCTTTGCTAAAATATGAATAATTTTGATGATTTGAATTAAGTAGAACTGATCAGAAATGAGAAATACAATTTTCCGTCCGAAAGAAAGAAATTTTATTCAAAAATAAAGAAGCTCTTCTAATCATGATGTAACATAGATTTCAAAAGATTATTGAAGAAATATTTTCCCTGCGAAATCTGTTTGTTGAACAAACGACTTAGCTGGGTCTTCGTTTCTTCATTTTTAAATAATAAAATGATATGATAGAATTCATGGTTGCAAAGAATAAATTTGTGTATTTGTTATTCCAATATTTAAGATTCACAAACTTAAATTTAATATTGTAGTGTTCCATGAATGATACATTTAAAAAAGATAAATTAGAATTAAAATAAGATTTAAAATTAAATTAAATGAAAATGGCTGCATGAATTCGGCATAAATATATGAATATGGTTTCGAGTGAACTGCGCTAACCAGCCGTCAAAACATAAACCTCTTTATTGAAATTGTTTTTATTGCATTTATTTATTCGTTAAAATACAGGTTTTTTGAATTTGGGTTCTTCAGCTTTCTAGGACCAGTAAGGAGATTATCAAAAATATATATTTTCTTTTTTAATATTCTTAGGAGAATATATTGAAAATAAACGACAATGACAATCAAATTTTTGACGATAATGTTAAATACTTAAGTCATAAAATAATTTGAAATGATATGGAATTATTAAAAACAAATAAATTTACTTTAAAAGTAAATTTAAGTGACAGTTAATTGTTATTTGTTTAACTAGGCATCAAAATACCAGATTTACTGCAGAGGCTGGCGTTTCATTGACGAGGCGAAGCCGAGGCAATGAATGCTGCCGAACTATAAATCTGTGTTTGATGCCGAGTTGAACACATAATTTTTTTGCCGATTTGGAATTAATGTTAATTTAGTGATTATTTTATATAGATATTTTGAAGGTTATTGTTGTCAAATTACGTTGCCATGCATGTGTTGAACGGTTGCTATGTATTTATTGACCGTTTCTATAGTTTGTTGAGCGGTTATGTAAAATATTTTTACAGTCTAGGCATAAAAGTGACACTTTACAGATTGCTAGCAGTCCGTGAAGTGTCATCTTGAATGCCAATCGGCAAAAAATTTCTTTATAATATCGGGCACTATTGCAACTAATAGTATATTATGATACAAGTGTATAAGTAAGCTTTTGAAACACGTACGATGAGTTTAAGAGCACGACGCGAAGCGGAGTGCTTTTAACGTCGCTAGTGCTTTAAAAGCACTTATACACGAGTGTCATATGCTATTTTTTATTATACCTGCATCATACTCTGGAAAAAACTGGAAAGCAACATTTTGATTTTCATTCAATTCATAATTTTGCGCGTTTGACGTTTGACGTATGTCGTTTACATGGGGATTGGTTAGCATTTATTGTTTACGTTTACAGTTTTGACAGATATTAATAGTAGTTATTTTTGTTATTGCTTAGAAACCTTTAAAGCACGGCGTGTTTTAATCTTGCGTTTGCGAACGCTGTAGCGTTTTTTAAACACGGATTATGATGCACGTATAATAAAAAATTATAATAGTTGCTATGAGAACATAAGGTGTATATACAAATTTAAATACAGATTCGTTTGCATAAGAAAGTGTGTGGTGGAAATAACATTTTTTTTTTTGTGTCATTCTGAATTCGCTTTCCTGTGCTGTACCTCCATCCAATTTTCCGCCCGATGTATTTAATTTCCCGAGCCTCTCTCTTGTAAATAAACCGTTCACATCACAATGTCAAACAAAATAATTTTCAAATTAAAATTCTAGTAGAATCTACATTAAAAAAATAAATTACAAGTAAATTATTCTAAAGTTTGCTGTTCCACATTCGCTCTGAAGTTTGAACTTCATCTTATTAGTTAATTTTTTCGGCGTTATTCAAATTTGTATAATCTTGAAAATTTAAATGTACTCCTGAAAAACTTCTGTATATTTTCTAAATTATTGAATATTTTAATTTTAAATGAATGTACTAAATGAGTTTGTTTCGCAAGTAAATGAAGGAATGAATAATTAAGACGTGAAACAATTTTAATTAAAATACTTATTAGCAGATGAAGAGCAACGACAGTCAATTAGGAAATCGTGGCTGTTAAATAACACGTTATTAAGTATCTATCTACAAAATTGTTTGACTAGATATGGGTTGACAAAGCGTGTGCAGTCCTGTGAGGTGTAAATTATACTTTTTATATTTTACGTTCATAATGAAGTCATTGCGAAACACTCTATATAACGATACGTAATTTTATCGTTTAGATGGTTGGTACCTTGGAGGAAAAAATATTATTGAAGAAAGCGTTAGCAAGCGATAGTAAAGCCACTTTTCCTACTACAATCAAAATTACAGTTTTTTTTTCTGAAAGTATGTGCGCAAATTTCCACTCTTATTAGAACCCAAGCTTGCTTGCGTCTGCCCTCACCAGGTTACATTCCCCTTGCCGCAAATATGGGCTTATGATCTCTCTTTTATCTTCGTTCCTCCAAGGTTGGTACTATATGATATTTATTTAATTATTTTTTGTTATGTTCATACAATAGAATTTACAGGAAATTTAAAATAATTGAATAAATTGGCAATACAATGTTACAAACTACAATATTGCATTTACAAATTTTCCTAAATCAACCAGATTTATTATAGCAGTTTTTGTTAGTGTAAAAGACGCAACATTTTTTAGAATCGCTGAAAAATATTATTTTTTACTCTTGTACCCTGTCTTAAAGGTGTACATAGGAGATTAACATGGGTAATAGGGTTTCAAAATTTAAAAAAAATTTTTTTTTTTTATGAAACTTTATCTCAATTGAAGACTATCTACACTTTTTAAAAGTCTTAATTGTTATTCATTAAGCCACAATGATTGTTTTTGAATGTTGTGACGTCATTATAGAGGTGTTGGTGAATCTCAAACAGTAGAGATTTAAATAATTTTTATCACACAAATGTTCTATTTTATTGTAATAATAATAAAATAAGTAAAAAAATATATGACTACAATTATTTACAATCTGTACTGTTTCAGACCCAGCAACACCTCTACAATGACGTCACAACATTAAAAAATCATTGTGGCTTAATGAATAACAATTAAGACTTTTAAAAGTGTAAATAATCTTCAATTGAGATAACGATTCATAAAAAAAATGGTGAAAGACCCCATTACCCATGTTAATCTCCTATGCACACCTTTAAGACAGACACACGGTAAAAACTATAAATTGAATTATACATTTCCATATGACCAAAATTTTAGGTTATTTTGTGTTTCCTGTGTTCTATTTCAACTATATAAATCCAGCTGTTATACAGCTTTATTCAAGTCTGCAAAATATTTCAAATATACATTTCCTTACAGCATTTTCTTTCGTTAAAACAGCCCCGTAGAGTTTATTTTAATATCTAATTTATCTGTTAATCCATTAATGATTAAGTTACGAATGTCAATATGTAACGCCCAACTGTGGTCTAATAAAATATCCAAGCTTTATCTTTTTATAGTTCTTGCAAAATTACTCAAAGAGACATCAGTGGGATAACGTGATGTTTGTTAAGAACTAACATTTATGATTTCTCCCAAGATGAAGGTTCCTTAGATGTCATGGTATATAGTGACGTTAACCACATATCACGTAATATTAAATTACAATTATGTCACCAAAACTTGTTTATTGTGCTGTATATAACAGGGCAGATCGGGGTCAAATGTTCATGTTAAGAAAATTAAGTAGATTTTTATATTATAGTCCTGTAATAGTTATTTATGATATATAAGTTTAAAAAGTGATATTTTATAAGTGGGGAAGTTTGTGAAACGAAGCAAAGCCGAGTGAAATAGACCCACGAACGAAATAAATCTCTGTTTATACGTACATCATACAAAATTTTATCTACGATCTTCTTAATGTTAGTAAATACTAAAAAATGTAGAATGATATTTCAACAAGTAGGGTTATATTTGATGAATTATTGATACAAATCGTTAGCAACGTGTTAAAAGTAACAATAAAATCACTTTTAACACTGGTGTCAGAAAATGACACTTTTAACTTGCTAAACAACCGTTAGAAGGGCTACTTTTAACAACGGTCGCGGTCGTAGATATATTTATTTAAAAGCGTTTCTAGTTATTGAATAATAGTTATTTATTTAACTAGGCACCAAAATACCAGATTTACAGCTGAGGCTGCCGTTCTATTGGTGAGGCGAAACCGAGGCAATTAGTGCTGCCCAAGCTATTAATCTGATAAATAATTTTTTTACCGATTTGCAATTAATATTAATTTATAGATTAATTTATATCCATATTTTGAAGGATATCACTGTCAAATTGCGTTGCCATGTATTTGTTGAAAGGTTGCTATGCATTTGATGATGGTTACTATGCGTTTGTTTAGCGGTTGCTATGTAAAATATTTTTACAGCCTAAGCATAAAAGTGACACTTTATGAACTGTTAGCAGTCCGTAAAGTGTCACCTTTAATATAAATCGGCAAAAAATATTATTATATTATTCCACATTTCTTTTAAATATAACAAAATCACTCTAAATTAATTTATTTACTGGGATATATAGGTCTTTGGTCATATGCCGGCTCATGAGTGTATGATTGTGAATTTATGTAAACAACACAGACGATGCTCTTCAGTGGGATTTGAACCCATGACCGCTGGTGAGCTATGATATTAGCTAATATTATTCTGCGTCTTATTCATTATTTCAAATTTTTCTCTAAAGGCCAGTTACACAAAAAAAAACTTAAATTTCAAACTTGGTTTAAATAAATACAAGCAAATCGAAGTTACATGTCATATGGAATAATAATGAAACATTCAATTTCCTTTTGTCCATTTAATCCAAGATTAAAATTTAAGTTTTAACTTAATTATTTACTAAAATGTGCCCCAAACACCTGATACGCTTTTTAGTAAACCACCAATTTTGGTTAATAGATTGTTCACAAAAACTGATTAACTCGTAACATGAACATGTAAAATCTAAATTTGAAATTTGACATTGATAGCTTCATAAAATTTTGAGTTATCGTGGGCGAAATCGTCACACACAGACGTCATCGTGAAAATAGTAAAATTGTATTCTAGGGATGTGTTCATCTGGTGAAAACTCACTACCGAAATTTTTGACTCGTAACAATACTTCCCTGACATATATTATGAGAGATAACAAATTTGTTCACAGTTTTGGTAGAAGTGACGAAACAAGTTTCAAATTAAAAATGTTACTAAATTTTATATTATATAACAGTCAAACATGTAACAAGTTTAATTGTTAAACTGTAAAATTCAGAAATGTATGGAACGTTCTGTGGTGCCCACACCATATTTTTTACATTCAACTATTTTGAAATCCACAGCACATCTAAAAGATTTGACATGCATTTATTTATAGCTCAAAATTTATAGTGGTCCAACTAAATTTAGATAAAAAAAAAACTATTAAAATTCCAAGAAATATAAAACTGGTATTAAGTTTATTAATTTCTTTTTTTATCTTGCGATAATAGAAGCCATAAAACTAGTGGATAAATTACAAATACCAGCATAAAGTATTTATTTCTTCTCGTTCAGTGAACAGTACATTTTTATCAATTTAAATTCCACAACCAATTAAAACATTTAATTAATCATTTCTCGCTCCAATTCCTTTGCGATTCCCCACACCAAGCGTAATAAATATCACTTTGTTTAAATCATAACTACTTAACAGACATAACCTGCAAACCATTTCTGCTCATCAATTTCAATCACGAGTGACAACATAACATCACAAAACAATAAACAATCACAACAATACCTGGTCTTGGTTCGTCGGCATTGTTAAAGCACCCAACAACACTTGGTAAACACAATGGCACTAAATGTTTGTGAAACCTGGCAAGTTAGTTGAAGCCACACACTAGCTGGACAGAAGAGACGGGTGTCCACACGCGATCGGGTTCTGATTTGTACTGGCTTCACGCGCGAATACGGAGTTTCAAAATAGATGGGCGAGCACAGCGCTGCTGTGACGGAACGGGGAACTACGGAGGGTATTTGAAATTTAAATCGTATTGTAAAGTGTTTAAAGCGTAGTTTCATTGAGAGGAACTGGAAAATTATTGGAAATATTGCAATCAAAGTAGTACAATGAGTGCATCGAGTTTGCAGGCAAAATGAAAAAGAAATGTACCTAATACCAGGGTGGGAAACAGTGTTTTCAAAACAAAAAATATATAGAAATTCAAAAATAATGTGTTATGTGGTGGTCCATAGGTCTGTACTTATTAATTTATGAGATTTATAAATTTAATTGCCCAACTCTATATTATTTATTAAACACACAATACAGTGTTTTCTTTAAAACAACCAGCTCTTTTTGGGCAAACTAATAACTGTAGAGAAAAATGTTATATACAAAAAATGACCAGGAGAAACTGCCTTATTTAATAGAAATAACAAACAGAAAATTAAACCAGTGGTTCTCAAACGATAGAATAAAATTACATGTTTATAAATAGTAACCTACATAAATTTGTAGTCCATTAAATAAAGATTTTTTTCTGATTTCAACGATATAAATATGATTTGAGTTTGTATAACAACTATTTTGAGAAGAATGATATTAAAAATCAGAAATAGTTTTAGAATATTTAATAAACAACTATTAAAACGATTATTGACTAAGTCGCAACCTTATATCTAAAATAATGTGTTTTACTAAGAAATTATTAATAACAAATGAACTAAATACTAATACTTTTTGGGGATAAAGCCGTGAAAAATATGTGTATTGTTGAATTTAAATTTCTTCCACACTGTCCATACATAACAGTAAGATTAAAATAGTTTAAATTTGTCAATGCTTCCAACTACAAAGCCATTATTTATTAATAAGTAATTAAACAATTACGAAAACAAACACTTACTAACGTAAGTAAGGCACTAGAATATATGAGTATTCTCATCCGCCATTTTGGGTCCAAGTGTCATAAATAAAACAAAGTATTGGAATCCAGTTACTTTAATTCTTTTCTGTCAAATTTCAAGTTGAAATTGATTAATAATTGTAATATATCATTCCTTCAATTATTATATTTTATATCTAACAGGTAAGTGTACAGAATACTTTATAATAATATATTACCGTATGATTTGTGTAGTAGGATTTTACAGAATTTCAAGAAATATGTTTTCAAATTTGACAGATACAAATATTAAATGTTTTTTTTAAGTAACTGGATTCCAATAACTTGTTTTATTTATGACATATGGACCCAAAATGGCGGACGAGAATACCTACATTCTTCTAGAGCTCTAACGTAAGTAACAAAACTATCTGTCACCTGTATCATTTGTTTGCATTTGTTTATTGTATAGCCTACTTCAATATTGTAAAATTATTTATTATTTTTAATACAATTTTTCTCAAAATAATTGTTATATAACCTCATATCATATTTATATCGTTGAAATCAGAAAAAAATTCTTTCACTAATGAACTAAAAATTTATATAGGTTACTATTTAAAAAATATAATTTAATTCTATCGTTTGAGAACCACTGGTTTAATTTTCTGTTTGTTATTTCTATTAAATAGGGCCCTTTTCCTGGTTTTTTTTGTATATAACATTCTTCTCTAAAGTCATTAGTTCGCAAAAAAAAAATAAAAAGCTGGTTATTTTAAAGGAAACATTCTATATTTTGTTTCTCTTTAAAACAGTTCTTATTCATTGAGGTCCTAAAATAATTTATACAGAAACTATTTTATTCTTATTAATAAAGAATCACACAATTAATTTGGAATAATTGCTGTCAAATCTTCCATAATTATTATTTGCTTCTCTCGTTGAGTTTATTAAATTTTCGTTGTTATATGTTTGTATTTTGTTATTGATGTTGAAGGGAAGACTTTCGAATATCGAAAAATATCAAAATTTTCGGTTTAGTAGCTTTTAAGAAACCGTAACTCCAAAGATCCACACAGATCGACAGACCAACAAAAACACAGACAGACATACACAGACATCATCGCGAAACTATTAAAATCGTATCTAGGGACCCTAAAACGTGCTCATCCACTGAAAACTCACTACTCATTTTTTAGCATGATTCCTATAGCTTCCTTATGAGTAGGTGGCGGAATGTAAGAAAGACATTTTTTTACGATATGCCAAAAAACCACACCGTTCTTCTCGTGAAATAGTGAGGAAAATGTGCTTTTCCTCGCCAGAGAGGAAAATATAGAAGTGTTATTTACAAAAAATATATTGTAAAAAGTATAAATAAATGCCTAATTCAATTTAAATTCCTTATTTTAGTGATATACATACTTTAAATTGTCTTTCAATTATGTCTTATATTTTTATTTTTCTAGGTTAAATCACAATTTGACAACTTCAATTTATATTTAAGATTGGTTCATTGGCAACACTGCTACACCGCCTTGCGTCTGATAACCTAACTTTTGGCTGATATTTGAACGGGAGTGGGAGTCTAAAATTATTGAGGAAAATAACAATTATTCAGTGGTTCTGTAACTGCAGATCTTTGTTCAAATGACCGCTGATATATTTAAGTTTGTGATTTCACAATTTTATTAAAAAGTAAATCCTGTTATATTTTTAGCAATCTACATAAAATTTATTTTCGTTTGACTGACGAAAATCCGGAATGGAAATTCAAGAATTTTTCAGAAGATATTTCCTGAAATTATAATTTCTACTTTATGATAAATATAAACTAATAAGTCATGCTTTCAACTAGGAACAAAATTCGTTGGCAACGATTTGAGAAAAACATGTGATTCTGTATAAAGTCTTTCATTTAATCTATTTTTGATACATTCTTTAAAGATTAGTTTGCCTCGATTTTGTGTATGAAGTGCATACCAGAAGGTCCGTATCTACGTTGAAAATATGTCCAGCACATAACCTCCCGCTCAATACAACTCTTAAACGGTACAAAATAGTATTTGATGATACAGAAACATACCTTCTTATTTGTTTATTTTATATTTACATTTGAGAAATTTAATTTTCTTTCCTACATTTATTTGATTTTATGTAATATATTTCACTAAGAAAACAGCTTCACAATCACAATGCTGCGTTCTTTTTCCTCGAGTGTATTTTAGTAAAAAGAGTAGAATAGTAATAGCTTACATTTTGCTAATCGTTGCAAGGTTTAAAAATTATTTCCATGCAAAATAAAAATATAAATTATCACGCCAAACAGAAATTCGAGCAACTTTCTCTTCCAAATCAACTTGCAGGTCACGTGCGTGTACACTCACCAAAACAATCAACCCAAAACAGTCTCCACATAAAGTTTACTTTCGTCCACACTCTCTTTTAACTTACTGTACCATCTTCGCCTTGGTTTTCGGGCGAAAAGCGAAATGGATCTGTTGAGAAATGAAACAGGAGACACGAGTGAAACTTTATTATTTGTTGTTGTCACTGTTCTGTGTGTCTCCACCCGCTGGGACCGACTTTGGTTATTGTGTTAACGAAATGATATTGTTTTTTCAGTTTGAGGGTTTTCAGATTTTTGATTTGTGTAGTTTAGGATGATAGAAAGAATGGTTTTGTTGGAATCTGAGACCTACGTATTTTTACATCCCGCCTACCTCTAGGTAAGGGAGGTATTGTTTTTGGTAAAAAAAAATAGGTAGTGAGTTATCAATGAATAAGCACGTTTTAGGTTCACTACAATACAATTTTACTATTTTCTGCATGATTTTTTCGTCTCGCAAAACTCAAATACCATAATGCCAAAAAATACAATTTTGTGTATTTTTGCTTCTTATATTTATATGAAGAGCTAATTTGATTTTGGATAAAATTGGTCAACCGAAATTAGTAGTTTACTAGAAGCCCTTAACTGTTTTCCGTGAAAAAACACGCTTAAATTTAATTTTTCAACAATTTATGTTATTTTGAAAATAGTAGAATATTTAATTTTACATCTGTTTTGATTGCACTAATTTTATTAATTTTCATTAATTTGGAGATAATAAAATTTAAAGAAATTAAATTTCATAAGTCTTGCATTCTATGTATCCCATGGAAACACTTAAAAATTTTCAATTAAATAAAATGGTATGTTTTTGTATCATCAAATACTATTTTGTACCGTTTAAGAATAGTTTTGGGCGGGAGGTTATGTGCTGGCCACATCAGATTTTTTTATATGTCATAATTTTTTGGTGGGATGAGCGTTTCTTGATAATGATGGTCAGTGTTCCTGCATTGTTCGATAAGAAATCTATGGCGGGAGGTATTTGTTTTATCCACTGATATGCCTTATGTTAAATTTTTTACTATAAAAAAGTTGTAAAATATTATTAGCTACAGTTTTATTTGATACTTTTTTCGCTATTTTGCACAGTTTTAAAAGTTATTTAGACAAGACAATAAGTGTTTATCAGATTATTTTTTTGCGAATCATATTCAGAAAAGCAGAAAATACTACAGCATAATAAATACCTCACTGTTTATTGCTCCATATTTCCAGAGAATTCCGTTGACTAAAGTGTCAAAATAATTTAATAATAACGACGTTAAAAATGATTTGCCACATAACTTAAACTTAACTACATATAGTGACACTTGCCCACGAACTTATATGGAATATAGCTGAATGTAGAGTGGCCGCATGCGGTAAAATACCGTTAGTTACGTTATGTTCGCAGGAATGTTCATCTAGGTGATATGCAAAAGTAAACAGAAGAAACAATTTTATGTCAGGCGGGCATGTATTGCGTTCAATTTTATTTGCAGTCTATTTGAACACATTGCAAATAAATTATGCATATTATGTTGCAATTTGGACTGGACAAATGGGGTCTACCCCATTTTTAATTTCTTATACATTGTATAAGGAAATGTAGGAATTCTTCCGTCTGTGTTTGTGCAATAATTAATGAAAAAGCAACAAATAAATTTTATCTACGATTAAAAAAAATCTTTTTTTGATGAATTTCAATGCGCGAAATGTATCAATCTTAGCAGCATCATTTTTTATTTCCCGCTACATCCTGTAGAGGAGGTATAAGAATCATGTTAACCCTCTATTGCAAACTGTTCCCGAACGGGAACATAAAATTTAAAATTTTTCTTTTCTTTTCTTATGCAGTTTACATTCATGACAATCATGTTGTAACATTTGGGAACATTATATACACTTTGTCAATTGCCAATTAAGTTATTCCTCCCAGTTTGACCAACATAAAAAAAATATTTTTAACTGGAAAAAGGATAATTACAGAAATTCAGATATAAAATGTAAAATTTGAAGGAAGCAGCTTATTACCTGCTGATATATTACAGCTAAATACACCTTTACAAAATTTCCAAAAAATTTTTTTATCTGATGTTTTCCTAGAAGAGGTTGTTTATCAAACAATTTTGCATAGTACGCGAAGACGACCCAATAGACCAAAGTTCTATTGTAAGTTGAATTTGTTCATAATGTTCCCAATAGTGAACAAAACTTTATAAAAAATATATATTTTTTATTTTTGGAAAAAAATTTATGTAACACACTTATTTTAAATATATGAATATTTCTTTAGCAAAAAATAATGTTTTTGAGCCCTTATTTAAAAAAATTATAATTCATGCAATCGAGGGTTAAGAATTCGGTAGTGAGTTTTCAGTGGATAATGATTTTTCTTTTACTGCCTCCATTAACGAATTACAACACGTTAAATTAAGATTATATTTTCATATTTTCGTATAAATCTGTTAATCTGTGCTTTTTGAAAAAACAAAACAACGGTTGGGAATGTCATTTTTTGACATATGTCATAATTGAAGAGTATTTTTTTTAAAGGGCAGCGTTTCTTGATAATGGTGGTCCGTGTTCTTGGATTGTTTGATATGAAATCTATGGCGGGAGGAATTGTGGTGCCCACAACAGATTTTTTTTTTATGTTACCATGGTATTTAGTTTTTTCGCACGGGAAATAGTATATTCTACAAGTAATGGAATGGCACATATTCCACACGAGCAAAAATTTGTAGTCCGAGCCGAAAGCTATCTCACGACAGAAATGTATCATATCAACAAATTTAAGCTCATTTAGTGCAGTTTTTGATTCTAAACTTTATACCTATTTACACTTTTGCTCTAAAATAGGTAAAAACTTAGAGCGAAATTAAAATAATAACATTGTATTTCCTATTGCTCAAAAAAGTAGATACCCGGTAGATGTTAAACCTGTTTAATTTTTCTTCTCATTGTAACTTTGATTTTATTTTTAAATAGGTATTAATTATTATTTAGTCTTTAAAACTTTCTAACTAATAATACAAATATTGCTTTCATAATATTTCAAACGACACATATTTTTGACATTTCACAATTATTTGACACGTTTGACACATAGATGTTAAAAATGTTTTAGTTTTTGTTCCCATTGTAACTAAGATTATTGAAATATATTATTAAATATATAAATTAGTTTTACTCAAAATTAGAAGCATGTACAAGAAAAGTGTAAATAACATTTTATATTCCAAATATTTTTGCTAACATCTTTCATTTGAAACTCTTTTTACAGCTGATATTAATTTTTGAAATAAATGGAATTTATTGTTTTGTGTCCAGTAAACTTCCTCTTCTGGTTTGTCTATTTCATTCAAAATCAACTCAGATTTTCATATTTTCATTAAACTTATAAATTCCAAGTTTTGTGTCCATATCTCATATTAAATTATTTATTATCGAAATAACTTTGGAAGATTAAAAAAAAATCATACATACTCCTCGAAGTGTAAACAATAATAAAAAAATTATAGAAGCTCATAATAACTTGTTCAATTGCACGAAAAAAATAATAATCGATAACATAGTAAAAAAAAAACTGAATTTCTTCAATAACAATGCAAAGAGAGGTATTATTAGGTTAAAAACTGTGCAGAATCTTTTATTTTTTGGTGTTTAACACAAATAAAATAATGGAAAAGCAAAAACCCCCGGGGGCAACCACACCTATCTTATTCCGCTAGGCCCTTTCAAGTTTCGTTTACATATCTTATCAAGTTCATGAGATATTGCGCACACTGACATCCATCCATCCATCCATCCATTCATCCATCCATTCATCCATCCATCCCTCAATCCATCCTCACACCCAGACATCATTGAGAAATTGTTCTTAACAGAATCAGTGGACGTCAAAATATGTATTTCCATAAAAATCTCGTCACCGATTTTTTTCATGAATCCAATACTTCCTTATACTTTGTATAAGAAAGTAATAAGTATATTTGCAATGGGGTAAATAGCTCCGTAGTAACGTTTATCATGACATCAGTTCGAGTTCCACAACTGACAGTTACCATTTTAACTTGACCACTGCTGTTTCTACTCCACTAACATCATTAGGGTTTGTAATTTTTCGGAACAGAGTATACGTTGTGCTGAAAACTGTCACACAGTTGTCATCTATTTAATTTGTTAATTAAAAACGAAAATGTAGAATAACAAATAAATAAATTTAATTAAATTTGTCAATCCAGTTTGAATTTCTGCGATGTCACGTTTTAAATAAATAGCAGCAAATTGTGAAATTATTTTTTGATAAATATTTGAACTAGGTAACAACTTTGTTATATAAGAGAAAAGAGAACAAACTTGAAAGTTTAGATTTATGATGTGAAATAAGGAGAATTTATTTGGCAATTTATGTCGAGCTGAATTATTGATGTCTCGTATAGTACGTCTGTGACTCATCCAGACAAACCAGAAAAAAATATAGCAAAAAAATTGACAGCGTATTGTCATTTACAATTGAGTAATAAATTGTTATATTTATTTGTCTGCTGCGTTTATAGGTCTATACAATCATAATGTCCTGCAGTTATCAACGGAGTTTGTAGGTCGGCAAACTGATATGCGTACCCGGTTTTAATGCGCGTTAATTCCGCTCACTCCAATGAGAAGTTTGTAGTAGTTTTGTAGTTTAAATTGCGTACATTGCGAGTCAAAATAAATAAGAAGTAACACTAAAATCCAGTAATATTGGAAGGCTAACTTGTATGCTTCGCATGTAATTGCCCGACTCGCTTCACTCGTCGTTCAAACTACATGCCAGATTTAAGCTTGCAAAAACATAGAAAACGCTGTTTTCAACTTTTCAAACTATCATATTCATGTTTCTCTCATGTGTAATGGCGAATTTTTGTGAAATCAAGATAAAATTGCTGATTTAAGCTTGCAAAAACAAAGTAAACGCTGTTTCCAACTATTCAAACTGTCATATTCATGTTTCTGTCAAGTGTAATGGCGAACACACAAAGTATCACATTTATTCCTAATAACACAATAAACTATATCCACCGACTCATACACAAAGTTGACGTTTTCTGAAGAATTTAACTTTATCGCTCACCTTAAATAGCAACTCGATAAAATTATCACAATCAGCCTTCGGCTTCGTGCGCTAAAATTTCTCGCCTGGGTAATTTCTTACTTTGCCCACTTGTAAAGTAAATAACTATTTTCAAACTTTTAAATTAAATGTCATTTTAATTTTATTCAATTAGAATATTTACAGGTGTTGTAAAAAATTTTCTATAACACTGTTTTGGAAACTAGGCATTCAACAACTAAAAATTGTTATGGAATCACTAACATTCCATACGCTGCATATGGAATATTTTCGACGAATCAGAGCCGCGATATATGAAGTATCTTGATTCAGTTGCTATGGTTACGTCTTACATCTGTTTGTTTTAATTTGATTTATTTGAGTTTGACGTTTTCAACAGTTTTGTATTTGTATTTTTTGTATAATTTCCAAAATCTTGTTATAGAAAGTATAGTCTACAACGTGTAACGGAATGGCATATCCCACAATCGCAAACCGTAGCCCTCGCCTTCGGCTCGGACTACAAACTTTTTGCTCGCGTGGAATATGTGCCATTCCATTACTTATTGCAGAATATACTATTATCCAACACTTCTCATAATAAATGCTCTATAACTAAGGCGATTTTAAACAAGATAAATAACAGATTACACAGTAGTGGGTATAATTTTGAGAAAAGTCACTAGTGAGTAATTTTCTATTTATAACAATAACACACAACACCTTGGTAACTATTACGACTGACATTTTGATTTAGAAATTTTAACATATGTCACAGTCAAATAATATTTCTTTAATAAATTTTGCATTTATTAAAAGTTGTTGGATAAAATGTTGTACTTCACACATAAGCAAAGTGGAATTACCCACTCGATAAAATTATCACACTCAGCCTTCGGTTTCGTGTGCTAGAATTTCTCTCGTGTGTAATTCCTTACTTTGCCCACTTGTAAAGTAAATAACTATTGTATGCAACACGTGAATAACTATTAACAAAAGAAGGAAAGAGATGAGTTTGTAATTTCTGAAATGTCAAATTTTCTGTTTTTGTTTTGGACTTTATTGTATTCATTTTTATATTCTGAACAATTTTTGTATTTACACTTTTGGTGTAAACGAAATAGGTAAAAATTTACAGCAATACCAAAAAATAGCATTGAAATCCTTATATTCCACATTTCAGTTCTGCTCCCGGTATGTATTTCCGCTAGACGACTTGTATTAAAGTCGAAACGTCCAAATAAATATGCTTTAACATTTATATATCTATATATTGATCTATCATTCCAACTGTGAAAATAGTATTTTTGACACACCAAACTTTGCAAGCAAACCCTTCCAAACTCCTCGATCCATTTCTAAACCTATCACAAGTTACCTAAACCATCAACTTCAATACAACAGTCTTCCATTAGACACGACGTCAAACCTCAGCCATTACTGGCGCGGATCTAGGATCTAGGCCGAGGTGAGAGGTGATATAGGATAACTCATACTAACATCAAATAAGAAATAAGCGTCAGTCTCCTGGCAAAGTGCACCCTGCAGATGCACTGGGAACTATACACTAAAACCAACACTGATGAGAATGTAGCGGACATCGCGAGAGGGCAGACGCGTGCTCAAGTGGAAGATCTGGTGGATGGTGGAGTGTTCAAGGACAGAGAGGGGAGTAGGATGAGGGGGTGTGGGACTCAATAAGGAAATGAGATGTGGGTCTGTGAAGTGTGTCAAAATATTCTTACATAAATATATCATATCATCATAATACTACACTAGACATATATAATGTCTAGTGTAGTATTATGCCTGAAGCAAATCGCGGCATGATGTATTTTTGCGATAAATTGCTCCCCAATAGTATTAAATAAAAATCTGTTGTGGGCACCACAATACCTCCAGCCACATATTTCTTAACAAACACGGATCACCAATATTAAGAAACGCTTATTCCTATAAAAAATTTAGTTTTCATTTATGACACATGTCAAAATAGACATTTTTCAATTGTTGCTTTGTTTTTTACCTCCCGCCTACCTTTACGTAAGGGAGGTATTGTTTTTGGTCAAAAAATTGGGTAGTGAGTTTTCAATGAATAAGCACGTTTTAGGGTCCCTACAATACGATTTTACTATTTTCGCGATGATGTCTGTATGTATGTATGTATGTATGTATGTATGTATGTATGTATGTATGTATGTATGTATGTATGTATGTGTGTGTGTGTAGTCTGTGGCAATTTTTTCGTCTCGCATAACTCAAATATTATAATACCAAAAAATACAATTTTGTTGAGGAATATTTAATTTTACATGTGTTTTGATTACACTAATTTTATTAATTTCCATTAGATTTAGAGATAATAAAATATAAAGAAATTAGATTTCACAAATCTTGCATTCCTAGTACACCATGGAAACATTTAAAAATTTTCCATTTTTTATGAAATGTGACACATGTCATTGTGATTATGAAGCTGTTTTCTTAATGAAATATATGTCAAAAAATTAAATAAATTTACGAAAAAAATTAAAATTCTCAAATATAAATAGAAAATAAACAAATAAGAAGGTATGTTTCGGTATCATCAAATACAATTTTGTACCGTTTAAGAGTAGTATTGGGCGGGAGGTTATGTGCTGGCTACATCAGATTTTTTTTTAAATGCAAAGGTTAGCAGATTTAAACGAGACATTATTCTAATAACAAAAATAGTCATTTATCCATAATTTACTGAGATATTTCAAAATAATTTGATAGGGCTTCAAGTAAACTACCACTTTCGGTTATTGAATTATCACTAAAAACTAATCAGCTCTTCCATAGGGGATACAATTGATATATACAAAATATAAAAATTTTCAGGGTGAGAATAAATTGAAAATAATTTGACAATAGCCACGAAAGCCCTACGAGCCCTATGATTTCATCATCAGGCACGTCACTAAATCTATCTATTTTGCTTATTTTTACTTGTTTTGGTGATAACTATCTGACATCTGTCAACAAAAACAAAAAGTTACAGAGAAAATTGCCGAGAATAATCACAAGAGCATTATTCTCAGTATAATAATGACAGGATTGGTTAAAACGCAGACACGTGACACACAATAAAGCATTTCATTGGTTTAAAGAAACGTCAAAAAATAATCAGTTTAATAGTTTTTGAGAAACCGTAACTCCAGAGATCCACACAGACTGACAGACAGGCAGACACACAGATATCATCGCGAAACTATTAAAATCTTATTCTAGGGACCCTAAAACGTGCTCATCCACTGAAAACTCACTACCGAAGTTTTAGCATGATTCCTATACCTCCCTTACAGAATGTGGCGAAAATTATTAAAGATCTGATAGCAACTAATCTAATTGTTGAAACATTCACATTATTTAATAATGATAAGAACATGAATAGATTATGTACTGATTCTAAGTATAAAATTTATAAAATAATGTCCCCCACGTTCGTGGGTTTTAATTTTATTTAAACAAAAAAGAAATATTATTAATAACAATATCATATTGATTTTGATACAGGCTAAATAAAATTCTATTGTGGCCACACCAGACTTTACAAAATAGTATATTAAAAAACTAGTTTCATAATTGTCATTTTATTTTGGCCCTAATTATGAAACGAGTTCTTTATATTATTTTTATATTTTGCACCTTTTATGCTTTTTATTTATAAAAAAAATCCATGTTTCAAAATTCAGGGAATTTTGTGTTATTTGGTTGAAAATTCAATCTCTCTTCTTCTATTTACTATTCTTAACTTCTGCTTTTAAATTCAAAATTATAAAAAAATAGCATTCTTACAATTTGTATTTTTTTTTATTACGAATATGGGAGGCGGACTAACTACTTTGGTCATATGCCGCCTCATGAGTGGATGATAATGAATTTAGGTGAACAAAAATAAGCATGCTCTTCAGTGGGATTCGAACCCACGACCCCTGGCGTGCTAGGCTAGTGACATAGCCAAAGCCACTACACCACAGAGATTTATTTATTTAGCGAAGTATGAAATATGATTTTTTTTTTTTGACAAATGACATTTCAGTAGAGTTACCAACCTTGAAAATATAAATTATACTGCTTTATTATAACCCTCGATTGAGCTGTTACGAAACTCCTTTGGGTGTCGTAACAGCTTTGTTATAGAAACAAAATGTAAAATTACTATTTGTACAATTTAATCACTGAAATATAGGAATTCTGGAACGCTCACTTTTATGTTTTTGTGAAAGAAAAAAACGAGCCTGAAACAGATAGATACCGTGGGTTACCCGTCTTCGTCTAACACTTGTTTGTAGAACGGTTGCCATGCGCATTATCACCAAAATCGCATGTCGTACAGTCTTGTCCAAGAGTGGATCTTTTCATCTAGTTTTATTGTGTACATATCGAGTAAACGTGTAAATATAATAAAAATAATAAACATGGTAATAGATTGATGCGTGAGTATTGAAAATCATACTGGTTCCCAAACAACCCTTTGTTATTTTTCAGGTTAGTTGTTTATTACAAATTAATATAATTTAACCTCAAAATGTGTATCAAACGAAGAAATACAAATTTCTTATACATAATTTTAGCTTTCCTCGAAACAATCATTCACAAAAGTGGCTTGAAATTGTACCATCGAAAAGAAAAAGAAGCAAATATTTTCGCATCTGTAGTAACCATTTCAATACACTGAATCACGACGTTATTTATAAAAATCAGCGATACCAAAAAAATTTGGTTATAGTGTTGTACAGGTAATTGTTAAATATAAATATAGTGATTGACAGCCTCGTCTATGCAGTTATGTGATTGCAGACATACCGAGATGTTCAAAACAATGCGGCAAACACTTTATCAATTTAAGGAATAAACCAATTGCAAGTACGGGTGTATCGAGTGTTCAAATAACTTTCTTAGCGGACTGTACGACAAAGACAGGTTTCCCACGCATTACCTGTCTCTCTCGGCTCGCATTTCAACTTTAGTGAGCGTTCCAGAATTCCTATATTTCAGTGAATTTAATAAATGCAAACCTTACTGTGGCAAGATTAAACTGATTAAAGTATAAAGTGTATTCATTATATTTTAAAACATACTATAAATATAAAACATTAATCAATCTTTTGTTCTACTGTACAAATAAACCTTTATATATTTCATAATTTATTATCTATAAGAACAACTGAAAATCGTCGTAAACATCATTCTCCCCTTCAACAAAAACTTGTTATCCTTGCGACAAATAACTGTAAACGCCGCCATTGCTTGTCAAGCCTTATTATTCCATTGGCTCATTTTCGCTTCTCGTGCCGAGCTTCTGTTGTTTTTGTAAACAAACGACGGCGTCGCGACGTACCCCTTCCTTCGGGGTATAATCATAAAGCCGTGCAAAGATGTTGTGAAATGTGTGTGTGTCTTGTTGATGCGGGGGTGTAGTTGATATAGTTAGGGGTTGCAGAGAAGGGTGGGTGTTATTAAAATCAGTTTACATGCCAGCGGGAGGTAATGCGGTTAGGAGCTTAATGAGTTGGGAAATAGGGTGAAAATTAAAAGATGTTTAGTATAATTTGATAGTGTACACATTTTCACTAGATATAGAAGTTAACTCTGTGATTCATTCTGATGTTAGATCTTTGGAGAGTTGTAACCACTGAAATGTAGTAATACTGGAACGCGCACTAGCAGTGTAAATGCGAGTCGAGAGAGAAAGCAACCCATAGGTATCTCTATCCTTGTCATACCGTACGTTCAAGAAGTTTGTGTCGTAGCATTCATTATTTATAGGAAAACTGAAATTCAAATAAAAAAAAGAAATAATGGTATTCTCATTGTCAAACTAATGTATTTATACAGGGTGTTTCTTATAAAACAAGCGCTATTTTGAGCGAATTACCCACGAGAGGAATTTTAGCACACGAAGCCGAAGGCTGAGTGTGATAATATTATCGAGTGGCTAATTCCACTTTGCCCACGTGTGAAGTATAACGTTTTATCCAACATCTCTTAATAAATGAAAAATGTATTAAAGAAAAATTATTTGACAGTGAGATATGCTTTAAATTTTTTAATTAAAATGTCAATCGAAGTGGTTACCAAAGTGTTGTGTATTATTATTATTGTTATAAATGAAAAAAATACTCACTAGTGATTTTTCTCAAAATTATACCCACTAGTGGGTAATCTGTTACTTTCCTTGTTTAAAATCGCCATAGTTATAGAGCATTTATTGAGAGGTGTTGGATAAATAAATAAATGATCTGCAGTTACAAACCATAGAATGGTATATTATACAACAAGTAATGGAATGGCACATATTCCACGCGAGCAAAAAGTTTGTAGCCCGAGCCGAAGGCGAGGGCTACGGTTTGCGAGCGTGAGATAGGCCATTCAGTTACATGTTGTAGACTATACTTTCTATAAAAAGGTTTTGGAAATTATACAAAAATACAAATATAAAACTGTTGAAAACGTCAAACTCAAATAAATCAAATTAAAACAAACAGACGTAACCATAGTAACTGAATCAAGATACTTCATATTTCACGCTAATAAGCGCTTCTGATTCGTCGAAAATATTCCATACGCCGCGTATGGAATGTTAGTAATTCCATAACAATTTTAAGTAGTGGAATGCCCAGTTTCCAAAACAGTGTTATAGAAAATTATTTTTATCCATCACCTTTCAATAAATGTTCCATAACTATGGCGATTTTAAACAAGGAAAGTAACAGATTACCCACGAGTGAGTATAATTTTGAGAAAAGTCACTAGTGAGTAATATTTTATTTATAACAATAACAATAGCAATAACAATAACACACAACACCTTGTGGTAACTACTTCGATTGACATTTTAATATAGAAATTTTAAAGCATATGTCACTGTCAAATAATATTTCTTCAATAAATTTTGCATTTATTAAGAGATGTTGGATAAAATGTTATACTTCACACATGGGTAAAGTGGAATTACCCACTCGATAAAATTATCACACTCTGCCTTCGACGTGTGGGCTAAAATTTCTCTCGTGGGAAATTCCTTACTTTGCTCACTTGTAAAGTATATAACTATTGTTTATTGATATAAGCTCTACAACATTTATTTGAAACATTCTAGTCTAAAATAATTTGGGGTGAAATGCGCATGGAAAAACTGTTCCCATGTTAAACACCTATGAGCCGCACACAATCTATGCGAGCGGTAAAAAAAAACTAATAAATAGTAGGTAGCACAAAAATGTTTAATCATTGCAAGGTCATTACAACAATCATGTTTTAATTCCAGTCATAAACCATATAATCGACGACTTGAAAGTATTTAAACCTGCGACAGATAAACGTAAGTCGTTATTTGTGTATTCAGATTTAATGATACGTTTGGCAAATTTCATAACACACTATGCGAACACGTAGCAAACGCAGTTAACAGCAGCGACTAGTTTAACCGCTGAGTTAAATTTAGTGGCGGACCAACTAAAAATAAATCCGTTATCGTCTGTCAGCTGTTTACAGATTTGTTACCAACGCCATAGAAATTCTTCACGCAGATTATGCACAAAGTAAGTTTTCAGATCTCCTGAATTTTCAGAGACCACTGTCTGTTTAAATTGTAAGTTTTTTGAGATTGCATAGAGCTGATTAGATTTTGCTAGAAATACAAAACAATATTCAATTTATTTTAACCCTTTCGGTCCCAATGGGTCATATACGTCCCAGGAAAGTTTTGAAGGTACTCAGTGGTAAGTAAATGCTTTATAAATTCGCTCAGTCTTTGTCCCAGTGGTAACCTGACATCGTATTACCTATCCCCGCCAAAAATACCCGCGTGTTTGTCGATGTAAACATAACCTGAAAATAATTCTAAGTTAGTGCAAGTGGTATGTTAGAACATTTGCTTACTTTAGTGGTATTCAGTGAAATCTAATATAATTTAGTAGCCACATTTTGTGGAAAAATGTCGAGGTAAGTCAAAAATAATTCTTTTTGCCATAGTGCATTCATAAATCACAATATTTTTTCTGATATCAACTAATGGGACATATATGTCCCAATGGTATTTTCCGATGGGATATATATGTCCCACTAGTATTTGAATCATATATTTCATTTCAGAAAGAAACCGTTGTCCGAAGCAGAATTGATAGAGATAGCAGAAAATATTTCCGATATAGAGGATGAGATCGAGGAACCATTTATAGATAGCGGTTCAGAATATTCTCAGACAAACACAGATATTTCTAGTGATGAAAGCACGCGTCCATCATCAAGTAAAGAAGCTGGGAAAAAAAGAAAACA
Organism: Poecilus cupreus; assembly: GCA_963942605.1. Taxonomy (NCBI): domain Eukaryota; kingdom Metazoa; phylum Arthropoda; class Insecta; order Coleoptera; family Carabidae; genus Poecilus; species Poecilus cupreus. The sequence continues at coordinate 18,681,952 of OZ012722.1, read as the reverse complement.
AGCAGAAAAAAAACAACCAGCGAAGTGGAAGAGTAGAAAAGTAGAAGACAGAGAAATAAATGGAAGTTCAACGGAAAATTCGTCGTCTGAAGAAAGTGAAGAAGATATAGAAAGTGATAAAGATGAAGAACTACCAACCATAAAAATTGATAAGTGGGTGCCAGTAAACAGGAACTTCCAACCCAGAAAAAATATTCCAACAGAATTGCCTTCTATAATTCTTGCAAATTTAGATCGATCATCATCTGAGATCGATGTTTTCTTCAAGCTTTTTCCTAAAAGTCTATTTCTCTGGATATCTGAAAAAACCAACGAACGCCTGAAGATTTTGAAAGAGAAGAAAAAGAAAATATCTGTGCTCCCTACAGATCAGTATGAAATTATGATAGTAGTAGCATGCTATTTCATAATGTCTTACAACAGAGTACCAGCTCAGCGTCATTACTGGTCTACTAATTCTTCTCTTGGAAATAAAATGATAAAAAATTCGATCTCTCGCAATAGATTTCAACTACTTTCTTCTAAATTATATTTCAATTTTCCCAAAAAACCGGAGAATTCCAACAAACTATATTACATTGAGGAAATTATTTCTTGCTTGAAACATACCTTTCAACAGGTCAGATCTGAAAGTACTTTCCAGAGCATTGATGAGGCAATGGCAAAATTCAAAGGAAGAAGCTCTCTAAAACAATACCTTCCCCTCAAGCCAATAAAAAGAGGAGTGAAATTGTGGGTCAGATGTGACTCAAAAACTGGCTACACTTATGATTTTAACATATATGCTGGGAAAGATGAAGATAGAGATAAGGATACAACAGTAGGGGAAGCTGTGGTCCAGAAACTTGCAAACACTATTCGGGATCCTAATGTTAGTTTATGTTTTGACAGGTTTTTTACTAGTACCCGACTAATGAATAACTTACCATTTACTGCAGTAGGGACTGTAATTTCTACGAGAAAAAATATGCCTAATTTTCTAATGGATAAAAAGCGAAACAGAGGGGAAGCTCAGTTTCTATGCAATCAGTATGGGACTTGCGCAGTCTCATGGAAAGATACTAAAGATGTGACTATGCTTTCCAATTGCCATGGAAATCAGATGACAGTAGTAAATAGAAAGACAAAAGACGGTAGTAAAGCTGAAATTAACTGTCCAATTATGGTCAAATATTATAATGATTATATGGGCGGGGTTGATTTGTCAGATCAACTAGTAGGGTTATATGACATAGACAGGAAAAGTAATAAGTGGTGGAAAAAAGTATTTTACCGTTTACTTATGACAGCAGCAGTAAATTCCTGGATTGTTTTCTGTGAAATAAAAGGAAGGAAAGGAAAAGAAAGAAAACCATTTTTGAATTTTTTGGTCAGCCTTGCTGAATCTTTACTAAGTTATGGTAGGCAGCACGCGAATGTAATTCGTAAACGACAATATGGTAGACCCTCTAGTGGATCAAAGTTGTTGAATATAGGTGACCATTTACCCTTTGAAGGACCTACAAGAAGAAGGTGTTACAACTGTACCAAAAAGAAGAAGGAAACCAGAACTACGACGCTTTGTGCTGCATGCGATATTCCGTTATGTAAAAACTGTTTCACTGCTTATCACACATAATGACATTTCCAGTTCTGACATATTATTATAATAATAATTATTTTTTTTCGAAATAAACAAAATTTAACATATTTTAGTTGTTTTGTTTATTACACCAGTGGGACATATATATCCCACTTTACTTTCCCAGTGGGACATATATGTCCCACCACCCCTAAACCCCATCCCTTGTGTATTTTTTTCTGCAAATCTTTATTTTGACATCTTTGCAACTGTATCTAAATTTATGGGCAAAGATTTAATTTGAAATCGTAAAAAAACAAATTGGGATCGAAAGGGTTAAATGTGGAATTAGATGTGGACAAGTTTGGAACGAAAGATGCTTGTAATAAATATATAAGGTGTACCACTAGTACCAGAAATAAGTATCATTTGAATTATTAAATTGAAATAATAACAAATCTTATTTGCATTTTTCTCAACATTTTTATTATGTAGGACTGTGTTATATCGTTGTATTCAGAAAATAATACTGAATCGAATAAGTTAATACAAAAGGTGCGTTCTAATTTAAAATAAAAAAGTTGGGTCCCATATTTTGAGAACCACTGGATAATAAAAATTTTTGTTTTGTTCATTTTAATAGTCATATAATTTAGAAATTGTTTGCTAATTTAACGAAATCCGTATCTCTTACTCTTATACTTCTGGATATAGCAATGCTGTAGCACTTAAATGTATATCTTAATAATAACTTTTTTTTATTTGAAATCGGCACTAAAGTGCTCAAAAATCGTCATTAAAAGCTCAGAAATCGTCACTAAAGTAACCCATTATACGACGATTTTGAGCAACCCAGTGTCGGCAACCGGTAAATAATTATTGTACAATTAGGATAATTTTGGCAGATATATTAATGTACTATAGTAAATTTAGACGTAACATGAAACAAAATTTGCAAGAAGAACTAATTAATTCCGATGACGAAATTGAGGACAAAACACATAATTTTGAGTGTTATTTACGATAACTTCATTTCTCGAGGTTGGCAACACTGACTGTCAGTTGCAATTGACAACTAACAGATGTATAAACTTAACCTATATTGTAATTTTTTGACAGTTTTTTCGAATTTTAGATTTCAAATAAAACTTAATATGTATCTTGGCACTGAAGTTCCTTTTTATCACTAACATGGTTTCTTTTCCTCTGCCCTAAGAGCCTCGGCAACTAAATTCCATATTCGTGATAAAAAAAATAGAACTTCAGTGCCTGGACAGTCAGCGCGCAACGATGACTCGTCGTTCTCGAATGGTTCCATGGTCGAATGTGCTAGAGAATTCCAGACCGCCAGCTTTACAGATATATAAATGCGCTAGCCTACCCAGCGACTCAATTCGACTCGATACGCTGTTCAAAAAGTATCGAATCAAGTGGAAATAAATAAAACGTTTGCGTAGTGAATATAAATAGTGTAAATAAATATTTCTTGTATAATATTCTTAGTTTAGTATTGATTAATTGTTATTTCGTCCATCCTTTTTACATGACCGAACCATTTCAGTCTTCTAGTCTCTATTCTGTGGATGATGTTTTCATCTTCTGTATTCATCATTTCTTTAATTTTAATATTCGGGACCTTTTCTAAGCGCGATATTCTGCAGCTTCTTCTCAGGAAATCCATCTCAAGTGCTTCTAATTTCCTTTTATTCTTTTCTGTTAACTCCCATATTTCCGAACCGTATAATGCTATTCCTTCTACTATACTTTTTTGCATACGCTTTTTTGTTTCTTTTGTGATGTCCTTGCTCCACAATATGGAATTTAACTTTTGAATTGCCTTTTTCCCTTGAACCATTCTATTTTTTATTTCTTCTTCATTATTTCCTTTATCGGTGATCACAACGCCAAGATATTTAATGCGGGAACATTTTTTTATTACCACATTTTGCTCCAATTCAAGATCTTCGCCTTCAGCTCCAATGGTTAAATACCTAGTTTTTTCTATGTTTATTTCCAATCCCCAGCTTTCGTACTCTTCTTTTAGTTTACGTGTCATGTAATTTATGTCATCTCTATCTCCGGCGATAACTACCTGATCGTCTGCGAATAGCAACGTATACAGGACTTGTTCGTTGATTGGAATACCCATGCTCCCACATTTCGCTTTCCATTTTCTCAAAACATGGTACAGATTCAAGATGGCCCTACAAAATGGAAACATGGGTACCGACTGAAAGAAGAAAAAGGGGAAGACCTAGAAAAACATGGAGATGTGGAGTTAACGAAGCCATGGAAAGGAGAGGCTTAGATGAAGAAGAGGTCCACAATAGAGAAAGATGGCGCGAAGGATGCGAGAAACGGCTGTAAGCTGTAATCAACTCGCTATATATATATATATATATATATATATATATATATATATATATATATATATATATATAATTGTTATTTAGTGTTTATTAATAAGAATGTAAAAATAAATAATTAAATTAAATAAATATAAGTTTTAGTGAATAAACTCAATTGTTGTTTTAATTATTGATTATTAAACTTCACCAAACCCGCCAGTTACAAACGTAACAATATGAATTTAAATAAACTACCTATCAATTTGTCTTGAGATTCGAACTTTTGTCCTGGTGGCATTTTCCCGAGAGATGCAGATATTTTACAAATAATTATTATAAGATTGACTGAATTACAGTAAATGATACTTCTCCAGTGTTATTACTTTTGGAAACGGCAATTTCAGAACTAATTTTCACATCGAAGTAATCCACGGTTCTGGAGTTGTAGGGAAATAGATTAGGGTTAGGAACAATAGATTTCTGCAAAGTTGCTTGGAAACCTTTGATTACCTTTCGTGACACCTCATTCACAATGCTTTTACAAAGTTTGCAATTTAAAGAAAAGAAAAATCTGTCTTTTACGTTGTGCGTGGTTTCTTTGTGTTTGTTTGAACCGCAGCTCGTTTCAAGTTTCTGATAAAAGATGTTTTTCTTGTACTTCTCTGAGAATAATTTACTCTAAAGCTGTATTTACAACACGAAATTACGAGTAGTAGTTGTCGTTAGCGGTTATGGTTAGCGAAACGAAAATATCAAAATATAATGTTTGAAATATTATTCTAATAACAGAAATTGGCATTAACCCAAATAACTTGATAGGGCTTCAAGTAAACTACCACTTCCGGTTATTGAATTATCACCAAAAACTAATCAACTCTTCCAAGGGGGATACAATTAGTATATACAAAATACAAAAATTATAAATTTTTGAAAAACCGTAACTCCAAAGATCCATACATACAGACAGACAGACAAATAGACATCATCGCGAAACTATTAAAATCGTATTCTATCGCCCTAAAACGTGCTCATCCACTGAAAACTCACTACCGAATTTTTAACATGATTCCTATAGGATGTGGCGGACGCTAAAAAGCAATAGGATTTTTTTCAGTCTTATGCCCGGTATTATAAAGAAACTTAAACTTCAGTTAAATTCTTAAAATAATTTGAAGTGATGTGCACTTATTAAAAACAAATAAATTTACTTTAAAAGTAAATTTAAGTGTCAGATAAAGTTCTTTATAATACCAGGCATTATAATATAACGTTATGTTTCAAGAGTTTAACATGAAATACCTACTTACTATAACCACTAATTATTTCTAACCGGCACAAAACATAGAAAAACTGTAAAACAAAAATTGTGGTCAATATTATTCTACATACTGAGATATGCCCGAAAAACTTTACATGCCTCTAAGTTAATTATCATTTCCGGTTTATGAATGGGGTCATACACCTTTTTTCCATTTTATTTTTTTTTTTTTTCAGTAAGTTTGAGTAAAATTATAAATATAGATACTAATTTTAATGTTAAAAGGCTTTAGTTATTAAGATACGATTTTTTGAAATTGGCATCCCATTTCAAATTTTTCGCTTCTTGACGTCATCTTGTGATTCTACGAAACACGCTCTTGCGGAGAGCGAGGAACTACACCAACTGTCAAATTGACTGTTATCTGTCATTGTTATTTACTGAGAGGTTTTTACAAATATAGTTTATTCACATTACATGGGCAAAATAATGTAACAAATATAATAAACATAAGTTTAATTTGAAAATTGCTGTTAACTGCAACATATGACTTTAGTTGACAGGTGTGATAATGAGACTAACGACATTACCGACAAGCGAAAACATATAGTACATCAAAGCATTTTATTTTAACACGTCCTAAACTCTTTGTCTAAAAACGTTATAATTAACGAATACCTAATTTAATTTATCGGAGTGTTCATTTTAATAATAATAAGTAATTATTACAACCCTGAAAAGCAAATTATTATTTGTTATCAACACCTCTTTTGCCTTGCCATGCTGCATATTCTATTACAAGATGACGTCACGATTTTGCAACCGCGAAACTTCATAAAGGAAATTATGAATGAAAAGTTAAAAAATATAAGAAATACTGAATAATATGTGACTGAAATGATGTAAATTTTTATAATTTGTAAAAAAACAACTTTTTTTTAAAAAGTGAATTACCCCATTGCAACTAAAACTTAATTATCTTGTAACTTGACCCTCCTAATTGCAAATATAAAATTGATCTCTTCACTACATTTTGTAAAATTGTCGCACCTCACACATGTGCTCTGAGTTAAAAAATCTCATTGTGCAATTGTTTTGACGCACCCTGTTCCACCCGCTGACCTTAATAGCTCTTGGCGCCACCATCGCCATCATCAACAAGTCTTCATCAGCCACCTCACTCAACTATAAGCAGGAGTAATGTAGCAGCATCGCAAGTAACTCGATCGCCGTAACACGTGACGTGATTCTAGCTAGTGACAGGTTAGAATGACACTCCATTAGGGATATTAGCAGGGGCTGGGAGGTGGGCGGGGTGGTGAGGTTACATATGAAATATAAAACAGTTGCTATTTATGTCGTTGATGGTCTGTTGGTTTCAGGTTATTTTGTTAAGATGCTGGATATACTTGACAGTAACAATGCAACAATATATTAGTTGGTGTTTATAGGAGAATATGTCATAAGGGTTGTAATATCTCAAAGAAGATGGATTGGACACGTATTAGAAGAAGTGAATCCAGGATAACAAAGTGCCAGTCACTGTATGTTGTGACGGACGATACCACTGAAATATAATAATTCTGGAACGCTCACTAACGTTGAAATGTGAGCCGAGAGAGACAGGCAATATGAGGGAAACCTATCTTTGTCGTACAGTCCATTTAGAAAATTGATAAGTAAATATAAAAAAAAATAACATTGAATAGTTTAAAAAAAATGTTTAATATAATATAATTAAATAACACACTAATAAAAATGAGTTTATTAATCGTCATTAAAAGCTCAGAAATCATCTCTAAAGTAACCCATTATACAACGATTTTCAGCAACGCAGTGTTGGCAACCGTTATATAATTATTATACAATTAAGATAATTTTGGCAGATATATTAACGTACTATAGTAAATTTGGACGTAACATGAAACAAAATTTGCAAGAAGAATTAATTCCGATGACGAAATTGAGGACAAAACACATAATTTTGAGTGTTATTTACGATAACTTCACTGTTTGAGGTTGGCAACACTAACTGTCAGTTTCAATTGACAACTGACAGATGCATAAACTTAACCTATATTGTAATTTATTTTACAGTTTATTCGAATTTTAGATTTCATATAACACTTAATATGTATCTCGGCACTGAAGTTCCTTTTTATTACTCCCATGGTTTATTAAATTCCATATTCGTGATAAAAATTAAACTTCAGTACCTTGCTGCCTTGATACATAAATAACTATTTTGCAGTTTTTCTAATTTAAGATTTCAAATAAAATGTAATATGTACCGCGGCACTGAAGTTTAACTTTTTATCACGAATATGGAATTTATTTGCAGAGGCCCACATTATTTAAATTTTTTCGATGAATTATAGTACTCATAATAATTAATTTTGTGAAAAATTTTCCAATAGTTTCAGAGTTTCCTGGCCGCCATATTTTTTGCAAGATGGTGAAGCAATATTTGAATAGCCAATAAGCTAACTGGAAAAATGTTTAAATGATTTGCAAAAGGTTCCGACTCAATCGATTCGGCCGTTCTAGAGATAATAAAAGATATTGACTTTAAATTTTTTGAAAATTGTTCAAGTAGTTTTTGAGTTAGATAGACACCATTTTGTTTGTAAAATGGTGGCTTATGAGTTGAGTAGTTTATAACCAAGTTGAAAAGATGTTTATTGATTTGCAAATGGTTTCGATTGTCAGAAACATGTTTACCGTTTATTTTTGTAAAAATTTATCAAATACTTTATGAAACATATAAGTATAAATAACAGGAAACATAATATACCTATATATAAAAGTCAAAAGAGGACAGTTTTCTACTTACAGAATGGAAAACAGCACAACAATAGATGAAATAATTATTGAAGGACTCACCTGTAACAAAAGAAAAATTTATTAGTAAACAATTACTTGGGGAATGCAGAAATAAACAGTTTTTAATTTCTTTTACATAGTACAAGCCCAACCCCAAATGTATTCGTATCACCTAAAAAATATACTATAATCAAATATAATCTTTTTTATTTGAAATCGGCACTAAAGTGCTCAAAAATTGTCATTTAAAGCTCAGAAATTGTCACTAAAGTAACCCATTATACGGCGATTTTGAACAACGCAGTGTTGGCAACCGTAAAATAATTATTGTACAAGATAATTTTGACACATATATTACGTTTTGCAGTAAATATATACGTAAAATGAAACAATATGTGCAAGAAGAATTAACTAATAAATTCCGATGAAGAAATTGAGGACAAAACATAATTTTGAGTGTTATTTACGTGCTCATCCACTGAAAACTCACTACCAAATTTTTATCAAAATTCCTATAGGTACCTCCCTTACAGGATATGGCGGGAGGTAAATGTTAAACAGAGCTAACAAAATTTGTCACATTGTTTCTGTTTACTTGCTCTTCCTGGCAAAGAATTTCCTGTAGTAATTATAAACGATGAAGTTTACAAAAAAATCTTATTTAGAAACCAAATAATCTTTTTGGGCGGAACGCTTTTAAAATCTTCATTTCTTTAAGCATTTTAACAATAATTTTTACAAAACTTTAAACCAATAATCTTTAAATAAATATTTTACGTAATCGAACGCAAGGAAATATTATAAGTATACCAATTTGTAGCAACACTACGGGTACGAATGTATCAGAATCAATACGGAGTTTCGGTGCTGGCGCACCATCTAGCGGCCGACGCAGTAAGTAAAAACAAGTGTCCGTCACTTGACTACCAGTCGCTAGGTGCGCGTCGGCACAACAAACAATGGCGTCCGAGACAGACAGCGAGCTGCAGTGCGTGGGCAAAACCATCCCCAGAACCAAGCGAAAACTGCAGAAACACCTCCGTAGCGCAGGCCTGGCGTACGTGTCGCGCACAGGGAAGATCATCCCTGCCAAACAAGTAGCAGGTAAGTGCGAAACCACCGCAGAATCGCGTCCATTTAGTGTAGGAAACCGTGCTGTCAGATTGACAGTTCGTTGCGAGAACGAAGGCCCTTCTGACATCATTGCTACGTCATCCGTGACGACTCACGAATTCGAGCTGTAAACAAAAACGGCTTGCGCGTTATTTGAATTTTGAAAGGACATTGCGCGCGCTACTCGCAGACTAATTCGCATTTAAATTCCCGCCGAATTGCAACAGGAATTCTAGTTTGAATTTATACATTTGTTATTGAGTTTTTCTATTATAATATTGTGTTTAAAACTCTGTTTGTTGTGCTGTGAGTCACGGACGATATTTTGGTTTTTTCCTCGTTATGAGTAATCGGTTATCAATTGCAAAATGGCTGTAGTTAAACTGATAAAACCCAGTGTCTTTCAACAACCCGATAACGTTTACCGAGAAGTGTATATTTATCGTGCAATCTAAAACGTCAACTTTGCAAGATTTTTGATTCGATATTCGCTGTCAAAATAAATCTACACTTGCAAATAAATAAACAGATTGTGTTTGTTTTTCTTCATTTCTTTCTCTGGACTAATCTATGAATAATATATAACAATTCCATTATTTAATTTTATGTGCCATATGATAACGTCTGTGTGTATTACAATATCATTTTCAAATATTTAGATTTTGCAGGCTCAAGTTTTTTGAGCATATCTCAGTAAATAATCGAGTTACAGTAAATTTTGTTATAACAAAAAAGATGCAAAATATTGTTGGCTACAGCTTTAATTTGAAACTTTTTTTTCTAATTTGTTCCGTTTCACAGTTATTTAGGGGGGAATTTATGTGTTGGCATTCAATAGATAAATAGCGTATGCTGTACAAACAAGGTGATATTTTTTACGATTGCCGTTAAATTTTAATAAAACATTTGATAACAAAGTGAGAAATTTACAGTTTTGCTACAAGTTGATTTGATTTTGGTTGCAATCGATCAACCGGAAGTGGTAGTTTACTTGAAAGCCTATCAGATTTTTCTACATACCTCGTAGTAAATAATTTTGTTGTTTAAAACTTTTGATCATGACAGCATTTTTAACTTTACCCGTGCAGTACCCCTACTACTAACATCACGGGGGGGGGGGGGGGACTTGACAGCTGGTACCTGCATTTTACGCGTTTAATATATCATTGAGATCTGCAGAGTGCCACCACACTCAAAATGAGTACATGGCAATTTATTCACATTTTTCATCAAAATGGTTCATTTGCACCAAGAGGACAATAAAGTTTTGATAAAATCTCTGCACTAATTCAATCAATTGTTGATATTGAAAATGTGTGCATTTAAATAGCCGGTATTTCCAATTTCAGATAAACTAGAATTAAAGAATAAATTAGTGGAATAAACAAAAAATAACGTATAAAAATCATAGCTTAAATGATGATTATTATTCTAGCTGTCATATTTTTTTTGTTTATTCCACTGAAAAATGTATTTTCTACTTTATCTGAGGTTAGAAATACCGACCGTTACACATATAGTTTGTTTATTTTTATTTAAATTCAGGAACTAATCAACCAAATATAACTCGAGCAATGAATTTATTTATTAATATAATTCCTAATAATTCTTGCAAAGTAACGGCAACACGTGTCAAGAATGACACTTAAATATTCTCAGCTACGATGTTGGTATATAATTATGTCATTTTTGACACTCAGTTGTCCGTTTCAACACAACAACTATTTGAAATTTTACCGATAAATTCTTGGCTCTCGCGTTATTACCTATGATAAAAATCTTCAAAATTAGAGACAGCTACAAGCACTGAAATACAGTAAAACTGTAATGCGCATTTGTAAACTTTTATGAAAGCGAAAAACGAGCCTGAAACAGATAGATGTCGTGGGCTATCTTGCTTGGTCTAACACTTGTTTTTAGAGCGGTTGCTATGTGAAAACATATTTATCAGTGTATTGTTCAATTATTTGAAAATTACATAATAGTTAATTGAACTCATTTCTATTCATAGATTGTTTAATTTTTATAATAAACATTTTATTTCTAAATCACTGAACGTTAATAAAACCTTTATATTTTCTAATGAACTTGTTATACGGACTGTGTGACAAAGATAGGTTGCCCACATACTGCAATTTCTTTTGTATATAATTGAATTATGTTATTAACAATTTTTATTCTGATACTAAAAACAAATAAATAAATTGTATTATGTTGTATACTTGTTTGTAGAGCGGTTGCTATACGTTTGTTGAACGGTTGCTATGCAAAAACATTGTACAACAAAGACAGATAGCCCAACAACTGTTTGTTTTGCATTGCATTTTCAACGTCAGTAAACGTTCCAGTATTACTAGATTTCAGTGGCGAAAAGCAGGCAAACCGACACGCGTTGTTGAGAGGTATATGGCCTACAATTTAGGCAATTTAGAATAACACTATTTTTATTAAGTTTGTTAAATTGTGGATTGCCATTAATACCTTAAATATTATTTCTTGCTCATTTAACTTCTTAGTTTGCCTTTACCCATGTGGTTATTTGGGGGCACTTACTTGACAGCTGGTAACCGCACTTCAAAATTATTATCATTTACCGGAATTTTGCGAAAGCAGAGTGCCACACCCATAATGAGTAACAGACGTGATGATATATATTTATTTAACTCGAGATACATAACTTGCTTGGCAAGAATATTAGACAATTTCAGTAGTACCAACATATTATCAGCTGTCACCTATGCTACTAATATTTTTGGGTCAAGCTATATATGTACAAAAATAACAACTAATCTTAGAATAAAAATATTTGACTTGTAATGATTAAAATTCTCTAGAATTACCTAAAAAAAATTGTGGAAAAATAGAACATGTTTTAATGCATCAATAAATTGACCAATTTATTGATCAAGAAAAAGGCAAAGTGTCTTGTTACAACAATAAATTGACAAGAATTTATAGACCAATAAATTGCGGCATGTAAACCTGACATTAGACAATGTAAACTATTTAATTTACTTTACCAGGAAACACTTGGTATTACAATGACAACTTGAGGAAGATCCTTTTAAAATTTAAAAGTAAGCGGTTTTAAAAGTCCCTGACCGAGTTTACAAATAATTATCTACATAGAATTTTTAATAGATAACAAGAAAAGATATAAACTATAATCCGCTGTTTCGTAGATCAATAAATAGATAATGCTTACAGTTGGCTGTCAATGTTATTCAAACCTAATGATTTTAAATCAAACTAATAATAATTAATGTGTTTATGTTTGAGTGTGGCACTCTGCTTGGAACAGATCTCAGCGAAATATTTTTGTACGTACAGTTTTGACAAATTTAAATATCTACATTTTTGGGAAATCCAATTTTATTAAAAATTATATCACACCAAAATCAACTCGTAACAGAATACTCAGTAGAAATTGGATTGTACATTAAAGCAGTGGGCTCAGCATATAGCAGATGTTTTGTCTCCAAAATTGTGTTTTCGTCCGTCACGATTTTTAATATAAGGTTGTCAGTCATGGTAGCATGTCAAGGAGAAACGCGCTGCGGACTAATGCATGACAACCGCCGAAAAAATATTATGCTTTAAACAGAGGTTGACACAGAGAAATACACCGGAACATATGAAAATAAATATAATGGGTGTAGAATTATAATGTAGTGTATAGGGATTTCAAAGCTATTTTTTATATTACTGTAAATTTTTACCTATTTACTTTTCAGCAAAAGTGTAAATACAAAAGTTGTTTAGAATTTTAAAATGCATAATAACCTATATGTTATTTTTTCACGATATACCAATCAAATTAAAAGTAATATTTATTAGAAAAATTGTAAAACGACCATGGAAAATTAAATAAAAACGAAAAATATTTGATATTTTATAAAACAGATTTAGTTTTATTTATTACGGTATTGTATTATTTTCTGTAGAAATTTCGTAGCAGATTGTAATAATATAATGGCGAATTTCTGACATTTGTTTTCATTCCTTTCTGTTAAAATATAGGAGTATAACATAAATCTATAACTGTTTTAAGAAATGTCAAATATTTTTCGTTTTTGTTCAATTAAATATTAATATTTCACGATATACCAATTAAAATAAAATTATAACATGGAAAATATTGTTCGATTTTATTTAATTTTTCTATTAAATATTAATTTTATATTCATTGAGATATCGTGAAATATTATTGCATTCATTTTTACATTCTGACAACTTTTGTACCAAATTTTTGTTGTAAAAACATTTTAAAAATAGCATTGAAACTTCTATACGCCACGTTTCAATTCTACATCTGGTATAAGTAGAGAATATATATTTTCAGAGTGATGATGTGGACAACACGTAACCTCTCGCCTTAACAATTTTTAAACGGTACAAAATAGAGTAAAATTTTAAATAAAAATTTGAGCTAATATTATTTTAAATCTTTTTTATTATAAAAAATTTACTACAACTCAGCTATACATTGAGATATTACTAAATATCCGATGTGTTCAGCACATAACCATCCGCAAATATTTATAAACTGTACCAAATATAAAAAAAGTTTAAATTAATTCATTTATTTACTGAGATATGCTCAAAAAACCTAATAGGCCTTCAAGTAAACTACCATTTCCAGTTAATGGATTGTCTCTCCATATTCTAGACGTAGACTTATTCAAATATTACCGGTGCCATGGGGCAAAATGTGGTAGTGAAAAAATATAAATAATTTTGTACTATTTTTTAGACATTTTCTTTTAGGGTTTAGTTTGTTTACATAGCAAACGCTCAACAAACGCATAGTAACCGTCTACATATGTATAGCAATTTGAAGTATTAAAAATAATCCCTATATTAATATTAATTCTAAATTGAAAAAAAACTCCATACACAGAATTATTGCTTCGGCAGCCTCTGCTGTAAATCTGGTATTTTTAACAAATAACTATGGAGTATATTTTATAATATTTCAAGATCTCCGTAAAGTTGCTAAAATAATTAAAAGAATCAAGTCATTTCGATAGTGGACCAATTTGAAAATGATGAATTATGATACCCCAAAAATGCCAAGATTTCATATTTTTATGATTTTCATTCAACTAATCAAATATGCTGACTTTTGGGCCTTTAACATTTTGCTATTAGCAGTGCTTAATTAAATTATATAACCACAAATAATGCTTTCTATAACACTGTTTTGGAAACTACGCATTCCACAACTAAAAATTCTATTGGAACAACTATCATTCCATACGCCGCGTTTGGAATAAATTCGACGAATCGGAGCCGCATATTAGCGCGATATATGAAGTATCTTGGTTCGGTTGCTATGATTACATTTCTTTGTTTTAATTTTATTCATTTGAGTTTGATGTTTTCAACAGTTTTGTATTTGTATTTTCTGTAGAATTTCCAAAATCTTGTTATAGAAAGTATTGTCTACAACACGTAACGGAATGGCATATCCCACACTCGCAAAAACTATTATTTAACAAGTTATAGTCTTTTTTCGTTGTCGGGAAATATTGTATATGTTTGCCTTATCCAGAATGTGCCCCCATGCCCCCTACAAATGCACGCCAATGCCCACTCAAAGATAGATATAGTTGTAATCATGTCTAAATCTGATTAAATTTGCTTCCAGAAGAACTATGCCAATGCCCGCAGAAATGCAACGAGCGGGTGGACCGCATGCACCGAGAGAACCTCTTCAAGTACTTCTACTACTTCCTGGGGGACACGGACGCGCAGAACTGCTTCCTCCGGTCCCATATGGACGTCCGCGCCCGTCCACAAGCCACCCAGGATGTCCCGCGACTTCCTGGGACACGCCCCCCGCGCCGCATCACCTGCAAGTACCTCATCCCGCTACTCCCCGACGCCGAGACCCACCCGACTTCCCTGAACGGGGATCGAACAAACACGCTTGAAATCTGTCAAAAAGCATTCTGCAACTCCTTCGTGATTTCCACCAAGCGGGTGAGGTTACAACGCGAGAAACTCATCCATTCCATGGGATTGAACTCGTACCACCACCAGCGGAATCAGAAGAAAGTGAACCTGGAGGAACCTATGGAGATGATGACCAAAATTTTGGAGAAAATGAAACAGGAGGCAGAGCCAGAGATGGAGATAAACAGGGTAGACCTGGATCAGGTCAAAGATGAAGAAGCTATGGAGATGACGTCCACGAAGAAGTGCTTGGTGGACGATCCATTGATTCCGATGGGTATTTCAGTGCCTGAAGGGGTGACCATCGCGCCAGTGATCGCCACGCCGGACCACGACAGGGATATAGCGATAGTGAATAATTTCTTTTATCACCAGCTGTGGAAGCCCGAGTATATTGGCGCGTATTCGTAGCTTGTTTGTCGTTTGTTGTGAAAACCATCGTACAAAGATCACCTGTAATTAATTTTTCTACTGTCTTATACACTTATATAAATAGATTTTACTATATTCATAATTTAATATATACGTATTGTTATTTATGAAAATATAGATTTATTATTTTATGCTATGAATGGTTGTTTTTCAAATAATTAATATATGTTTTTATAAAATTTTCATCAGAGTTTTCATTAATAAATCCTTTGAAAATACCTCTCCTTTTCATTATTTTTAATTACAACGCGAACCTACAATTTAATCAATAATTTAGTTTTAATTATTCAACGACACAAGGTCAAATTATAAAAGATGTTCCATAGAAGGCTATGTTTC
This sequence comes from Poecilus cupreus, assembly GCA_963942605.1. Lineage (NCBI taxonomy): Eukaryota > Metazoa > Arthropoda > Insecta > Coleoptera > Carabidae > Poecilus > Poecilus cupreus. Next base: position 18,666,120 of record OZ012722.1, on the reverse strand, counting down.
ATCTTTAATCATATCGAATGTCATCTTGATCTTGATTTATTTTGTGATTCTTATGTAAATATAAAAAATGTCCTGTTCAATTATTTCTTTAGTTTGTAAATTACTCTTTTTATCGTATGTTTTATACCTACTACATATTTCTACTTGTGTTGTAAAAAAATGTTTTGTATTCATGATTTCTCCAACCCTCTGTAATTGGGATATTTACTTATCCTGTTAAGTGGTTGTTAAATAAATAAATATCGATGCAGTATTTTCTTAGTAAGGAAATTCCAAAAAGGCACGGATAGCTAATTATTAGTTGACACCAAACTTTATAAGTAACTCCAAAAACAAGATATGGAATGGGACACTCTCGTCCAATTCATCTTCCATGAAATTTATCATTCCCATTGCTACAACCGTACATGAAAATTCTCATAGAAGTAATTATATTTATTGAAATATACAAAAAGATACATAAACGATATTAAAAAAGTCCAAAATATATAAATGACCGGAGAATATAAATTCCCCCTTCTGCAATCTTAAATTTTATAGCAGATTAGAAAAAATTATAATAGTAGTAAATAGTAAATATTTATTGGTTACCCTTCGGTGTTCAAATTTCTATATTACATATTTTATAGTCGTATTTACATTATAATTTTATTATTATAAAACTATTACTATGCCAAATATTTAAAGGTAATATCACTAGAGGTGAATATTTTTTGAAATTTTTTTTTTGTCTCAAATACCACTCGATCTTCGGTCTCGTGGTGTTTTTTAACGAAATTTTTTAATCACGAAATTTGTAATAATTTGCAAGCTAACAGGAAATAAATTCTAAAAAAAGAATATTTACCTCGAGTGTTATTTGGATAGATTATTCAACAAGCTACATTATTTTCATTAATTTTATTAAAGGAACCACTTCCAAAACGTAAATTATCAAACAGAAAAAGTAACACTGTATATATGTGGGCATTTTAATTTAAAATAAATTTTATTTGATTATTTTTTGACGTTTCTTAAAACCAATGAAATGCTTTATTGTATGTCACGTGTCTGTGTTTTAACCAATCCTGTCATTATTATACTGAGAATAATGCTCTTGTGATTATTCCCGGCAATTTTCTCTGTAGCTTTTTTGTTTTTGTTGACACATGTCAAATGTCAGATAGTTATCATCGACACAAGTAAAAAAGAGCAAAAAAGATAGATTTAGTGCTGTGCCTGATGATGAAATCAAAAAATAATCTAATTAAATATAGCTCGAGAGTTCGATAAATTAGAAAATAATTCTCCAGTATCTTTCTCAAACTTGTCGCCATTTGGCAATAGCCACTCAAGCCCTACGGGCTTTCGTGGCTATTGCCTGGCAACAAGTTTTCGAAAGATCTGTCAAATTATTTTCAATTTATTCTCACCCTCTTGTTATATTATTACTGAAAATATTTTCGGTAATATTGAAAATAATCCAGTAAAACAAAAAATAATAACCGATGAACCACCCGGTATAGTACAAGCTAAAGAAACTGGAGCAAAATACACCAACAATAATTAAATCCTCATAATTAATTTTCTAAAACAAAAAACACCCCCAAAATCTAACACAAACAATAAGAAAAGTCCAGTGTCCTAATAAATAACCCCGTCCGCCCCTCCACCGCCCGGATCAGCTCATACATTCCGCTGTGATATGCTCCGCGTCCCAGTGTGCCTTGTTTATGACGTAACCGTACTGTGCAGTGTTTTGTTTTAGCAAACAAAAAACTAACCTTTAATTTTCTGTCGACGATCAATGCTGGTTGGGACAAAAAAGTGGTAATTTATACATTACGCTACTGCAGGCAAATGTGATTTAAAATTAAATGGAAATTTCCCGATATAACCCTGAAAAGTATGGGAACTGGATAACTTTCAAACATTATTTTATTACATCTTGGTCACTCCTAAAATTCAGGTATTCCAGCACATTACCTCCCGCTGTAGACTTTTTATTAAATTATACACCAATAAATATCAATCATAAACTGCTCGAAAAGAAAATTATGTATTTTACATTTTGTATTGTTCGAGATATGACATAAATTTCTTATTTTATAAGAAAAAATACTACGTGATTAAAATATAAACTTTGTGAATTTATCACATTTAGCAGAAAATTACAAAGTACCTGTCGGATTCGAATTACCTTGAAATAGTATATTGTACAACGAGCATGGAATGATATTCATTTCCTACGAGTTTGAAAGTTTGTAGCATTCGCCTTCGGCTCATGCTGCAAATCATACGAGTATGAAATGGACATTCCATGCGAGTTGTAAACTATACTTTTTCTACGACCACGATATTATTTCAAAATTAATTTAATTTTAATAATAAATTTGTCTCGCTTTCACCATTCCAATATTTGACAATTCTAAATAAGTATCCTAGCAATGGCACCTGTACTTCAATGAACTGATCTGTATTGAAATACTCACAAAACAAATTCATTTCGCACGATGCTTGCAATGTACCTCATATCCCTAGCAACAACAAACATACAATGAGCAGATTTCTCAGTGGTCGTAGAAAAACATAGTTTAATGGATCATTTTATTCTCGTAATGTGGAACGTGGAAGCGAGTTTATCTTCAGATAAGCTCCATTAAAAATAAGTACTGTGATTCTAGTTTCTCGAGCGTGAGTTCTGTAGGCTTAGGGTTTGTTTATGAAAAGTACGAGCAAAGCAAACTTACCTACAGATACATTTCACATAATAGTTATTTATGATATAAGTGTTAAAAGTGACATTTTATGAATAAGTGGAAGTTTGCGAAACAAGGCGAAGCCGAATGAAACAACCGCACGAATGAAATAAATAACTTTTTTCTTCAAACGTCATAAAAGTACGTTGTTATGTATTTGTATTCAACAAGCAGAAGTTCAATATTGTCGCCGCCGGCGTAAAAGTGTATCCTTGGCAACACATTTACGCCGGCGGCGGACAAAGTAAAATATTATGAAAAATAGTTAGGTTGTAAATCAATAATTTGACAGTTAAAAATGAAACAAATAAACAAAAATAACAAAACAGCCTATTCTACGGCAACTTGAAATGCTAGATAACACAGAATATTTGTTGAAGTTTTGAGCATTTTATAATATTTATAATTTTATTTTCTATGTTTGAAGAAAAAATAGCATGTGTTGTTCGGAGTAAATGTGTCTTTGGGTGCTTCGCATGTAATTGTTCGACTCGCTTCGCACGTCATTCAAACTTACATGCTCAGCACCCAAAGTATCACATTTACTCCTAATGACACAATATACTATTAACACGTATATCATACAAAATTTTATCTAATAAATACAAAAAATGTAGATTGATATTTTGACTGGTAGGGTTAGATTTGTTGATTTATTGATACAAATCGTTAGCAACGTGATAAAAGTAACAATAAAATCACTTTTAACACGTTGCTTTGGTACTTTGAACAGTAGTGTCAGAAAATGACACTTTTAACTTCCTAACCAACCGTTAAAAGGGCCACTTTTCACAACGATCGTAGATAAACAAAATTTGTGTTTAATTGGTTGTAAAAACATTCCGTTTTCCAATAATGATCTACAAATTTTATTTATGTAGAATTTATCTGTAAACTTGCTTCGCTCGCACTTTTCACAAAAAAACCCTAAACCTATTCAATTCACGCTCGACAAACTCAAATCACAGTACTCATTTTAAATGGAACTTATCTGAAAGTAAGCTCGCTACCACGTTCCATTAACTTGTGTTTTGAAGATCATCTGTGTCCGACCACTGAAATGTAGTGATACTGGAGCGTGCACGGTTAAGCTCTCCCTGTGTAGAAGAAACGAGCAGAGAGAGACAATTATTAGTAAGCAGTATCTCCAATCATTATCTAATACTTCTGCGCTTGCGCATTTTAACTAAAGTTACGTGTCATACAGACTGATACAAAAGTTATTGAATCATTACATTTAAATATAAAATTTTATACTTCATATTAGAATCAATTTACATTAGTTTGACAAAGAAAAACAAAGCCATTATTTCTTTCTATCTCATTTGAATTTCAGTTTTCCTAACAATAAAGCGCTGGTAAGTCAATGGAGAAATAGTTTTCTGTAATGTCTGACAGTAGTAATTGTAGTCTTTACTATTAACATTGTTTAGGAAATAAAAATATTCTCCATGTCTTGATATAAAGCTGGATTTAAGCAGCCATTTACATTTACATTTAATTTAATTTTCGTTTAACAGTTAAATGTATGTAACCTAATGCACCCATTCATGCAACATTCTCATTTTCATTTATCTTTCATTTTCATTTAATTTATAAGTTGGCCAAGTTTTAACTTTTAAATGAGAATTATAAATGACGCATGCGCTTACGAATAATCGCGAACGATCAGCTGAATATGTTGGGTTTTTAGTAAGGTTATGTGGTGTTTATTGCAATGAATGCATTGAAAAACAAATTAATAACTTCGTCTTCGCTATCACTGTTAATGAACATCGTCATTTGTAAAATAACCCTAAATTTTATTCCATGCCCATATTTGACATTTATAACCTTGGCCACTTGCCTGTTTTTGTAAGCATGCGTTCATTTTCATTTGTCTTATTGCATGAATTCGTACATTTAAAAAGTATAAATGAGAATGAAAATTAAATTAAATTAAAAATGAAATGTAAATGTAAATGGCTGCATAAATCCGGCTTTAGTCTCAAAACGATGAGTTATTTATACGAGAGTATAACACAAACATTTTGAACGAACTGTACAAAAATACAGATACCTGCTGGTCTCCATCTCTCTCGGCTCGCATTTACGGCGCTATTGCATGTTCCAGTATTACTACATTTCAGTGATGACGAGCGATAAAACCAAGTAGTGCTAATTTTCAATTCCTGAAACATCGCAATCCCACGCAAACTTTCGCAATCGATGCAAACTTAATTACAGCCCTATTTTTACGCCAAAACAATGATTAATGGAACGGAATTGATTACTACACGTTCGAAGCAATTAAAATCAACTAGAAAAAAACCCAGCGTTGTTGAAAATTAAATTATGGTTAGCGTCAATCACAGGCGCCGGACGGCCAGGCAATTCAACTAGCACGCGTGCACTTCGGTTGGAATACTAACGAGGCGATGAATGCATTAATATAATACAGCAGAAATTTGTCCCGATAGTTTTACAGGAAATAAGACGGGATGTGATGTTGATAATATTAAGGAATATTCAAAAATATGTCAGTTACAATCAGGTAGATTTTCAGTTCGGTTTGTGATCAAATTTCTAATTAGAGGAACTGATTTTAGAAATTGAAACAAATATCTATATTTTAATTAAATAACTTATATGGTAATAATAGTTATTTATGTATTAAATCAATAAAGACATATATTTACGACGAGTGGAATGTTTAGTTTACAAGGCGATGGTCGAATGAGCTAATTTACGCGAGTGGTTAACTTGTATTTATTCACGTGTTGCATACATTTTTTTTTATTCAACACCTCTCAATAAAAGCTCTATAAATAGGGCGATTTTAAACAAGGAAAGTAACAGATTACCCACTAGTGGTATCATTTTGAGGAAAGTCACTAGCAGGTATTTTTTTATTTATAACAATAATAACACACAATACCTTGGTAACCACTTCGATTGGCATTTTAATTTAAAAAAATTAATGCATATGTCACTGTCAAATAATATTTCTTCAATAAATTTTTTATTATTAAGAGATGTTGGATAAAACGTTATACTTCACACGTGGGCAAAGTGGAATTACCCACTCGATAAAATTATCATACTCAGCCTTCGACTTCGTCTGCTAAAATTTCTCGCGTGGGTAATTCCTTACTTTGCCAACTTGTAAAGTAAATAACTATTTTCTTCGACCATTTAGAATACAAATCATTTCATTTCAATACAGGTGCCATTGCTAGGATACTGTCAAATATTGGAATGGTGAAAGCGGGACAAATTTATTATTAAAATTAAATTAATTAGGAAATAATATCTTGGTCGTAGAAGAAGTATAGTATGGAATGTCCATTTCATACTTGTAAACTTACATACTCGTAGGAAATGAGTACCATTCCATGCTCGTTGTACAATATACTATTTCCTATTTCACGTACACAAAGTCAATTTTGTGACAGTTTTTCTCAAAAACAATGCTACAAAATTGAATTTTGTGCAACTGTTTTTGGGGAATTTATTATTTGTAAAATTAACAGTCTGCAAACTTGGGGCTGTCATTGCTCACGTAAAATTATTGAATCGGAGCCCCTGCGTCGGGGTCGCGGCCTGGGATCTGACAAGCCCCGCAGGCAAAGCCCCTTGGTGACCAGTGGTATACTAAACATGCCGTACATTTTTATTTTATTTTTATTGAATTTATGAACGTGAAATAGGAAAAGTAGTATGAACAACTCGTGTTACAATGTCTAATTGTAATACTCGTATTTTGCGTAACTCGCCTGCGGCAAACTATACTCGTATTGTCCGATAAAATAAAAACAATATACTTGGTAACCAAACAACAGAAAAAAGAAACACATTTCGAAATTATCACATAATTCAAGTTAACGTCATGTGTCAAATATAATTGTTATTCTAAGCTAACGTAAAAGCAAATAATCTCCAATGCAATCGAACATAAAATATTTATGTACCACGTACATAATAGGATTTTATTGACTCGTTCTTTTATGTGCCTCGCTCGACCCATAAACTCAAACTGTCTCGTCCAAAAAACCCTCAATTATGTACTTGTTACATAACATCAATTTTTTTCCGAAATCGATACACGATATTATTACGCGAAGTTAGCCAAAATAGTAGCTACAGTTAAACTTTACAAACTCTTATGTCAAACTTGAATTACAAACCTAAAATAACAAACAAACTATTCTATAACACTATTGCTAAATTTATTTATTATTTACTTTTGATAATAATTTATCGGATTTTATGCAGATCATATGCAGAACATGTATAAGAATATATAAAAAAATGATGAATATTATAACCAAATTTGACACTTTGACAATATTTTTGTTATCACATCCATCCCCGTCGCAACAGCTAGCTGACGTTTTACAAATACATTATGCTATTTATTTATGTTTTTAATTAATAATAAAATAATATAATGTATACCTCGGCACTAAAGTATTTTTACCTCCCGCTTACCTCTAGGTAAGGAAGGTATTGTTTTTGGTCCAAAAATTGGGTAGTGAGTTTTCAATGAATAAGCACGTTTTAGGGTCCGTACAATACGATTTTCGCAATGATGTATGTATGTATGTATGTATGTATGCATGAATATGTGTGTGTGTGTAGTCGGTGGCAATTTTTTCGTCTGTCATAACTCTAATACTATAATACTTAAAAATACAATTTAGTGAATTTTTGCTTCTCATATTTAAATGAAGAGCTGATTACATTTTGGATAAAATTGGTCAACCGGAAGTAGCAGTTTACTTCAAGCCCTTTACAATTTTTCGTGAAAAACACGGTTAAATTTCCTTTTTCAACAATGTATGTTATTTTGATAGTTGTAGATCATTTAATTTTACATGTGTTTTGATTACACTAATTTTATTAATTTCCATTACATTTAAAGATAATAAAATATAAACAAATTAGATTACATTAATCTTGCATTCCTTGTACACCATGGAAACACTTAAAAATTTTCAATTTTTTACGAAATGTGACACGTCATTGTGATTGTAAAGCTGTTTTCTTATTGAAATATATGTCAAAAAATTAAATAAATATACGAAATAAAATAAAATTTCTCTAACTAATAAGAAGGTATGTTTCTGTATCATCAAATACTATTTCGTACCGTTAAAGAGGGGGGTTATGTGCTGACCACAACAGATTTTTTATTAATCATATGGTTTATTCGTAATAAAAATTATACTTTAGTGCCTTGATATACAAATAACTATTATATTGCCTTAACAATAGTAGATATACATTAGTCATGTAAATTTAAAGCAATGTAAATGAATCTACTATTTCAGTTGTAAAACAAAACAGCATAAACTCCCAAGGTCAAATATAATTCCGTAAAATTTACACACATTGCGAACAAACCAAGGAACAAAGAACATAACTTCGCACGCTCGGGTTATTTTTAACAGATATTTATCATCTAGGAATAAATTAACGTTGTTTAACACGCAGCGAATCTTATTCGGTATTTTTAACCTGTCGTTTGTCAAGTGGCTTACCTTCCTAATAGCCACCCCTACTCTGTTGCCTCGCACCCCAGCACGCTAATGAGTATTAAGTGGTGGTGTATAAGGGCGGAATAATAACTTATGAATTATTCAAAAAATTGTGCTTGTTTATCAGGCCTGTGACGTGATATGAATTAATAAGAGCGATGATGTTTTGTAATTTGGAAGGATATAATTATAGATTTACTTTCTTAAGGCCCGTGTCCACGGTGATAGAAATCGGTCAGAGATCTCGGATATAGTTCTATATCCATAAATAGTGAACTTGTATGACAACAGATGTCAGGTTAGTCGAATTTATGAAGTTAGCTTCAGTCAATTCTACCAATACTAAAAAACTAATAAAATATAACTCAAGTAATTATTCTGACATAAGTAATAGTTATTCGTGTATCAAGTGCGGATAGAGCATTTTGTTGCACGCGGCGAGAAATTGTTGATCGAGGCGAAGCCGAGATCAACAACTCGACAAGTGCACCGAACAAGCTCTATCCGACGAGATACACACAATATTTTTTCTACAATCGTTGAACAATGTCAAGCTGTAGAAACAAATTAATTTTCAAAATTATCTTTGTTCACGCCTATAACAATTCAGCAAAATTGTAGTTATCCATGTCACCGTAATCATGACAACGTTTATGAACAAAATAAACATTTTCAAAGAAATCATTATTTGACACATGGAGTACATTTGACATATGGAGTACATTTGACATAAAGTCTACAGAGTGAATACGTTTATGGTGATTAAGTTGAAGTGTATGTATGTACGTATATGCCAGCTGTATTTGCAATAGCAAGGTTATTACCAGAAAAATCCAATGCATCATTTACTTCTTTTACCTAATTTATTTTTGTTTTGTTTTTGTCGCGCTAGTGCGACAATATGTCACTTTGTCGCCCTAGAGCGACAATTTTGAACATTTCCTAACCAAAAATGGAATAACAATGTCGATATTGTGCAACGATTGTAGAAAAATTAAATTTGTTTATACGAGAAATAAATAAAAATATATATTTCATGTTTCATAACCTATTTGAAAATACTAATTTCCAGCTTTGAAAATATTTCAGCTTTTCAAACATTAAACGTCAAAATTTTAATTTGGTAACGTCTATATGAAGTTAGCAACTAGTATGAAAAAATCGGACAAAACGCGTTTTTACCTCCCGCCTACCTCTAGGTAAGGGAGGTATTGTTTTTGGTCAAAAAATGGGGTAGTGAGTTTTCAATGAATAAGTACGATTTAGGGTCCCTACAATACGATTTTACTATTTTCACGATGATGTCTGTATGTATGTATGTATGTATGTATGTATGTATGTATGTATGTATGTGTTTGTGTAGCCTGTGGCAATTTTTTCGTCTCGCATAACTCAAATACTATAATACCAAAAATTTGTGAATTATTGCTTCTTATATTTAAATGCAGAGCTGATTAGATTTTGGATAAAATTGGTCAACCGGAAGTAGCAGTTTACTTGAAGCCCTTAACAGTTTTTCGTGAAAAACAGGGTTAAATTTCCTTTTTCAACAATTTATGTTATTTTGAAAGTTGTAGAATATTTAATTTTACATCTGTTTTGATTGCACTAATTTTATAAATTTTTATTAGAGTTAGAGATAATAAAATATAAAGAAATTAAATTCCATAAATCTTGCATTCCATGTATACCATGGAAACAATTAAAAATTTTAAATTTTTTACGAAATGTGACACATGTCATTGTGATTGTGAAGCTGTTTTTTTAGTGAAAAATATGTCAAAAAATTAAATAAATATTCGAAAGAAAATGTAAATTCTCAAATATAAATAGAAAACAAACAAATAAGAAGGCATGTTTCTGTATCATCAAATACTATTTTGTACCGTTTAAGAGTAGTATTGGGCGGGAGGTTATGTGCTGCCACATCAGATTTTTCGTCATAGTTTGTTTTCGTTTTTTTTTCGTCCAAGTTGGTAGTGTCCACGATCCGAGTTTTTTTATTTGAGAACTATGTCCGATATCTCGGACCGATTTCTATCATCGTAGACACAGGCCTTTATACTGCGTTATAGAAATCATAAAATATATGTCTGTGTATCCATGAAATAACTTATGAACAAGAAAGCTTCATAATTATAAGTTTCATGATTAGATTTTACTAGACACAACAGGGCTGAAGTGCCTTTAATCCCAAAGGTGATTATTTACTTCGTCTACGACTCGTGAAATAAATTTCACCCTCGGGATTAAATCATGCACTTCAGCCCCTTGGTATAACACTATTTTTTGCACTTTCAACCCTCGTTTCAGCAATACATTATAAATAATGATTAATTTTAAAGGATTTAAAAATACATACTCGTGTATTGAAAATGGATGGCTTTGATAACAACGATAGCACTAATCAAATTTTGTAGGTTGCTTAAATACCATAATCAAAGTGAAAATTTGTGTTTATTTTGAGTTACGTTTCATTATGGATAATTTGAAGAAGCCACAGTGGAAATACTGCCGATACAATCTAGAAAAATATAAAAAACAATTTGAAGCTTTCAGCAAGTGGTGTGACCATAAAGAAGTTCAAAAATACTCGGAAACTATGATGCTAGTATATTTTTATGAACGATAAAAAATTGTGCAAGCTATCATTTAGGCGATATTTGATGTTAAGGGAATGTTGGTGGTTAGAAATAATACTGATATAAGCAAGTTCCCGAAATTAACTACTTTCTTTAAAAGAAGAAATTGTGGCTACTGACCCAAAAAGTCAAAATTACAGAAGAACAAGTTGATCAAGTCTTAAAAGGTATTTTTAATGGTCAAAGAAATTAATTTTATCAAAAACCTTTAAATATATTTGTAGTTATCAACTGTATAAACTATTAAAAATAAATGTAATTTATATAATAGTATATTGTGTCATTAGGAGTAAATGTGATACTTTGTGTGCTGAGCATGTAAGTTTGAACGACGAGCGAAGCGAGTCGAACAATTACATGCGAAGCACCCAAAGACACATTTACTCCAAATAACACATGCTATTTTTTCTTCAAACATAGAAAATAAAATTATAAATATTATAAAATGCTCAAAACTTCAACAAATATTCTGTCTTATCTAGCATTTCAAGTTGCCGTAGAATATGCTGTTTTGTTATTTTTGTTTATTTGTTTCATTTTTAACTGTCAAATTATTGAATTACAACCTAACTATTTTTCATAATATTTTACTTTGTCCGCCGCCGGCGCCGGCGTAAATGTGTTGCCAAGGATACACTTTTACGCCGGCGGCGACAATATTGAACTTCTGCTTGTTGAATACAAATACATAACAACGTACTTTTATGACGTTAGAAGAAAAAATAATTTTAATAAATATTTTACTTGTTTACTTGTCAATTTAATCCCTTGGGATAAATTTCCAAATTTAATCCCTCCGAGATTAAAACTGGCACTTCAGTCCTCGGGAAGGAAGAATGAATTAGGGCATTTAAACCCGGAAGTTCAAAAAACAATATTAAATTCATTTCAAATATGGAAACAACTATAATAGTTATTTATATCACTAGTCCAGAAATTACACTTTTGCGAGCACAAGTATATTTTGACAGGCAGAGTTAAAGACGAAGCAAAACTGTTTCTCGACGTGTGAACGTGTGATACACAATATTTTGTGTCGATTTTGTCGTAAATTTTTTAAAATAATTTACTGATTTATTTGTCATATATGAAATACTAGGATTTTTTATGTTAGTAACCTTACAAAAGTCATAAAAGTACGTTGCTATGTATTTGTATTAAAAAAGCAGAAGTTCAATATTGTCGCCGCCGGTGTAAAAGTGTCTCCTTGATAACATTTCTACTCCGGCGGCGGACAAAGTAAAATTATGAAAAATAGTTTGGTTGTAATCAATAATTTGATAGTTAAAAATCTAGTGTGGGCACCACACTACTTTCTTATACAAATAAAACCAACTGAGCACGTATGACTTGTTCCTTGCGTATGACTTTATTTTGACAATTATTTTATATATGGATGTTAAACCTCTTGTAAATAGTAATTAAAAATTATAGTATTTTATGTATCTAGAACGAAAAGTGAATCTTTAAGGTATGAGCAAGTTGTAATTACTTGCGAGGACCTTAAAGTCACTTTTCGTTCGCGGTACATATAAAATTTTATTTCATACTGGGTTATAAAGTTGTTAAATTATAGAATTTATTATCAGAAATTATCAAAAATTCATAGAAATATGAGTTGATATAAGTAGGCTAAATAACAATTTCTATAGGAACAAGTATTTGTTTATAAATAATGAACCAATTAAAGGTCAAATTTTACTTTAAAGTCCTAGGACTTTAAAGTTTCACTTTTCGTACGATAAATAGTCCGAAAAATGTAACATAAGTAACCAGTATGACATAAAATATATTAAATCAGTACAGTACAAAAGTAATCACAGTTCTGGATAAATTGAAGAAATAAGGGCTGACATTTTAAATTATGATGGAATTTAATGTCACTGATGCCAAAATAAAGTCGATATTCGTCAGATTTATTTTATACTTGACTTTAAAAAGAAAAGTAGTTAGTCGATCCTCAATTGTGTTTACAGTTTAGACAGTAGCAAAAGTCGCTTCTTGGAAATCAAAGTCAAATCAAAGCACATTTTTGCGTTACGTGTAAACGTAGCCAATAATTTTGTCTTATTTTGTCTCGGACTGTACTGCAAGAACAAGTGAATGATAACGCCATTCGTTATACACTTGCGGTGTCGTATTAACTCAGCCGTGTAGATTCAGCCGAAAGTACCTGCGTAACCCTTCCAGGAAATTTTCGTTCCTTTTTCACAGCAGGAGACCATGGGCGTAGAACACTTTATTTTGATAAATTTTTAGGGGACAAGATTGCATGTAATACTTGCTTGAAATACATAATTTTATTGTATGTATTTTGCCTGATTATTGTTTGATTATTTGGGTGACAATTAGGGAAAGTAGATTTTATTTTTTGAGGGAAATACTTATGTGAGTGGTCTTGGTAGTCAAATAATAAATAAAAAATAATATATTAAATCATAATATTTAATTACCAAACATACAATAAAAATAAGATAAATATATCGAAATAAAAAAGCATAACGACAGTAAAGAAACATGAAACACTAACAAACATAAACTAGATAAATATTATTATTAAAAAATGTACATTAGTAAAATAAAACCATTTATAATTACAAAAATTAAAATTTTCAACAGTCACGTCCAAATTACAAGAAAAAAAAAACGCTCTACATATGTAACATATACAGGGTGTAAATCAAAAAGCGGGCCATAGGCGTTTAACATGGGAAATCAGTTTTTCCGTGCGCAAAAGTTCCCAAATAATTTTAGACGAAAATGGTTCAAATAAAAATTTTAGAGAATTTAATTCTGCATCTAAATCACTATTCAGATTTTATTTTACACATCTTGTAATCCGTAAAATCGACTTTAAAGTTTTATAAATAATGCTCATTTGTAGTGATAGCCATGGAATTCAAACAAAACTACAAACAATTACATATCACTAGAAATATTTATAAAACTTTAAAGTCGATTTTACATATTACAAGATGTGTAAAATTATATCTGATAAGTGATTTAGATGTAGAATTAAATTCTCTACAATTTTTATTTGAACCATATTCGTCTAAAACCATTTGGGAACTTTTGCGCACGGAAAAACTGATTTCCCATGTTAAACGCCTATGGCCCGCTTTTTGATTTACACCCTGTATATATATTATCAATCTTATATACTAAACGGCATAACGTATTTTCAATGTTTTCATCACTGACAATTGCTCATTTTTACAGCTTAGACGGAGTAACCGATTTACATGAAACTTTCACTGTTAAATACTATATTTTGTCGTTTAGTGCCTTTTCGGAGCAGATTTTTTATTTTACCTCGTTTTGTCCTTTAAAATGGCCAAAAAAGGCGAAATTTTTCAAGTATCCAAGTAACCTGTGGAATTTTACTGTTTTACGATCACGTATTTTCAATAAATGAATGAATACTTGTCATTTTTGACAGTTCAGTTTGAAATTTAATATATAAATTACATTAATTGTAGACAAGCTAGATAATTTTTGTAAATTTATTTGTGTTTAGAATAAATGAGCAAATATACTTATAAATTTGTAAATTTTAAAAAAGTCAATTTAAAGAAAATGAAAATAATTTCAAATAAATATTTTCGCTTTGATTGTACATGCCGTTTGAATAAGGTAAATGAATAACTACTTGTCATTTTTGACAGTTTATTTTGAAATTTTAAATATAAATTGCATTAATTGCAGACATGCTGGAAAATTTTCGTAAATTTAGTTGTGTTTACAATGTATGAGGAAATATGTTTACTATTTTCAAATGTTTTAATAAGTCATTTTAAAAAACGTGTTTCTACAAAAGTTGAAAAATTTCAAAATGCCTAGAATTCACCGTCAGTTCAAGGATTTAATATAGTCCAACAATTTCATTATATGTGCTTATTCTTCAGGCAAAAGTCAATGATAGACGGTGGAGATTGCAATAATTCTTTGTTGTAATCAGTGTTTAGAGTAATCAATGCATTGTTGTTTTCTTTGATACAAGTTTTAAATTGTAAGTTATGTGCGCATGGTATTGATATTGTAATTCAAGTATTTCAAGTTTTTAATACATTTTATTTTGTAAGTTAAATATTAATTACCTGATTCCACAGTCCAATGACAAGAACAATTCGCAATAAGTAAGAAATGCATAAAATAAAGTGAAACCAAGCATATTTTGAAGACAGGGCGGTCCCAATCTGGCAAATTGGATTGAAATGTGTATTATATGCTCCATGTCTATGCTATGTTTTTGTATATGACAAGTGTTATGAATTAAAATATTTCAATAATAACTTGTTATAAAAAGGTAAGTTAATCAATCACCATATTCCACAGATAGATAATTGGTATTTTAAAATGTGTTAATTATACAGATATTTTTTAATGTGAAATATGATAGCGAAAACATTTATATTTATTTTTGTACAATTATTTTGTAAATAAAAATTTACAATACTTAAATTTGATGAAAGTAATGTTCCATCTTTATTTCTACTCAAATTATCAAATTTGATCTACAAAGTTCAGGTTCTTGGAATATGATTATATTTATTACTTGTATTCATTTTAAAATTTTTTGTAGGTTATGTAAGAATTACGAGGTATGAAAATCAAATTATTTGGATTATGTAGATGTTTCTAATACGACCAATAGTAACAAATTTATACCAGTGGCCTTTGTGTGTGTTTCCAGTAAGAAGCAGATTGAACTTCTTCAAACGCATGATTACAACAATGAAATATATTTATTCTTTGTATCTACCTTTCCACAGACTCTTTTGTCTTTATATACATATATATTTTGTTAATTTCATTGAATATGTAATATGTTATAATTAAATAACATTTTCGAAACTATTAAAAAAAAATTAAGAAAATATAAATCGAAAAGTTAAATTTACGGCCGGTTCCAACGATATATTTAAGTTTAGTTCCTGTTCCTCCCGCTAGCATCGCATAACTCCGAACCGTTCGGAATACATTAGTTAAGAAAAAAATCTACGAATTTAATGAAATTTTGAATATAAATTTAATTGCAGACACCAGTTGGGCAAGTTTTGTATATTTATTTGTATTATAAATAATAAGCGATAATATTTACTAATTCATTAATTTTAAGATTGTACCCCTGATCACAAAATACAAACTTTGACACTAGACTAAGAGAAGTCAGTATTACACGATCAAATTTAGTAAAAAAATAAGTAAAACCACGAAAATTGTCGCCAACGTACGAAGCAAATTATTATTTATTATTAACTATACTTTTAAAATGGTAAATGGAAGAAATATCAAAGACGATATTAATAATTACAGATATTATAACTGGAAGAATTATGTCATATTGTATAGTTTTCCGTAGTGTGAGGTTGTTATATAGTACAAATCACACTTTTCCTCTACGAATATATTATTATAACAGCATAAGTTTTATGAGATTTTCAGAGATAGCGGAGCCCTAGCTGAGACCCCGCCGAAGGCGGGGTCGACGCTAGTAAATTTCGCTAATTGAGACAGATACAGAATTTTATACTCTATAGGTACATTTTCAATTTGAAGCATATTTGCTTAAAATTATTAGGAAAGCAGGCCCTTAATTTAATATATTAGTTTGTAACGATGATGAGTGCCTAATGGTCAAAATCTACTTTAGTACATTTTATAATAAAATTATTTAGAGAAGATAAAAACGGCTGCCCATTGGCCAGAATGAGATTATCTACATGTTATCATTTGTTGAAATTTTAGTGTGAGTATTACAAGCAATCTTGTCCCCCTAAAAATTTATCAAAATAAAGTGTTCTACGCCAATGGTCTCCTGCTGTGAAAAAGGAACGAAAATTTCGTGGAAGGGTTAGTCAGGTAGTTTCGGCTGAATCTACACGGCTGAGTTAACACTGCACCATACACTTGCATGGGCGGAGTTAAATATAATGTTGCAATGTATGAGAATATTGATTAAAATTTTATATAAACCCAAAGAATAATAGCTCAATATAAATATTAATGACCATAAAATACAGGCCATCTTAATTTTATTCTTTTTATTACTGCAGGTCATATCGTACATTAAATATTCAAATATTATAATTTCCAACAATTCAGTTCTAGGAAATGCAGTAAGCTATGCAGAATAGATTTAATATTATATGAACGATATAACAATATACGTATAACCTGATTAAAATTCTTTAATTATTTTTCTTTGATGTATAGTCTGTTTAAAGAATGTATGCGTGACCTCATCAGCCGATAGATCATACAAAATGCATCCAGTCATCATATCATATTACAATTTTGTTTATAAATACTTAAATGTATAATGGCTGAATTTAAAATATCGTAAGTCGATCAATACGGTAAGACAATACTTCAATATACGGAATCAACTTTTAAATTAAAAATTAATACTTTAATACATTCGTAATGTACTATGATTGGGTATAGGACTTAAGAATTAAATCGTCAAGCCAAAATTAAAATTTAATTTAATTTTTTCTTCTCGTAACTATAATATCTTTAAAACTTTCTAACTGATAATACAAATATTGCTTTTATAATATTTCAAAACGGCATCACGTATTTTTGACACTTCACAATTATTCGACATATAGGTGTTAAAAATGTTTTAGAATTTATTCCCATTATAACTAAGATTATCGAAATATATTATAGAATATATAATTTAGTTTTTCTCAAAATTAGAACCATGTACAAGAAAAGTGTAAATAACATTTTATATTCCAATATTTTTACTAACATCTTTCATTTGAAACTTTTTTTCACAGCTGTTTCTATTTTTGAAAAAATGAAATTTTTTGTTTAGTGTTCAGTAAACTTCCTCTTCCGGTTTTTCAATTTCATTCATAATCACCTCAGCTCTTTATATTTTATAAATTCCAAGTTTTGTTTACATATCTTGTCCCGTTCATGAGATATTGCGCACACGGACACCCATCCATCCTCACACACAGACATCATTAAGAAATTGGTCTTAACGGATTCAGTGGACGTCAAAATATGTATTTCCGCAAAAATTTCGTCAACGATTTTTTTCATGATTCCAATACTTCCTTATATTTTGTATAAGAAAGTAAAAATACCCCTTTCCATTTACAAAAATGTATTTTCATCTCTCTCCGCCACATACCTCTAATAATTTTATTTTATTAACCGTACAATTACGTCCCCCTTTCTACTGTATTAGTCAGTGTATTTTTTTTTCTCCTAAATTATTAGTCAACAATTCTGATTGGTTGTTTTAAAAAACCTACCCTGTACATAATATGAGAGTAGAATTTTAGTTATTTGTTTACCGTCATAATTACTATGACATATATTTAAAGATTAAACAAACATACGTTGAATGTTTTATAAAAGTTAAAATCAAAATTAAAAAGAGAAATACACTGTGAAGTGCAGTGTTAGGCTAGTTGTTATATAAAGTAAAATACATTTTGAATTCTCCCCCATATCACGAGTCGCCCCTGCCAGTCGCGTGGCGCCGTTACTTAAGTAAATATATGCACATATTTTGTTCTACGCCGATAGTTTACCGATACCGGTACCAGTACCGGTACTGAAACCTAAAGCTAATTAAACATTAAATGGTTTACAAGAACATTTAGTCTAACACGTGTAACAAGTTAACAATTATGGACTAGAAAAACTAGCGACAAACCCGAGGCGAGATCAAATAGAAAAATCTGATGTTCCAGCACATAACCTCCCGACTAATACTACTCTTAAACGGTACAAAATAGTTTTTGATGATACAGAAACATACCTTCTTATTTGTTTATTTTATATTTATATTTGAGAATTTTAATTTTCTTTTGAATATTTATTTAATTTTTTGGCATATATTTCACTAAGAAAACAGCTTCACAATCACAATGACATGTGTCACATTTCGTAAAAAATTTAAAATTTTTCTATGGTGTTCTAGGAATGCAAGATTTGTGAAATCTAATTTCTTTATATTTTATTATCTCTAAATCTAATGAAAATTTTAAAAAATAGTGTAATCAAAACACATGTAAAATTAAATATTCTTCAATTTTTAAAATAACATAAATTGTTGAAAAAGCATATTTAACCGTGTTTTTCACGAAAAACTGTTAAGGGCTTCAAGTAAACTGCTACTTCCAGTATTTTTTGGTATTATAGTATTTGAGTTATGCGAGACGAAAAAATTGCCACAGACTACACACACACATACATACATACATACAGACATCATCGCGATAATAGTAAAATCGTATTGTAGTGCTTATTCATTGAAAACTCACTACCCAATTTTTTGACCAAAAACAATACCTCCCTTACCTGGAGGTAGGCGAGATGTAAAAAAGACAAACAATTCTCGCCAAGCCATTACGTAACAACCTGTATATGTGAAAATAATTTAAGGTACCGAAATATAAAATTAAATTCTACTATAATCACACACCCCATTATTTCTGTCACTTCAACCTAATGAAAACTGAAAACGATATAAAATAACGATTTGCAGAACCTTTTTCTAAATGGTTACATTTCACATTTCATTATCCATCGCTTTCATTTTAATTAAATACCATTAAGAATCCTGTATACCCTCATTAAAAATATAATTAATAAATTTAATCAATTTCCCACTCTACATAATTTAACTTCAACACAAAAATTCGTTCTCGTTTCTAAAAATAACAAAAATACACCGAACAACATTTCACTTTGACTCATGTGTCTCTCCCATGTCGCGTTTGCTACCCTTGGCTGAAATTCCTGGCTCAGTGTAGCCACAAGAAGAAAAATAAATAATGCAGCATGGAGCAGAGGCTGTGTTTGTTTCGGGCGGGTTTTGCCATGCAGCTGACGACCTGGATTTAACCCAACCATGTTGAGAAATAATTTAATACGTACTGGAGAAACATAGTTATTGGATGTCGTAAGGGTTTCCTAGTTTATGGTTCATACTTTGATCCCACGCCCGGAAAATGTAAAATAATAAAAATCTTAAGTCTCAACACATAACTTCTCGCCGAAACAACTTTTAAATGGTACACAAAAGAGAAAAACGTTGTAAAAAATCTGGTGTGGGCACCACACTACTTTCTTAAAATAAATAAAACCAAATAAATATGTATGAATTGTTCCTTGCGTATTTTGACAATTATTTGACATATAGATATTATACCTGTTTAATTTTATGTTCTCAAATATGATTTTAATTTAAAATATTAACTAATGTTTATTCTTTAAAACTTTCTAACTAATAATACAAATATTCCTTTTGTAATATTACAAACGACACATATTTTTGACACTTCACAATGGGGTCTTTCACCATTTAAAAAAAAAAAATTATTTTATGAAACTTTATCTAAATTGAAGACTATCTACACTTTTAAAAAGTCTTAATTGTTATTCATTAAGCCACAATGATTTTTTATAAATGTTGTGACGTCATTATAGAGGTGTTAGTGGATCTCAAACAGTAGAGATTTAAATAATTTTTGTCACATAAATGTTCTATTTTATTGTAATAATAATAAAATAAGTAAAAAAATATATGACTACAATTATTTACAATCTGTACTGTTTAAGATCTAGCAACACCTATACAATGACGTCACATTTAAAAAAAATCATTGTGGCTTAATGAATAACAATTAAGACTTTTTAAAAGTGTAGATAGTTTTCAACTTAGATAAAGTTTCATAAAAAAAAATTAAAAAAATGGTGAAAGACCCCATTATTCGATTAAAGATGATAAAAATGTTTTAGTTTTTATTTCCATTGCAACTAAGATTATTATAAATATAAATAAATAAATATATCATCACGCCTTTCACCCATTGTGGGTGTGGCACTCTGCTTATGCAGATCGCGGTAAGTGATATATTTTTGCGTATGAAATGCGGTTACCAGCCGTCAAGTCATAGCCCCCAAAGTTGTTAGTGGAGGGGGAACCACAGGGGTAAATTTAAATTGGCAACTGTCGGTAGTGGGATTCGAACTGAGGATCTCACAATCCACAGTCCGATACGTTACCACGGAGCTATTTACCCCATTAAATATTAAAATATATTATTTTGTTTATTTATGTACCAAGTACATAATTTAGGGTTTTATAAATGAGAACGTTTAGTGAGTGTAACGTTTAAATTCTGAACAACATTTGTGTACACTTTTGTTATAAACTGATCAGATAAAATGATACAGCAATATAAAAAATAGCATTAAAATACCTATACGCCATATTTTAATTCTACACCCTGAACAAGATGCAAAATAGTGCAAAACATAATTTATCATTCCTACCTTACATCCATCGTAGTAATTGACTACCCAAACTCGATGGTTCAAAGTCCACTCACATTGCGATCACTGTGTACACTTCAGTCTTTAAGATGTTGCAAGAAAACTAAACAAATCAACTTAATGCACATAAAGTAAATGCTGCTACATCATCTAGAGTCACTAGTAAACAAAATACTGCACTTGTTTTACGGCGATTCACTTTTATTTCCACCGATTTCATCGAAAATCAACAACATAAAAAAACAAGCGGCCATTCTAGCTTAAACGTCAAATACTAAACAAGCGACAGTCTAGCACAGCAAAGCAATCTATGTTGAAACAAGTTCATTAGTTTCTATAGTCATGGCATGCTACGTTTATATTTTATGTACCTATAAAATAAGTTTAAAATGTATTTAAATATTTGAAATTATACAGGCTGGTCCATCGGTCTGTATTTTTTATTTTATTCAACACCTCTCAATAAATGCTCTATAACTATGGTGATTTTAAACAAGCAAAGTAACAGATTACCCACTAGTAGGTATAATTATGAATAAAGTCACTGTCACTAGTGAGTATTTTTTTTATTTATAACAATAATAATAATACATAACATCTTTGTAACTACTTCGATTGACATTTTAATTTAAAAATTTCAAGCATATGTCACTGTCAAATAAAATTTCTTTAATAAATTCAAAATTTATTAAGAGGTGTTGGATAAAACGTTATAATTCACACATGGGCAAAGTGGAATTACCCACTCGATAAAATTATCACATTCAGCCTTCGGCTTCGTGGTCTAAAATTATCTTTTTTTTTCACTAACATCTTTGGTCTGCTCAGAAATCAATAAATAGCTTGATGACATATTTCTTTACCCCTATAAGGTACGCATTCAATATCTCCCTATTACCTCAAGCATTCCAAATACCACTTAACTGTATATACCGTCCTAATTCTAATCGGATTATACTATCAAGCCTTCAGCAGCGATTGTCTTTTGTCACCTATTAGAACCTGTTGGTGTTACCGAGCTATATGGCTCTCATTGGCTACGCGCTACGGGTATCGAATTAATTGAAATTGCATCGGTTCGCTTAGTGGCTCCATATAGGTGAAGTCACCCGTACTATAGCTTGTGGTACTGCTGATGCGTAGGGGATGAAGTGATTGGTTGATTCGTTGTGGTGCCTTTTATGTTTCGTTTTGGGGTAAATCTAAACATATTGATCCAGTGGTTTAATTTTTTAAATGAATCTTTATTAAAATTTATGTTCATCTGTCAAAGTGCGCTATAAAAATAAAAGGAAGATGATTCATTCGACAATATTCGTGTAAAAACTGAATATAGGTGGCGGGTTGATCGGTAACAAAATGGTGAAGGAATAGGGAACTAGAGAGGAAAGCGTTTCTTTTCCCCCTCGAGTTCGAAGTCGCTGCGCTCATGAGGCATTTCGAACGAGAGTGAAAGAAGAGCTTTCCTCTCGTGTTAGACACAACATTTTTTTCACGACATGTTTCTAAAAACGATTTGCTCGGACCTAAAATACACAACTGACAGACTGGCACGTTAAAAGTTAGGTTATCAGACACAAGGCGGTGTAGCAGTGTTGCCAATGAACCAATCTTAAATATCTTAAATAAGTTGTGATTTAATAAGAAAAAGAAAAATATAAACATAATAATAAAATAATTTAAATTATGTATATCACTAAAATAAGGATTTTCAATCAAATTAGGAATTTATTTATAATTATTGTAATATATTTTTTGTAAATAACATTCATATTGGTAACACTTCTATATTTTCCTCTATAGTGAGGAAAAACACATTTTCCTCACTATTTCGGGAGAAGAACGGTGGGGTTTCCTACCATGTCGTGCAAAAAACAAATTATCTGCTATAGTTGTATGTACAGGTTGTTTCAATAAAGGATTTTTAGTTTGAATGGGGTCGTTCTCTAGAGCCACAAAATAGAAAGTCAGTCATTTCTATTATGACTAGATCTAAAAACATCGTACTAGGTACAACAGAAGTTTAAATTTTTTTATTAATTATTCAGATATTTGAGTTTTAAAGACCTCTACAATGACGTCAAATTTGTTTTACTTTGAAATCTTAAGTATATTTTGAATACATGCATAATATATTATTTATTTGTAAATAATATACCGTGTGTCACGTAAATGTTGGCATAGGCAATTAACATGTAAAATCAGTTTTTTGTAAATAAAAAGTGCCCGGCCAAAAATTATGCATCCAAATTTTATATTACAATGCTGTCAACATCCCAACATCTTATTTAATACAGATTACTTTATTTTGATACCGCAATTTAATGAAATTAATAATAATAATTCCTAAGTTTCCGCCTACTCTTTTCATTGCTACTGACGTATAGTGCTTGCAATTTGTTTTAAATATTTTAACCTGTCACTATCATCATGAATACATTAAATGTCGAGAACCGTGTAAATATTATTAGAATGTATTATGGAGGACGCAGTGCAAGGCAAATATCTTAATAAATCACAGGAATGAACGCTGAATGGTTTCCATCGCCAGAAATTGACAGTGACAGATTAAAATATTTAAAACAAATTACAAGCACTATACGTCAGTAGCAATAAAAAGAGTAGGCGGAAAATTAGGAATTATTATTATTAATTTCATTAAATTGCGGTATCAAAATAAAGTAATCTGTATTAAATAAGATGTTGGGATATTGGCAGTTTTGTGATATAAAATTTGGATGCATACTTTTTTGCCGGACACTTTTTATTTACAAAAAAACTGATTTTACATGTTAACTGCCTATGCCAACATTTAGGTGGGACACACCGTATGTTACTTTAGGTCGATTCAACGAAATTAAAGACTTATTGAATGACATAGGTGAAATAATGGTTGTAATAATAATTCGTTTCGCGACTGCAAATGATTATAAAGCGGAGTGTCGTGGGATAGCAGTCAAAAGTGGACTGAATAAAAAACTTCTTTTAAATTTGCCAAGCTTTCGGATATATTTTATCCTTCATGAGGGCAATTTAGTTGAGGCAGTATATGAATTTCTTCAATGGTTAAATAAAACATATAACTGAATGAAATATAAAATACTCAAAATAATAAGATTCTTTTAGCTTAATTGATATTTCTGTCGCAAGGCACCAACCATCTGATTTTCGTCGCGAATATAGATGCAATCTCTACCCACGCAGCCAGCCCTGACGTCACAGATGCAGCGATGCGATGCGCACCTAGCGGCACGTGCAGCAAACACTACAGCAGCACAGCGCTAGGACGCAAGGAATCAACAGAGCGGACGATCACGGCTGCCATGGACGCATGAACGCGTCCGATGCGTCCATGTGTTATTTATAAAAATATACTTCATGTTCAATCATTCGAACAGTGTGAAATATATCAAATACATATATAACATCGAGCCATTTATCCACTGATTTTAAGCCCTTGTCACATGGTCAATCATTACTTCATTTTTGTTTGTCAAACTATGTATGACGTCATATCATTCAGTTTGATGCATGATGAAAAGAAGGTGTGTCAGACGGTCATTTTTTTCACTAGAGTGAAGTTTGTCAAACAGAAACTTATATGCATAGAGGGCATCGCTGTCGGTCATGTGATGACAGAAATGACAGTTGTTTGTTGATGAAGTTGATTTTATTTTCATAATACCTAGCGGTGCCAATGAGAACACCAGTATTTGTTTTGTATCCTATAAAATTAATTTATTTTTCATTTCTCATTTCAATAACATTAAATTTTAACATTGCCAACCAGGTTAGATAAAAATATTTTTTGAAACCTATTTATTTAATATATATTCCAATCCAGAATAATTGAAGAATTATTAATGTTTGTATAAATAAAGTCTTATTAAAATACTTACTTTATTCATTACTGCTATCAAATGTCACTCGATCTGTCAAAACTACAAAAGTCGAATCAAAATGTATGACAGAATAAGAAACGTTTCTATTTAGAGCATTTGACCAAACTGTATGACGTGACGTCACGTTTCTGTGTTTGTCATTCAAAAGTTTTGTCAAACGGTGGAAACACTGACCGTGTGACAAGGGCTTTATATACCTACATACCAACCAACCAACACAACGTCAATGTTTGATGCCTATATAACAACGATATATTTTGATGCACTCTCTCCGTCTACAGCGCGGAAGTACCAATAGTGCTGTCTCACTTGCTGCCACCTTTCGTAGCCAATGACAGCATTGAAAAAGCGCGCTGAATTTCAAATACAGTGATGTGTAACTTAGCTAAAATGATTATAATTTAAAAGCGGATTATATGCAGAGTGCATATATTTTAATTTTTGCATATCTTTAAATAAAATCAATTTTCTGGACGAATTACATTGATTAGATATAATTAATGCAAATTACTAATTGCATATATTGCATATTTGGGCATTTTTATGCATATATTTATACAAAAGTTGCATATAATTGCATATTTCCATATTTTTAAAACCTTATCTAGTGATAAACAATCTAAAATTTCTGGTAATGCACATTGATAATTCCCAAATATTGGAGGAGGCCGCAATATATAGAAGAATGTAACGGAAAAAGCAATAAACAATATAATATAATAAGCAAATATACAAACCAATAAACTCTAATATTTCTAGGGAAATGCCTGTAACGGTAACGGTAGGTATTCATTGTATACACAAATGCTGGTAAAAGTGAGTACAATTTTTATAAGACCGAGAATTCTCAGCTAGATATGTCTTTTACTTATGTTTCACTTTTCTTTTTAGAAAATTTTGAAAAATTTGTTATTGTATTTATGTAAATATGTCATAATCTTACAATATCAAGTTTCTAGACTTAGTTTATATGTATATTAGTACTAGTAGTATATTTGTTAATTGTGAATCAGGATTAAGACTGTATTATGCAATAAGATTCATAATAAATTCATTTATACTTTTTTATCTAATAATTTAAGATTTATTTTGCATATTTTGCTGCATATATTGTCATATTTGTGCATATATAGTACATATTTCCCAAAAAATCAGTGCATATATACGAATATGCGCATATAATTAAGTTTTTTGGTGCATATAATCTGCTCTCTAGTTATAGTACATAAAAAAAATTAAGTTGGGGTCGGATTCTGATGACCTTGAAAACACAGTTTAATGGATCAGATTATTCGTTCAACGTGGGATTGTGTAGGCTTAGGGATTGTTTGTGAAAAGCATGAGCGAAGCGAGCTTGCCTACAGGTAATTTCTACATAAACAAAACTTGTACAAGTGTATAATTTTTTGTAGAAATTTCGTTGAAAATTGTAATGATGTAATGGTGAATTTCATTCTGTTATAAATAAATAAAACTAAAACCAGAGCCAGTATTATATATTTAGAGGCCTAAGGCGGAAAAAATTAGAGGCCGAAATAAAATATCTAATTTTTTTCCATCCTAGTTTCGTGGCTCTTCACCTCTGACCCGCGGAGGGTTACCAAAACGGGAGCACATGCGTCTTCCTAAAATTCAATGAGTGCTATCAAATTTCCAATCCCTCGAAACTTGTCTAATGTTCATTTGTAAAATGTGTATCAAACTAAAATGACCGACTTAGAAAAGAGATGAACGAAGCGAGCTAACTTAAAAAAGAATATTGGTTCATATCTCTGCTAACTCAGCCGTTTTAGATCGTTTCGAAACATTGGAAATGGGGTCTTTCACCATTTTTTTTTATTTATTTTTTATGAAACTTTATCTATACTGAAGACTACCTACACTTTTAAAAAGTCTTAATTGTTATTCATTAAGCCACAATAATTTTTTTTAAATGTTGTGACGTCATAGTAGAGTTGTTGCTGGATCTAAAACAGTACAGATTGTAAGTAATTGTAGTAATATATTTTTTTACTTATTTTATTATTATTATTACAATAAAATAGAACATTTATGTAACAAAAATTATTTAAATATCTATTGTTCTAGATCTCTACTATGACGTCACAATATTTTAAAATAATCATTGTGGCTTAATGAATAACAATTAAGACTTTTTAAAAGCGTAGATAGTCTTAAATATAGATAAAGTTTAATAAAAATATATAAAAAAAAATGGTGAAAGACCCCATTGGATAGTACTTATTGAATTTTAGGCACGCTCACACCCTTCAACCAAAACTATATTTCACGAGCGGTATAAAGTTAATATTATCAATTTCCTGGTAAACGTAAATGATATTTCCTATATTCCTCTAACTTAGTGACGTTACCGTTGTAAAAGTACGTAATTATGTGGCGTTAATTTAAATTATACATTCAAAATGAAATTATTTAATGCAGAATACAAATGAAAATGATATTTCGTTTTGTATAGTATCCATCGAATTTTTAGAGGCCGTTTAAATTCGGCCCTGATTAAAACTGTTTTATGAAATGTCAAATATTTTTCATTTCCAGGGCCGTGTTACAATTTGTCTAATAAATATTAATTTGATTGATGATATATCGTGAAAAATACTAATGTTACCCCAATGGGCCTTATGCATTTTCAAATTCTGAACAACTTGTATTTGAATTCTTTAACCGGTTAAAAAATAATACAAAAATTACAAACACGATTATAGTTGATAATTGAGTTGCTCTGTGCATCATGTAAATTTTTTTGACCCACAAAAATAGATTTAACAATTAACATTTAAAAAACAATTCAAACGTTTCGATTAGTATGTGGCTAGTCATTGCATAATTAAACATTGTTTGAAATTTCCAATTTTAATTATGAAACAAACACTGTTTGTTTATCGCTTGAAAACAACGAAAAAAAAAACAACAATTCTGCCCCTGTATTTACTGATAGCGATAGGTATTTATTTCCGTACCTTTTGTTTGCTAGTTTCATTACAATTACCAATTCAATTTGCGTACGTACATTTTATTATTTTTCAATTTACATTAAGTAGAGTAGGTAGGTATATTTGAATAAAAGTTTTGATGTAGGTAGGTTACAAATAGACACTCAATATCAATAAATTTTAAATGATAGGAGTATGATATAGCAAGAAATAGTTATAGTTATAAATATACCTTGACAGTCCCATATGAGGCCAAAGCTAGGATGCACGATAACTCCGCCCACAAGTCCATAACGAATGACGTTGCTTTGTCGGTCTCCGTCAGTCAAATGTACAGTTTAGTATTGAAATATTTGTTTTGTTTAATAGTATTGTGGACGGAACATGATACCAAATTAAAAATGAAAGAATAGTTTTTGTGTAAATATGCACTGATAAATATGCTTTTTTGAAACAAACAGAATCCTCTTAAATGAAGAGAAAAATTGATTTGAATGGTGCCAATCTGATTTCGTTTTCATTGAAAACTTTTGTAGGTTTAATAAATATTTTCGTATGAAAATTAATTTAGTTTTGAAGGAACATATCAAAGTATTTAACTAAGACTCACTATAGACAGGAAATAGTTTGAATAGGAGTAATATTAATTGAAAATGATATCGTTTTAAATAAAAACGTTTTCTTTCAAATTAAAACGAGTTCTATTTCATTATTTTTAAAAACTAAATTTAAAATTTATTCATTTTCCTTCAATGTAAAAAAAGAAGATAAATATAATTTATATTCAAAATTAATACTTTTTGAATTGATCCTAATCATTTTGTAAGAAATAAAATTTTCTTCAACGAATGCATACAAAAAGAAAATGAAAATTTTTTTAAAACAAGAAGATATTTTTATGAGTTTATGTTTTATGTACATTTATCATGGGAGCTTCGGTTCGAACCCCAGAGCGTACAATGTCTATAGTCGAAATTAAAGAAGCAACTTATAAAATAAGTAAAAACCATCATCTCATCTCATAAAAATAATAAGAACTACATATTATCTTATAGTTTTATAGTACTTTCTATTTGAAATCCAAATAATGCAAGTCGTACCTCGATGTGACGTAGTTTTGGTGGAGCCAATCAAGGAGTCAATAATAACATTGGGCGGAGCATATACCGAATTTTTCAATTTCTTGGTTTACCATTGGGATTTCGAAAACATAAGATTTACGACTTCGATTAAATTAGACAAAAGTTATTGAAAAATGCATGGGTCACTAAATATATACAAAACTTGTTCTCGTTGATTTTTTTCATATTTAAATCATTTATAAACAATCGCAAAATGAGCAAATTGTTTCGAATATAATAATTAACGTATCAAGGGCGTTATAAGGACAATAATGCGTGAGGTCAACAATGCGCTGTCCCTTTAGCGCCCGTGGTGCGTTCAACATTTAATGTCCAAACGATGTATTATTTTATAAAATATTTTTATTGATTTTTTATCCTATCATTGTGTTTTGTTAGACGAGATTAATCTATTTGATGAAAAAACTTCTTGACTAGCAAATTAATCTATTAATCTATTTGCTTGCAAACACTGTAACTAGGAAATGCGATATTCTTATTTGTTTATAATACCGATTTGTTTATTACAATATTTCTATCTGCCAATAGAAGTAACTGTTTGTATAATCCGTGTCCAATAGCGTTAAACGTCAAATTTATAACGCCCTAGGGAATTATTTTGTATATAGCTGCCCGGCTAGTCGAGAAATTCTTATCAGTAATAATATAACAAGAGAGTGAGAATAAATTGAAAATAATTTGACAGATCTTTCGAAAACTTGTTGCCAGGCAATAGCCACGAAAGCCCGTAGGGCTTGAGTGGCTATTGCCAAATGGCGACAAGTTTGAGAAAGATACTGGAGAATTATTTTCTAATTTATCCAACTCTAGAGTTATATTTAATTAGATTATTTTTTGATTTCATCATCAGGCACTCCACTAAATCTATCTTCTTTGCTCATTTTTACTTGTGATGATGATAACTATCTGACATCTGTCAACAAAAACAAAAAAGCTACAAAGAAAATTGCCGGGAATAATCACAAGAGCACTATTCTCAGTATAATAATGACAGGATTAGTTAAAACGCAGACACGTGACATACAATAAAGCATTTGATTGGTTTAAAGAAACGTCAAAAAATAATCAAAGGTAAATAATAAATAAATATACCGACAGTATTATAGAATAATTTGTTTGGTTTTTTAGGTTTGTAATTCAAGTTTGACATAAGGGTGTGTAAAGTTCTACTTTAGCTACTATTTTGGCTGTTATCGTACTTTAGTATCTATTTCGGAAATAGTAATTTACGTAACAAGACCTGAAATAGATACTTTACTGGGTGAGCAAGCATATTCCAGAGCTTTGTAAGCTGCGAGCCCAGTGATGACACTTTCAGGTCATGTTGGGTACAATATTTTTTCGCGATCCTGAAAAACAAGAAATAATAATTTTTACACCTTATTGCAATATTTGACACATGAATTAAATAAATAAAGAACTGTTTACTATGGAAACATTGCTTTTCGATCCCTAATAGTCAATTTTCTGAACTAGCTCGGAAAAGAAGGAATTTCCGGCCTAAAAAGCGATCAGAAACAGCTCATTTTCTGGCTGATGGCGAAAATATGAGACACAATCTTGTCCAAAAGTGATAAATAACATTATACAGTGTATTGTTAAATTATTTGAAAATTCCTTTAAATTCACATACAAAATAGTTATTTAAACTAATTTCTATTAAAGTTTTTAATTTTTGCATTAAACATTTTACTTCTTATTATAGTTTCCCTTTAAAAAAATAAGTAGCCCAACGATTGGTTGTCTCTCTCTACACACATTTTCAACGTCAGTTGGCGTTCCAGTGTTATTACATTTCAGTGGTAATAAGCACTGGAAACTGCGATTTTGCGTGCGAATATTGCATCAAATTATCTGAGACCATTTCTGAAGCTGCCATCATCTGTAATTTCTGCATCAGCACTTTACCTAGCCTACTTTCTGTCCTAACAAAGGGCAGAGGTCTCCTTAATGTTCTACAACAAATTTAGTGCAATTTGAAAGTTCAAACGTACAACTAGCGTCCATTATATGACCTGATAACTACTGCAAACACGATTAAAATCTAACATAACGCAATTACATTATAATAGGGTCACAACGTAAACTGCTGTATTTAGTTTAAGTGTGTTCACGAATCCGTCCAGCGTTCCACCAATACGATAACAGCTTTCAGCCGGGATTCTAGACGCGCAAAGGTACGAATGATGTTATTGGATAATTAGTATAGGAGGTATAACTGTAAGTTTTAATGGTAGATGTCATAGGTTATAATAATGTGCTTCGTTTTAGTTGGATAATTATTTTGAGTTGAATTCATTAGTGAATTGTATGTAGGTAGAAATTAATTAATTAATACATTTTGAAAGCTTTGATTTAAGTAAACAGAAAGCTCATATAACGGAAAACAAATTTAATGAAATTTCACGTAAATTCAAATAAATGTCATGGCATTTCATTAGAGGAACTAACGATATGTAATTGCAGATTTTAGTAAATAATTGAAGTGTGTTGTCGAATTTAAAGAAACTACCAAAAAGTAAATAAAAAAATTTGTTGTGGACACCACAATACCTCCCGCCATAGATTTCTTATCGAACAATGTAGAAACACGGACTGCCAATATCAAGAAACGCTCATCCTTTACAAAAAACGAGTTTTCAATTATGACACATGTAAAAAATGACATTTTTACTTTTACAAAGTACAAGGAAGTATTGGAATCACGAAAAAAATCACTGACGAGATTTTTGCGAAAATACATATTTTGACGTCCACTGAATCCGTTAAGACTAATTTTCCAAAGATATCTGTGTGTGAGGATGGATGGATGGATGTCCGTATGCGCAATATCTCATGAACGAGACAAGATATGTAAATGAAACTTGGAATATATAAGTTTCATGAAAAAATGAAGAGCTGAGTTGATTTTGAATGAAATTGAAAAACCGGAAGAGGAAGTTTACTGGACATAAAAAACAATAAATTCCATTTATTTCAAAAATAGAATCAGCTTTAAGAAAAAGATTCAAATGAAAGATGTTAGTAAAAGTATTTGGAATATAATATGTTATTTGCATTTTTCTTGTACATGCTTCTAATTTTGAGAAAAACTAAATTAAATATTTAAGAACATATTTCTATAATCTTAGTTACAACAAAACTAAAACATTTTTAATATCTATGTGTCAAACGTGTCAAATAATTGTGATGTGTCAAAAATATGTGTTATGTGAAATATTATAAAAGTAATATTTATATTATTAGTTAGAAAGTTTAGAAGACTATAATGAGAACAAAATTAAACAGGTTGAACATCTATATATCAAATAAATGTCAAAATAGTCATACCCAAGGAACAAGTCATACATGTTCAGTTGGTTTTATTTGTATAAGAAAGTAGTGTGGTGCCCACACCAGATTTTTTCCATTTTCAACCGTTGTTTTGTTTTTTCAAAAAGCATAGGTTAGCAGATTTATACGAAAATGTCAATATATAATTTTTCTTTAACACGTTGTAATTCGTAATTGGTGACAGTAAGATAAAAATGTTTCAAACAATAATTGTAGATAACAATACTTGAAACATTATTTTTAATAATAATATAACAAGAAAATGAGAATAAATTTAAAATAATTTGACAGATTTTTCGAAAACTTGTTGCCAGGCAATAATCACGAAAGCCCATAAGGTTTTAGTGGCTATTGCCAAGTGGCAACAAGTTTGAGAAAGATACTAGAGAATTATTTTATAATTTATCGAACTCTCGAGTTGTATTTAAATAAATAATTTTTTGATTTCATAATCAGGTTTGACCCTAAATCAATTTGTTTTGTTCATTTTTTACTTGTGTTGATGATATTTATCTGACAACTGACATTTGTCATCAATAAAAACAAAAAAGCTACAGAGATTATTAACGGGAATAATCACTAGAGCTTTATTCCTAGTATAATAATGACAGGATTAGTTAAAACGGAGACACGTGACACACAATAAAGCATTTCATTGGTTTAAAGAAACTTCTGGTTAATAAATTGATCCCAAAATATAAATAGCTGGCAACTTGACCCTCTAAATTCCAAATAAGTAATTTCAAAATGATATCATCACAGACGTCATCGTACAAAACCCCAAAACGCGACACTTAAAAAGCCAAATTTGGTTAAAGAACCCCCCATTTCTGCTAAATAAATTCCGAAATAAAGTCGGTTTATTTTCTCTTTGAGCACTTTAAACCTCTTGAATACCTACATAGGTACTTAAATAGCATCACAACATCTTGAAAAGTAATTACGTAAAGAAATAAAAATATATCACATTTCACTTTCATGCTCTGCTGGAATACTCGGGTTTCAATACAAATACGACAGCTAGGAATTTTCTTTATTTCACTTTCTGTGAGAACTACCTTTATAGATATTTTTAACTCCCGCGCTTATGTATATGTAAGGGAGGTATTGTGTTGGTTCAACATTTCGATATTGGGGTCATTACAATATGATTTAAATAATTTAATGACACCTGTTAGTTTATTCGTGTCATTTTTAAAATTTATTGTCATTACATCAGAAATTAGTAGGGCCCAAGCTGGCAAAAATTTCAATCCAAATTTTAGGAATTTAATTCACTAACGAATTATACTTCATTTGAAAATGAAAGAGAGTAATAAATCTAAATGTGCAAGAGTAGTATGGACTCTTGTCAGCTATGCAGTAAATAAATCTACTAGATAAATAAGATGTAACTTTACTGGGATGCTCATAGAATGTCGCACGCTAGTAAGCTAGTAAGTAGGCCATTATAATCATGCAAAATAAATATCTATTATAAACATTTATTATTGTCCAATTTTAATATGATTTCAGATTACTGGTAGGAAGACAAATGTGGTGTATACCATGACAGTTACGTTGTTTGAACGTTATCGAATTTTTCTGTACACGTCAGCTATGCCTTAAAGTACAAACGACAGTTTCGAACTTAAAATTCAACTTACCTCTCATGATTAACTATTACTACATGGAAGGAGAAATAAATTTTGACCATAGCAGTAAAGATGAAAGGCTGGTTGAAGACTTACCTGTAACAAAAGAAACATTTATAAATAAATAAATATATCATCACGCCTTTTACCCATTAAGGGTGTGGCACTCTGCTTACGCAGATCTCGGTAAATGATATATTTTTGCGTATAAAAAATTTATAAGTTAACAATTCCTTCAAAAACGCAGAAACATTATTTTTTTCACGACATGGTCGGAAACCACACCGTTCTTCTCCCGAAACAATGAGGAAAATGAGTTGTTCCTCTCTAGAGAGGAAAATATGGAAGTGCTGCCAATATGAAAGTTATTTATAAAATATATATTATAAAAATTATAAATAAATTCCTAATTTTATAGAAAATCCTTATTTTAGTGATATACATACTTTATATAATTTTACAATTATGTCTTATATATTTCTTTTCGTTATTAAATCACAATTTGACAACTTATTAAATATATTTAAGATTGGTTCATTGGCAACACTGCTACACCGCCTTGTGTCTGATAACCTAACTTTTAACGTGCCAATCTGTCAGTTGTGTTCTTAAAGTGTGTGATAGGTCCGAGCAAATCGTTTTTAGAAACATGTCGTGAAAAAAATGTTGTGTCTAACACGAGAGGAAAGCTCTTCTTCCACTCTCGTTCGAAATGCCAAACTTCGAACTCGAGGGGAAAAAAGAAGCGCTTTCCTCTCTTGTTTGACAAATAACTATTTTCTCTCTAGAGAAATACAAAAAAGTATAAATTCTTAATTTTATTTAAAATCTTTATTTTAGTGATATACATACTTCAAATTATCTTACAGTTATATTTTTCTTTTTCTGCTCTTTACGCTCATGAGGCATGAGGCTCGAGTGGGAAAAAGAAGCGCTTTCCTCTCTAGTTTGACAAATAACTATTATTTTTTATTGAGATCTGACTAGCGGTATGACATTTGACATGTAGCGGTATGCCATCTAGCGGATTATTTTCGAACACAAAGTAGGGTGAAGATTCCATTAGAAATAAATTACGTCAAACGGGTATAACGATTTTTAAGATAAAAAATTACCGAAATTGTAGTTAAACTCCGCGAAAAATCGAAAAATAAAGTGTATTGTGCAGTAAAAGGATATAATTAATAAGTCCCGTAAAAATCTGGACATTACATTCCATTATTCTCCGAAGCTGGATAAACGTTTTATTTATAAAGTAAACCAATTTGGGGTGCAAAAAACTTTGGAAAAATACAATAAATAATATGCTCTGAATATTTTGTACCAGACGATTATGTACATCTAAGTAAAATTTTAGGTTATAATACGAATTTGCTCTGAAATCTTTTCACTTTGTATTTAACTAAGTTCATAAATTAAATTAAATCTGTATTGAAAGTTAATGTTCCTTATATTTATTCATTTTTAATTAATTGTTTATTTAGTTGATTTATATCAAGAAACGTACAACTAACCTATAACAGTACAACAACGTAGCAATGCAGTTTTTGCATTTTTCACCCAAAACCAGCCATGCAGCAACATACAACACTCATCACTTGTTCATCTCCTGCAATTTTCCTACTGATTTGATGGGGATCACCTCGTAAATTCGACGTTGACATACAGAAAGCCACTACACCCACAGACACTGTCACTTTCATTTAATTTTTTCCCCCATTTTCAATTGTCAAGTATATAAAATGCGTTCAGCTTCTTTAAAATTTAGTTTGCAGGATCTGTCGGAGCGCATTTGCAAATATTATTAATCATGAGACTCATTTTTTCTATTTTATACGTGAATAGTACTGTCACATTCGAATCTCCACCCTAATTGACGCCATCTTGGATAGGCCGCGCCCCCATGTCAGATCCCAATAAGAAAGTATCTCCACCACTCTTTGTCGTCACAGTACTTGCAAAAATATCTATACCACCTCAAGGACCCTATCCATCTTGTAACCCAAATGTCTTTACATCGTCTCTGCGATAACTAAACCCTCAATACATCAAACACCCAAATCTGCTCGTATAAATCCCGTTATATCTCATATCCTTCCACTCTGATGACGACACACTACCAGATTGAATGTCTGCACAACCTCGACCTTTGAGGTCAGCGCAGAATTATCGTTCTTTGACGAAACCCTAATAGCTTGTAATTATAAATTCTGTTCCAATACTATTACATTTTGGTGTCTATATGCACGGATCTGATCAATTTTCGGACCGTTTATAAATAATCGATAAATTATCTGAACGGAAGTTAGAACAGATATCGAACTGTAAATCTGAAGGTTCTTCAATAGAATAACAAAATGGCAAATAAATCAATTGTATTATAAGTAGACCCAAATACATCGTACTAGATATAATACAAGTTTAAAAAATCTGGTGTGGGTACCACACTACTTTCTTATACATATAAAACCAATTGAACACGTTTGACTTGTTCCTTGCATATGACTTTATTTTGAAAATTATTTGATATATACATGTTAAACCTGTTTCATTTTTGTTCTCATTGTAATTATGAATTTATTTTAAAATAGAAATTAATTAATATCCAGTCTTCAAAACTTTCTAACTAATAATACAAATATTACCTTTAAAATATTTCACACGACACTTATTTTTGACACTTCATAATTATTTGACACGTTTGACACATAGATATTAAAAATGTTTTAGTTTTTGTTCCCATTGTAACTAAGATTATAGAAATATATTCTTAAACATTTAATTTAGTTTTTCTCAAAATTAGAAGCATGTACAAGAAAAATGCAAATAACATTTTATATTCCAAATATTTTTGCTAACATATTTCATTTGAAACTTTTTTCTCACAGCTGATCCTATTTTTGAAATAAATGTAATTTATTGTTTTGTGTGTCTAGTAAACTTCCTCTTCCGGTTTTTCAATTTCATTCAAAATCAACTCAGCTCTTCATTTTTCCATGAAATTTATAAATTCCAAGTTTCGTTTACATACCTTGTCCCGTTCATGAGACATTGCGCACACGGACATCCACCCATCCATCCATCCATCCATTCATTCATCCTCACACACAGATATCATTGAGAAATTGGTCTTAACGAATTCAGTCAGCGATTTTTTTCGTGATTCCAATACTTCCTTATACTTTGTATAAGAAAGTAAAAATATTAATTATTAAAATATTTGAGTTTTTAAGATAGCACTTCTGTCGTCAGAGTATCATGTTTCTCTCTCATACATCTATTCTTCTCTATATTCTTTGTATTTCTCTTACAATTAAGCTGCCAGATAGCCGAAGTGTCAAATGGTTGAAACCTAAATTGAAGATTTTTTTTTGTTTTAAATTCGTAATCAACACAAATCACAAATATTTCCATTTAAATAATTTTTTATTATTATTTATTTATTATATTATACAATAAAAATAATTACTATTATTATCTGTCAAAACTGTGAACGTAAACAATAAATGCTAACCAGTCTCCATGTAAACGATATATGTCAAACGTCACACGCACAAAATTATGAAATGACTCAAAATCAAAATGTTGCTTTCCAGTTTTTTCCAGAGTATGATGAAGGTATAATAAAAAATAGCGTATGACACACGTATATAAGTGCTTTTGAAGCACTAGTGACGTTAAATGCACTCCACTTCGCGTCGTGCTCTTAAACTCGTCGTACGTGCTTTAAAAGCTTACTTATACACTTGTATCATAATATAGTATTCTAAACAATAAAACAAAATAAAAACATTTCTATAACAATGTTTTGGAAACTACGCATTCTACAACTGAAAATTGTTATGGAATCACTAACATTCCATACGCCGCGCATGGAATATTTTCGACGAATCAGAGCCGCGATATATGAAGTATCTTGATTCAGTTACTATGGTTACGTCTTACGTCTGTTATTTTAATTTTATTTATTTGAGTTTGACGTTTTCAACAGTTTTATATTTGTATTTTTTATATAATTTCCAAAATCTTGTTATAGAAAGTATATTCTACAACGTGTAACGGAATGGCATATCCCACACTCGCAAACCGTAGTCCTCGCCTTCGGCTCGGACTACAAACTTTTTGCTCGCGTGGAATATGTGCCATTCCATTACTTGTTGTAGAATATACTATTCTGTATTTCAGACAAAATTTAAATATTTTATTCCATACTCAACCAAAAGATAATTTAAAAACAATGTTGAAACCAAAAGAGAATTTAATATATTGGATCATTTAGTGCTTTTATCCAAATTACCTAATTATGAGTGTATATTGATAATCATCATTTTATTATGTCGTTTATATTATTAATGTACATGCTTATTTCATTACGAGGGTCATAATGTAATTTAACAAAATGAAATACAATTTATTCCATTCCATAATATGTTGTCCATATTGGAAAAATAACTGCGTGCCAGTTATAATTTCTCCACCACTAACATCTTTGGGGGTTGTACTTTGACAACACTGTAAAAATATATATCATCTAGATCTATTCTAAACAAATTGTCACACTCAGACATGGATAAATGACGCGATGAAATAACGCAAACTTCATTTTCGTGAATAATGATTATCATAATCCCTCACATAATAATATACTATTGTTCAGCTGTTACTATAATAATAGAATATTATTATATGAGGGATTGTGATAGTTATTATTCACTAAGATGGAGATGCAAATCAACCGAGTGAATAATGACCATAATCCTGAATATAATACTATACTTTTTCTACTGGTTTAAATTCGAAAATCACTTTTGAAAATGATCGGAATTCGTTGAAAACACACGTTGAAAAACGTCAACATAAAAATACACAATGACAACTGACTACATGTCAACTGTCAGACGGTCGTTTATTGGTGATCCACATCAC
This sequence comes from Poecilus cupreus, assembly GCA_963942605.1. Classification (NCBI taxonomy): domain Eukaryota; kingdom Metazoa; phylum Arthropoda; class Insecta; order Coleoptera; family Carabidae; genus Poecilus; species Poecilus cupreus. The sequence continues at coordinate 18,627,022 of OZ012722.1, read as the reverse complement.
GTCTTTAAAATAAACGTGAATAATGGATTTCTGGCTCTGTGATTGGTTGAGAAGAGTGAATTATGAATTATAATTCACTCTTGTGTACTATAATTTATCGAAAAAATTGAAATAATGGGGATATATTTATACAGGAGTAGAAATAGTTATTTATGTATCAAGGCACTGAAGTTCCATTTTTTATCACGAATATGGATTTAGTTGGCGAGGCCCATAGGGCCGAGGAAAATATACCATGTGAATGAAAAAAAAGGAACATCTGTGACGAGGTACATATTAAGTTTTATTAGAAATCTAAAATTCGAAAAAACTGTAAAAAAATTACAATATAGGTTAAGTTTATACATATGTCAGTTGTCAATTGAAACTGACAGTCATTGTTGCCAACCTCGAGAAGTGAAGTTATCGTAAATAACACTCAAAATTATGTGTTTTGTCCTCAATTTCGTCATCGGAATTAATTAGTTAATTCTTCTTGCAAATTTTGTTTCATGTTACGTCCAAATTTACTATAGTACGTGTAGCACGGCGGGCTGAGACTGAAACATAAGGTTTAACAAATAAAAACACAAACACTTTTAAAATGATAAAAAATGGTATTTAATTGAAATTGTGAATTGAACAATATAAACAAATATTACAGCGGCGACAACGTATGAATATGCTTGAAAGTTACAGTTACCAAAACATAATTAATGATGAATTTTTGTAAACTTCTACATGTTGTAGCGTACTGCAGACGTCAGAAGACGTCTGCTCAGTTCAACAACCAAAAACTAACTCCTCGTCTTGTGCTAGTCAAACATATGCGTCTACCCCATAAGCGGGTACGCGGGGCAGAGAAGGAAACTTTTCCCACAGATCTAGCACAGACATTACCTAAAAACTAAAACTTAATCTAGGGTTGGACCAGGATCTGTATATCTGTCAACCCCAGATGGCGTCTCAAGCCGATATTTCAGAATATTTGCCGCGATAATCTCAAATGACTATTTATGATAACTAAATTCTAACACACATGTGTAGCAATAAATTAACTCAAGAAAACAAGAACTCCTGTCAAAGCGATTTTCGATGCGTTCATGTCCAAACGCAGTTTGAAACTTGATATTTTAAAATCGCTTTGACAGTAAAAACAATAAATCGTATTCTGAATGTTCGCCTTGTTACATACGTCAATATATCTGCCAGAAATTATCCTAATCCTAACTGGGTTGCTCAAAATCGTCGTATAATGGGTTACTTTAATGACGATTTCTGAGCACTTTAGTACCAATTTCAAATAAAAGTAATTTAAACGTCAATCTTCATATTCTAGTTAATAATTATTTACGATAGAAGTACGTAAAGCTAGTCTTTAGTCACGAATGAGTCAATTAAGACCCCTGAGTGACTTAATTAATTGACTCATTCGTGACTAAAGACGCTTTACGTATGTGTATCGTACAATATTTTATCTACGATATAATGAAAAACCCCAATAAATATAAAAAAATATTTTTATTTATGAAATTTGGCGTGTTTAAACAACCGTTTTACAAACTTGAAACTAACAGTTAAACATCAATTTTATCCACTATCGTAGTTAAATTATATTAAATATAAAATTTACAATTTTATTATCCACAATCTAGTGTCATCAATTTATTCTCCATATTCTAATCCACTCTTCACTTTCATTCGTCACATCTGCCGTTCACGAGCAATTAGTAAACCAACTCTTTTTCATTCAAGTACGAGTCTACCAAATTTGCTAGCAATTTATCGGCCGCAGCTTCCGCCATGGGGCACGAGCGAGGCGAGGGGTACAACGGGGTAATTCAGTTACAGGTCGGTCGTAAATTACTCGGCCTTGAACTCCTGCAAGGGAGCAGCAGCAGCGCACAGGAATCTTGGACATTACCCTAGAGGCTGAGGTGGAGGAACGGAGTTATGGAATTTTAACTTGTACATAAAATGTGTCCAAAGATTTTGTGGAAAATAAAGTTGCTATGTGTAGATTATAGAAGGATAAGGTTTTACCTCCCGTACATACCGGATGGTTCTTTTTTTTAGGAATTTTATTTTGTCGCTTGTCTCCAATAGCAACAAGCGGTAAAGTTTTTTTTTTTCTCTTTCTTTATTAATTCATCACTATTGATACAAAGTAAAAATAACAGCTACAATAATCTATGGCAGGAATGTAATATAGCGTTTACTTTAATCAAACTAGATCAGTGTTTTCTTTTATAATCAAAGTCAAAAAAACATTGTGTGCTATTCACAGGTCTATACTAAGGGCTATTAACTAGGGCTAGGGCATTTTAAATTTTGGCACTGTTACTTTGAAAAAGTTGATTACCTTGGAGATCAAAAATTTTTTCATAGCAACAGTGTTAAATCTTAAAATACCCTAGTTAGTAGCCCTTAGTATAGAGGTGTGAATAGCACCCATTGTGTATAATTCGAGCGCAAAGAATTTATATCGTATTATACATAACTTTGCACTCTAAACATATCAATACCTATTACATTTCATAAATCAAATGTAGATTAACTTTAGTACCGCTGAAAATAAATTCTTAATTTCAATAATGTACAAATTTTGTTCATGTGGAATTTACTTGCTTGCACTTTTCACAAAGAAAACCTAAGCCTACACAACTCACGCTCGACAAACTCGAATAACAGTACTCATTTTTAATGTAATTTATTAGCTACAATGATCGAGGGATATTCGGTGAGAAAATTTTTTGAAATAATTATTATTCTTTTCATTGCCATACCGTGAAAATGTTATTTTGAAATAAGAAGTTTTCAACAACTGTTACTTAGCAACAAGTGATAATTTCCCGGGGAAATTATCAATAGTTATATCACGAGTGCTAAGAATTTAATCGATTAAATTTGACAAGTCTAGCTTATGCAAAAAATTTTGCTTAAAAAGTGTTTGAGTACATAATAATTTGACCTGCGGTCTTGGGATTGTATCTTAAATTATTATGTACGATAACACTTTTTTAAAAGCAAAATTTTTTAAATAAGCTAGACATCAAATTTAATCGATTCAATTCTTTAGCACGAGGGGTATATGTCAAGATTATTTCATGAATTCTTAGCATAAACATCAATATTTGCCGAAGAAATTGAACTAAAACGTTGATTTTGACACATTTTTACATAAATAAATCGGTACACTCATAAACAAAAAGGACCATAAAATTTTGTTGTTATAGTGTAACTATAAATTGATTGTTTTTCTTTTTATTGTCAAATATAAGTAAAAAATTTGTAAATAAAAATAGCTTGAATTGAATAATTCAGCATTTTTAAAGATATAGAATACCAGATTAAAGGTAAAGAACATGTAAGTATCTTGCTTCTGCAACTAATTATCCGGCTAAATATGCCTTCAAAATGTTCAAAATTTGCATATAAAAGCTAGCTTCAATTTAATCGCGAATAAACAACATGGTGCTGTTTAATCACTTATCTAAAATGCACAACAATGGAAAGTGAGACATTCTGATTGGTCAAATTTGTAATGAGTGAAATAATCAACTATAATATCCCTAGACCATTGAAAGTAAAAGTATTTATACGTATTTTTAATTTTATTTCTAAATTTGTAAATATATTCAGTATAAATCAACCATTAGAATGAGGTCTTTAACCATTTTTTTTATTTTATTTTTTATGAAACTATCTAAATTGAAGACTATCTACACTTTTAAAAATTCTTAATTGTTATTCATTAAGCCACAATGATTTTTTATAAATGTTGTGAGGTCATTGTAGAGGTGTTGCTGGATCTCAAACAGTAGAGATTTAAATAATTTTTGTCACATAAATGTTCTATTTTATTGTAATAATAATAATAAAATAAGTAAAAAAATATATGACTACAATTATTTACAATCTGTACTGTTTTAGTTCCAGCAACACCTCTACAATGACGTCACAACATTTAAAAAAAATCATTGTGGCTTAATGAATAACAATTAAGAATTTTTAAAAGTGTAGATAGTCTTCAATTTAAATAGAGTTTCATAAAAACAAATTTAAAAAAATAATAAATGATGAAAGACCCATTAAATCAAGTTGAATCTTCATGAATATAAAACTACAAAATAATCGAACTGACATTCGTGACTACCTGCAGATCCTCCGACAGTCTAAGACTATCATTATTAAAGAAACAATTTACTGTCGTACATATTTCATTGGAAAATATAGCTGAATGATTATTAAACTCAAATCGGGGAACAACGACGAACAATGACAAAGCGTAATAATACCTTAGACAAGTAATACAAGAATAAGTTAGCGAACATTGTTTACAGTTGAACATTGAGAATAAGAAAATATCAAACACGTATAGTATTATTTCAACGGAATATATATTTAAATAATTATTCGGAAATGGGTTAAGTTCACAGCAGTAAATTCATAACAATAATATAATTTACAATATACAGACTGTTCCATTTAAAAATAAATAAATAAATAAATATAACATTACGCCTTCTACCCATTATGGGTGTGGCACTCTGCTTACGTAGATCTCGGTAAGTGATACATTTTTGCGTATGAAGTGCGACGAACTACCACTTCCGGTTATTGGATTATCACCAAAAACTAATCAGCTCTTCCAAAGGGGATACAGTTGTTATATACAAAATATCAAAATTTTCAGTTTAGTAGTTTTTTAGAAACCGTAACTCCAGAGATCCACACAGACTGACAGACAGACACACACACAGACATCATCGCGAAATTATTAAAATCGTGTTCTAGGGACCCTAAAACGTGCTCATCCACGGAAAACACACTACACAATTTTTACCTCCCGCCTACCTCTAGGTAAGGGAGGTATTGTTTTTGGTCAAAAAATTGGGTAGTGAATTTTCAATGAATAAGCACGTTTTAGAGTCCCTACAACACGATTTTACTATTTTCGCGATGATGTCTGTATGTGTATGTATGTGTGTGTGTAGTCTGTGGCAATTTTTTCGTCTCGCATAACTTAAATACTATAATACCAAAAAATACAATTTTTTTGAATTATTGCTTCTTATATTTAAATGAAGAGCTGAATAGATTTTGGATAAAATTGGTCAACCGGAAGTATTAGTTTACTTGAAGCCCTTAACAGTTTTACGTGATAAACACGGTTAAATTTCCTTTTTCAACAATTTATGTTATTTTGAAAATTATAGAATATTTAATTTTATATCTGTTTTGATTACACTAATTTTATTAATTTTCATTAGATTTAGAGATAATAAAATATAAAGAAATTAGATTTCACAAATCTTGCATTCCTAGTACACCATGGAAACACTTAGAAATTTTCAATTTTTTACGAAATGTGACACATGTCATTGTGATTGTGAAGCTGTTTTCTTAGTGAATTATATGTCAAAAAATTAAATAAATATACGAAAGAAAAATAAAATTCTGAAATATAAATAGAAAATAAACAAATAAGAAGGTATGTTTCTGTATCATCAAATACTATTTTGTACCGTTTAAGAGTAGTATTGGGCGGGAGGTTATGTGTTGCTCACATCAGATTTTTGCTATTGTAATAACCCATGCTTTTCGTGCGATCATTAAACAATTAGAACCTCAGCATAAATATTTACATTGCCCGCCGCCGATCAAAACAAAAACAACGACAAAAAACATCAACAAACAAAAGCGCATCCACCATAATTCTCCACTCACCACAGGCAACGTGAGCATCATACTGCCCCTCTTCCCCGTAGAAGTCAGCTTTGCCCTGTTTCTGTTCCTTTGCCCAGAAAACACGCTTTGCAGCAATTGTTTCGTACCACTTCACGTAGTGTCCCTTCAGCCCAACTGACAGCACTGACACACTGATCCAGAGAGCAGCGGCCAGCGTCGTCGCACTGGGGGCACGGGGGCGCCTACCCCCACCCTGCATAACCTCGGTCACACGAGTGCTGCTTGCGGCAGTCCGCTGTTTCGGGTGCGCGCGCATCACGCGAGGAGAGCCGAACAGAAGCGGAAGACCGCGAGAGTTGTTGCTTGGCAACGGGGGATGAGGTGGTGACGTCATAGGGTGATTTGGGTGGGAGGGAAGAGAGGGAGGTGTTATGAGTACGATCTCTCGTTAGATATTAATAGTTTTTGGAATAGGAATTTGAATTGTGGGGATGCAGGATATAGTAGAGCGCAGAATTAAGTTTAAATTTTAATAGCTAAGGTAAATTTAGCTTTTGTAATGATTTTAATATTGGATATTATATCTCTGGGGATGTTATTTGTCGCAAAAATATATCACATCGAGATCTGCTCTCAGCAGAGTGCCACACTCAAGCAAGGATAAATAAAATGGTAAGTTAATCCTCTGAGAACACACCTATTTTTCTGACCCAATACTACGTCTACTATTCTGCAATGGCTGTATACATTAGTCTAAATAAATTCTGTGGTATACAAGATCCGATAGAAATGATTTATGCAAAACTTTATAATTATTGGTAATGACAAAGCTAAAAAAATCTGTTGTGCACACCACAATACCTTTCGCCATAGATTTCAAAATAAATAATCCAAGAACACAGACCACCACTATCAAGAAAAGCTCATCCCTTCAAAAAAATACTCATCAATTATAACACATGTCAAAAAATGACATTCTTCAACTGTTGTTTTTTTTTCCAAAGCACAGATTAGCAGATTTAAACGAAAATGTGAAAATATAATTTTTACTTTCTTATACAAAGTATAAGGAAGTATTGGAATCACGAAAAAAATCGCTGACGAGATTTTTGCGGAAATACATATTTTGACGTCCACTGAATCCGTTAAGACCAATTTCTCAATGATGTCTGTGTGTGAGGACGGATGGATGGATGTCCGTATGCGCAATATCTCATGAACGAGACAAGATATGTAAACGAAATTTGGAATTTATAAGTTTCATGAAAAATGAAGAGCTGAGTTCATTTTGAATGAAATTGGAAAACAGGAAGAGGAAGTTTACTGGAAACAATAAATTCCATTTATTTCAAAAATAGAATCAGCTGTGAGAAAAATTTATAAGTTTCATGAAAAAATGAAGAGCTGAGTTGATTTATTTTATTACGAATATGGTATTTATTATAAACCATGTGAGTAATAAAAAGTACTTTGAAATATAGATGTTAAAAATGTTTTATTTTTTGTTTCCATTATAATAAAGATTATTTATTTATTTATTAAATGCATACCTAATTTAGGTGTTCTCAAAATTAGAAGCATGTACAAGAAAAGTGCAAATAGCATTTTATATTCAAAATATATTTTTGCTAACATCTTTGATTTGAAAGTATTTTTGCAGCTAATTCTATATTTTTGAAAAAATTTGAATTTATTGTTTTGTGTGTCCAGTAAACTTCCTCTTTCGGATTTTTAATTTAATTCAAAATCAATTTTTATTTTGAAACTTTATCTAAATTGAAGACTATCTACACTTTTAAAAAGTCTTAATTGTTATTCATGAAGCCACAATGATTTTTTTAAAATGTTGTGACGTCATTATAGAGGTGTTGGTGGATCTCAAACAGTAGAGATTTAAATAATTTTAGTCACATAAATGTTCTATTTTATTGTAATAATAATAATAATAAAATAAGTAAAAAAATATATTACTACAATTATTTATAATCTGTACTGTTTAAGATCCAGCAACACCTCTACTATGACGTAACAACAAAAAATTGTGAAAGACCCCATTCTTCATATTTTCATGAAACTTATTAATTCCAAATTTCGTTTACATATCTTGTCTCGTTCACGAGATATTGCGCATACGGACATCCATCCATCCATCCATCCTCACACAGACATCACTGAGAAACGGATTCAGTGGACGTCAAAATATTTCCGCAAAACTCGTCAGCGATATTTTTTATGTTTCCAATACTTTCTTAAACTTTACATAAGAAACTAAAAACGAGCAATTTTGGAAGTGGCGTTATAAAAATAATAAAAACCTTGAACACAAATATATATTTGACTTTCTAGAACGATTCCCATTGAAATTTCTCCCAGGAAATCCAAGTTAAAAAGCTCCGGGATTATCACCACAATAGTGGGGATAACTCGTCCTTACAGGATCAACTGCCATCTCATCCCTCTTCAACTACTTCCAGGAGGACGAAAGCAGGACCGGAATAAGCGAAAGACTAGGACACTTCGCCAATAATCTAACCGAATGCGAAACCGACAGAGAAGTTTGAAGTTTCAAGTATTGGTTTAATTGTTTGTGATTTTTTTGAAAATGGCTGAATCGATTGAAACGAAACGTTCTGCAAATCATTAAGCGTATTTCCATTTAAGTTAAAAGCTAATCAAGTTTAAGTTCGATTTACTTTTTTTGAATCGGCAAGCCTCGTCAAAAAAGTGACAATTTTAGACACTAAAAACATCAATTTCGCGTACTTAATACAAAAATCGCCATAGATTTTTTATCGAACAATTCAGAAACACGGACCATCACTATCAAGAAACACTCATCCCTTCAAAAATTATGACACATGTCAAAAAATGACATTTTTCAACCATTTTTTTTGTTTTTTAAAAAAACGGGCTAGCAGAATTAAACAAAATATTAAAATATAATTTTTCTTTAACGTGTTCTAATTCGTAAATGGTGATAGTAAGAGGAAAATGTTCCAAACAATAATTGTAGATAATAATATTTGAAACATTATTCTAATAACAAAATTTTTATTACACCATAATTTACTGAGATATTTCAAAATAACTTGATAGGGCTTCATGTAAACTACCACTTAAATTTATTTGATTATCACCAAAAATTAATCAGCTCTTCCAAAGGGGATACAATTGATATATACAAAATATCAAAATTTTCAGTTTAATAGTTTTTGAGAAAACGTAACTCCGGAGATCTGCACACACTGACAGACAGACACACAGAGATATCATCGCGAAACTATTAAAATCGTATTCTAGGGACCCTAAAACGTGCTCATCCACTGAAAACACACTACACAATATTTAGCATGATTCCTATACCTCCCTTACAGGATGTGGCGGGAGGTAAAAATAATTATTTTTCGATCAAAACAAATTTTTTATCGTTTTCTAGATATAACTGTCATAAAAAAACTAATCTTATACTTTCAGTACATATTGTTTTAAATTACTTCAAAATGAATTTCATTTTATCCCAAAAAAAATTTTCCCTCAGTAAGTGCCTAATTTGTCCCACCATTTTGGAAACGGAAGCAACGAAGAAAGTAAGTTTTATAGCTAAGTTTTCATCTACAATTATTTTAAGAAAATTGAACTGATAGAATCAAAACTTCCGTAAATTTTTAAATATGCCAAAAGCAAACCTTCCAGGATCGCATTTCGGTATGTCGACCTATATTAACCTAAGATTCAAAGCTTGCAGCTCTATAATTGTAGAAAAAGCAAGGTGTTTATTAATAGTTTTAGAATAGCTAATGAGACCGATTATTTTCGTCTTGAAATTGATTTTCCACGACCCAGGAAATAAAAGCAACGATATAAATAGCGAAAACAAAATTAAATTACCAGTCCTAATCGAAAACCTCTTCATTAAATATGCAGACAATAGGGTCATACACCTTTTTTAATTTAATTTTTTTTTTCAGCAAGTTTGAGTAAAATTATAAATATAGATACTAATTTTAATATTAAAAGGCATTTAGTTATTAAGATACAATTTTTTTGAAATTGGCATCCCTTTTCAAAATTTAAGCTTTTTGGCGTCATCTTGTAATTCTACGAAACACGCTCTTGCGGAGAGCGAGGAACTACACCAACTGTCAAATTGACTGTTATCTGTCATTGTTATTTACTGAGAGGTTTTTACAAATATAGTTTATTCACATTACCTGAGCAAAATAATATAACACATATAATAAACATAAGTTTAATTTGAAAATGGATGTAAACTGCAACATATGACTTGAGATGACAGGTGTGATAATGAGACTACCGATATTACCGACAAGCGACACAATATAGTACATCAAAGCATTTTTATTTTAACACGTCCTAAACTCTTTGTCTAAAAACGTTATAATTAACGAATACCTAATTTAATTCACCGGAGTATTCATTTAAATAATAATAAGTAATTATTACAACCTTGAAAATCAAATTATTTTTCGTTATCAACACCTATTTTGCCTTGCCATGCTGTATATTCTATTACAAGATGACGTCACGATTTTGCAACCGCGAAACTTCATAAAGGAAACTATGAATGAAAAGTTAAAAAAATTATAAGAAATATTGAATAATATGTAACTGAAATGATCAAAATTTTTATAATTTGTAAAAAAACCAACTTTTTTTAAAAGTATATGATCCCATTATTCGTAATACTAACAAATCATTTTTCCAGACTTTGACAGTTTTAAATACATCTTCGTTACATATTCTCGTACTTCATCCATGTCACAGTAATTCAATATTTATGCTATAACTTGGCTTACACGCGTCAATCAAATCGCAGACTCCCTCCGGACCTTTTATGAAAATTGCCTCCCATCCGCGTGGCCTACTGACTTCACCGTCTTCGTAAACAAAGTCATCAGAGCTCGCACAAATATTTGTGTCTGAATTCAGTGAATTCCGTCAATATTTTTCCTCTGATGATTTGTCGTACCCAAGGTTGAGCTTCATGCTTTTTATTCGTATGGTTATGTTTCTTCTTCAGCTCGCCCAGGGTCGGATTAACGAACTTTAGCTTTTCACCAAAAAATGTTACTACAGTGACTCCTCCAATAACTTGTTCAAAGATTGTAATCTTATTTAAAAATCTATTGTGGACACCACGATACCCCCGTTATAGATTTCTTACCAAATAATGCAGGAACACGGGTCACCACTATCAAGAAACGCTCATCTCTTCAAGAAAATTTAGTTTTCACTTATGACACATGTCGAAAATAGATATTTGTCAAGCGTTTCAAAAAGCATAGGTATAGATTGAAAAGAAAATGTCAAAATATACCTAATTTTCTTTAACGTGTTGTAATTCGTAAATGGAGACAGTAAGAAAAAATCTGATGTGGCCAGCACATAACCTCCCGCCCAATACTACTCTTAAACGGTCCAAAATAGTATTTGATGATACAGAAACATACCTTCTTATTTATTTTCCATTTATATTTGAGAATTTTAATTTTCTTTCGTATATTTATTTAATTTTTTGACATATATTTCAATAAGAAAACAGCTTCACAATCACAATGACATGTGTCACATTTTGTAAAAAATTGAAAATTTTTAAATGTTTCCATGGTGTACTAGGAATGAAAGATTTGTGAAATCTAATTTCTTTATATTTTATTATCTCTAAATCTAATGAAAATTAATAAAATTAGTGTAATCAAAACACATGTAAAATTAAATATTCTTCAACTTTCAAAATAACATAAATTGTTGAAAAAGGAAATTTAACCGTGTTTTTCACGAAAAACTGTTAAGGGCTTCAAGTAAACTGCTACTTCCGGTTGACCAATTTTATCCAAAATCTAATCAGCTCTTTATTTAAATATAAGAAGCAATAATTCACAAAATTGTATTTTTTGGTATTATAGTATTTAAGTTATGCGAGACGAAAAAATTGCCACAGACTACACACATACATACATACATACATACATACAGACATCATCGCGAAAATAGTAAAATCGTATTGTAGGGACCCTAAAACGTGCTTATTCATTGAAAACTCACTACCCAATTTTTTGACCAAAAACAATACCTCCCTTACCTAGAGGTAGGCGGGAGGTAAAAATGTTTCATACAATAATTGTAGGTAATAATATTTGAAATATCATTTCATTCTAATAACAAAAATTGTCATTAAGCTATAATTTACTGAGATATTTCAAAATGAGTTGATAGGGCTTCAAGCAATCTACCACTCCCGGTTATTGGAAAAACTGATCAGCTCTTCCAAAGGGGATAACAATTGATATATACAAAATATCAAAATTTTGAGTTTAGTAGTTTTTGAGAAACCGTAACTCCGTACTTTTATAGTGCAGATGAATTAAGGCTTTTTAAAGATTGTATCAGCTCACAGCTATTCAAATTTACTGCTATATACTATTACTGCCAAAATGGCTGCTAGACTCATGGTCGTTATTAAATTTATAACCTGTCACATTATCCGCCTTAAATAAGTTTTTTCGCGCCGCCGTCCGACATTGATACAATTACATATCTCATAAAGCGGTCGGAAATCATGTTTTTGTCGTACTAGTTCGACAAAAATTGCTAACTTTTAATGGTTATATGTTGGCATCACTTCACTAATTTTAGCTAACTTCTGACGCTAGAAATGTCAAAGTATTACATCGACATAAAAATATTACGGCAATATATCTACAATTGAGTATTTGCAATACAAGAAAACAGAATATTTATGGATTTCAAACATATTTGTAAGTAATTATAATTGAATTGAATTGTAAAATCCAAATAAAAATATGTAGATATTTTTGGTTATGATATTCGAAAATAAATATAATTTACATTCAAATATTGTGAAGTTAGCAACATAAAAAAAATCCTTGTTAAGAAAATGAGTAATAAATTAAATTTATTTATTAAATTTACATAAATGTTGGCGCGAAAAATCTTGTGTATCCCTCGGTTGGAAACTATTTTGCGAGTGCTCGTATTTGCAGGACTCGCCTACGGCTCGTCCTATCAAAATAAACTCAAACTCTCAAAATAGCAGTTTCCAACCTTGTGATACAAAAAACTATTATATCACCTATTCAGGAAACTGCACTTTTGTGAGTTCAAGTATATTTTGAGAGGCCGAGCCGAAGGCGAGGCTTGCAAATTACGAGCACTCACAAAACAGTTTGTGGACGTGTGATACACATTATTTATCATAAATTTAGTAAATGAAAAATGAAATTACTGATTTATTCGTCAAATCTAATTAATTACATTTGAGCATACAATTTTAACTCTAACCTCCAAGCACTCAAACACTGAACATAACCAACACACAAAATTGCCAGTCAGTTGATGCCAACCCTAATCTTACAACAGTCCCAAGTTTTTATCGACCTAAGTCAGAAAACAAGCAATTTCTAAACGATTTCGAGACGTGCAAAACTAGTGTTTTTGGACAGTAGTACAAAAAAATATATTTCTGTTCCAGTTGTTGGCCTTGACACCACTTCTTGGTCCTGGCCCATGGTCCCGGTGCTATTCCCGCTCCTTGCGCCGCGCGTACGAAATCGATTTGTCATTAGATGTTATGGGAGCGAGTCCTGGACTCAAGGTCGCAGGACAATTCCTATCGCTTCACCTTGAGACGCGATGGCATCTGAATTATTCTTTATTCGGCGGAGAGGCCGTGTGAATACAGATGATAATGGACACGCCGAATGGAAGAAATGGCTGGTGCAAATGCTAGATTATTATAATGTATTTTGTGCTTGCTTCTCTGTCCTACCGCTAAATTCTCCAAATAGTGTCATGAAAGAACATCTAAGTAGCTTTTGCTCCACATCTCAAATTATGATATAATTATGTTGAAGAGGAAAGATATTTGCAAAAGTTCTTGGGAATGTGGTAAATATTATATTGGACAGACTAGCAACTAGCAGAATGGTGACAAGAAGAATTACTAAACACATAAGGACTATTTATCTTAACCAATCAAATATGCTGTGGTTAGTCATGCCATTGAATAAATTTTGAAGAAATAAAGATTATAGCAAGAGCGAAATGTACCAATGGCAGACTCATAAAAGTAAAGAAATTTACAGTGAATTCGTTTACGAACTAATAATTAACAATTGTATGTATAGTCTGTCTTTGTCATATACACGCTTGTTCAATTGTTGGTTAATTTTAAGTGTGTCTAATGTGTCCATCCCAAAAGAAAAAAGAATAGATGATTACTTCAGGGTCGGAATTGTCAAAATTCGATATGTCATTTCAGTATTAATTTTAGGTTATATTTTGAACGAAACTACCCTTTCACATTAAACAGTAATAATAATAAGTATTAATAATAATAAAACGTTCAAAAAAAAATCATAAGAATATACCTACAGTATCGAAAACCACAGAAGAGTATCTTATTATTGTTACCTCAAACCACTTCGATTTCGAACTGTCAAACTCAAACATCAAAGTAATGTCAGGTTAGATCGTCGATTCTAAAACAATGGTCTACGTTTGAAATTATTAAATTAATCCATTGTTATAAGTATTCCTGATTTTTTTTTTTTTGTTAGGAAATATGCACTCACTATGATAATATATGCAGCAAAATATGCAAAAAAATCTGATGTGGCCAGCATATAACCTTCCGTCCAATACTACTCTTAGGCCCGGTTGTTCCACCTTCAGTTAGGAATTCGGTATAAATTTATTCGACTGGTAAACCTTGTTTTGGTTTTTCCATGTTCAGTTAAAAATTACCAATAGGATAAACATCTGTTAACAGTAGGATAGGTAACTGGCAGTCCAACTACCAGTTAGATGGTTTACCAGGGGGATATTATTAACACACGAAGTGAACCGAACATATACATTTTGACACTTGTCAAATTAATTATTTTCATAACCTATTTCTAGGAATTTATTATTATTATTTATAAAAATGGATTTGTATGGCGCTGATGTATTCAAAGGTTTACCAGGAGAATAGTGTACCGATTGCGGACGATTTAATACGTGAAATTAATCGTAGGTTCACATAAATTTTGAAACTTGTCAACTTAATTATTTTCATAAACAATTTCCAGGAATTTATTAATATTTATAAATAAGTATGAAATTATAAAGCAAATAACGAAGAAAGCTAACATAGCACTCCCACAAATCTGGGGTATAGGGCAAAGCAGCACTGTCCGCGGTTAGTAATTGATGGGTGACCGCTTTGCGAACCTACACCAGCTAACACTGCGTGCCGTTGTCACACCCCTGAAAACAAGGTACTCAGGCGGCCTATAACCTCAGCTGTTGAGACCGCTTAAATAAATAAAAAAAAAAAAAAAAAAAGAATATTGCTATTCGATAAATTGATTATGAGCATTATGATGTATGTAGCGAGTCGAAATTTAGGGTTGGAGAGAACAAGATAATCAATCAATCATAATATATTAGATGGATACTTGGGTTAGACAAATAAATACCGATATACTTATTAGAGGAAGAAACAAAACGGTACAAACTGAAGACAGAACAAGTAAGAGAGCAATGAAGTATGAGGAGAAACTAAGGACACCATAGAAAAGCCTAGCATAAGATTGTTGGGTACAAATATCAAGAAAAGAAGAAAGATTGGATGAAGAGAATTCATTGATACAGACCAAATATTTGTACATAGTATTAGTTTTTATACCGCAAGATATCAAATAAAACATATACTATTTTATTACTACGATTTATAAGAATAGATTTGTGTGTCAGTAATGATGAAGAAATATTGGATTTTACCTTTAATAATATAAATGTGCGTAAATAGTATACGGTACGGCCAAGGTGTAGTAGTCACTCCGATAAGTGGAACGATGTAGAATTTTTCATGAGATTTCATATATCAGAGAATACAGTATTGCATTTATTTGAAAACATTGAAGACAAGTTGTTATTTTTATCAAAACGGTACGTTCTTGGAATATGTGACTATTAAAATTATAATTCCAAATATTCCGTTTTTAGGAATCAAGGTGTTGGCCACAACTTGAATTAAATTGTGACCAGAGATGATTCCAATTTTTTACTTTCTCTTTCCAAGAAATAGAATCTGTCTTCTTTGGCTCTATTACATCTTTATATTCATAAAATCAAAACAAACATCAAACTATAACCTTCAACGTCATATGAAAAGTGACAGCCAAGTTACCAATTTTATAAAATAAACACAAATTTTAACCTTTTATTCGTTAACTGCCAGTTAACTATCTGGAAGATAAAATTTCGTGGAACAACCGAAAAACTTTAACCTCCTGACAAGTAGGTAGAATAAATTTATCTCTCAGATAGTTAACTGAAATTATATCAGAACTTGGTACAACTGGCCCTTAAACGATAAAAAATAATATTTGATGATACAGAAACATACCTTCTTATTTGTTTATTTTCTATTTATATATCAGAAATTTAATTTTATTTCGTACTTTTATTTAATTTTTTGACATATATTTCAATAAGAAAACAGCTTCACAATCAAAATAACATGTGTCACATTTCGAAAAAAATTTAAAATTTTTGTGTTTCCATGGTGTACAAGGAGTGCAAGACTTATGAAATCTAATTTCTTTATATTTTATTATCTCTAAATCCAATGAAAATTAATAAAATTAATGTAATCAAAACAGATGTAAAATTAAGTTTAACCGTGTTTTTCACGAAAAACTGTTAAGGGCTTCAAGTAAACTGCTACTTCCGGTTGACCAATTTTATCGAAAATCTAATCAGTTCTTCATTTAAATATAAGAAGCAAAAATTCTCAAAATAGTATTTTTTGGTATAGTATTTGAGTTATGCGAGACGAAAAAATTGCCACAGACTACACATACACACACACATACATACATACATACATATATACATACGAACATTTAAATTATTAAATAAAATTACATCCCCCAAGATGTTAGTGGAGGAGGAACCACAGGTGCTGTTGGGATCAAAACTAAAGAGATCTCATAATCTACAATCCAGATTTTAAACAGACATCAAACCATAAATTTGATTGAGTGATATCTTCACTGTCATAATTTAAATAATGCTTCATATAAATTTGTTACGAAGAATATATTTTATTTTTAAGTTCTAAATGTCTGTAGAAGCGTTTAAAATGATACGAAATTGTGAATCTATCAGAAATATTAATTTCCTTCCAATTTAAAAAATAAACAAATCAAGTGTCGTTCTCGTTGCTTGTCGCTTCTTCAACGTGATTGAATTTCTTTCCCTCGGCAACTTAAGACATCACCACACAACACAGCTATATTTACCGTGAAGTCTCCCACACACACTTAGAGAAACATTGAACGATCGCGACGACGAATGAGAACTCATTCCAGAGAGGACGAGTCCTGCATTCTTTCAGTTTACTCTATCGGGTTTTGCTAGAATTGGATCATTGTCGAATTTAAAGAGACGAATTATAATAGTTATTTACTTTACAAGTGGGCAAAGTATGGAATTATCCACGAGAGAAATTTTAGCACAATCGTGTGATAATTTTATCGAGTGGGTAATTCCACTTTGCCCACGTGTGAAGTAAACTATTATAATTCGTCTCTTTAAATTCGACAATGATCCAATTCTAGCAAAACCCGATAGAGTAAACTCTTAATAAATGCAAAATTTATTAAAGAAATATTATTTGACAGTGACATATGCTTTAAATTTTTTAAATTAAAATGTCAATCGAAGTGGTTACTAAGGTGTTTTGTATTATGTATTATTACCAAGGTGTTGTGTTATTATTATTGTGGATTTTCACTAGTGGATTTTCTCAAAATTACACCCACTAGTGGGTAATCTGTTACTTTCCTTGTTTAAAATCGCCATAGTTATAGAGCATTTATTGAGAGGTGTTGGATAAAATAAATAACTAACTCTTATTTTATCTTATATTATTAAAACAAATTACATCCTATTTTAATAGTTTTTTGTGTTTTCACATCAAAATTCAAATAACGCAAGTCGCTTCTTGACGTGACGCAGTTTTGGTGGAGCAAATGAAGGAGTTCATTATATCATTTGTAAAATAGAAATGTGGCGAATAGGAATTTCATTGCTATTTTCGTATATTGCTGTAAATTTTTACCTATTCATTTTACAGTAAAAGTGTAAATACATAAATTTTTCATAATTTACAAGTGCGTGCAAAAAGGCCCATTCGGTTACCTAAATATTAGTATTTCGCGATATATCAAACAAATTATATTAATATTTATTAGGAACATTGTAACACGGCCTTGGAAAATTAAAAAATCTGTTGTGGGCAGCACAATACCTCCCGCAATAGATTTCTTATCGAACAATGCAGGAACACGGACCACCACTATCAAGAAACGCTCAAGCCTTCAAAAAATTATGTCACATGTCATAAAATGACTTTTTTCAACCGTTGTTTTGTTTTTTCAAAAAACAGGTTAGCAGATTTAAACGAAAATATCAAAATATATTTTTTCTTTAATGTGTTGTAATTCGTAAATGGTGACAGTAAGAGGAAAATGTTTCAAACAATAATTGTAGATAATACTATTTAAAACATTATTCTAATAACAAAAATTGTCATTAAATCATAATGTACTGAGACATTTCAAAATAACTTAATAGGGCTTCAAGTAAACTACCACTTCCGGTTATTGGATTATCACCAAAAACTAATCAGATCTTCCAAAGGGAATACAATTGATATACAGGTTGTTTCATAACTTCGAGTACATACGATAATGGTATATGTTGTTTGATATTCTGATTACGAATCTAAAAGAATTTTTTTTAATTCGAAAAATTAAGGGTTGTTTACCTAAAACATTTTTTGTAGTACTGCACTGCATTCGATTTTCTATTAAACACAAACAATGAAGTAGGTAATCAACAATTTAAATTACATAATACTATTAAAATAAACAAACAAAATTAAATTATTTTTAATGAAACGATAATTATTTACATAATCATCCACCCAGTGGCAGTGGCAACGAAAAATTTTGGACTGGGAAACATGGAAAATATTTTGCGATTTAAAAAAATATTATTTTTGATTCGTAATCAGCATATCAAATAACATATACCATTAACGTATGTACCTGAAGTTATGAAACACCCTGTTTACAAAATATCAAAATTTTCAGTTTAGTAGTATTTGAGAAACTGTAACTCCAGAGATCCACACAGACAGACAGACATGCAAACACACATACAGACATCATTGCGAAACTATTAATCTAGGGACCCTAAAACGTGCTCATCCACTGAAAACTCACTACCCAATTTTTAGCATGATTCCTATACCTCCCTTATAGGATGTGGCGGGAGGTAAAAGAAATGAACTCTCTACTTCGCCAATTGTAACGGAGATACAAAAAGGTATGTGCGAAAGCAGAGTGCCACACCAAGAGTAAATGGAATGATGACATTTATTTTTATCTTCTTGTGACAGTCGACTGACATCTAGCGGCCAACTGAGAAACTTTGTTAGCTTTTCTCAGTCGAGCGACAGGTTTAAATGAAGAATATTTAATTATTAAGCAGACACCTGGCTCCCACGCTTTTCTCAAAAATTTATACAGCAAAATGAAACTAAAACAAGGCCTTTCAGGATCTACTTACTGATAAAGTTCACAGCGTACAAGACAAGGAGTATTAAACTTAGAAATTCTCCTTTGGAAGTATGTTTCTTTTGCTCGTCTTTCATAAAGATAGTTTATTTTTAATAAGTTTCCGGAATAGAATATTATTATGACAAGAGAAACACAATTCATGCTTCCAAGATTTAAATTTTAATAGATAAAGTTCTTATTAATTATAATTCTCTGAATCTGAAAAGATGTCTCAGTTATTTGTTTGTTGTCATAGCAACCATGATGTATTATTAGAAAAATTGCAATGGGGTATACCAGTATAATTGAAATGAAAGTGTTGACAACCGTTAAATAATTATTGTACAATTAGGATAATTTTGGCAGATATATTGACGTACTATAGTACATTTGGACGTAACATAAAACAAAATTTGCAAGAAGAATTAACTAATTAATTCCGATGACGAAATTGAGGACAAAACACTAAATTTTGAATGTTATTTACGATAATTTCACTGTTCGAGGTTGGCAACACTGACTGTCAGTTTCAACTGACAACTGACATGTGTAAACTTAACCTATATTGTAATTTGTTTAGTTTTTTCGAATTTTAGATTTGAAATAAAACTTAATATGTACCTCGGCACTGAAGTTCCTTTTTATCACTCACTTGGTTTATTTTCCTCGGTCCAACGGGCCCCGAAAACTAAATTTCCATATTCGTGATTAAAAGTTAAACTTCAGTGCCTTGATACGCAAATAACTATAAATTATTTTTACTTAATTTTGTAAACAATAAAATAGAACATTTATGTGACTACAATTATTTACGATTCCTACTGTTTGAGATCCACCAAAACCTCTACAATGACGTCACGGCATTTAAAAAAATCATTATAGCTTAAGCTAATAACAATTAAGGCTTTTTAAAAGTGCAGATAGTCTTCAATTTAGCTAATTTCATAAAAAAAATATTTAAAAATGGTGAAAGACCCCAATGTGAACAGAATAATTTAACGTGTTAAACGGCTTTATGAAAATAAAATTACACTTATATTAAACTGAGAAAAAAATAACAATATAATTATATTATCAGAGATAAACAACGTCAAAATTGGAAGCAAAAATTAAATTAATTAAAAGTTTTGGATGTAGCAACCGTGAAATAATTCGCTAGAGAAAACCAAATAATATTTAACTTTTGTGTTGGCGGCGTCTGTGTGTGTTCTGTATTTGACTGAGTATTATTTATTCTGAAATGAATGTATCTTTTCATGTATATTTTTGCTGTATTTTCAAGCTCATTTATCAAGTTCCTTTCAAGCTTTGACCTTTTGAAAGCCTTTCGGCTTTTCATTATTTAAAACATGTAGGACGCATAAAGTTGTACACTTTGTTAATAATAAATATGTATAGGTTGACATGACTGTCAGGTTTGGGAGGTATACACATATAAATTACATTTTATTCAAATACAATACAATAAATATTTGCACAAGCCAGAGATCGTGGGTTCCAATCCTACTGGAGAGTATGGTCGTTTATGTTCAAAATTCAAAATCATCTACTCATTAAGTTCAACCATACGGGCTGAAGATAGCGCAACATGGACATGACTTATTTGAAACAATATATCATTATTATAATAAATGAAACATATCATACCTACATTTGTAGATAAAAGACATTCTCAATTGTAAACATGAAATTTGAAGCTTATATTTTCGTACTGTAGCGTCACCAATATTACAATTTTTGACCTGTTACAATACCTCCCAGCTACATATAAGATGCAAAATAATGCAAAACATAATTTAACATTCCTACCTTACATCCATCGTAGTAATTGACTACTCAAACTCGATGGTCCAAACCAAAGTCCACTTCCATTGCGATCACTGTGTACACTTCAGTCTAGTTTATTGCAAGAAAATTAAACAAATCAACTTAATGCACATAAAGTAAATGCTGCTACAACATCTCGAGTCACTAGTAAACAAAATACAGCACTTGTTTCACGGCGAATTCACTTTTATTTCCATCGATTACAATGAAAATCAACAGCACAAAAACACAAGCTAGTATTCTAGCTTAAACGTCATATACTGAACAAGCGACAGTCGAGCGCAGCATAGCACTCTATGTTGAAACAAGTTTGTTAATTTCTAGTCATGGCTTGCTTTGTTCTACGTATGAAACAAGTTGAAAATGTATTTAAATATAGATTGGCAAAGCAAAATTTGTCCCTAGTATGTGCTAACTTTAAATCCCCAATGTCAAATAAACAATGCCTATTTCTAAAAATTCTGTAATTTTTTTATAAAATCACAATTTAGCGCTAAATTGTCGTATGTACTCGAAACTTAAGAAACTTAAAGAAATATGTTTGAACTTTATTGCCCTGTTTGCCAAGTAAGCCTATGATTTTTTTGGCACTGCGTACGAGCTGTCAAAGTTGGACATTTTTTGACATCAGGAACAATGTTTCTATATGGGGGTGGGAGGGGGTGTAATGGCTTTGATATCATATTGACTAGCATCACAGTGAAGAGAACATTTCAAAGTTTCTAAAACTTAAAGAATCATCCAATTTCAACTAAATGCAACCGAGTTATGGTATTCTGAAATTTAGCCATTTTTTGTGCATTTTCAAGAGCTGCGTTGATTTTTCCTCGAGTTTAGTATATTTTACAACAAGGAATGGAATGGCACAAACGATTACGGTTTTCCAGTGTGGAATTTGCCATTCTGTTACATGTTGTAAAGTATACTTTCTATAACAAGATTTTGGAAATTATACAAAAAATGTAAAATACAAAACTGGTTAAAACGTCAAACTCAAATAAATAAAATTAAAACAAACAGACGTAACCATAGCAACCGAACCAAGATACTTCATATATCGTGATAATGTGCGGCTCTGATTTGTCGAATTTATTTCAAACGTGGCATATAGAATTAGTTGTGGAATGTGTAGTTTTCAAAACAGTGTTATAGAATAGTATATTCTACAACAAGTAATGGAATGACACCTATTACATTATACGAGCAAAAATTTTGTACTCCGAGCCGAAGGCGAGGGCTATGGTTTGCGAGTGTGGGATATGCCATTCCGTTACATGTTGTAGATTTACACAAAAAATACAAATATAAAACTGTTGAAAACGTCAAACTCAAATAAATAAA
This sequence comes from Poecilus cupreus, assembly GCA_963942605.1. Classification (NCBI taxonomy): domain Eukaryota; kingdom Metazoa; phylum Arthropoda; class Insecta; order Coleoptera; family Carabidae; genus Poecilus; species Poecilus cupreus. The sequence goes on along the minus strand of OZ012722.1, from coordinate 18,604,526 downwards.
ATTAAAACAAACGTACGTAGCCGTAGTAACTGAATCAAGATACTTCATATATCGTGCTAATATGCGGCTCTGATTCGCCGAAATTATTCCATAAGCAGCGTATGGAATGATAGTTGTTCCAATATAGTTTTTAGTTCTAGAATGTGTAGATTCCAAAACAGTGTTATAGAAAAATGTTTCCAATACATTTTCAACGTCAATAATGTACTTAAGTATTACTTTTTTACTTTTTAACTCCCGCCAGGAATCATGCTAAAAATTCGGTAGTGAGTTTTCAGTTGATGATTTCAAAAACATTAAATATTCTGTATATATTTTTATCAACTTTCTAAGCGGAATGTAAATTTAAAAATAATATCATTAGAGTATGTAATATTGAAAATTTTGTAATAGATATAAATGATAAAATATTCCCTGACGTATTTCCTTTCCATTTGTCATAAAATATGACGTCATTCATACCTTTTCATTTATTTATTTTTCTCTTCAGGGACTACGAGTATTTTAATAATTCAGCTTGACAAACCAAATAAACCAAACTTTCCTGAATCTACCTTTTGTATGATTATTTCCGTTCAATCATTAATTTTACCCGCTGTGTCCGCGTCGGCGTCGATGTCCATCCTCCAGGAACCACTTTGTTGTCCCCAGGGCGCCATTTTGTAGCGTTCACATTTACATTGGGAATATATCGTTCTTTTCATTAGCACTCGACATTTAAAAAAATTAATTATTTATTGTCGTGCGCTTTAAACCTGAACAGATTATATCGCGAGTTGTTTAAGGGTGGCTTGGGAAAAGATTTAAATTTTATATTTATATTTTTAAGGAAAATAATTCTTTGGACTTAAACTATGATTCGATTCCTAACGCCGATAATAATAATGATAAAAAATCAGATGCGCCCAGCACATAACCTCCCGCCCAATACAACTCTTAAACGGTACAAAATAGTATTTGATGATGAAGAAACGTACCTTCATATTTGTTTATTTTCTATTTATATTTGAGAAATTTAATTTTTTTTCGTATTTTTATTTAATTTTTTGGCATATATTTCACTAAGGGCCGATATTTCCATCTACGAATAAAGTACCGAATAAATTATTCGCCGAATAAATGAAAAATGTTGCATCGAAATCATAGCTCAAATGATACTTATTGCTCTAGCTGTCATTTTTTTATGCGTATTTTTTTATTTATTCGGAAGTTTATTCGTAGATGGAAATATCGGCCCTAAGAAAACAGCTTCACAATCACAATGACATGTGTCACATTGCGTAAAAAATTGGAAAATTAATGCCCATATTCATAGTCGATGCTCACTTTGGTACTTGAGTATTACTTCGCCAAGCATTACTCCCAGGGGGAGGAAACTTTGATGACAAATGTCAGTACAATGATATGATTAGTGTCACTCCACTCCTTAAAATGTGGAGGCGCCACTTTATAATAAAATAAGCTATTGGAATCGAGTTACTTTGGAAAAAGAAGAAGAAATCACTGTCAATTTTAGTGTCAAAATTGATGTTGATAATTCGTTCTCGATATTGTCGTTTATTATTGTGTATAAATATTGCAACAGGTAAGTGTTAAATTTAATATTCTGTTTTATACATCACATACACACTTCAAATATAATTTCAATACATTAAAAATAAATCACTGTATATTTTATCATTAATTATTATATGTACACAACTATATTATAAAGCAATGTTAAAAGTTGTATTGCACTCATGCATTTTCCATATAACAAATATCCACTATGTATATTTCTTCCAATTCCTTTTTTTATCCGTTTCCTCTCCTTTCTATTTTAGAACAATGCTTAATTTATGTTGAATAAAGGGATGCTTAATTAAAGACGAAAGGCTATTTCGTTTCCCTAAATGTAAGGAAATGCAACAATTTCGGATGGATATACTTGGGTTAGATGTAGGTAACGTCAGATAAATTCCTAACGATCAACAAACGGACATGACCATCTACAAACTAACAGTGAAAGACCTTTTAAGAGAAAATGTGAGACATCCGAACATGGTGTAGTAATAAAGGTTTCTTTAATATAAACATTATTAATAATTTAAACCCTTGTAGGTTTTTGAAAAAAATGCGATTACCAGTGTCTCAGTTGAGTGACCGGGAATGAACATTCTACGACGAAACTGTAAAGAACCGACTAAAGATTGTGACAGGGAACAATACCATTCGACAACTAAGGACCTGGCTTAGCAGTGTTACAAGAAGAGACCAAGTGGACAGACTGAATAACTAATTGTTTAACAAAACATTTTCTTCTTCACCAATACAATTGGCTCAAATAAAAAAATCAAAAGTTAGACGTTTTACGGCACAAGACAACACATATAACTGTAATTGAAGGAAAGGGGTTACAAAGAACGAAAAATAAAGAAAATTTTATAATGAATTCATAGATTAATAGACTCCGAAGTTAATCGAAGACAAATATCGATGATGCGAATCTACGGTATGCTAGTTCTAGAAGTAATAAATTTCATTTTTATTAAATATATTTGTTTTAGGCTGTACAACAGTATTTGGATATCTCCACCAGGTTGAGAAGTATTCATATAACACAACAAGCATTTGGATGTCACACCCACACGGCGTCGGTTAATCATAAAAGAATAGTAATTCGTGCTGGTTATTAAATGGAATTTTTAATTTAACTTATTCACAAGAGGATTTTTTTTGCGAGTATAAGCACTGTTTTAATTACATTTTGATTATTCTTGAGCACAATTCCTCGTTTCTCTTATAAATTTACTTTTACAATGAAATATATTATTAGTGGCACTTTAGATAATAACAAATTGAATCAAATAATCACATAATAATAATAATCATCACTAATCAGTCGTTCGGCTTTTAATAAGCTGACATGGATTTTATATTACTATTTTTACAAATCCCACACCCGCATCCAAATTCATTACAGTTTGCAGCAGTAAAATTTACATGTTTTAAGAGTTTTTGGAACTCAAAAATAACATGTTGTATTTAAAGAAACAAAATATTATTTGAATTTAAAATTCAATGTAATATATTTTTTTAATACAAGAATTTTTGTGTTTAAACTAACTTATAAATGATTGTAATATCTTTAACTACAAATATTTAGAAATTTGTCGCTAAAAGCTACAGATTTTATTTGAATGTAAAAGATTGTGTAAGACTAAAAATATTTTTATAAGAACAAATTTACAATTTGTCAAAATTTGCACTTAACGAGGAAAATCATATTGAAAGTGTTAATATGTATTCTTAACCCTTATTTTGTAGTAAAGTTATAAGGTTTCTAATAATTATATCAAATTCTCATTTTCAATATTTTAAATAGAGCTTTTCATAATAAATATTAATATTAAAAATTAATAAATTAAATATTATTAGAAATCTATAACATTTTTGTCTAAATAATTAAATATGTGTGAACAGAATTTAATTGAATAAATATATTCCTAATATTTACTCTTATAATTTTGTACAAGTACAACAAATATAAAATAAAAAGTATCAAGGAGGCTAAAAAAACAATCTTCTATCCTTCTATTGTCATCCTTGTCTAATTTTAGTGTCACTACACCCCCCTGCGGGGGCAGCACTTATGCTCAAGACTCGTAACCATAGAGAGGGCGATCTGATTATGTTTCTAATTTGTGATTACTCCGGTCGTTCTCGACCTCAAGCACATGACATGTTTCATAGTCGAAGCTTCGTGAATTCTCGGCTAAGTACTAACCTTAAGGTAGAGATTTGGAGAATTTTTTGTTGTTGCGTTGGGAATTTTGATAATTTGACAGTTAGACAGTAAACTTTATATTAAAAAATCTGTTTTGGGCACCACAATACCTCCTGTCATAGATTTCTTATCTAACAATGCAGGAACACGGACCACCACTATCAAGAAATGCTCATCCCTTCAAAAAATTATGACACATGTCAAAAAATGACATTTTTCAAGCGTTCTCTTTTTTCTCAAAAAGCATAGGTTTGCAGATTTAAACGAATATGTCAAAATATAATAACGTGCTGTAATTCGTAAACGGTGACAGTAAGACAAAAATATTTAAAACAGTTGTAGATAATAATATTTGGAACATTATTCTAATAACATAAATTGTTATTAAACCATAATTTACTGAGATATTTCAAAATAACTTGACACAATGACAGCTAATGTCAAAATGTCAGTATTTTAATAATCAAATCTATCTAAAATTAAAAAAAAAGCATCAAGCATTACTCAAGGTTGGTCGGTGCTTGACTTGAGTCTGAGCATGCGCGAAGTATTACTTGTACACCAAGTAGCGACTATGAAACAAAATTTAATACTCAAGACATACTCAAGTATGAGTCGAGGCGAAGTACTGACTATGAATACGGGCATAAGTGTTTCCATGGTACAAGGAGTGCAATATTTATGAAATCTAATTTATTTATATTTTATTATATCTTACTTAATCTAATGAAAATTAATTAAATTAGTGTAATCAAAACACATGTAAAATTAAATATTCTACAACTTTCAAAATAACATAAATTGTTGAAAGAGGAAATCCGTGTTTTCCACGAAAAATTGTTAAGGGCTTCAAATAAACTGCTACTTCCGGTTGACCAATTATATCCAAAATTTAATCAGCTCTTCATTTCAATATAAGAAGCAAAAATTCACAAAATTGTATTTTTTAGTTTTATAGTATTTGAGCCCACAACAGATTTTTGTGGAAAACGATAGCGAAGTTTTCTTATTTTGAAACAAAAATATGTGCATGTTGGTGCTGCCGCCCAGCGACGAATATCAACATTACACTTAAACTCCGCCTCTATCTGCAGAAGTACAATCCTGGAAAAAATTATCGTTATGCGATATATCGATGTAAACCCACAACCCTAAACATGACACATGTTTAATATATAAAAGAGGACATTGCAGACATTTGTTTGTTCTCATAGCAGTCATGATAATTAAAGAAATATCATCACACTATCTCAGTTTTGCATGAAACTTTTTTAAATGTTGTTATTTGTTGGCCAAATCAGATTATTTATTTATATTGTATATTTACTCAGACTGAAATTAAATAAAAATATTTTGAATGAAAGTTTCTGCAGACTTGTTCATAAACAAACATTCGTTAAGTGAAAAACAAGTGAATGATATAAAACATCGAGTGGAATACGTTGACGGAGCAAGTTGATTGTTGTAAGTCAAGCAAGATGAAGGTGGCCGTGATCTTTGGTAAGTGAAGTGTGTGTATAAGTAGAGCTGATGCTGTCTGGGTACCTATTCTGTAACTTTTAAATATGACGTCATGTCGAAATGTAGCCGTGTTTTTCACAAAAAAACTGTTAAGGGCTTCAAGTAAACTGCTACTTCCGGTTGACCAATTTTATCCAAAATCTAATCAGCTCTTCATTTGTAATATAAGAAGCAAAAATTCACAAAATTGTATTTTTTGGTATTATAGTATTTGAGTAATGAGAGACGAAAAAATTGCCACAGACTACACACACAGTCACATACATACATACATACATACATACATACATACATACATACATACAGACATCATCGCGAAAATAGTAAAATCGTATTTTAGGGACTCTAAAACGTGCTTATTCATTGAAAACTCACTACCCAATTTTTTGACCAAAAACAATACCTCCCTTACCTAGAGGTAGGCGGGAGGTAATAAAAGGTACATTGTATTTCTAGATTATATGTTAAGTTTGAATTTTCTTCAAAGAAACTTAAATCAGGAAAATTTGTAATGTGTATTAAAGCACGCATTCGCCATCATAAGATATCATACAAAATGAATTTGACATGTACGTTTCTTGAATTGTGATCAGCGCCATCTCTTGATAATTTGAAAGCCCAATACACTATTGTGTATATAATTCTTGAGCAGACTGTACGACAAATACAGCATCTCCCGTGAGTCGCTTTCTCCGTCAGCACGCGCTAGCGTTGCCAGAGCTCGTTCCAGAATTACTAGATTACAGTGGTTATGCGAAACGACAAAATCGCCACAGTTTTCCGTGAAAAAACACGGTTAACTTTACATCTGTTTTGATACACTAATTTTATTAATTTTCATTAGTTTTAGAGATAATAAAATATAAAGAATTAAATTTCATAAATCTTGCATTCCATGTACATCATGGAATTTTTATTTGTGTTTTATATCGTTGTAAAGCAAAAAAACATCTCTATTCAAAAATGTCATGGCTTAGTATGACCTCCATATGAAAAACAAAAGTTGATACAAGTAACTCGTAAATGTTTAGATATAAAATTTTTTTGATAACTTCTGCAAATTCACCATTAAAAAGTGTCATAAGAAAGTGCAAACCAAAATCTCGTATTATGTTATACAACGAAGTTATCAGCAAAAAAAGAAAATGGCCAAATTTACATTTTTGCCAATATCTAGTGACCTATGCATTCAATTGGAAAAACAAATATATGTTCAGACTACCCTACTAATCAGGCAACTTTCGTCTAATTTAACCAACCTCGTATCTCTTACGGTGCTCGATATCCCAATGCATTCGTACCTAAAATGGGATACACTGTACAACGTATTAAAAAAAAGAACTATAGTGATATTCACCTAAGAATGGCATTCTTCGAATTCCATTCTGATGACGTCACAGAAGGGTATGAATTAAGTGATCCACATGCGTTATTAGCAATGCTTTTGTCTGATGTGTTGCTAATGTCACGAAGCGTGTGTTGACGTACGTCGCTACTTACACCGTATAGGTGACAGTTCAATATTCACTGTGTTTATATTCGCATTCAGTGATTGAGTTAAATTTAACGAATAAATATGAGTGGTAAAACATTATCTAAACGTTGCAAGAAATTATTTTGAAAGCTTCGGCATTTTTTCATGAAGAAAAACGTATAGATGGTCCACTAATTCCATTTTTTCTGCAGAAGATGTAAGTTTTATATTGTGAGGTTATGTTATCAATTTGACATAAATGTTATTATTATCTATTTTCTTATATATTCTTCGTTATTATTATTATTATTATTGTCTTAGGGGATTTGTGCAATGTTGAAATTTGAACGACGCTAGGAAATAAATTTGTAAATACTTATTTCTACTACATTGCCAACAGATGTCAGTACGGTCAATCGAAATTTCAATTTTTATTAGTACCTCATATAAATGAAGTGTGTGACGTCATCACATTGGGATGCCATTCTTAGGTGAATATCACTATACTTGATCTTTTGCAAGGTAATAAATCCTAATACTATTTGGTATATTAACGGATCTATATATATATATATATATATATATATATTTCTATAGATTCATCACGCAACTTTGCCAATTTCTAGAGCCTAGACGGATTGGTAGATTTGAGTGAAATCTTCATAGATATGTAGAGTTTGATTAGGATTAGCCCCTTTTTATGAATTCACATTTTTCCTATGCGTGATGTGCGAGAAAACTTGAAAAAACATGCATTTTTGGGCCAAAATCAACTAAGAGTGTGGTGGCCGTGAAATTTTTAAGATGAACATCTATGACAAATTGTCATTTTTGACAGTTCAGTTTTAAATTTTGAATATAAATTACATTAATTGTAGACAAGTTGGAGAAGTTTTGTAAATTTATCTGTGTTTTGAATAAATGTGCAAACATGTTTAATATTTTGTGAATTTTAAAAAGTTAATTTAAGCAAATTATAAAAATGTCGAATAATTTTTTTTTGCTTTGATTGTATATTGACGGCCCGAGAAAAGTTGGTATAACACGATTAAATTTAGTAAAAATAAAGTAAAACCGCGAAATATAAAGCTAATGTAAAATACAAATTATTATTAATTATTATTGACCGTACTTTTAAATTAACACGATGACAAAAGAAATGTCAGATTGACAGAAGTCTGTATTACATGATCAAAAATTAATATATTATGTTTATTTAATTTTTTTTTAAATCACTTATTGGGTATCCGAAGAAAGGTCCCGAAGGGACGAAATAAATGATTATATAAAAAAATGGAAGTCAACCGATTGTCGATTGTTTTTCAAAAAGTCATCAAAAATATATCGTGTTTGGTATCAAATGAAAAGTCTTGAATAAACATGTTCTAACGCTTTGTCAAAAATGTGAACCGACTGATATTATAAATTTTTTTTTCTAAATGTCAAATACGATCGGCAATTGTTTTTTCTAAAAATTCATAGAAAACTGACTTGTGCGGTATCAATTGAAATGTTTTAAAAGTGGGAGGCTGAAGAACGTAGTGACTACCCTTTTTTTTACAAATCATTACGATTGCCAATTGTTTTCATAAAAATTACTAGAAACCTAACTTATAAGTATTAAATGAATTTTTTTGGTAACAAGTAATAAAGAATCGCAGTGACGAAATTTTTTTATCCCAAATCGTTACGATCGGTAATTGTTTTTTTTTAAGAAACCTGACTTGTTGGGTATTAAATGAAATTTAGGAACAATAAGTTGAGAAAGTTGAGTAGTGAGGACCTTTTTTATCACAAATCATTACGATCGGCAATTGTTTTTGTACAAATTACTAGAAACCTAATTTATAGGGTATTAAATGAATTGCTTTAGAAACTGGAAGTTAAGAGATTCAGATTTGTCGAAAATTGCGACCGGTAAACAGTCAATTTAAAAAAAATGGAAAACACACTACTTCCCTCAATGGAAATCACTCAACTCTCCACAATGGTATACACATAATTTCCCGCCATGAAAAACATATTACTTTCGCCAGTTGTAAACACATAACTTACCTCAGTGGAAAGCGCACAACTTCCCTCTATAAAAAACATACATCATTCCACAATGGTAAACATGCAACTTTCCTCAATGAAATACACACAACTTCCTTCAATGGAAAACACATAACTTCTTTCAATGGAAAACATACAACTTTAATAGTAAATATGTAAATTTTCGCAATGGCGAACATAAAACTTCCTTACAGTGTTAAACATAACTTCCTTTCAGTGGTAAATACACAACTTCCTGGCAATAAGAGACAGACAACTTCTCATAGTGATATGGAAGTTAAAAACGAACTGACGACATTCGCCAATGTTAATGACATGAAAGTGAGGAACGAAGTGACGAGCTTTCTTCGCCAATTTAGTTACATGAAAGGGAGGAACGAAGTGATGACAGTTCTTCATCAATTGTATGGTCTCATATGAAATATTTTTAAGAAAGCACTATGATTCAGAATTCCATACTTTTAGTTAGACCCTAAATTAAGTTGAAATCTTCTTCAGGGTCGCGGAGCATAGGGGTTAGACCAGCAGGTCGAATCGGTATGCAGAACTAATTACCTTTCTCCTATTATGTTATAACTAGATAAGGTTTGTGAGACTTTCAGAGATGGCGGAGCCCTAGCTGAGACACCCGCCGTAGGCGGGGGTCGACGCTAGTATGTCTCTATTCCTTGAACTATAAGGGTTACAGTTTACATAAACCAGGGTTAAGCTAAATTTTTTTGTACATTTTTATGTCAATTTTTTCAAAAGTTAAAAATTGAACGTATCATACACGTAAATTCGTTCAATGTTTTCGTCAATTTTTAGTGTCAATAAAAAAATAGTAATGGTTCTATTTGCTTCAATGTTTCTGTACATAAATTGCGCACAGATACAAAACGCAAAATGTCAGTTATGCAGCCGAGAAGTACAATTTGAGGTTGGCTGAGGTTCGTTATTAAAGCCAAAGTCAAAAGATCTTCGTTGTCCATGATAAAATACAGGGTGTTCATTTTAAGTGGTACACTATTGCTATTTCGAGAACTATAAGAGCTACGAGGTCGGTTAAATTAGCAAACAATTTCTATATTATAAGACAATTAAAATGAGCGAAACAAGAATTTTTTTAGACCAGTGGTTCTCAAAATGCGGGGTGCAACTTTCTTATTTTAAATGGCAACCTACTTTTTTTATTTGCTTATTCGATTCAGTATTTTTTTCTGAATTCAATGATATTCACATGTAATGACCAAATAATACAAAATATTTGAGAAAAATGCAAAATTAAAAATATATTTTTTTATTTAAATTTGCATATACAAAGTTTGCCATGGAAGAAAACAAATTATTATTCGATTCAGTATTTTTTTTTTTCTGAATTCAATGATATTCACATGTAATGACCAAATAATACAAAATATTTGGGAAAATGCAAAATTAAAAATATATTTTTTTATTTAAATTTGCATATACAAAGTTTGCCATGGAAGAAAACAAATAAATCAAACAATTTTTAATATTAGTTTTTTTAAGTGTACCTCTGTATTTCTGTATTGTACCAACTAAATTAATAATTATTCTCATAATTACAGTTTTTACCTCCCGCCTACCTCTAGGTAAGGGAGGTATTGTTTTTGGTCAAAAAATTGGGTAGTGAGTTTTCAATGAATAAGCACGTTTTAGGGTCCCTACATTACGATTTTACTATTTTCGCGATGATGTCTGTATGTATGTATGTGTGTGTGTAGTCTGTGGCAATTTTTTCGTCTCGCATAACTCAAATTCTATATTACCAAAAAATACAATTTTGTGAATTATTGCTTCTTATATTTAAATCAAGAGCTGATTAGATTTTGGATAAAAATGGTCAACCGGAAATAGCAGTTTACTTGAAGCCCTTAACAGTTTTTTGTGAAAAACACGGTTAAATTTCCTTTTTCAACAATTTATGTTATTTTTAAAGTTGAAGAATATTTAATTTTACATTTGTTTTGAGTACACTAATTTTATTAATTTCCATTAGATTTAGAGATAATAAAATATAAAGAAATTAGATTTCACAAATCTTGCATTCCTAGTACACCATAGAAAAATTTTCAATTTTTTACGAAATGTGACACATGTCATTTTGATTGTGAAGCTGTTTTCTTAGTGAAATATATTCTAAAAATTAAATAAATATACGAAAGAAAATTAAATTTCTCAAATATGAATAGAAAATAAACAAATAAGAAGGTATGTTTCTGTATCATCGAATGCTATTTTGTATCGTTTAAGAGTAGTATTGGGCGGGAGGTTATGTGCTGGCCACATCAGATTTTTTCAATTATTTCTGCATTTGATTTATTTGTTTTCTTCCATGGCAAACTTTGTATATGCAAATTTAAATAAAAAAATATATTTTTAATTTTGCATTTTTCTCAAATATTTTGTATTATTTGGTCATTACATGTGAATATCATTGAATTCAGAAAAAAATACTGAATCGAATAAGCAAATAAAAAAAGTAGGTTGCCATTTAAAATAAGAAAGTTGCACCCCGCATTTTGAGAACCACTGGTCTAAAATAATTCTTGTTTCGCTCATTTTAATTGTCTTATAATATAGAAATTGTTTGCTAATTTAACCGACCTCGTAGCTCTTATAGTTCTCGAAATAGCAATAGTGTACCACTTAAAATGAACATCCTGTATAAGTATGATAATAATATTATGTAGCAACTGACGTTACCTTGTAGGTTAAGTATAAATAAAACAAGTCGTAGATTCAATTTCTGGGCCAAAATGCGCATGTGCGTCTAACAAAAAATGGATGTACGTTGCAACCAGGAATATTTTATTTCAACGATTGACTTTCACAAAAATGTACAGAAAAATTAAATATAGAAAATTGACAAAAATGTAGAAAAAAAATTGAACGTGTCATATGGTATTTCCCCGTAATCTGATTATAATAATTTGTTGGTAGTGATGTGCGCAGTCGCCGTGAGCACCATCTACTCGCAGGCACCAGTACTACAGACGATTCCATGTGGTAATTGTTATGATCCAGTGTGCGGACGGCAACATTATGTAGGTCCCTATATTAATATACCCCAGGATTTGTATATGTGCTACGACAACCAAGAGTGCATGGACATGAACAACAGGACATTTATGGAAGACAAATTAGGTAATAAACCCATCTTTAAACATAAAACACATCATGTAACAACCACTATACATAATTCATTTCCCATTAGGTTACGTGTACCCAGCCGACATGAGCGATTGTGTGCTGGCCCCTAAAGTTATTTGCGGAAACTATAGGAATTTACCCCCATGTAATACAACAGCAACATAAACATCACTCACGCAGAATGTAACACTTGCTTTCTGTAATGCAATATAAACTAATCCACATAACCTGGTGCTTATTTCATCCTATAGTCTGTTCAATGAGACCTTTCATTAAAGGGACAAATACAGTTCTGTGATTGGTTAAAAAATACAGTGTGCCACAGTGGCGGCTCGTGACTTTATTTAGGTAAGGGCTGCAAAAAAAAAAAACTTACATTCCTTTAATATTAATTTATTTTGAAAGTAAAAATATATGGGGTCAATAGCTCCGTGGTAACGTATCGGACTGTGGATCGTGAGATCCCAGTTCGAATCCCACTGTCGACAGTTACCAATTTAAATTTACCCCTGTGGTTCCCCCTCCACTAACATCCTTGGGGGCTATGATTTGACGGCTGGTAACCGCACTTCATACGCAAAAATATATCACATACCGAGATCTGCGTAAGAAGAGTGCCACACCCATATTAGGTAAAAGGCGTGATGATATATTTATTTTGAATATTAAAAACATAGTCATTAAAGCTAAGTGGATTGTTTATTTATTTTTTTTTTTAAATAAAATCTTTTCGTCGTTCTTTTTGCATAACGAAATGCTCTATGACACGAGTATTTAAAAAGTTCTTCTATTCAATGGTTTTTCCAATAAAGACTGTACTGAATTCATTTTATCTTGTTTTTTATAATAATTATAATCTATTTATTTATATAATAAATAGTTATTTATAATAATAATTAGTTATTTATTTAATCTAAAATATCAAAACTTAATTATATAACAATTTAAAAACAATATACCTTTGAAAAATGCGTATTTTAGTCTACAACTTTGCTTTTATTACGCTCATTCTATCTATTATGGATATGGCGCTGCGATATTCGCAGCTCCACGCTCCATCTAAAACTACACAGTGTTCCCTTCACTGCACGCCCCGCTGTGACCAAACTTTTGGAATATCACGGAGCTGTTTCGAGAACAGCTCTTAGTGTGGTGGGGATAAAGGTGCTGCGTATAGCAACTCTATGCACCGGTGTATAATAAATAGTATATATCACAAGGGCAATATTTTCAAATTTAACAAAATTGTTTATATAAATTATACAATATTGTTATTGTGGATTATTTATTAATTATTATATATGTATATAAATAGATCATTTTTTAACTCAGGGCTGCAGCCCCGCAGCCCTTACCCACGAGCCGCCACTGGTGTACCATTACAAGCATTCGGCGGTATTCGCAACTGAAATCGCCGATGGCGGCAGCACTGTACCTATAAAATGGCTACTAAATGGAGTATTCGGAGTTGTAGATAACATGTGCAACATAAGAAAGTGTATCAAAAAATTAAATTAATTTTGAATAGACGTAGTTTTGACGTCTAATATTCTGTAATGGGGAGTATTGTTGCATATTCTATTACGCCGAGTACAGTTATACCACCCTTTTTGTTTTTATTTTTAAGTATTGACAAGACTAGCGCTGGGGACTCGTTCATCACTTTTGGAAAACTTTTTTACATAAAATGTTTCTATATATTGTATATTATATTATAATTACCTTCAAACGAGTCACTTTATTATTAAAATTAATATTAAAATGGTTTATTTATTACTTTATCCTTTAGGTACGGGTATGAGTTAAAAATATAAAACATATAAATAATGGTTTCGATAATGGTTTGTATTGATATAACTAACTAGAACAATACATTAAAAAATACATTTTTGTATTAAAAATATTCAATTTCACTGCTTAAATAACATATTCCAAAAACTTATCCTCACTGAAAATTGGTGAAGAAAGGTTAGGTTAGGTATCACACAAGCAATTATAAAAAACCTGGGAATATAAAATTCTCATCTATTCGGTCAATTCAAGTTCTCCATATTTGATTAATATTTACACTTTACTTGCACCCTTTCTTGGAAATAAATGGAAACTATGTAACACATTCTTGCTGGCATACGAAAATAGCAGCCATGTACACAGCAGTTTTTGTTGTGATTTTTTCTTGATTGTGGAACTCATTATAAAACGAATCAAATTTAATACGGTAGGTGAAGAACAAATAAATGAGAAAATAAATTAAATGGAATAATATTGCACTAAACATCTTGACAAATATCACTTCTATTAACATTGCATCAAATGCGTCATACACACCAGTACTCCACATAGCAGTTTATATTTTTACCACCAGATGGATACGGGTCCATTTCAGTTGCGAATGTGCAGAATATGTGGTGGGAGTAACTGAATCGACTGTAGCGTGAGCAGCGGACAAAATAAGCATTTAATTATGCTCATGTTACACTTTACTATGAAAAAATATTTGAAAATGGTTCAAATTTGTTGTTGCGGAGTTAATTGCAAAAATACAGGTAGAAATAGTAAGTGCAAATTTTACAGTTTTCCAACAGCAAGTGGAAAAGTGGCAAAAAGAAAAAAATTGAATTAAACCCGTAAAAAGAAAGAAATAAGTATGGTATAACCTTATTTTATAAGGGTCAAATTGAAATAAATTATTTTTATAGTCTTGGTGGATCACCGAGGATCCCAAAACCAATAAAGTTTATTTGTAGTGATCATGTTATTGAAGAAGTCAGAAGATGATTAACAATAGGCGTATTCCATTTGCCATCTGGATCAGATCTAACTTACACTAACTGAATGAGATTACTTGTTTGTCATTCCATTTAACTGGATCATTTCACCCCCTCCACATTACGGCTCTGAACCAAATGAACGAAGTAATCCATCTCGGCAGGTAAATCAGTTAGCTCAGATCATTTTGTCACGTGATTTGTGAGTGTTGAAGTTTAAAATAAAATGGATAAACTGCAGTTGTTTAACCCAGAAAGTAATATGACCTACGTGCTCGAATTACCAGAAGATGTTGTGAAAAGAGCAAGATCAGGTATGATGATTATAAATAATTCTTGAAATTAAATTTTGTTAAAAATATAACCTAATTTCAGATATGTTATACGCACAGAAACTGCTGCAAAACTACCAACATGAATTAATAAGTAGTAATGAAGAAAATAATATAAATAAAGAAGATAAGGATACGAATATTCAACAAAAGGATGCAGCAAATAATCAAGAAAGGGATACGTGGACTAGAAACGAGGCATTGGCTTTAATAGAGAGCTACAAAACAAGAATGGAAGAATTTTATAGTGTTAAAAAAAGAAAGCATGTATGGGATAATATTTCAAACGACTTATTAAGTATAAATTGCAACAAAAGTGCAAAATCATGTGAAGTAAAATGGAAGAACTTAGTGAGAACATATAAATCAGTTAAAGACAATTCTAGGAAAACAGGAAGAGGTGTTAGTAAATTTGCCTTCTTTGAAGAAATGGACGAAGTGCTGGGCGACAAACCTTCAGCGAGTTGTTCGCATACCTACGAATCTTGTGTTTCAACACCTAGTGTAGGAGAGAAAAGTAATAAAGAAATGGAGGAAGAAAATTTGAATAAAACCTCTGATGGAAAAAATAATCCATCAGTAAACGTAGACATAAACGAAAATGTCACGTATAACAGTCCGCAGCCTCACTGCAGTAAAGATAGTGCCCAACCAAATGTTGCAGAAACTACAGAAACCAGCACCCCCAAAAGGAAAAGATTGAGTCATTATGAAGACTTCATAAAACTAAAAAAACAAGTGTTATTAGAAAAATGCGAAGAACGGGAAGAAAGAAAAAAATATCTTGAAGAAGAAACAAAGAAAAAGGAAGACCGCGCTGAAAGGAAGTTATGTTTATTTGAAAGATATTTAGAAATAGAAGAGAGAAAAGTAAGGGCCCTGGAAAAATATTTGTCTTTAGAAAAAAATTCTTAATTTTATATATATAATGTTACCAGTATTTCAGAAGATTTTATTTTTTTATTTGAGAAGACTGATTTTTATTTTGTTTGTTGTTTTATTCATAAGTATTAATAGGAACATAAGACTGACAAAAAGTGTTAGAATAAAAGTACAAAAAATAAATATATATATTATACATCTAAAATAAAGAGTTAAAAAGTAATTCTCTGGTGTTTTCTGTATCATCTTCATTCTCCATCACGTCAATTTCATCATCATCCACATATATAGCATCTTCAACCAAATCATCTTGCAAAATACATATGTTATGCAACATACAGGCAACAATAGTACATTTAACTATAAAATTTATATTATTATTATCAAATTTTCTGAGACGTCTAAATCGGCCTTTTAATAAACCAAATGCATTTTCCACTACAATTCTTGTGGAAGAATGTAAATAATTAAATCTTATCTGGTTATTAGTTAAATGTCCATTATCTCTGTACGGTGGTACAAGCCATCGCATGGATGGGTATGCAGAATCTCCTAGTAAAAAGTAATTTCTAAACAAATTATTATCACTATTTGCCTTTACATATAATGATGATTTTCGGAGTACTCGAGCATCATGAAGAGATCCTGGCTCTCCGCATGAAACATCAATAAAGATTTTTCTGTGATCCACTGTTCCTTGAAGAAGAATGCTGTGCCACCCTTTCCGATTAATGTAATCGTGACTATCCTGTTGAGGACGTTTTATGGGAATATGCGATCCGTCAATAGCTCCTAAAACTCCCTTTAATCCTTTTTTACTTCTAAATTCTTCAGAAATACGCCTATATTCTCCATATTCTGGCCATTTTATAAACTCATTTCGTTTGTCAAACAATATTTCGACAACTTTGTTTATAATTCTGTACGCAGAACTTTCAGTCACATTGAATCTATCTGAAATAGTTCGAAACGTTTCTTGATTCGCCATGTACCATATAAAAATTAAAATGCTCGTGTATGAAGAAATCTGTTCCCGTCCGTGGTTAGCATTTCTTTCATAACCTGGAGTTATTAAATCTGCAACAATTCTGCATAAATACAAAACCAAATATCAATTTGTGTAAGGTATACAAACCTTTCAGAAAATTTGCTGTGTTCCTAGATAATCGGAAATGTTTTTTAAATTCTTTTTCTGAGTAGTTTGTAACTACACTAGAAACAAATGATTGTATTCTAATTCTTTTAGATCTTTGAGGAGTTTCTTCATCTGAATCGGTTTCAGATTCATCTGTTTCTTCTGTGCCATCAGATTCAGAACTTGAAGTGTCCAAAATACTTAGTATATCAGTTGGTCCTCCTTTAAGTAAACTTTCCTGAAATTAAATAATAGGTAGATTACTCATATGTGTACTAATTTTATTATTTATAAAATTGTTCATGGTATTGTATTATATTATTATACTTACTGTTATAAACTCGTCCATTTTCTTCTTAATATTATCCATTATAAATTACAATTATTTATAAGAATTTATAAAAGGTCCTTAATAACAACTTTCAGTATTATAGTTAGCTGCGAAGAAAGAAATACAAGAACTACAACTATCAAGGTATCAAGCTTTTATTTGAGGTTAGCAAACCATCTGTCAGTTCAAAAAATCCTGTTCCATTTGAATATCACGTGACATATGATCTGAACTAAATGAACTGAATTATCTAATCCGACTTAAGTGAACTGATCTTATCGGATGGCAAATGGAATACAGCTAATGATGAATTACATATAACGAAGTTTCGTAAGATGTTAAGGTGAACCATCCGGGCCAATACGGGCTGAAGATAGCGCAAGATGAACATGACTTTTTTGAAACAATATATCATTATTATAATGAATGAAACATATAATGTTTTATACCTACGTTTGTAGATAAAAGTCCAAAGTTTTGTAATAAATTTTAAAATGCCAATTTTGTTTACATATTATACATGAACACAATTTTCAAAGTAGTCAAATATATGCCACACATTCCCATGAACGACTACAGTAATGCAAATAATGTGTATATTTATAAATATAATCGTCTATAACATACTAAAATTAATTTACATTTGAATTTACAGTTTTTGAGAAACAAATAAAAATATACCAAAAAGTGTGTTTTTTGGTATATTTTTAATTGTTTCTCAAAAACTGTAAATTCAAATTGAAAATAAACTTAGTATGTTATAAATGATCATATTTACAAATATACGAATTATTTGCATTACTGTAGTCGTTTATGGAAATGAGAGACACAGTATCAAAGTTCTGAATTTTTGTTCAACTAGACTTCAACGAATATTTTTTTATAGTTCAATGTTTTAGCTATCCTTTTCATCCACATATATAAATACTAGAATGTTCAAAGACCTTACTGTAATAATTGTTTTGTTTTTCGATAAGAATAATTGTAAGAAAATATTTATTTAAATTTGAATTTGCAAAACAAAATTCATGGGAATGAACGAACCCACAAAAATTTGTACTTCATCTGACTCTGCAATGTACAAGTCACTGTAAAAAATCCATGAAATTTTGACGGATGGAGGGTGTTGGACCATAAAGAACATGAAAATAAATTAAGAATACAGATTTTGCTGTTTTTAACAAAATAAAGGATGCGTTCTTTCGACGCGTATGTTTGACCTTAAAAGTTACTGACGTTTGTCAACACTTTCGCTGTTATCAAATAAATTTGTCCAGATTTTGGAAATTCTTTTACATGCTTTACGGTAATATTACCATACTGACCTGTCAAAACAGTCAAGAAAATGAAAATAAAACAACGATATTATAGCGCTATTTATTAATACACACGGAATTAAGCTGTTCAGAGCTTCACCTACTGCGTTCCAAATATTTTCAGGCAATTCAGCATCGACAAAATCCACTTTTTATCTAGCCCTTATGAACACAATTGACGTTTAAGTGAAAAGATTATTTATAAATATGATACTATGATACAAAACAAGTGTAACCATGGTGTTAAATAAAAACAAACAGACTTACTTGATCACCTTCTAAAATTATAACAGACGTTATTCATTAAAGAATTTCAAAATAGTTATTTGTGTATCTAGAGCAGAAAGTAGTCTATTGCCGCTTGCGCATGCACATTGATGCCATGCATAAGCGGCAAGGACACTTTCTGCTCGAGAAACACACACTATTTTTTCTACGACCGATTCAATAATGATAAAAAAATCTGGATGAAAATATTATATTTGCCATTTTGTTTGAACTTTTATTCAGATCCATTCTGCAGTTAGCCATGTTAAACCGTTTCCAAGGCGATGGATACTGTTTCTTCTGTTATTTGTTTGAATCGAATTACAGCTATTAATGATTCAATTCAATTATGACGTTAAAATTTTGTTAAACATCATGGCATGATGGATAGTGACGAATGTGAAATGGAATGTACTCCACCACACATCAAAGAAGCTGCGAAGAATGTAATATTAAATCTATTACATGAAAAGTCGAAGAATAGGTATGAGAAGGAATATGCCTTGTTCAAACTAACTTGTCATTAAAAGTAAACTTGCTGTTATTATAAGATACAATTGTAAAATATTATCATGAACTGTTTTCTTTGACATAAAAACTTTCCATAATAATTGTCCATTTCTCTATTCTATTAGAGAAATTTATTTTGCCGCTCGGCAAGCGACAAACGTCAAATTTCTACTTTCAACTAACAGTTGGAAAGTCCATTTTCTGCTCGGTTGTAGAAAAAATAATACTAATTAATGACGTTAACGTTTTCATATTCTGAAACGGGTAAACTATTGAACAAACCACGGATGTTATGAGTCATAACAGGCCTTAGATGTCTTAAAATCAAACTGACATCTGCGGCTGTTATACTCATAACACCGCTAGGAATGTTAATAGCTATAATACTCGGAATATAACTAATAAATATTAACTTAAGAAAATTATTTATAAAAAGTTGTTTTCCATTTTTGCGTAGTATTTTCGTTATATTAAAAATATGTTTCGGTTCAGGTAACAAATCCTCGCAAATAAGAATTATTTAGGAAAATTTGACTTTTCCTATTTCGGCCAATGTTACCCCAATGGGGACCCGGTTTTAAGATACCAGCTATTCGTTAATGTTTAGTTGTATAGGGTGTTTCAGGACTAGTGTAACAAACTTTAACAGCTTATTCCTGAGGTCATTTTGAGCCAAAAATGTCATATGAACATATGTCCTATTCCTTCTAGTTACCAAAATACAAGAGGTTGAAGTTCTACAAATAACAAGAAATTTTCTAAATTTTGTAATCAAGGTACTTTCGGAAAACAAGAGTTTTATTGAAAAGCATAACTTATTTGTCTTAATTAATTTTATTTATTAATATTAACTAATACAATTTAGAGAACAAAACACACAATGACACAATTAAATAGACAAATAAATACATTCTAAACACAGAACATGGGAAGGTTGGCGTCTGTTTGGGTATCTGTCTTGGTATTCTCTAGACGCGTAACGGGTATTACCATTAGAGGAAAGGGTGGTATTATGGGCACCTGCAGGTAATATGGGCACCCCAAATATCTAATAAAGTAGAATGCGCATTCTATCGAAACCGCAAGAAACTAGTAGCAATAGTTCATAATTATACCTGTGGAGCACGGTGGCGTAGTAGCTGCTGTCATTATTGAAATACGGAGTGTGTTTGTACTGTGATCTAATCAAACCTTTTAAAGGTAAGGGTTTATAAAAATATTACTATTAGAACCACTAGGTATTTTCGAATTATGGTTACTGTTGTGTATTGTGCAAGTCCCATTGGTTTTATTACTGCAATAACATTAAAGTGTATTATTAAGGTGAACCGGTGATAAATGTTTATATTCCAGTATGGCGAGGTTGGTAATATGGGCACCTGCCGAGCTGATATTATGAGCCCTCACACTGAAGGGGCCCATATTTCAAGCACTACAAAATTTGTTGAATTTTTTATTGCAGATGCCACTTACATATGCGATTTTTGAAAATAAAATTTCTACAGTTTTATAAATGTAATCTCAGTAATAAAAAAAAAATTGTTTTGTACTAAGCGAGTGCACTTTTCCTGATTTTCACCATGGGGCTCATATTACCGACACAAATTCTATTTCTCAAAAAATGCAGTATTTGTTAAGAATATTTTTAAAGTTGATTCAAATAGGAATATCATATATACATTATACTACAAAGTAATTAGAACATATTGAAGTTTATTTTCTCCAATTTTCAGGTTAATTGAATCAAAATGGTAGCAGCTATAAGCAAAATACAAAATGGGTGCCCGTATTACCACCCTTTCCTCTACATAATCCATAAATAAAAATCATATCTGCATATCCAGCAGTACTATAACCATCCATTATGAAACAAAAATACAATCAAAAGTACAACAATTTTTAATTGAGACAAATAAGGTATGACTTTTCAATAAAACTCTTGTTTTCCGAAAGTACCTTGATTACAAAAATTAGAAAATTTCGTGTCATTTGTAGAACTTCAATCTCTTGTATTTTTGTAACTAGAAAGAATAGGACCTATATTCATATGACATTTTTGGCTCAAAATGACCTCAAGAATAAGCTGTAAAAGTTTGTTACACTAGTCCTGAAACACCCTGTATACATTTTTTGTGTACTTTTCGCCATTAAAAAGTATCATATCATATATGAAAGTACAAACCAGAATCTCTTATTATGTCATATAACAAAGTTATCAACAAACATATAAAATCGCTAAATTTACATTTTAGCCAATATCTAGTGACCTATGCATTCAATTGGAAAAACAAATACATGTTCAGACTATCCTTAACAAAGAGGCAACTTTCGTCTAATTTAACCAACCTCGTATCTCTTACGGTTCTCGAGATCCCAATGTATTCGTACCTTAAATGGGAGACATAGAAGAGGACATTGCACCATTGTAGACATATTTGTTTATTCTTATAACAATCATGATAATTAAACAAATATATCTTCACGCAATTTACTAATCTCAGTTTTACAGGA
This sequence comes from Poecilus cupreus, assembly GCA_963942605.1. Taxonomy (NCBI): domain Eukaryota; kingdom Metazoa; phylum Arthropoda; class Insecta; order Coleoptera; family Carabidae; genus Poecilus; species Poecilus cupreus. The sequence goes on along the minus strand of OZ012722.1, from coordinate 18,582,502 downwards.
AACGTTTTTTCTATTGTGTGTATGTGTTACTCAGGCGTGAGGTTATTTGTTAGCAAAATCTGATTATTTATTTATATTGTATATTTGCTTAGTCTAAAATTAAATAAGAATATTTTAAAAGAAAGTTTTTGCAAACACGTTTCTAAACAGGGCCGGATTAATACATTTTGGGGTCTGAAGCGGAATTATATGAGGCCAGGATATTCAAAGTTAATTAGGAAGATAATAAAACTGTAGTATGATTATTGATATTTTAAATTTATTACGAAATTTTACTTTATTCTTGAAAAATCTGATGTGGGCAGCACATAACCTCCCGCCCAATACTACTCTTAAACGGTACAAAATAGTATTTGATGATACAGAAACATACCTTCTTGTTTATTTATTTTCTAATTATATTTGAGAAATTTAATGTTCTTTCGTATATTTATTTAATTTTATGATATATATTTCACTAAGAAAACAGCTTCACAATCCCAATGACATGTGTTACATTTTGTAAAAAATTGAAAATTTTTAAATGTTTCCATGGTGTACTAGGAATGCAAGATTTGTAAAATCTAATTTCTTTATATTTTATTATCTCTAAATCTAATGAAAATTAATAAAATTAGTGTAATCAAAATACATGTAAAATTAAATATTCTTCAACTTTCAAAATAACATAAAGTGTTGAAAAGGGAAATTTAACCGTGTTTTTCACGAAAAACTGTTAAGGGCTTCAAGTAAACTGCTACTTCCGGTCGACCAATTTTATCCAAAATCTAATAAGCTCTTCATTTAAATATAAGAAGCAATAATTCACAAAATTGTATTTTTTGGTATTAGAGTATTTGAGTTATGCGAGACGAAAAAATTGCCACAGACTACACACACACACACATACATACATACATACATACATACATACATACATACATACATACAGACATCGTCGCGAAAATAGTAAAATCGTATTGTAGGGACCCTAAAACGTGCTTATTCATTGAAAACTCACTACCCAATTTTTTGACCAAAAACAATACCTCCCTTACCTAGAGGTAGGCGGGAGGTAAAAAAATTATAATTAAAAATACCGGCTTCCGCGTTCTAATTTTGTGTTTCAGTGTTTCCTTGTTATATTTTAGCAAAAAGGAAGCAATGCAAGAAAAAATGGAATTTCATGGATGGTAAGTGTAGGTACATATATGTTGCAAGAAATTTACAAAAATCAGTAATTGATTTGACTACGTTCGTCACCTAATTTATATTTTTATAAATATAATGACGCTGTACACAATAAAGACTATTGTGACGTTTGACTACTTGGCTATTGGGTTTCCAATATTAAAATACGCTAACTAGCGGCAGAATTCTGAACTATGTCTCGCGGTACATTGTGTTTTTGACGTTTATTCTGAGTTTTTATTTATTTAAAGAATTTGAACTTATTTGTTATTTTTTCTAAATTTATATGAACAGTAGTGACTATAGAAGAATTTCAATGTAAGTATTACATTTATCTATGACGTATTATTGAAATAAGTACTACATTTAATTTGTAGATTAGAGGTTAAGATAGAGTTTTCTCCAAAAAAAACCTGTTAAAAACAGAAATATTTGCATTGTTTATGGCTGCAGTTCTTCTGCTAATAAAAGTCGAACAGTTCGATTTCATTCATTCTCAGAAAAAGGTGAAAGACTAGTTTGTGTGAAGAATAAATGGGGTGTCACAATGATGTGTGACAGTGTGACAAATTAAAGGCATGGAAAAGAGCATTGAAAATTGCGATGATATTGTTGATATACTTCCACATAATATTATGTGGCCACTATTTATTATTTGCTGGCCTACCATGCTTCTAGAAGATAAAGAGCAACGTGCGAACTTGAATATACTATCTAAATATAAGCAAATAAATAAATCCATGCTACTATTTTAACTAAAAGTAAAATAAAACTACTGAAAACAACAACAAATAACTACAAAAATATTAATATTAAATACTACTAGAAAATATATACAACTACAAACTAATATCAACAAAGAAAAATGATAACCTATCTAAAACAAAATAATGCTACAGTTAATAACTACTTATCTACAATAAAAAACTACAAAACAACTAATGGCTAATGTAAATATAACTATAGTTAATAATTAATAATAAGAAAATCTAAACAAATCTACCAAATACACTAATAAAACACAAAATACCACAATGAAAGCACGCATTCGCCATAGAAGACCATACAAAATGAATCTGACATGTACCGCTAGAGATTTGTGATCAGCGCCATCTCTTGATAGTTTGGAAGCCCAATAATAAACATGCCGTACAATTTTATTTTATTTTTATTGAATTTATGAACGTGAAATAGGAAAAGTAGTATGAACAACTCGTGTTACAATGCCTAATTGGTCATTGTAACACTAGTTGTTCAATATACTATTTTATTTATGAAGTAGGATCACAATATTAAATGAGAAGTTTGCCATGATAACAAAATTTTTGCAAATTTGGCGTGTTTAAAAATTTTAATCACTCATTGCTTGGCAACCCGTGACTGCCCGTGACTAATGGGATCGTGTTACTAAACAACCGTTTTACAAACTTGAAACTAACAGTTAAACATCAATTTTACACACTTTCGTAGATAAAATTATTATTTTTTTAAATGCTTCAAATAGTAGTTACAGAGAAACATATTTAACCACTTTGATTTGAAGTATTTTTATATAATATAATAATTTTAGAAAATTGTACAGTTCTAAAACCGAACTTAAAACGTTGCTCTTAAAACACCCAAATACAGAGCTCGTGGTACCAGCCAATGTTCTTAAGAAAATAAAAAGAAAAAAATGGGGCCTCTGTAGAATTTGAGGCGTCAAGTGACCGCTTTGTGCGGCTTATGGTTAATTCGGCACTGTTCATAAACAAACATTTGTCGAGTGATATGATGATATAAAACGTGAAGACGAATTCGCATGAAGAGTAAGTTGATTGTTGTGAGTCAAGCTGAAACAAGATGAAGGCAGTCGTGATCTTTGGTAAGTTACATTCAGCAACTGAGTAAGCAATTCAGCAATAGCAAGTAAGCATTTTAGTGACATGTTGAGTTAGTGATGGAAAATTTAACCTGTTAACTATCAATATTATACAGTGGTAAGGGTGGTAAATTACTCTTTACGTGATCGCCCAGAAAATGAGCTGTTGCTGTTCGCTTTTTAGACCGGAAATTCCTTCTTTACCGAGCTAGCTCGGAAAATTGACTATAAGGGATCGGAAAGCAATGTTTCCATAATAATAATAGTTAAAAATATTTATCCAACACCTCTCAATAAATGCTCTATTACTATGACGATTTTAAACAAGCAAAGTAACAAATTATCCACTAGTGGGTATAATTTTGAGGAAAATCACTAGTGAGAATTTTTTTATTTATAATAATAATAATAACACACAACACCTTGATAACTACTTCGATTGACATTTTAAATTAAAAATTTAAAGCATATGTCACTGTCAAATAATATTTCTTTAATAAATTTTTAATTTATTAAGAGGTGTTGGATAAAACATTATACTTCACACGTGGGCAAAGTGGAATTACCCACTCGATAAAATTATCACACTCAGCCTTCGGCTTCGTGTTCTAAAATTTCTCTTGTGGGTAATTCCTTACTTTGCCCACTTGTAAAGTAAATAACTATTATTTCCAAAGAAACTTAAACAGTGTATAGAAAGCGTCAAAAAAATACATAAAAAATTTAATACAAAATTGCTTATGATATGTTTATATGCTGAATTATTCTTCTAGAGTGTAAATAGTATGGAGGATTAAATATTTTTTTAGTTCTTTTCTAAAATGTTTTAAGTTATTAATTTGTTTTAAACTCTCAGATAATTTATTGAACAACTTTAATCCAAATATTTCAGGAAAATTTTTAACATTTATTTTGGCCACCGGTGCATAGAAATTATTATTATGCCTAATGTTATAATTATGAATAAAAGTATTTTGGTTTTTGAAAATAAAAATGCAAGTTTCATAAATATACAAACTTATAACAGTTAAGATGTTGAATTGAATAGTAATCAGTTCTTTATTCATTTATTTTTCATTCATGTGTCAAATATTGCAATAAGGTGTACGAATTATTAGGTATTTCTTTTTTTCAGGATCGCGAAAAAAAGTATTGTACCCAACATGACCCGAAAGTGTCTTCACTGGGCTCGCAAGCTTCCAAAGCTCTAGAATATGCAAGCTCACCCAGTAAAGTATCACTTTCAGGTCTTGTTACGCAAATTACTATCCTATAACACTGTTTTGGAAACTACACATTCCACAACTAAAAATTGTATTAGAACAACTTTCATTCCATACACCGCGTATGGAATATTTTCGACGAATCAGAGCCTCATATTAGCGCGATATATGAAGCATCTTGATTCAGGTACTATGGTTACGTCTCTTTGTTTTAATTTTATTTATTTGAGTTTGACGTTTTCAACAGTTTTATATTTATATTTTTGGTATAATTTCCAAAATCTTGTTATAGAAAGGATAGTCCACAACAGGTAACGGAATGGCCTATCCCACACTCGCAAACCGTAGCCCTCGCTTTCGGCTGCAATTCAAAGTTTTTTGCTCGTGTGGAATATGTGCCATTCCATTACTTGTTGTAGAATATACTACTCTATTTAATTTATATTTTCAATATTTATTTTTGGTAAAAGTAGCAAATAATTTCTAAATTATATGACTATTAAAATAAACAAAACAAAAATTTTTATTAACCAGTGGTTCTCAAAATATGGGACCCAACTATTTTATTTTAACAGTATTTTTTCTGAATACAACGATATAACACCTTTATAATCGTCCAGTGGGGTAAATAGCTCCGTGGTAACGTGTCAGACTGTGGATCGTGAGATCCTCAGTTCGAATCCCACTGCCGACAGTTACAAATTTAAATTTACCCCTGTGGTTCCCCCTCCACTAACATCCTTGGGGACTATGATTTGACGGCTGGTAACCGCACTTCATACGAAAAAAATATATCACCTACCGAGATCTGCGTAAGCAGAGTGCCACGCCCATAATGGGTAAAAGGCGTGATGATATATTTGATATATTTTATATATAATCGTCCATTTTACTTGAGCCAGTATTTTTTGTTGTTCTTTTATTCGATATAATTCCTCTTTTTACTATGGCCTGGACTGTACATTTACTAACTTTTGTTAAAATTGATGTATTTATCACAGCTAGACCAAAGAAATACCGTAATATATTTTATTAGGAGTAAATAATCTGGTTAGCATTGAATATTACTAAAAACTCTCCAACAGAAATTTTAAATAATTTACCTGAACATTTGAAAAATGAAAATAATTTCAAACATTTTAAAAAATTGTTGAAGACATTTCTGCTTGAACACAGCTTCTATGATTTGAATGAATATTTTGACATGTAATTTGTATCTCATATATTTATTTGACTTGTTCTATGCACTGTAATTTTGTGTCCACAGAACTAATAAATTTATTATTATTGTTACAAATTTCGTTAAAAAATTTATATGAACAAGGGTCTTTGTTATGTAATGTATTGTGTTATTGATATTGCAATATTAACAAGTACGGCCCTTGTAAGTATACCTAGAAAAATCTGTACGAATTGTAAATTTTCCAGGTCAGTTCTGTATATAGTCGTGTAAGCGATTATGAACCGAAAGAACTTGTAAATAAAACCTATTTTCTATTGCTATAAATTCACCATAGCGGTTTTCGCTATTGTAGTCGAAATTGCAGAGATTATAGAAGTCAAATTTATGAACTTGGCGAGGCGTATACTATAGTCTATTAGTGGGATTCTGAGCATTATCTTAAAAATCTATAACTTTTAAGATCTATAGCTTAAGAGAAATGTATAAGTTGAAGTCCAATAGATTTTCATAAATCGGTATTCTGAACGCAAGTCTATAACTTCTGATTTCTATAACTACGACTTTAAGATATCTTAAAACCAAGACTGCCACTCTTTGGAAAATAAAACAAGTATCTACGTTTAATACTTAAAAAACACGGATAATATTTTATTTACAGCTATATTATTTAACGATATTTTTTATTAAAAACGAATTAATACTATTAAAATAAATAAAAATACATGTTTTCTAAATTCTTAAAGGCAAATAAACAGTATTTATTTTTCTGGGGTTAACTACACTGATTCATTGTCAATTGACAGTTATCAAAAGTTGACAGAACGATATATGTCAAAATTGTTTGTGTGGTTTGTGTTGATTACAATTCAAAATGAGCTAAGATACAATTATTATTTGTCATTTTATATATTTCTGTTGATTCAGATTATAATAAAAATATAAAATTATTTTAATTTATTATTTGTCATTTTGTATATTTCTGTCGATTCACATTATAATAAAATGATAAAATTATTTTACAGCAAAAGAAAACGAACAAAAAATACGATGAAAGAGCAATATGTGGCTTATTTACAATACATGGAAAGTAGATTACGCCTTTAGATCAAATACCATAAACCTCACACTAGGTGAAATTATTTAGTGCTAAAATGGGAACAATTAACTGGCAAACCAAATGCTTATCTTGCAATTCAAATGGGTTCATTGCATCCCTTATATTTTTTCTTATAATTCGCATGTGATTACTAAAAATTTAGCATTGGTAACCTCAAATATTAACAAATGTCAATAAATTTTAATTATATAACGTAAATATTACTTACAGTTCATATTCATCTTCCTATAATAAATACGCAAATTTAAAAATTTGCATATTATTATGCATTTGCAAGCTATTTATTATTTCTATAACAAGTTATGACAAACTGAACAGTAACCGTAACTTTTGAAGATAACTTAAGATATTTAAGATAAACCTATAAGCTATAGATGTGCTCAGAATACCACTCTAATATTTAAGATCTATAAGTCCTTAAGATCACACTTATAGAAGTTATGGAAACGCTCAGAATACCACTATATGTTACGAGACCTTTCTTTAAAGGGACACAAATCCATGTGATTTACTGTGATGCAATTGGTCGTCGAACACGTGCTAAACACTTTGTGAAATATAAACATGTATACACTATTAAAATATCACACTACACTTTACTGTTTTGAGTTGTATGTAGGTCTAGCCTTGCACACTGCATTTTTATTTTATCTTGTTGCTTCTACATTGTGTATATTAGCAATTATATTTATGTTTAAATTTAGAATTTTGTTAAACCTGTATATTTTTATAAGGATGTGCAATCAACCAAAACAGCCGAGCAATTTATTTTTTCTTTCTTAATAACTGTGTACGAACTAGTGGTGAAATTACAGTTGTGCAAATAAAGTAGTTTAAAATTCCGAACGTGTACCGCTGCATGCTTGTAATGGTCCACTGTATTTTTGAACCAATTACAGAACTTATATTTGTCCCTTTAACGAAAGGTCTCCTGGAATAGACTATACGAGACAAAATCATATTAGTTGGCCCAGTTAAGACTTTTAGAATAGCTTTAAAAAAATAGTAATAATTTATTGTACTAAATTTGTTTATAACATAAATTCTGTTATTTTAAAGAATATTTTAAGCAATAATAACAACTGAAATAATATCAAATTTACTATTTGTCCCAAAGGTATTGGCTGGTATCACAAACACTGTTTTAAATCTGATGACAACAAAATACAGAAAATTGTTTCAAATAAAAATTGTAAGTAATATTATTCTACATCTTTTTGATTCCAATGAAATTTTCTGTATTTCATTAATTTATTAAGATAAGCACAAAAACCGTGATAGGCCATGAAATAATCAAGAAATTACTGTTGATGAATTGTTCCCAAAATCTAATTAATTCGTAGCATAAACAATACCTCTATTACACATATGTATGTGCGGAATGTAAAAATTATAGAATTTACGATATAAATAAGGTGAATTAAACAAATTTCTTTTTTATGACTTTCACTGGGCCAAATAATATGATTCTGGGCTCGTATACAAGTATGTGATGCAGAGTCTGATTGTAATTTGTTGGTAGTGATGTGCGCAGTCGCCGTGGGCACCATCTACTCGCAGGAGCCAGAACTAGAAGCGATGCTATGCGGTGATTGTTATAGTCCAGTGTGCGGTTGGATACATCTTTCAGGTCTCTTTAATGGGGAACGTGAGGTTTTCTTTTGCTTTGACAACCAAAATTGCATGGACAATGCTATCCCCATACTAAGACCGATATTTGGTAAGAAACCCATCTTCAAGCATAAAACACATCATCTACACTTTGTCCGCGATGTGATGACCGTCACGTCATCAAAAATATTCGTATGGGTTAAGATTTTAATGGTGGGGATATTTCATGACGTCAGTCGTGCAGATTCTCAAACAGTCATGAGTAGAGAGCGGATTATATGCACGAAACAAACTGAATTATATGCGCATGTATACAGAGTGGTCCACCGGTCTGTATTTTTTATTTCATGCTATTATTTTAAATATTGCTGAAAAAATTTTCAAATTTTCAATATTATTGCAATTTTTGAATGAAATTATTAATTAAAATATAGAAATGAATTAAAAATGAAATAAAATGAAAAAAATTAATGTTAACTAGTTGCTTTAAATGGGGTAAATAGCTCCGTGGCAACGTGTCGGGCTGTGGATCGTGAGATCCTCAGTTCGAATCCCACTGGTGACAGTTGCCAAATTAAATTTACCCCTGTGGTTCCCCCTCCACTAACAACCTTGGGGGTTATGACTTGACGGCTGGTAACCGCATTTCATAAGCAAAAATATATCACCTACCGAGATCTGTGTTAGCAGAGTGCCACACCCTTAATGGGTAAAAGGCGTGATGATATATTTATTTTATTTATTTATATACTAGTTGCTTTAATTTCAATTTATGTAATTGTCATGGAGTATGTAGTTATCTAAATTGTTTTGACTCTAACCAACTGACAATTGCCAAGCGTTGGTTGTCAAATATGAACAGATGGTTTGGTGACTCCTTTTTTTGTTTGTGTTTTAAAAAGAACTCAAAATTTTTTGTTCATTATGTTCAATGTTCATTAACCTCAAATCTGACAGATCTCGTATCAAAAGAAGTATAAATCGTTCAATGCATCCGCTAGAAAATAGCAAATGCTTACTTAGCAAACTTTCTTTCATGTTAATCATTGCACTATATACGTGGAATAAGTTTGTTTGGATTCAACTTATCTTAAACGAAAATTCTAAGGTGAATGAACGATAGTTTAGATATCTTCTAATGATTTCTTTTTGAGCGTTTTATTATTATTACTTATTATGATTACTATTTAATATGAAACCGTAGTTTCATTCAAAATATAACCTAAAATTAATACTGAACTGACAGATTCAATGAGATGGACATATTAGACACACGTAAACGTAACCAACGATTGACAAAGACAGGCTATACATACAACTGTTAATTATTAGTTCGGAAACTAATGACGTACCGGTCATCACATCGCGGACAAAGTGTAACAACCACTATACATAATTAATTTCCCTTTAGGTCAGATGTACCTAACCGACATGAAGCATTGTGAAGCCAACCCTCAGACAATGTGCAAGAACAAGAATAATTTGCCCTCATGTAATACAAGAGCAACATAAGTAACAACACTCAAGTTATATGTAGGGACACACTTGATTTCTGTAATGCAATAAAATCTCATCAATATAACCTGGTGCTTATTTCATCCTCGACTCTATTTCCTACACTACAAATTCCAACAGTTCGAAGACCATTGATAACTGACAAGCTGCGAGATGACATCTGGTGGAAAAAATATGAACTTTCCGAATTGGTACTGTATTGTGACTGTAACATGTGATTTGATAATTTGATGTGAATAAAAATGGAAAAAAGTCGTACAAATTGTTGTGTATTCAGATGTCACTTAAGATCTAGTCGAGACACAGGCATTGGGTTTTATAATTTTGCAAAACATGGCCAAAGTAAAATTAAAATTACTCCAAATGAACATGGATCGACGAAAAGCATGGGAATATGCAATGGGGTCTTTCACCATTTTTTTAAATTTTATTTTATGAAACTTTATCTATGTTGAAGACTATCTGCACTTTTAAAAAGTCTTAATTGTTATTCATTAAGCCACAATGATTTTTTTTTAAATGTTGTGACGTCATAGTAGAGGTGTTGCTGGATCTAAAACGGTACAGATTGTAAATAATTGTAGTCATATATTTTTTTACTTATTTTATTCTTATTATTACAATAAAATAGAACATTTATGTAACAATAGTTATTTACTTTACAAGTGGGCAAAGTATGGAATTACCCACGTGTGAAGTATAACATTTTATCCAACAACTCTTAATAAATGCAAAATTTATTAAAGAAATATTATTTGACAGTGACATATGCTTTAAATTTTTGAAATTAAAATGTCAATCGAAATGGTTACCAAGGTGTTGTGTTATTATTATTGTTATAAATAAAAAAAATACTCACTAGTGGATTTACTCAAAATTATTCCTACTAGTGGGTAATCTGTTACTTTCCTTGTTTAAAATCGCCATAAGTATAGAGCATTTATTGAGAGGTGTTGGATAATAGTTATTTACTTTACAAGTGGGCAAAGTAAGGAATTACTCACGAGAAATTTTAGCACACGAAGCCGAAGGCTGAGTTTGATAATTTTATCGAGTGGGTAATTCCACATTGCCCACGTGTGAAGTATAACGTTTTATCCAACACCTCGTAATAAATGTAAAATTTATAAAAGAAATATTATTTGACAGTGACATATGCTTTAAATTTTTAAATTAAAATGTCAATCGAAGTAGTTACCAAGGTGTTGTGTGTTATTATTATTGTTATAAACAAAAAATACTCACTAGTGGCTTTCCTTAAAATTATACCCACTAGTGGATAATCTGTTACTTTGCTTGTTTAAAATCGCCATAGTTATAGAGCATTTATTGGGAGGTGTTGGATAAAAATTATTTAAATATCTACTGTTTTAGATCCAGCAAAACCTCTATTATGACGTCACAACATTTAAAAAAAATCATTGTGGCTTAATGAATAACAATTAAGACGTTTTAAAAGTGCAGATAGTCTTCAATATAGATAGTTTCATAAAAAAAATAATAAAAAAAAATGGTGAAAGACCCCATTCTGCATTAATAATATATAAATTTTCTAAAGAATTCTCTAAATCTATTTTTATTTCATGTGACTTTGCAGTAATTGTACTGGTTTGCAGACAAAGTACAAATATTACCTACATTATATCTTCATTTTTTAATATTCCACATAATTTTATGTCGTTAGCGTTTATAATTCGCTCACCTGCAATCATCAATTTCGATTGATCAAATAGGTATATAAAAAATTATAAATACATTTTAACATATTACATCTAGAATTAGCTGTTGCTTCCAGAAATCTAAAATGTTCTGCGATACCAAGCCTTATTTAATTACTATTATTTTATTTGTTTTGATCATAAAAATTTGTCCATTCTCAACACAGACGATATATTAATTTTCCGCAAAATTGCAACAGTGAGCTACGTAATACACTCTCTACCATAAGTCCTCTTTTATTTACAATTAAATCCTCTTTATAAACAAAACAAAATCACTGGAAAAATCCGCTAAACCCAAAGGCAAACAGAATTATTTACATGCAAACACTATCCATCCTCTTCTACACAATGCGAATTTCAAATTTCACCGGAGAATGTTTCCATCGTCATGTGTGGAATGCTCGAAAACCTTCAAAACTTGTTTCCTTGCTGACGTCATCACTGCAGAGTGGTGTGAGTACATATATACAGAGGTAGTGTTTGCCTCTCTCTAAGTTTCCAAGTTTCGTAAACATTAAGTTTTGGACAAGAAACTATCTTTAATGTAATAATGTTGGATCGCTGTTCTGTTTCTTTGTAGTTCTGTTCACTTCAGACATGTACATTGTTTTAATTTTTTCAGAAATGAACTTAAAATTATAACCGGAAAAGTATCCTTGTCGCTTTTTCTCCTCTAATATCTTTGTACGTATAGTAAGTGTTACCAAAATTCGAAGGATCGTAAAAAAACGATTAAGGACCCAGCACTTAACATCCCGCCCAATAATGTTCTTAAACGGTACAAAATAGTATTTGATGATACAGAAACATACCTTCTTATTTGTTTATTTTATATTTATATTTGAAAAATTTAATTTTATTTCGTATATTTATTTAATTTATTGACATCTATTTCACTAAGAAAACAGCTTCCCAACCACAATTACATGTGTCACATTTCATAAAAAAATTAATTTTTTTAAGTGTTTTCATGGTGTACAAGGAATGCAAGATGTATGAAATTTAATTTCTTTATAATATCTCCAAAACTAATGAAAATTAATGAAATTAATGTAATCAAAGCAGATGTAAAATTAAATATTCTACAACTTTCAAAATAACATAAATTGTTGAAAAATTTAATTTAACCGTGTTTTTTTGTCACGGAAAACTGTTAAGGGCTTCTAGTAATCTGTTACTTCTGATTGACCAATTTTAACCAAAATCTAATCAGCTCTTCATTTAAATATAAGAAGCAATAATACACAAAATTGTATTTTTTGTTATTATAGTATTTGAGTTATGCGAGACGAAAAAATCGTCACAGATCACACACACACGCGCACACACACATACACCCAGACATAATGGCAAAAATAGTAAAATCGTATTGTATGGACCCTAATACCTAAAACGTGCTTATTCACTGAAAACTCACTACCCAATTTTTTGATCAATAACAATACCTACCTTACCTAGAGGTAGGCGGGAGGTAAAAATACAATTATCAAATACCAAATTAAAAACTAATGACTTTATGAAAAAGCGTCAACAATTTACGCACCTCAAAAAAAACAGGTTGGTATTTTTGACAGTACTGCGCAAGCCTACCCGAATCTACAATGAAACTCGAATAGAAAAATAGACAGAGCTCTGTATATTTCTATACTAGAATCTAGAATGAAAATTAAACAGAAATTTCTGAATTGAACGGGCAGTTATGTGCTGCCCACATCAGATTTTCTAAAAATGTTTTTCTATGTTTATATATCGCTTAAATCATTTTAACAATGTATAAAAATACAGTAATTCAGTTTCAGTTGTAAAGTTTATCAACTTAGCCTACTTCGTAAAACGTCAAAATTATTCGATTTTGAACGAATGATTTTAAAATAAAGTATGTAAATCGAAGAAAACTCGAGTGAAAATCGAACCAGAAATCTAGTATGTATCTAAACGAAAAAACGTATTTCAATCTTCAGAGCGAGCAAATCTCAGAGCGCAATATTTTTATTTTTGCGCGTGTAACAACTGCTACACTACAATATAAATTATTGTCAAACTTATTTCATTTTCTCTTCAAAGACAAACACAAGAAAATTGCAATTAAAATCTTGTGAAAGTTAGACACCAGAGGTAAAACTTTATATTAAAAAACAACATAATAAAATAAGTAACCACCCACTCGTACAGTGTACGTAGCTTCTCCTGTACTAATTAAAAACTTATGAAACAAAACAAAATGAAAATCTCAAAACCAACAAGATCCTCGTCGTGTATAAATACACACCCACGGCCATAAGAAGAAAACAGAGTGGATCTGTCACATTTCAGTATAATTATCTTCTGAAAATGCTTCACAAGATAATCTGGAGCTTTAGACGGGCTTTATAGCAAGCTTGCGTGCGTCTTGAGCTTTCATCTTTCATATTTATCAAATCTTATCAAAATTCTGCCGGTTAGCGACACTCGAGCAGCCACGCGGATGGAATTTGAACTAATCGGAATTGGTTTTCGAAATTTTGTCTTGATGTGAGTTCTATTTAGTTGGTGTTTGATGTGGTAAAAATAATGAAGAACCAGGAGATTAAACCACATCTGAGATTTGACACTAAATTTAACATTTTGCAATAGCACTAAAAATATGGAAATATGTATTACCAATGGGGTCGTTTATGACTAGATCCAAAAACATCGTACTAGATATAATAGAAGCTTAAAAATATTATTAATTATTAAGATATTTGAGTTTTAAAGACCTCTACAATGACGTCAAAGTATTATGGCGTATATCTATCCTATTCTAAATTATTTGTATTTCTCTTATTAATGAACTGTCAGAATGTCGAAGTGTCAAAATAGGTAGCAACTAATTTGCAGGTTTTTTTGTTTTACTTTGAATTCGTAAGTATATTTTGAATACATACATTATATATTATTTCTTTCTAACTAATAAATATTACTTTAGGTCGACTCAACGAAATTAAAGACTTGTTGAATGAAACAGGTTAGCAAAATTTATCAGTGGTAATCAAACATTTGACTAAAATAATCTTATAGTTATTTCATGTTTCTTTCTGAAATACATGGAATTCATGTATATTATAATTACTCAACCAAACATATGTCACTAATTTTGTCAAAGAATACAATAGTTATTTGTCAAACAAGAGAGGAAAGCGCTTCTTTTTCCCCCTCGAGTTCAAAGTTTGCCTCATGAGCGTAGCGAGTGAAGCATTTCGAACGAGAGTGGAAGAAGAGCTTTCCTCTTATGTTAGACACAACATTTTTTTCACGACATGTTTCTAACAACGATTTGCTCGGACGTAAAATACACTTTGAGAACACAACTGACAGACTGACACGTTAAAAGTTAGGTTATCAGACACAAGGCGATGTAGCAGTGTTGCCAATGAACCAATCTTAAATTGTGATTTAATAAGAAAAAGAAAAATATAAGACATAATTGTAAGATAATTTAAAGTATGTATATCACTAAAATAAGGATTTTCAATAAAATTAGGAATTTATTTACAATTTTTATAATATATTTTTTGTAAATAACATTCAAATTGGTAACACTTCTATATTTTCCTCTCTAGAGAGGAACAACATATTTTCCTCAATATTTCGGGAGAAGAACGGTGGGGTTTCCAACCACGTTGTGAAAAAAATTAATTGTTTACATTTATAAATTCGTATCTTTATTTTCGAATGATCTGATGATACCAACATAAATTTATAGTATTTCATAATTGACGAATAAATCAGTAATTTCATTTAATAAATTTATGACAAATAGGATACGTAAAATAATGTGTATCAATAGTCCTGAAATTGCGATTTTATGACAGCGAGTATATTTTAACAGGCCGAGCTGAAGGCGAAGCTTGCAAACTACAAACACTCGCAAAACAGTTTCTGAACGTGTGATAATAACTGTTTTCTACCAGTTATTCTCAAAATACGGGATTCAACTTTCTTATATTTATTCTTTTATTCGATGAAAAATTCACAATTTCGCGCTAAATTGTCGATGGTACTCGAAACTTGAGAAACTTAAAAGAAAATGATTGAACTTTATTGCCCGGTTTGCCAATTGAGTCTACGATTTTTTTGGCACTGCGTACGAGTTATCAAAGTTGGACATTTTTTGCCATCAGGAACTATTTTTTTTTATATATGGGTGGAAGGCGGTATAATGGATTTGAAATCATATTGACTACCATCACATTGAAGAGAACATTTCAAAGTTTCTAAAACTCAAATAATCATCAAATTTCAATTAAATGCAACCGAGTTATGGCACTCTGAAATTTAGCCATTTTTGGTGGATTTTCAAGTGCTCCGTTTTTTTTTTCCTCAAGTTTATTTATATAATCGTTATATTTTCTAAATATTACATCTAACATCTTTCATTTGAAACTTTTTAAATCTGTTTCTAGGTAAAATACATATGTATTATTGTTTTATGCGTCCATTAAATCTAATCAGTTCTGCGTACTGACATAAAACTTATAACTAAAATATTTCCTCACTAAATGCAATTTCCAACCGATTTCGATTTATATATCCAATTGTTAATGGCAAATAGATACGTACGTCCATTTGAGAGACATTCACAAAAAAACAAAATAATATCATCCATCAAGTGACGGAAAAACAATATTTCAAACTCTGAAAAGCTGTCAAAAAATCAAAGCCACACAAATATGTAATCAATATGACAATTCTATGGTATAATATCGCATAATAAACAAAAGATAAAAGCATAAAACAAAAGATACGAGTAGGAAACAGATGACGGTGTTTAATAATCAAACCACGCTGATTATAAGGGGCTTATTTAATGAAACAATACATGCACCCCCTACAGGGAAGAAAACGAACGACCTTTTGAACTTTGACCTTTCAGTTAACCGTGCTGTTCCACCCACGAAACAGTGTCAACAAAAATGTTCTAAAAGTTCTTTTTGTAATTTGTAAATTTCATAAATCAGCTTTATAAAGTTTCATTCCACGTTGCTTATTAAATTTTAATAAAATATACTTGTTTGGTGCAGTTTTAAAGCTAATATTGACTTATTTATCTGTGAACATTATTGTTATCTATGTTTACAATCAGAAATAAAGTTTTTAATCAATAATAAACATTAAAATTCACTGGGTATGTGGTCAATAATCATAATAATTGTTTATGAATTAATGGCTAGTAACAATGACAAATAAACTGCTGCCGCAAAATAATTTTAGTACAATGCATTATGACGTTAAACATAAATATGTTTAATAATTATATCACTTAGCACAATGATAAAAATAAGACTGCATGTCACGTGACCTCATAAACAGCGGTTTAACTTTCTGAATGCAATGGCTAAACAATTTTAAACTAGCCGAAAAACAAGGGGGTGGGCGTTTTGCCAACACCAGTTCAGGGTTTATGAACTGCAGTCATTCGCACGTGTTCAACTAACAAAGTGCCAAGACCCAAACAATTAAAAATATTTGACAGCTAAATGCATACAACAAACTGTGACTTACCCTTTCTAGCTTCTGGAAATACTCCCGTAGGAACGAGATGGGATTCGCAGGTCGACTGACACATAACTGCACAATGCAATCCTTCAGAATTTGTTGAATGTTGTGGTTTTGGACATATGCCTCGCATTCCTGTAAGGATTGTTCCTCTTCCATGTTTGTTGCCATTTTAGAAACGAACGCTCACTGGTTTGCACTACACAAATGACACTAGAAAACTCAGAAGAGTTGAAAGTACCTGATGTTTGCTTTTAATTTTATCTGCCTAACGTCACAAATGCGTTAAAAAAGTGTTTATAAAAAAGTTGAAAATTTAGAACACCATTATCGTCACACAAATAACAACTGACAATTCGTATGCGACCAGCATTACCGACTGAGAGCCAATCACCTGTTGGTTCTTCAATCACGTGGTTAGTTAGAGAAACTCTCGCATGTGGCGCCAGTTCACTGATTTCGATTTGAATTTGACGTTTGAAAAACTGCTGCGACAAAACAAAATTAATATTCAGAAAAATTACAACATCAAGCACAAAGCAGATATCGTGGATTTCCAAACTTTTTCATTTTAACATAACAGTGAATTTATTAATGCTATTTTAAATTGTGGTTTTTAATTTATATCCACATCATTTTTCTTTCTACATTTGATAATTTCTAGTTGTGACTATACGAATTGCGAACATAATTTCCCGATTTCATCGTGAGTGATCGTTCGACTGTTGCTAACCTCCAAAACAAATTATAATTTATTGTGAAAGTTTAACTTATTTCATATTTTTACTTTATCGATAATTTGATTAATTTTGTCGTTTGGAGGATATAAAATACTGTTTCGTATTTGCGCCATATTTTGTTCAGGTATGAAACAGTAATGCCCCAATATAAATGCGTGGTAATCATTAACGTCATTGGTGTATTGTTACAGTATAAAATTAAATACTATTTATACCCTATTATCTATGATTTTTACTGTGGTAATGATTCACAATACTGTATATAGCTTTATATTTCATATCTTTTGTCAGAAACGGCGCAGAAGAATTGCTTATTATTGTACTTTCTAATTACTTTAACGTTCAAAAAATAAACCTACCATTTGGTAATTCAATTCAACAGGTATTTAAATACACAGATAATTTGATGGCCTATACTACCTATATACTCGTCATCTTTAATGTTAAATATATTTTTGCACTTCCGGGTTTAAATGTCCTCATTTTCTCTTTCTTTTCATGGACTGAAATGTCACTTTTAAACCCAAGGGATTAAATTGACAAGTAAACTACAGCAACAAGTAAAATATTTATTAAAATTACATTTATTATTAATAGTTTTAACTGTTGATAAACAAAGAGTATACTAAAACGTTTTTGCTAAAATTAATTACTTTGACCATTAAAAATTTCTTGTCTGGTGCATTTTTTACAAATTGATCTTCTTCTGCTGTACTTTTTAGGTTAATAGACACCTTTTTTTCTTTTAACTAAAAAAATTAATTTCGGAAACTTGCTTATATCAGTATCATTTATTTTCTAACCACTAACATTGCCTTTAACATCGAATAATGCGTTTAAATGATAGAAGCTTCCACAATTTGTAAATGTTCACAAAAATACACAAGCAGCACAATTTCCGATCGGCGTACCACTTGCTGAAAGCTTCGAATTGTTTTTATATAATTTTCTAGATTTTATCGGCGGTATTTCTACTGTGACTTCTTCTTTAAATTAACCATAAAGAAACCATGTAATGAAACGTCACTCAAAATAAACAATTTTTTTTTCACTTTTTTTGTGATATTAGGTAACCTAAAAATTTGCATAGTGATATCGTTGTTATTAAAGTCATCCATTTTCAAATTGTGAATTATACGAGTATTTTAAATCATTTAATATTAATCATTATTTGAAATGTACTGCTGGAGTATTGGAAATGCAAAATTTGGTGCATATACCAAAGGACTGAAGTGCCATTAATTTCTCAGGTGATTTTATGCACTTCAGTCCTTTGGAATATAAACTATTATTAGTTCTAGACATAATTTTTTTATATTGTCACAATTTAATTATAATTTCTTCTTAACATATTTTAAAATTATATTATTTTAAATATATTACTATATTCAACAGAGTTAATTTAGGGCAATTTATATGTGTAATGTTGTTGTTGGTAACACTGAACAGTGAATTGACATTTATTCAATTAATTGAAAGCTCATGTCAATTATGATTTGTAAGCACAATTTCAACAGCAAAATTTGAGAAAACTATGTTTTAATATGTAGTTAATATTTATTTCTGTATATATTTCATTTACATATAACATTTCGAATTATTGTATATAATTCTTCTTGTTTTTCCGTTAAAGAATTATGTACAATAATTCGAAACATAGTATTTAAATAAAATTTCTACAGTGCATAATTCAAAGCCTTTTTATAATTTTACTATGATCAGTTCTGAAAGTTTATTCAATATATTGACACATATTTAAATTTTTTGAAAAACTGTAATAATTGGTATTTAAATAAATAAAAAATAATGAAATTCAGGATAAGGATTATAGAATATTTTATTGATCATACATGACATCACAGCCCACTTCTCCTTTTTATGGCTAAGTTGACTAGAATACATAAAGCTCAGTCTACACCTATGGCAACTACACAAATAAATAAATATATTTTTATATATTATACTCTTCACGGCAGATCCATATTTGTTCAATACACACCCGTGAATTTACAATCAATTTCATTCTCTGGGAATGTGTAATAAAGCTTTTATGACATTGACACATACTCAGTGTTGTGACAGATTTTACGATAAAGTCCAGAGAAATAAATAGAATTATTCTAATCTTGCAGCTGGTAACTATAATATGAGGAGCTGTCAAACGAAAATACTTCCAATAAAAACAGAACAGAAATATTGTTCCCTAAATTTTTTTCTTGAAACATTTCTCTTCAAAACTTTACTACGTTTTGTCACAAAATAATGACATTTCTTTGTAAAAATATTTTTTTTCGTATTTGTCTTAAAATATTTCTTCATAGTCTTCTGCTGCGATTCACTTTATTTTGCGCTTTAAACGAATAAATTTAGTAAAAATGTACAAATAAAAACTGCAGCTTTAAATTGATACATCAAATATTTAATTGAAACAATTTTATAAACTAATAACGATGTTAAAACTTATTCAATGTGTATAATTGAAATGTTTAACTGCAGATTTTGATTTTTAATACAGATTTAATCTGCTGTTTTCTGAGTTGGGCAAATGGATTTCTATACGTTCAAATTTCTTTCAAATATATAATACATTAAAGCACAAATTTTACAAGCTATTTTTTTTGCAAGTGTCAAAACTTAGAAAATGGGCAGTAGTGAGTTTTCAAAATGAATCCATTATACTATTTTTTATATTTGCCTCAATATTATATTCTTATATGTAAAAAAAAATTGCTATTTAAACCGAGTTGATTTAGGACAATTTACATGTGTAATGTTGTTGTTGGTATCACTGGATTGACATTTATTCAATTATTTGAAAGTTTCCTGAGATGGCAAATGGTGACCTATATGATCAAATTTTTTTTTTAATTAATAATACATTAAAGAATAAATTTTGCGAGATTTTTTTTGTAAATGTAAAAATTTAGTAAATGGGCTGTGCGAATTTTCAAAATGAATCCTTTATATTATTTTTTTATATTTGTTCCTTTTATAATTTAAATAAATTACTATATTGAATCAAGTTGATTTAGGGCAATTTACATGTGTAATGTTGTTGCTGGTAACACTGAATTGACATTTATTCAATTATTTGAAAGCTCATGTCAATTATGATTTGTAAACACAATTTCAAGGGAAAACTAAGTTTTAAATTAGGAGACACATTCCCAAATTTGTATTCCAATATGTCAGCTTTTGATTGGTTTAACAGGAGTCTGAATTACACCAAACAAAATTCAAGACAAAATGGATGCCAGGAGCTCTATTTTTGAGTATATTTTAGCTTTGTACAATTTTCTAAAATTACTTTTATAAAAAAAAAATACTTCAAATAAAACTGGTAGATAATATATTTCTCTGTAACTTTAGTCGAAGCATTTTTTTTATAAAATTAATTTTAGAATATTAGACATCGTTAAAGCACTTCTCTTACCTATCTCTAACGTCGTATTATCTGTCAGTGAATACTGTGTATCAGTTTTGTATTTTCGGTTTTATATTTTATAAATTAAATGCATTTTTGAAATATGGTTTGTTAAGAAAAATAAATAAAAATACCCGTAAATTTAAAAAGATTCTAGAAACTTCTAGTCTTTCTACAGTGTAAATATGACTTTAGTATTTGTTACTCAACCTTCTCAAACAAAAAATGCGTATCGAAATGAACGCAAAATATAAATAATTAATTTATTATGTATTTTACACATTTTCGCATCTAACTTTTAGCGTTTAAGGTCTTTTGTACACAGCACAACCTCCACTTCTAAAAGAAAAATAAATCGTGATCTTAACCTAACTTAAATTACTTATAATTATTAGGATCTTTCACAACACTGGGTACAATTAAACCTAAATATTAATATTTAGTGACAGCCTCGTAGAGTTTAGGTAACTCCGATTCCAACCTAATAACTTTCACACTAGATTGCAGCTGATATTTCACGTTATTATTCTCATCATTTTCATCAGAGCTTATAAACGTGCTCAAATAACTAATCAACTCTTTGGAACCGTCATCGTCTAAGTCAGCAATCAAGACAGAATTTTCCTGAAGAGATAAATCTGGTTGACAGTAGGTTTTCTCTCCGGAATGGGCGCAAAGTTGTTTAACCTCACTTTGACTTGCGTTAACTACATTGAAGTTAGTGGAATTGAAAGTTATCAGAGAGACTCGTTCAGTGAGAGATTGTTCGGTGACGGTAATATTTTTGGATTTGTCGAGAGGGAGACTACGTTTTAAACGAACGGTTGGAAAGGACCAAGCTAGCTTTTGTTCGGTAATTTCATCGAGAATGTTTCGTTTTACTATTTTTTCAGTATTGAAATAATCTCGTGGATATGAACTTTCTGGTTTTATATCATTCCACTGCCAATACTTTAAAGTAAAACCATTTATGTGTCCTTGAAGTGAATTTAAATTATTTTCGCTGCTTTTAAAAGTCATGGAAGTTGGAACCATTCCATATACATTCCTTCCATTATATGAATACATAACATTACCACGATTAGATCTTTGATCAATTAGTTGAACTGCAACACTACAACCACCCGGACAATGTCCTTGATTATTAACAATCAGCTGACGCCCATTAACCGAATAGATCATCCGTTGATTAGCATGAGTTTGTACCTTAGAATGCTGATTAACCATAACACCCCCCATTTTAACATTCACCCCTAAAACTTGACCGTAAAAGTCGTGCAAAGGCAAAAAAGATTTCTTCACCTCAGTGTTACTCTGACAAGAATACGACAAGAAGTTCTTGTCCAAGCCTAAGTTGGCGACACTGTCGCAACCTTGAACAATGTACGGTTTCCCTAGAATGTTACCAACCCTCCCGGAAACTATCACTAGAATGTTGTGGTTGCTGTTGTTTAAAGAACAGGAGGTTAATAAATCGTTTGTGTGGTCATTGTCAATGTCTGATATTAAAAGCGGAAATTCTACTGAAGATATGATTGTGTTAGAGCTGTTGTGAATGTGGATGCACCAGTGGATGCTCCCGGAAAGCGGGTCGAGGACCTCCAACATGCCCTCGGCGCCGGATAAAATGCAGTCTGGTGAACCGTTGTTGTCGACGTCCAGCAAGGAGCAGTCGATGTCGGATGGGAGTCTCTGCCGAGGTGCATACCTGAAGGATTGTTATAATATTAATATTACTGTATTAAAGTGTTTACCGGGTGGTCGATCGGTCTGTATTTTTTTTTTTACTCAATTATTTTATAAGAAATGCGGGCTATAGATATTTAACATGGGAAAACATTTTTCTATAACACTGTTTTGGAAACTACGCATTCTATAACTAAAAATTGTTATGGAATCACTAACATTACATACGCTGCGTATAGAATATTTTCGACGAATCAGAGTTGCATATTATTCAGTTACTAAGGTTACGTCTATTTGTTTTAATTTAATTTTTTGAGTTTGACGTTTTCAACAATTTTATATTTGTATTTTTTGTATAATTTCCAAAATCTTGTTATAGAAAGTATAGTCTACAACGTGTCACGGAATGACATATCCCACACTCGCAAACTTTTTGCTCGCGTGTAATATGTGCCATTCCATTACTGAGTCAAATTTCGAGCAATAAATTTTAAATTTTGAAATTCGTCTGCTGAGGCAACCCGGCCACATACGAGTGGCAGACTGGTGTCTTTTGATTTGTATTTTCGTCTAGTATCATGTGATAAAAAAGAAAATTGTGGTCACATGATTCAATATTCCATCTTTTACTTTCCTTTTTTAATGGACGCCATTTTTAATACCACCCAGATCTAAATGGCAGACGTGCGTTTTTCGATGTACCTAAACGGGTAGATTCCATAGAACATACTGAAACTTTTGGTCAAATGGGTTGCAGTTTTTGAAGCTGGCTCACGGACTATTCGGGATTATGGTCATTATTCATTCGGATGGTTTGCATCACTCGGCTACGGCTCGTGATTCAAACTTCATCTGCGTGAATAATGACTATCATAATCTCTCATATAATAATATACCATATAAAAGATGTAAAAAAGTCAAATAATAATTATTCTGATAGCAACTAATCTTTGTGTGTGATTCTTTATCAATAAAAACATAAATTAATATCAGTACTTATTTTAGAAGTGTAATGGATAAAAATTGTTTTAAAAAGAAGCAAAAGATCTTTAAAATTTTTAAGAGTATATTTATAAGGTTCCATTTAAGAAATATGAAGTTGCATATCTTGCAAAACTAATACTGCTATTATGTGGACATTTGAATATTAAATGGACTGTTAGAAAAAATTTCGGCAAATATTTAAAACAATTGCACAAAATAAAATAGACTGATGGACCACATATTTTGTGGATAAATTATAGATGCACGCCCATGAATATAGATATAAATTTGTTATTGTTATTGCTTTAAAGAATTTTGTTGTTTACATATGAACTACTTCTAAAATGCGTTGATTTCAAATAGTATTTTAAAGAACGAGTTTTATAAGACTTTTTTTTCGGACGCGTGGTGTAATAATAAACAATTGCATGTATCCAAAAGAGATCAATAATGGTAGGTTGCTAGGCTAGTTAGTAGTGAAAAAACAATGTAATATATAAACACAACTGAAATCAAGATTATCTGTCAGCAGGCTTTTCAGTTACAACAAAAGTTATTTCCTTTACAAGTGGGCAAAGTAAGGAATTACCCACGAGAGAAATTTTAGCACACGAAGCCGAAGGCTGAGTGTGATAATTTTCTCGAGTAGATAATTCCACTTTGCCTACGTGTGAAGTATAACGTTTTATGCAACACCTCTTAATAAATGCAAAATTTATTAAAGAAATATTATTTGACTGTGACATGTTTTAAATTTTTTAAATTAAAATGTCAATCGAAGTGGTTACCAACGTGTTGCGTGTTATTATTATTGTTATAAATAAAAAAATACTATTGGATTTTCTCAAAATTATACCCACTAGTGGGAAATCTCTTACTTTCCTTGTTTAAAATCGCCATAGTTATGGAGCATTTATTGAGAGGTGTTGGATAATAGTTATTTACTTTGCCCACGTGTGAAGTATAACGTTTTATCCAACACTTCTTAATAAATGAAAAATTTATTGAAGAAATATTATTTGACAGTGACATGCTTTAAATTTTTAAATTAAAATGTCAATCGAAGTAGTTACCAAGGTGTTGTGTGTTATTACTATTGTTATAAATAAAAAAATACTCACTAGTGGTTTTCCTCAAAATTATACCCACTAGTGGATAATCTATTACTTTGCTTGTTTAAAATCGCCATAGTTATACAGCATTTATTGAGAGGTGTTGGATAAAATAATTAAATATTTAAAAATGTAATTTCTGATTGAAAAAAAAAGAATGCTTATTCCTCTTAAAATAGGGATCTCATTTTTTAACAACAAAATTTTAAATTTTTATTTTAAAATAAAAAAATAGTTATTTACAACAGTTGGCACTATCCAACTGCGAAATCAGTGACTATTTAGTAGTAATTTGGTTCCGTTAATTAATTTTTAAATTTTGAAAATCCTCCGATTTATTCAGTTTTTATCGAAAATAAATGTAGTTACCTATGACTGTTTTGTTTTGATTTCTGTCAAGCTATTTATTTGACGTTTCTGTCAATTTGTAAAATATGGTTATATTCAGTAATGACAAGCGTACTTTTATAATTTTTGCGTAGATTTTATTAAATAAATTAAAGTCTAAAAATCAGTTTTCTTTAAATAATATTAATTTATTAAGAGTTAAGTTTTTTTTAAATCGATGACAAAAAATTTCATTTTTATTTGCTCTGTTTCTTATATTTTTCCACTTTCTTCGTCAAATGGAAAAAAGTTCTTGATTGCAGTGCATTTTGTAGGAATTTTTTTTAAAAAAATATGAACGATGTAAACCTAATTCATTTCCAAAAAATCTAGTGCTATACGAAGGATCTACATGTATCATTCCTAAAACCCTTTCTTCCAATAAAGCACGTTCTTCTGCTCTTGCTAAATTGCAATTACTAAGCTCACGTGTATTTTTCATGGATACTGGCATTTGTGGTTGCACTTGGATTCGGTCGATTCATAAACTTAATAGAAAATAGATCTCGCACTCTGAGCTAACTGTTTCCTCCAAAAAATAGTTTTACTATAAAAATACGCTCTTCAGTAGTATAACTAGCAATATTTTTACAAATTGTCTTAAACAAGTCCAAAAGTCAGAAACGTCAAATAAATAGCTTGACAGAAATCAAAACAAAACAGTCATGGATGACTATATTTATTTACGACAAAAATTGAATAAACCGGAGAATTCTCAAAATTTAAAAATTAATTTACGGAACCAAATTACCACTAAATAGTAGTGTATTTTACATCGTATGATTCAGAAAAATGATATCTTTCGATTGGTACCACAATGATTGTTGTCCGATAGAACACCGAGCAACAGCACGCAAAAAACTGATTTGCCATGTTAATCTCCTATGTACACCTTTAAGACAGACACCCGGTATATGTAATTAAATCGTTTTCCCAAAATTGTAACATTCTGGTAAATCACCGAATTATAAAATAAATAGCTGGTACCACGAGCTCTGTTTTTGGGTGTTTCAAGATAAGTGTTTTAGACTCGGGTTTAGCGTTGTACAATGTTCTAAAATTATTTTGTAAAAAAAATGCTTTGAATATAAGTTACACAGAAATATATTATCTATCACTTTTATTTAAAGTATTTTTTTATATAAAATAAATTTAGAACATTTTACAGCGATAAAATCGAGGCTAAAACACTTCTTTTAAAATACCCAAAAACAGAGCTCGTGGTACCAGCCAATAACTCTAAATGAGCTATTGAGATATGCTCAAAAACCTGACAGATCTTAACTAACAATTCTGGATGTTTGATTGCTTCAAAAACCTAATCAGTTCGTAACAACATCT
This sequence comes from Poecilus cupreus, assembly GCA_963942605.1. Taxonomy (NCBI): domain Eukaryota; kingdom Metazoa; phylum Arthropoda; class Insecta; order Coleoptera; family Carabidae; genus Poecilus; species Poecilus cupreus. The sequence continues at coordinate 18,555,910 of OZ012722.1, read as the reverse complement.
AAAATATAATTTGAAATTTAACATTGACAGTTGCAATAATAAGGAAATCCTATTACATGTTCTGCATGCTGTTGAAAATGATTTTAGCTCAAAATATATTAATAAAATATAAAATAAACGATCTAATAATAAATAATTATGTTTAAAGACAGTCACTTCCTCTAGGTTTAGCTCATGGACGATTTTAAACAACAAAATTTAGTTTTCATTGCGTTTGAAAATTAACTAAACAAATAACAAATATTGCTTACCAGGCAACCTTCCCGGTGTCCCCCATCATGGAAATAGCTCCACCCCCTTTCAGAGGAATATTCTGAAGCCCCTGCACAGGATTCGGATTGACAACATCTCCCCGAAACAGAAAAACTAAATTTTTGCTGCGTCCACTGATTCCTTTCACTACATTAATTGGTCCCATGAGTTCAATTCCATGGTACGGCTTCTCCCAGTTTGAAATCTTCATCTTCTGCGCCACAGCCGGACAAGTGGCGTCCTCCGAGCAAGGCAACACCCACAAGAACACCACAATCGTCAAAAAACAAATTAAAATTGACAGCGAGAAGAAAAACTTGCGGATTGGCGACATTGGTTTCTTGTATCCATCCTTAATCATCGGAGAATCGTCCAGCATGTTTGGAAAGCCATTGATGTGGCTGTCGTCCAAATCATTGAGATGATGATAATTTCTTAGCTCAGCACCATTGAGATGTTTATTAGTGTCTTTAAATTTAGATTGGATTGGAATCGCACTATGTAGCTCTTCCTCTGAATCTGTGTCGCTAATTGATTGAGGTAGAGGAGAATAAACTCCTTGAGATGCCGTGTTGGACATATTATTTATATTAAAGCTATTCTTGCTTAATCATTAATGTAGGTTTGTATATACACACCTGTAATACAATACAAACACAAAATAAAATAACGCAGGTAATATTTCGAATACATTATTGATAAATACTCACATTTTATGGTCTAATTATCAAAATATTTGTTTATTTGTGATTTTATACACTAGCATAGCAATTTTCAACCGCTTTACACCATTTGACAGCTATTGAATAAACTGACCTTGAAATAAGAAAATGGTGGAGGCGCTGCTCTACACATAGGCGTCACAAATGGATTTTTTATGGGCAGGAAATAAACTGCGTAATAAAAACAAAATAAATATATACTGTAAAATATACATTAATCATGATTAATTTAGACAGAAAAGACATAAAACTAAACCGTTCTCGCTTAAGTTAAAATTATGGTAGAAACTACTACTGTCGTGAATTATGCGTACCAAATACGGGGTAGCAAAATATTTATTTCTTGAACAAAATGCTAGTTCAAAGAATGATTCTTACAGCATTCAATATTTATTAGAAATACAATTATTGCGCATTTATTGTTGAACTACGCTGTAAATTCTGTTTCTGAATAGATTTTTCATGTGGAATAGTTTCGTTTCTACATTTTGGTTACCACTGCGCTATGAGTCAATGAGTCATCGCAAAAATGACGCACATTTTGACAAATATATTTATATTCATCAAAAAAATTGAAAAAATGGGGATATAATTATACAGGAGTAGAAAAAGTATTATTTTATATGTAGGAATAATTGAAATCACGAAATTGTACCCGCAAAAGTATATTACCAAAATTATGAATGAAAAGTATTCAATTTTCATAAAATGAGTCAAATTTTGTATTTATGTAACAGAATACACAACTTGCTTTTAAATGAAAACAACAAAATAAAACAATTATTACCTGTAATTATTATTGTATTTGGGTATGGAATAATTCAATTATGTACGTACCTCGAAACAAACGCCATAAGACTGTGAAAAAGACAAACTGTGCTAATAAAACAAATAAAATGAACAAATAAACAGCTTTATTTACACTTTAGTGATAAGCGCTAAGTAGAACTGAGTGTAAAAAATTGAAAGTTATTAGTTATTGTAATTAAAAAATAGTAGGTAGAATTTAAAAACAAATTATGCAATTATAAAACAATGAAAGTATTAGTGAAAATTACTGTACAACCTTAGGTAAATGAAACACGTCATTTATTTGATCATTATGTATGTTTTTGTAATACACATTTTATAATATGTATATGTATATAGTACACATACTTATCATGAAAGTATTCAATGAAAGAATTATAAATCTACAGTAATAATAATTATTATATATTTAATTGTCACTATTATGCTTTGAATTACATACTTATCAATAATACACGTAATTAAAATTTCTTTACATTCATAGCAATTTGTTCTGTAAGCGTAGCTTAGGTGTTGAAATGTAACATTAATATATCAATTTTATAATAAGCTCAACATAATTATGTACTGGGATGGAAAAAGCGTCATATTCCTTAGAAAAACAAGTAAACAATCGAGGAAACAACTGAATGAGCTGCAAGTACATTGTAGAAGTGAGGTTACCTCACTCATGACTGCAGCCTGGACAATACTTTTTCTCGAAAGCTTAAAAAGCTAACGAGAATCGTAAACAGAGAAAATATTTTCAGTTGTGTGACACAATACTATCCTTCACCCATAAATATTTTTTTTCATTCATACACAATCTATACAAACATGAATTTAGCTGCATTTACACTTGAGTCGTCTCGAGCACCGTTCGCAACTGTCTTCGCTTCGAACATTAATTTAAGAATCTAATTTTACATATTTTACGTATTGTCTCGAAGTCTGAAGACAATCTAAAATTTACAGTTTATTTTAACTCACAACTGAAAATAACCTCCACGTTGTTGGAAACTATAAGTAGGGTTAGGAATGCGGGAAATATTATACATTGCAAAAATATATCTTACACGGAATTTTAGTGTTACTTTTAACAGTTAACTATTTCAAACTAGTTATACGATGATATACGTGTGTTGCTGTGCAATGCCTGCCTGTACCAAATGTGCTAGTGCACGCCAAATATTCTTACAACCGAATATACAAAATGAAAACTTTACCTTACTGTTTAAACGCTTACAAATATCCCAAAACAATTCTAACATCAACAATAATTAATTTATTGTGCACGTTCATCACATGACAAAACAATTCGCAAGTAACTTTTTAGCTAAATGTCATTTTGAAATTCTAACCTCAAATATTTACAACAATATAATGCTGCTTGATTTGGTTCTAAACAAAAAGTTACCAAACAAAATTATCAAATCAATATTGTGGAAACTATAGCCCATTCGCTATAGCGAGAGAAATTTGAACTAACAAATTGAGGTATCATTTCTATTAGTTGGAAGAAATAATTTTCAAGTTGAATACACAACACAAAATTCGACAGCAATTGTTCATCTCATCAAAGAAGCTTGCGAGAGGATGTCCGTTTTAAATTCAATTTTAATTTTCGCGCCATATTGATAGATTCAAGCACGAAATCGCTTCAGCGACGAGTAGTCAAGCGAACGTGTGTTTATGTCACGAATGTTTGACATTATTTTTGCTTTCTTTAGTTTGTATTATAATTTACAAAGTTAGTTGACAGTTTTTTCCAGTAGGGAAATTTTTGGTCGAATATTTGAATTGGTAAATACTCGTAACAATTAATTAGGTTTACGATATTGATTAGTATTTGTCACTCGTTTTGCGTGTATTAGTTTGTTTTAGAGCCGGTTTTTTCAATCTCAGATAAACTAGAGAATAAATTTGTTAGTGGAATAAACAAAAAATATCGCATCAAAAGATGACAGCTAGAATGAAAATCATTATTTAAGCTATGATTTTAATGCGATATTTTTTGTTTAATCCACTGATAAATGCATTCTCTACTTTATCTGAGGTTGGAAATACTGACCCTAAAAATAATAAGACACAAACTTAAAATGTCACATAAGAAAGAATTAGAAAGATCAATGCTAGAATTAAGCAAAGTAGCAGCAGACGCAGTAATTAATTTGTAGCTTACTAAATCGAAAGTGTATGAAAAAGATTACGATAATGCCAAGGTGTAATAAAAAATACGTATAAAAAGTTACGAAAATAAGACCTAAAATGACATTGACAGTTCCGTTTCTTTTTTGCATCAAAATGCGTGCAAGAATATGGCATTCTTATGTCAAAAATTCAGAATAATTAGATTCGGTAAAGTCTAATTTAGCGGACTTAATTCAGTCCAGAATTTATGTGTCAAAGTATTGAAGTTTTACTTTTTAACACGAATATGGAATTTATTTTCCCAGCTCCATAAAGCCAAAGAAAATAAATTATATGAGTGATAAAAAGGAACTTCAGTGCTGCGGTACATATTAAATTATATTTGAAATATTAAATTAGGACAAGCTTTAAAAAAATTATTTTATAGGTTAAGTGTACACATCTGTTAGTTCTCAATTTAGTCACATTGAGAGTTGCACTCAGTGTTGCCAACATCGGGCATTGACGTTATCGTAAAGAACATTTAAAATTATCTGTTTTGTCCTAACTTCTTCGTCTGAATTAATTAGTTCATTCTTGCCATACTGCTTTTGTAATTGTACGTATAAATTTGCTATGGTACATCGTACACTTGCTGAAATTTTCCTACTTGTATAATAATTATCGTATGGTTGCCAACACTGCGATGATTGAAATCGTAGGATAATTGATTACTTTAATGTAGATTTCAGAACTTTTAATGACGATTTTGGCTTTCTTTAGTGTCGATTTCAAATAAAAAATATAAAATGTGTGTTCAAGTCGGTTTCTCTTGAATTAGTTCAAATTTCTCTCGCCAGGCGAATGGAGTATATGACAAACAAAAATTTATCCTTGTAAATTTTTTGTAATTAAAGTTTGTAAAATAATATTTAGCTAAAAAGTTCGTTTTGAGAATTATTTCATGTGCACAAACAATTCGCAATTTTTGATGCTACAATTTGGGACACCTGTACGCTGCTCTTTTTTTTTAACCTAAAGTGGATTGATCTTCAATCGTTTAATATCAACGCTGTTCTTTTGTCATTATTAATTAGCAACTGTTTGCGATACCAAAGGAATACACAGTACATGTGATGTTCATTATTTTTACACAATGTTTTTTCTTTTTTTGTATTTTTCTGACATCTATCTAGAGACTGAGAAAACAACAGTCATATTTTGGAAATAATTACTGTCGAAATGGATTGTTGCTTCACAAGAAGACAACATTTACATTATTATATCTACATTTAACAGTAACATGCTGATGACAGCTAGTGGTTCAGGCCATCAAAGTGATTATATTGAAAACTGTGTTAATAGCGTTTGGAGTACGCAAAAATATCACAAAATATACTATACATTAACAACGTAGTAACAATATTTTAAAAATAAATCGTTAATAAAAAATCTATTTCGCCAATTGCACACACGGCCACTTTAAGACCAAAAGCAGTCCGTGGTGGATACCTGGCAAATCTGCAACTATCACCTATCGATAAAACAATAAATAAATATATAAATAAATAACAAAGTTGAGATTTTACAGACTTGTAACACTTGAAGATTTGCGTGGAATTCCACCATAAAATGACGTGTATATTGGCAAGTACATCACAGAATTAAAATAATAAATCAGATCTATATCACTATCGTTCATTTGGTAAAAGAATAAATTAAAAAAATCACATTGATTGAATGTAATTGTACTAATAACTCTAATAAGATGCCTGTAAAAAATTTGACCCCAATCCATCAAAATAACCTTATTTTACACACATAGGTCAAACTTTTTACACATTCTAAATGCACGAAACCTAAAATCTAAGTCTACCGCACACGTATCACAACCAGCGTTCAACATTCCGAAACTTATTTGACAAGTCCGGCGATGTGTTCTTGTTGAGTTTTGCGCGCGAAATTTAAACTGAAACGATTGGTTGGTGATAGGTGCGCGTATAGGTTATGTCGGAAAGAAACCCGTGAATGAATGATACTTACACGTGATGGTCCTTATGTTTCAGAGATGAGACTAAGTAGTTAGAAACAAACAGAAGCGGGGGGCAGCGTTGCCGCGCTAGTAAAGACTAAATGATGTGGCGGGTTGCGCAATGGCAGCCTGTGGTACCGACCTATGCGGGGGCAGGTCAATACACTAGCACAGACTCCATTGTGATTAATTCTCATTTGCTGGGATTGTTCTGTGGTGAATCGGTTGCGGCGGACTGAGGGTTGCGGCGGGCTAACTTTGATCTAGTAATGGTAACCACGACATGATCAGACATCAGGCAACATTCCACATACAAACTATACATTCGCAAAGATACAAAATGACTGATTAGTTATTCTTCCCATTTTGGTGTTGTTATAAGTCTATAAACACACTGAAAACACGTCGTTAAGAAGACCTGTAACATGTTTGCTTTTAATTTTCTAGTGGTGGTATGAATACTTTCAAAACTGACAAATATGACATATAAAATCAAAATGGTAAGTTGTTGATGAGAAATTATTATTTTTAAAATCTTAGCAATTTAATTTTTCATTCCTCCGTCTAAGAACACTAGTAAAAAACCTGTGTCCACGGTGATAGAAATCGTTCCGAGATCTCGGATATAGTTCAATATTATAAATAGTGAACTTGTGTGACAAGAGATGTCAGGTTAGTCGAATTTATGAAGTTAGCTTCAGTCAATTCTACCAATACTAAAAATTAATAAAATATAACTCAAGAAACTAATCTGACATAAGTAAATTAAATTTGTTTATACGAGAGATAAATAAAAATAGTTTATTGTGTTATTAGGAGTAAATGTGATACTTTGTGTGCTGAGCATGTAAGTTTGAACGACGAGCGAAGCGAGTCGAACAATTACATGCGAAGCACCCAAAGACACATTTACTCCGAATAACACATGCTATTTTTTCTTCAAACATAGAAAATACAATTATAAATCATTAAAATCTTTTAAAACTAAACCAGGCTATGAATAATATTTGTATAAAGAGTCTTATTAATAGTAAATTGTGTTATTAGGAGTAAATGTGATACTTTGGGTGCTGAGCATGTTAAGTTTGAACGACGAGCGAAGCGAGTCGGACAATTACATGCGAAGCATACAAAGTCACATTTACTCCGAATAACACATGCTATTTTTTCTTCAAACATAGAAAATAGACATTAAAACATTAAAAAATGCTCAAAACTTCAAAAAAAATTCTATCTTATCCAGCATTTCTAGTTGCCATAGAATATTCTGTTTTGTTATTTTTGTTTATTTGTTTCATTTTTAACTGTCAAATTATGAATTACAACCTATTTGTCATAATATTTCACTTTGTCCGCCGCCGGAGTAAAAGTGTTGTCAAGGAGACACTTTTACGCCGGCGGCGACAATATTGAAATTCTGCGTGTTGAATACAAATACATAACAACGTACTTTTATGACGTTTGAAGAAAAAATATATTTTATGTTTCAGAAACTGTTTTAAAATACTAATTTTCAGCTTTGATTGAAAATTCTTCAGCTTTTCAAACATTAAACGTCAAAATCATAGTTTTCTATTCAATTTTTTCGCCCAAGTTGGTAGTGTCCACGATCCGAGTTTTTGATTCGAGAACTTTATCCGAGATCTCGGACCGATTTCTATCACCGTGGACACAGGCCTTTACATACATCTCAAAATAGTCCAGAGACTGTTTGGTTTCAAGCCTAGGTCGGCAAAAACTAGGGATTTTTGTAAGAATGGATTGGTATCAACTTACTGTCAATTAGTGTTTGAGTGTTTCCATCAATTTTAGAGCTAAATTGTTAATTGCAAGCTCAAATGTAAGTAATTATAATTAAATTTTCAGTTGCATTGCACAACCAATAAGTAAATGTTACTGAATTTTTAAAAAAGACATATGACTTGCTTATATTTATAAATCCCTCGTATCCTTATTTACGAATGATCTGATGTTATTAACATAAAAAATTCCTAGTATTTCATATTTGACAAATAAATTAGAAATTCATAATAAAATGTATGACAAAGTCGTCACGCAAAATAGTGTGTATCACACGTCCAAAAACTGTTTTGCGAATGCTCGTAATTTGCAAGCCTCGCCTTCGGCTCGAGTATACTCACTCACAAAAGTGCAGTTTCTGGGTTAGCGATACAAATAATTTTTATCTATGAAGCGCTTATTTCAAAAAAATCTATTTCTGTAACAAAATCAGTCATTTTGTATCTCCTATGCAAAACAGTGATATTAAAAAATGTGTCAGCTATCTAAATCTAAGAACCGAATCAAATTTAATTCTCAGATCAACTCAAGCTGTTTTGAACATATATAACTTCTCAAGATCATTAAAATTTGGTTTGTTGATCAGAGAATTTAACTGTAAATAAATAATTTTGAACAAAAACAATGTTGTCAGTTTAATTGTGTCGGTACTTGTAAAAATCTCTACTGAAATATTTTCAAGTTGCGTACCTCTCCTTAACCTAACCTAGTGCTGAAGGACAACGACCGACACAACTTGGCAGTGGGAACCAACCTGATCTGTCCAGCCAGGAGCGGGTTGATGGCGTACAGCCAGTCGTGGACCTCCCGTTCGTGGAGTGTCTGCAGCAGGTATCCGCGGTGTTTGCTCACCACGCTGAACGTATTGGGCAGCCGTACCATGGCTGACTGGTCCTCGGAGTACTCCACCTGCGCCGTGGCTAGGTTGATGAGCGCCCGCTCCACCGGGTCTTTTTCGTCGCGGAAGATAAACACGTAGGGGCGACGCACAGCCTGGAGGACAAGATTACTTCTTAGTACATAATTTGAACCATTTACAGCAGAAATCTTGAAAGAGTGACGTACAGAACTCGATGAAGTACTTCGTTATAAGTAACTTTATTTACACGATCAAGTTTTAAGTGAATTTTTTGTTATACTCTTTCAAACATTTTTTCGAAATTCTAGCACGAAAACTTGTAACTGTTTAAAAAAACATTCTTTATTTTTTTGTTGTTCTAAAATTCAAATATAATTAAGAATATAGACTTTACGACACCTCTATTAACGCAACATTTTGTTGTGTAGACGAGACAATTTCAAATTTTTCGCTTGTGACGTCATCTTGTAATTCTACGAAACACGCTCTTGCAGACAGCGAGGAACTACAGCAACTGTCAAATTGACTGTTATCAATCATTGTTATTTACTGAGAGGTTTTTACAAATATAGTTTATTCACATTACCTGAGCAAAATAATATAACAAATATAATAAATACAAGTTTAATTTGAAAATCGTTGTTAACTGCAACATATGATTTGAGATGACAGATGTGATAATGAGACTACCGACATTACCGACAAGATATAGTACATCAAAGCATTTTTATTTGAACACGTCCTAAACTCTTTGTCTAAAAACGTTATAATTAACGAATACCTAATTTAATTTATCGGAGTGTTCATTTTAATAATAATAAGTAATTATTATAACCCTGAAAAGCAAATTATTATTTGTTATCAACACCTCTTTTGCCTTGCCATGCTGTACATTCTATTACAAGATGACGTCACGATTTTGTAACCGCGGAACTTCATAAAGGAAAATATGAATGAAAAGTTAAAAAATTATAAGAAATATTGAATAATATGAGGCTGAAATGATCTAAATTTTTATAATTTGTAAAAAAATACAACTTTATTTTTTAAGCGTATGACCTCATTCAACTGTTTTAATTATAAACATACCACCCATCGCTTCTTCCAGCCGTGGGTCTTGTGTTCAAGGACGTTGAGGTAGCCCTTGCGGGCGACGACCGGGCTGATGCGAATTTCCTCCATCTCGGGGACGTACAGCACGAGGTTGGGGTCCCGAGGACCTGGGGGGCTGCTTGGGGGAGCGGGCGATGGGGCCACAGCGCAGTCGCTTATCGACATGTCACCGCGTACGCACTTCTCTGGTGAACATAACCTTGGAAAGTGAAATAATAATATAAGAAATTGGATCAGGCTGATAATTTTTAATTTGATAGTTAAGGTGCGTTCTCACAAATCGAGTACAATTGATCCATTATAGTTGATCAGAGAAAAGTTTGACTCCGTTAAAATTGATCGTTCAAGTGATTAGTATCCGCAAATTGCTTTCAAGTTAAAATATTGTAAAAACTGTACAAACTTCAATAAAAAAATTGAAATAGTATTTTTAGGTACTCAGTATACAGAAGAAAGCGTTGAAAATGAATCTCCTTTAGCTGAATAAAATTACTTGCAGCTTTAAATTTGGTAACATTGATTGTTGCATAATTGTATTTTCACTCAGCAAGGTTTCTGATGCTCCTAATCGATTTCGTCTTAAAATCCATTGCCTCGTCAAAAAAAGAAATTTCTTACAACTTTTGCTCATGTTAAATAAAATTGTTTTTAATTTTTCTTTTAACAAAATTGTTATTATTATATGTACGCCTACATACACAACTGCATTTGACGCCATTTTCTAAATGAAATTGTTGATCTATTTGCAATGAAATGTGTGAACAAATACTGATTCATGTCATATCAACTTTTGTTGATTCGTGAGAACGGGCTTTACGTAATCATTGACCGATTGTAGATGAAAATATATACTGAGAAATTGGTTGCAGATAATATTAAAGTCACCACTATTTTAATTATACGCAAGTTTAAGAAAAAAAATATGGATTAAAAACAATATTTTGGACAGGACTTTGAAAGATGTATTTTTAATGAACAATACTCAGTTGAGAATTTTAAGAAATCTTTTTGAGAATTAAGATAAATTAAAATGGTTAAATCCGGAATTTACTAGCTCTAGAATCTGGTAGGTTATTAACAACTATTAGATTTTTGTGATTGAATCTTTGCATAGATCTGATCAAATTTCTGACCGTGTTTGGTCAATCGTCAAATAAAATCTGAAAGGAATGTAATGAAAATGTTAAATCGTCTTACTCAATGGAGCCGGTGGACACGATGCTCGACACCATACTGCCGCTCATGTCGGTGCAGCCCTCATCTGAAGGACTGGTAGGTTCTCGGATGACTGGCGAGGCATCCTTGCCTTTGCCTTGAATCAACCTGACGCACCGCTGCAGCAGGTCGCGCTCCTTGTCCGTCAGTTCGCACGTGTCCTGGGTAGAGGGCACTACTGGAGCACCGCCCGTCTTCGCTACCATGTTGCATACCTCCTAGATGAAATAACATAGGGATGTTACAATTTTAATAAATTATCACTAAAAAAAATTTAAGAATATACCGTGTGTCTGTCTTAAAAGTGTACTTAGGAGATTAAAATGGGAAATCAGTTTTTTGCGTGCTGTTACTCGGTGGTTCTACCGGACAATAATGATTGTAGTACCAATCGAAAGATATCATTTTTCTGAATCAAACGATGTAACATACATTGCAATTTAGTAGTATAATATAATTTGTAACGATTTTAAATTCTACATTGGTAAAAACGAATTTTATATGATTTTAAATCCAAGACTTTATAGGTTCATTCTGTCCGGTTAAATCGTGATTCAAAAGTACAAAAAAAACTTGATTGCAATCCAAAGGAATTTGAAAAATTTGTCTGCATGCAAACCATACACCAAAATAAATTTAGAATTAATTTCTGTGTTATGTTTATGATTGTACTATACTCAAAATGAATTAGGAGAAGACCCACGTCATCAAAAATATTACTAGATAATGACGTCACTATGCAACAACGTTTATATGGGATACTAATTTTTGTTGAAATGAAAATGCAATGCGTGTTGCATCACATGTTCCGCCATTTTTAGACGTGATTTGTTGCAATAATAGTATATTGAACAACTAGTGTTACAATGGCCTTTTTTGTAATATGAGTATAGTTTGCGTAAACGAGCCGCAGGCGAGTTACGCAAAATACGAGTAGTACAATTAGGCATTGTAACACGAGTTATTCATACTACTTTTCCTATTTCACGTTCATAAATTCAATAAAAATTAAAAAAAATAAAATTGTACGGCATGTTAAATATACCACTGGTCACCAAGGGGCTTTGCCCTCGGGGCCTATCGGGTCCCAAGCCGCAACCCCGACGCAGGGGCTCCGATTCAATAATTTTATGTGAGCAATGACAGCCCCAAGTTTGACAGACTGTTAATTTTACAAATAATAAATTCCCCAAAAACAGTTGCACAAAATTCAATTTTGAAGCATTGTTTTGAGAAAAACAGTGTCACAAAATTGACTTTGTGTACGTGAAATAGGAAAATATGTTTTTCTTAATGCTAGTATTTTAAGTCATTTTTTTCAGATTGATGACGTGCGTCTTCTCCAAAATCATTTTGAGTATAATTGCAAAATCTTAAAGAAATAAATTTGGAAAATACAATAAAAGTTCAGTGGCCTCACCTTTTCGCTCTTGGTGTACTCATGCGCAGGCTTATGTTTCTGGTTGCTGCTTTTATCGAGTCCTAATCTCTCCCTCAACAGCAGCGTGTGCCTTACTCTCTCAACCTCCTCCAGTCTGGTCAGTTTCTCCAGTTCCCACTGGTGGTCAAAGATAAGACTATCACCTCGTGGCCTCCAGCCATGCAGGTTCTCCTCGCCTCGGACATAAGTCGAGCTGGTGTCCAATACTCGTCGCTGGCGTCTTTGTACACCTACAGGCAAATAAACAATTAGCAAAAAAATAAATAATGAAGTGATGGGTGCTTGTGGTAACTTCAAGTGAATGAAGCTACCACAGTGGGATGGACGTCTACAGAGAGGGGACTAGCTCTAGAGGATGAACGAACAAACCTGGACTACCTGCTTCAGAGGCGCGACGCAACAGCAGCTCGTACACTCCAGAGAGACGATTGGCTTCCGCGTTGCGGTAGTTGCCGCTAAATAAGTGCTTCAGGGACCTGGGGCCGGTTCGGGCGTCGCGCCCGTAGATGATCATGCTTAGGTCTTTTGTGATGATTGCTGGTCGCCCGCAGTTTTCCAACTAGGACAAGGATTACGTCAAATATACACTTTCTTTACCTCTCGCACATATATGTAAATCGAAATATAATATCATATTTGGTATTTGGAGGGCTAAATTATGAGCTGAATAGACAACCACAAACCGAAAGTCGTGGTTTACTTGAGAGTCTAAGTTTTATTATATTCAGAAGGATGTAGAATATGAACTTCTACAATTTTTATTTGAAACTTCTCTATTCTACACCGTTTAAAAGTTGGATAGGAATTTTGTTATAATAAAAAAAATTAGGTACAATTTTCATTTAATAGTTATTTGTCAAACTAGAGAGGGAAGCGCTTCTTTTTCCCCCTCGAGTTCGAAGTTTGCCTCATGAGCGCAGCGAGTAAGCCATTTCGAACGAGAGTGGAAGAAGAGCTTTCCTCTCGTGTTAGATACAACATTTTCTTCACGACATGTTTCTAAAAACGTTTTTCTCGGACCTAAAATACATTTTGAGAACACCACTGACAGACTGAGACGTTAAAAGTTAGGTTATCAGACACAAGGCGGTGTAGCAGTGTTGCCAATGAACCAATCTTAAATATCTTTAATAAGTTGTCAAATTGTGATTTAATAAGAAAAAGAAAAATATAAGACATAATTGTAAGATAATTTAAAGTATGTATATCACTAAAATAAGGATTTTCAATAATATTAGGAATATATTTATATTTTTTATAATAATTTTTTTTGTAAATAACATTCATATTGGTAACACTTCTATATTTTCCTCTCTAGAGAGGAACAACACATTTTCCTCACTAATTCGGGAGAAAAACGTTGGGGTTTCCTACCATGTCGTGAAAAAAATTTATTTTTCTATTTTGTACCGTTTAAAAGTTGTTTAGGCGGGAGGTTACGTCGAGGGTCAATTTGCTCATGAATTGTTGTTTATGCAGTAGTAAAGCGTTAAGATTCTACTTACTTCTAGATATGCAGAGATAGTCATGAAGATTTGTTCACCGGTGGAGGTGACGCGATTGAGCAAAGGTGAGTTGTGCAGGGAGCTGTCCCACGCCGCCTCGAAGCGGAACATGCAGCGGTCGTCGCCTGGGAGCTCCAGGTACTCGCCAGGGAACAAGCCCAGCGACAACACGGAGCTGTCGTTGTCTTCCTCGTCTTCTGGTTCCGGGGTGTTGCGAATACGTCCTGAAAATAACAATTTGAAATTAAATTTATTGCAAGTCACGTTGGACGTGACGTCAAATTGGTAGCGCATAAATTGAATTAAGAAGAAAAAATGCAGAGAAGGGACGTCATCAAAATATTACAAAATAAAAAAAAAAACTTGTAGTAATGATGAGTAATGTTTATATTTAGAAAAGTGAAGAAAATAAGTGCTCTTTTTACATTTTTTCCAATAATATTCAATTAATATTCATGTAACCTAACCTAAAATTAAAACAGACTGAACTTACCAACAACTAGTTCTCTAACATCACGCCATTTAAGTTCGGCGGCATGGTCGTGCACAATAGTGATTCGGATACGTCTCTGGATGCCCTGGTGCAGCATGAAGAGCCCTCGGCATGGCAGCTCGTCGCTGTGCTCCACTACGCATGGCACGTACTCGCCAGATGGCGCCAGCTCACAGATTTCAAACCAGACTAGCACGTCAACCTGAAAGTCATACACAAAAACATAAAAATATACAACTGTACAAAAACATCATTGAGAAAAGGGTCAAAACCCCGTTTTTCGCTTTCATAAAAACCTACAAATGCGCGTTTTAGTATTAAGCCTGTTTCACATTATATTTTTTTCGTCTATTTTCATACTTTTTTTGTCTAGATTTGTATCCGAGTTTCATGCTAAAAGCATCTAGCCAAATTTAGACGAAAAAAGTATAATGCAAATCAGCAGATTTCTCGGATGGAAATAGACGTTTCTAGTATAGAAATATGAGATCGGCTCCATTTTTCTATTCGATTTTCATACTAGATGCATTGTGCGCATGCGTTACATGAAATACCAACATACATTTATTTGTTTCTGGTTGAGGTTAGTTTTGTTAGCTCGTTCGTCGTTCGTGTTTATTGATTTGTATACAATTACTTTAAACAAAAATATAAATATGGCACAAAAAAATGGTGCTACGAACTGCAACCTATTTTGTATCAACATCAACTAAGTAGATAATTAAATTATTTTATTTCAAATATACGTCAGTGTTGCCGATTGTACGATAATTATTGTTTGAAATTAAGACAAAGACCATAATTTTGAGTGTTCTTTACGATAACATGTCAAGAACTGTCACTTGCTTTTGAACTGTTGATTGACTTAAATTAAACTGATATCGTATTATTTCGGCATAAAGCCAAGTAATCCGATTACAACACATAAAAATATGAAAATAGAACAAACTCGGATCGATTTAGACAAAAAAGTATAGACAAAAAAAGTATGCAAATTGACTAAAAAAGTGTAATGTAAAACAGGCTTGACACTTTTACAGAATTTCAATCACAAATCTTTTAGGAGTATTTATTTACATTTACTATGAATTTTGAAATCTTCTTCAACTTAGAATAGACCTTGATTTAGAATGATAGTCTTGTAATTTATTTTTAAATCAAACAATTTTATTTTGACCATAATCATGAGACCCATCTTGCTTAGATGTCAAATATTTATAATTAGCGTAATCATACCTTGGCATGTACATGGGCGGTGCAAGGGGACGGCAGAGCCCCAAACTTGCTGGACCTCACCGGCTGACTGATGGGTATCGATGGAGGCAGCATCCTCCGCGGAGGCTGCCGAACCGAACCCTCCAGTTTAGCATCTTTGTGAAGTGGGTGTTGCTGATAATGGCCGAATACTTCAAATACGATTGGTTGAGTTTTTATGTACTCTAAGAAGGATTTTGTAGTGTTTACTGTAATCTATAAGCAGAATGATGATTTAGA
Source organism: Poecilus cupreus (assembly GCA_963942605.1). Classification (NCBI taxonomy): domain Eukaryota; kingdom Metazoa; phylum Arthropoda; class Insecta; order Coleoptera; family Carabidae; genus Poecilus; species Poecilus cupreus. Next base: position 18,540,065 of record OZ012722.1, on the reverse strand, counting down.
AATGTTGAAGAGTAGTTTAAAAATGATATGATTACGTTTTGAACGTGGTAGAAGCCGAGAGGGGTTCCTTTTCCTGTGTTCTTGACTGGTTCCGTTGAGAACGCTTCGTCGTGTCTGTGCAGGAAACTAAAACACGAATAATGATATGTTATTTAAACTTTTTTTTGAGATAATGCACAAATTTAGAATTTAAGTTAACTAGAACCAATAGTAATAAAAATCATTTTAAATAAGCTTAGTTTTCTCTGATTTAATAATATACAGAATGTTTCATAACTTCAGGTACATACGTTAATGGTATATGTTATTTGATATGCTGATAACGAATCAAAAAGAATTTTTTTTAAATTGCAAAATTATTTTCCATGTTTCCCAGTCCAAAATTTTTCGTTGCCACTGCCACTGGGTGGATGATTATGTTAATAATTATCGTTTCATTAAATATAATTAAATTTTATTTGTTTATTTTACTAGTATTATGTAATTTAAATTGTTGATTACCTACTTCATTGTTTGTGTTTAATAGGAAAGCGAATCCAGTGCAGTACTACAAAAAATGTTTTAGGTAAACAACCCTTAATTTTTGGAATTAAAAAAAAATCTTTTAGATTCGTAATTAGCATATCAAACAACATGTACCATTAACATTTGTACTCGAAGTTATGAAACATCCTGTATAACGTTGTACATTTCTAATAATATTTTACGTGAAAATAAATACTAATTTTTGTTAGTCTCACGATGAGTTTATAAATTATTTTTATAGAAATCTGACAAGTTATATTTGTGGGAACAAATATAATTTTTTTAACAAATTATTTATGTTATATGGTACTAGTATGAATTATTTATTATTTGTTTATAAATTTGAATTTTTTCTGGAAAAAGAATTCATAAACTCATCGTCGAACGAACAAAAAATATTATTTACTTATTTCTAAAAAAAAAAATTAATTATTAAAAATACACAATGCTATCATTAAAATCAGAAAAAATTAATATTTTAGTACATTTTTTACTGTTCCATTTAAAAAAATATTTCTTTGTGTCCTTGAATATGACCTATAGAAAAAATATTGTACTCTGCCACTGGTTTCTGTCAAAATATGTACCTTTTTAATTTAAAACATTTCTTTAAATATGCGATAGTTTAGACAGTTTAAAAAATGAAAAAAAAAAAAAATCAACGAATATATATATTTTTTTGCCTACAAGTGTAATAATTTTTCTAATATAATTGCAATAGTAGCTATTATAGATCGCGAAATCGCTAAATTTGAATACACTGTTTAACGAAAACCTTATTTAAAAAATGTTCATGTCAGTAATTTTTGACGTTTTTAACGGAAAGAAAAGAGCATGATATCTCTATCGCACTAATTGTATCACTAAACTGTTTGACGTTTCTGATAGGAAAAAAAAAGAAAACATTATATCTCTATTGGGATCTGACATGGGGGCGTGGCTTATTCAATATGGCGGCTTTAGTAGTCTATAGTGCATGTGTGCAATTTCTCGCACGGGTTCTTTTTTTTTTTTTACAAAAAATGGCCTTGAATTGCAACGAACTTGTTCTCTGGACAGGCGCAAACGCAGATCAAAGAAATTATGTCGAACTAAGCGAATTTTGAGTGCAGGACATCTGATTAAATGCGGTATAATTGTTGACAATGTTTACAGTGCAAATGTAAACATTGTGGCATATGTGATGCAATCCTCCAATTTGAATTAGTGCACATAGATTGTTCCTGCAAAGCTGGACTGGGTGAACATTGCAAACACATCATTGCAACTTTGATTCATTGCAGCCGGTAAGGACCTAACCTAAGCTTCAAATTTTGACATATGACAATAATTGAATTAATAATAGGTTTGTTCCAAGTGGTCATTTCTGACAAGTTTGTGACATGTTTGTGACAATTTCACTGCGCCTGCGAAAAATGTAAACAAATTAAGTTTGCAATATAGACTGGAACGACGAATGGAATGAAGCGCATGTGCATGCTCATTTTTTGTTTTGACAGATAACCTTAAATATAAATATAAATAAAGAAATTCATACATTTTTCGCTACAAAAAAAGAAATGAAGCTTATGTTTCAAAGTTATCTTGTTTACATTTTTCGCAGGCGCAGTGAAATTGTCACAAACATGTCACAAACTTGTCAGAAATGACCACTTGGAACAAACCTAATGTAAATGTATTTAATATATAAATTAATAAAAATTTGAATTAAGTTAAAAATTAATTAGTGTAAAGCGTGTTATAAACTCCAAACGTATGACGTAACATAACCTCACTTACCAATTAAAAATTAATCTTCCTTCTTAAAATGTAATGAACATACTTTTGTATGTTTCTATACCAGTAAAATTTTCGTAGATCGTTGCTACGCTTAAAATTTATCCATTTTCTCTGGAACGTGGAACATATTACGCACTATAACAAAGCATTCACCCGGCAGTGCAAAGGAGTGAAAACTTACACCGTCGTTTTTTCCTCCTTGACTTCCACAATTTTCAATTGCGCACTTAGTTTTGTACACATAATGAGTTGATTTTCCGTTTGGGTCATTATTTTCACTCACCGAACTCATTTTTGTACAAATTGACTATAAATAATCAAATGTCACATTTGAACACGCCAGCAAGAGGACTATTATACTAGTACAATCGTTTTGCCGCTAGATGGCAAATGTTCAATGTCAGATCCCAATATCTCTATAGCTCTAATTGTATCGTTTGCAAGCTTCTCAATCAATACTTATCAAGGAACACCAATATTTTATTTTATGAACTCTAGCATTAATTCCCTTAAATGAAAGTGTTTTACTTACTTAAACTGGCAGAAAATGTCAGCATACTCCGTCGAAATCCCCACCGCTTGCAAAACCGTAACCCTAAACGTAAACTCCTTTCCAACTTGCAAATGATCAGGCACTTCTTCTTCTTTCACATCCGACGACACCGAACTATCCCCCCGCCCAGAATCAGCATCACATTCCAGCTCATCCATTTTAATAGCATCAACAGTTGAGTGTCCTTCCACAATTCTTTCTTCTATATTATGTTGATTTCTATCGAGCGTGCTTCTTGGAGGTTCAAAAGCGATCCGGGCGCTCTGCCTGACCCCACACTGCTCAGAGTTGTCTTCATCGATGACAGCTTGAACGGCTACGCGAAGATAACCTCTAACATCGCCTTTTTCGCTCACAATTGCAACTTTATGGATTAGAGTGACTGGGTAGAGTAAATTGCTGAGATAAACAAATGATCTTCCCACTAATCTGAACCAGGGGAAGCGGTCGTAGAAGGGGTCACCGCCGGTGAGAGACTCCACGTTGTAGTCAGGCGAGGTGGGCGACAGTTCTGCTTCATTGTGGTACATTTCTCGCATGAGTTCCAGTCTTTGTCTGTGGAAAATTAAGATGGTAATTGTGGTTTTTGCAAGCAATGATACAAAGTTACAAACATAGCGTATTTACATTGAGGTTGGTGCCATGAACTTAGTCAAAAAGCGGAAATTAGAAAGAGGAATTATAAATTAATAACATTACTTAACAATAATACGGGAAATCAGTTTTTCATAGCGCAAATGTTTTGAGTACTTAATAAAAAATAGATTAAAAGATTAAAAGTTAAAAGAGATAGAGAAGAATTACGTACTAGAATTCTGTCTTATTAAGGTCAACCATACGGGCTGAAGATAGCGCAACATGAACATGACTTTTTTAAACAATATATCAATATTATAATAAATGAAATACCTAAATGTGTAGATAAAAGTCCAAAGTTTTGTAATAAATTTTAAAAATTTGTTTGCAAATTATACATGAACATAATTTTCAAAGTAGTAAAATTTATGTCACACATTCCCATGAACGACTACAGTAATGTAAACAGGGTTGGCAAATATCATGATATTTATATAAATATCAAAATATCATAATATCGGATATATATCCGATATATATCAGGAATTTCGTTCTTAGGCTATATGCAAAAAAAAACATGAAACGTAAAATACCTTTATTTTGGTAAACAACAAAAATAAAACTTTAGTTTAAAATAACAAAAAACAAGACAAAAATTATTATTATTTAAGTAACAAGAAATAACATTTTTCTTAAATATATTATATAAATAGTAAATACCTAAATGAGTAAATACTATTGTAGTTTGACATATGGTATAAGATATTCATATTTTTACTTAAGTAACAAAAAATAACATTTTCCTAAATATTTATATTACATAAATATCAAAATAATTTGTCGTTTGACATGTTTTTAAGTTTCGCACAACCGGGCTAAAGGAATATCATCATCATTATCTTCACGTAACATGACTTCATCACTTTTTGAGAAGACCCAGTCCAAGCTTTTGACTTTTTTATCGGTATTTTCATTTAAACATTTAAAAACAAATACTAGTTTACTCGCTTTTTCACTCTGGGTATTTATTTTGTAAAAAATTAATAAGTGATATATATCAATCAATAAATATCGGATATATATCAAGATATATATCATGATATATATATCACTTGATATATATCTGCCAACCCTGAATGTAAATGATTTGTATATTAATAAAAATGATAAGATAATTTTCCATTTGAATTTACAGTTTTTGAGAAACAAATAAAAATATACCAAAAAGTGTGTTTTTTGGTATATTTTTATTTGTTTCTCAAAAACTGCAATTTCAAATGGAAAATAATCTTAGTATGTTATAGAGGATCATATTTATAAATATACGAATTATTTTCATTACTGTAGTCGTTCATGGGAATGAGAGACACAGTATCAAAGTTCTAAATTTTTGACCAACTAGACTTCAACTAATATATTTTTATAGTTTAATGTTTTAGCTATCCTTTTCATCTACATACATAATTGTTTTGTTTTTCGATAAGAATAATTGTAGAAATAATTTATTCAAATTTGAATTTGCAAAACAAAATTCATGGGACTGAAGGTAATCTAACGGAAATATTCGTTTTTAGCATGTGAACTGTACTTGAACTGTCACTGGAAAAATCCATGATGAAAATTTGACAGATGGAGGTAAAATTATATGTGTCTGTGCACCATAAAGAACATGAAAATAAATGAAGATACCAATTTAAAAAAAAAGATTCGTTCTTCGTCGCGCATGTTTGACCTTAAATTAGCAATTTTGCTAAACTAGTTTACATTTCCAACAGAATTGTAGTAAATATAAAATACAAAAGAAGCTGACATAATCCAGGTAAAGCAAGGTAAAGCAAACACAAACTGTAAGCAAGAGATAATCAGGCGATTTTTGGCGAGAAAATTGTTAAACTCTTTGGTTTTATATCCCAAATTAAAAAATAACCCTTGATTAGAAAATATTGTACTTTTGTATTTAGTGTACGAAATATTTCACTATCATAGTACTTGAGCTATATTGTGAGCCTGATTTTAACTAAATTTGTCCAGTTGTATGAAACGTCAACTAATTACATGGTTAACTACGGAAGAAAGTTGAAATGTATTAAAAAGTAGTGCACGTAATAAATGTTACAAAAATGAAATTTCACTATTCAAACCTGTAACTTTCAGAACTTAGTAAAATTATAAAAGACAAAATTAAGATTTAAATCTGTCGAACATATTTTTTTTTCAATTTGAAATTAATATTACTTTGAGATTATCGCCGTCAAATTATGTTGCTATGCGTATATTGAGCGGTTGCTATACAGGTGTTCAAAAAAGTACTGATAAGCTTCATGTAGAACGATTATGTGAATAATTCTGACTCAGGGATCCTAATGATAAAAAAGCCAAAAGCTACTTAAAAGAAATGTACATTTGGCGACACGGAACTAAACAATAGTTATAGCTGTCATAAGGTAACAATGGGCGCGTTCAGCCGAACCTAGCAGCTAGATCGCTAACCTAGCGGTCATAGCTGAACGTATCGCTAGGTAACCGCTACATTTCAGCAGCTAGACTAGCGACCTAGCGAAATAAAATTGCGCTAGATGAGCTAGCGAACCTTTTAGAACTGTCAACTGTCAAAAATTCATTTATAATATCATCAACATTAATCATGTCTGCAAAAAATCTATAAAAATAATTTAAGTATCGTGAAGTATTTGATATCTATTAATTACCTATTTTAAGACTATTTAGATTTGTCTTTGATCAGAATTTGATGTTAATTCCAGCTAACTTGACTGGCATAAGATGACAGCATCAGCAAAATTCCGTTCATATTCATAGTACTTTTCATCTGCTAGAATCTAGCACTAACAAACGCTAGTTAGCCGCTATGTTCGGCTGAACGCGCCCAATGTTAACCATTACGATTGATATGTCAGCATTTGACATATGTACAGTCAGTGGAATTTCAAACTAGAAATTAAAATTGTTTACTTGAGATAGGAGCTTTAGGTTATTTAAATGCAAGCTTAAAATTAATGTTTGTACAAAAATAGACCAAAGATTAATACGAAATGAAATGAATAATAAAAATAACAAAAAATCAAACCTATTTGACAAATGTCAAAATTTAACAAACGTAAAATTTGACAAATCATTTTTTAAACAAAAAACTATTTTGTGAAAGGTTGCCATATGTAATAAAATTTAAAAATAAAAAGAGGAATTAAAAACTTAAAAGTTTTGGTATTAAACGATTATTTACATAAAGGCAATCTTACAAAATTCATCTTGAATTTGAATATAAACAGAAAAGATTTAAAAATGTTGATGGTTTCGTATGGCTTTAGAATGGGTCGTACAAATTTTTTGCATTTGGATTATAAACTCAGAATTAACCAAAGAATCGTTTTATCTGAAGCTCATCAATACTTTTCTGAACACCCTGTATAAAAGTAAATTTGATCATGCAATTATTTATTGTAATATTTATAGTTAAATTCTAGAAAAGTTAAATGTTCTAGGGCACGAATAATATTAAAAATATAAAATTTCAAACGGGATAAAAGTAAACGCTAGTGATGAGTTTCTGCCAAGAATCGCCCGGGCCTGTGCAGAGTCAGGCACCAACCTCGAGGGTAGCAAGGTGGCGAGCGAGAGCGTGAAGCGCTGCGACGGCTGCGGGCACTGAGTGAGACAACGCAGCAGGTCGTGTGTGGGCGCTGGAGTCCCTGAGCCGGGCCCCGGGGCCCCCGGGACCTCCACCTCCGCCAGCTCCTCATTGTACACGTGCCGCATCAGCTCCAGCCGCTGTCTACACCAACAACCCACATCGCTACTACTGGGACGAACACCAACTCACAAACAGACGCTTTCCTTTTAGCTACAAGGTTTTTATTTCTTGTAAATTCCACGGCAGATTATTAACATTCCAAGTCAAAGTTATTCGCGTTGCAAATATTCAACAATTTTATGAATAATGTGTTCCTTTCAATAAAAAATCCTTCGCCTAAATAAATTTTAAACGGTACAACAAATTTTAAAAAAGTATTAAATAAAAATTACATTATATATGAATTCGAATACTTCTGTAGTATAATAGTATATTGTACAACGAGCATGGAATGGTACTCATTTCCTACGAGTATGAAGACATTCCATGCGAGTTGTACACTATACTTTTTCTAAGACCACGATATTATTTCCTAATTCATTTAATATTAATAAAAAAAATTGTTTCGCTTTCTTCATTCCAATATTTGACAATTCTAAATAAGTATCCTAGCAATGGCACCTGTACTTAAATGAGCTAACCTGTATTGAAATACAAAACAAATTCATTTCGCACGATGCTTACAATGTACCTCATATCCTTATCAACAACAAACATACAATGAGCAGATTTCTAAGTGGTCGTAGAAAAATATACCTTTCTATAACATTGTTTTGGAAACTGGGCATTCCACTACTAAAAATTGTTATGGAATCACTAACATTCCGAATCACGAATCACAACCGCTTATTAGCGCAACATATGAAGTATCTTGATTCAGTTACTATGGTTACGTCTGTTTGTTTTAATTTGATTTATTTGAGTTTGACGTTTTCAACAGTTTTATATTTGTATTTTTGTATAATTTCCAAAACCTTTTTATAGAAAGTATATTCTACAACATGTAACGGAATGGCCTATCCTACTCTCGCAAACCGTAGCCCTCGCCTTTGGCTCGGGCTACAAACTTATTGCTCGCGTGGAATATGTGCCATTCCATTACTTGTTGTAGAATATACTATTTTCTACGACCACTTAGAAATCTGCTCATTGTATGTTTGTTGTTGCTAGGGATATGAGGTACAGTGCCAGCATCGTGCGAAATGAATTTGTTTTGTGCGAATATCGATACAGGTCAGTTCATTTAAGTGCAGGTGCCATTGCTAGGATACATATTTCGAATTGTTATATATTCTAATAGTAAAAGCGGGACAAATGTATTATCAAAATTTAATTAATTAGGAAATAATATAGTGGTCGTAGAAAAAGTATAGTGTACAACTCGCATGGAATGTCCATTTCGTACTCGTATGATTTGCAGCATGAACTTTAAACACTCGTAGGAAATGAGTGCCATTCCATGCTCGTTGTACAATATATTATATTTAATTAATTTGTGTATAATTTGTAGTGTCGTAATTTTAAAATGGGAGCTGTAATTTAAAATACATTATAAAGATCTGCAAGAGGAGAATAGCCTCAACCATAATCGGCTGTTGATTTCAAAGGAAAGCGTCTGTTTCTAAATAAGAACTAGTCAAAACTATTAATTGTGCTTATTGAATTTCATTTTTTAGTAAATTTTAGAAATGGTTTTTATAAAAAGAATAAAACGAGTATGTAATATTTTAAACAAACTAATATTGTCATAATTCATAATTTTCCATTATGTGGAAGAGGAAAACTTATTTAAATAATTGTTAAATTGAATTGTACATGTGTTTGATGTATTAGTCACTTATGACTATAGCTTTACGTACTAATATCGTAAATAACTATCAAAGATTATTTTTAATACATATTTATCAAATTACGTTGCCATGCGTTTGTTGAACGGTTGCTACGCATTTGTTGACGATAACTATACGTTTGTTGAACGGTTGCTAAGCAAAAGATTTTTACTGTCCAGGCAGTAAAATTAACATTTACGGATAACTAGCTATCAAAAATTACACTTTTAATGTCAAAACGCAAAATGTTAAAAACAGTAGCTGTTGATTTGCACATTTGTTTTTTGTTAATGATTTGACACTAGTGATTTGATTAAAATTTATTTAATTTTTCCTGTTCCGATTGAAGGAAAATTATAAATTTGGATATCATTAAATGCAGATTTTTTTTCTATACAAAAATTGCTTAACTGTTTTGATGAGAAACAATTAGGCGAACAAATATTTGTATATTTCAAGATTAACATCCCTATGGTGCATCTATCAACGCACCATCCTGTATAAAAATAAACGACTTCTGTTCTTAATTTGACAAACTCATCAATTGCGAGAATAAATCTAATCTATGTATGATACAATCGCCGTGTCGAGAACTAGATCGAACCAAATGAAATGCAATAACAACTAGGTAAAAACTATTAAAACTACCTTCAACTACAACACCAAAAGCTGCAGAAAGCACACCAAAAATACCTGAGTTTATCCAGCGTCCAGTAATGCGTGGCGCCGTTTTTAGTGTCCTGCACCTCCACGGCCACGATCGTCCTCGGCAGAGGGCGGTCCTCGTCGTCGTCGTAGTCCGAAAGAGCTGGACGCAAGTCCGTTGGAAGCGGAGAATAAAGCGTGTCTGTTAGCAGCGTGAACTGGAACTGAACCTGCGGGAGAAAACAATACCAATAGAGATAGGCTGCACCCAATAATTAATATAACAATTATTATTAATATTAATTACAAGTAAACTACCACTTCCGGTTGATGCATTGTGCTACTAAAATCTAATAAGCTCGAAACTTGATTCACCAAATTCTATATATAAAATTTGAGACGTATAATTCTAATATGTTTCTTGTTCGTCGTCTTACTATAAATATAAAGCCTATATATGACACGGTCAATTTTAATGTCAATTTGTTGTCTTCAATTGTAATTAAATTACTTCAATGTTTTTCTCACTTTTATAATACTTAACAAAATAGTTATTTATGTATCTAGAACGAAAAGTGAATCTTTAAGGTATGAGCAAATTACTTGCGAGGACCTTAAAGTCACTTTTCGTTCGCGGTACATACAAAGTTTTATTTCATACTGGGTACTAAAGTTGTTAAATTATAGAATTTATTAACAGAAATTATCAAAAATTCGTAGAAATATGAGTTGATATAAGTAGGCTAAATAAAATTTATATAGGAACAAGTATTTGTTTATAAATAAAGAATCAATAAAAAGTCAAATTTTACTTTAAAGTCCTAGGACTTTAAAGTTTCCCCATTTCGTACGATAAATAGTCCGAAAAATGTGACATAAGTAAGCAATATGAAATAAAATAATTTGTATTCTCATCGACTGGTACCACGAGCACTGTTTTTGGCTGTTTTAAGAACAGTGTTTTAGCCTCAGCTTTAGAGACAATGTTCTAAAATTATTTTATTAAAAAAGTGCTTTGAATAAGAAGTAACAGAGAAATATATTATCTATCATTTTTATTTGAAGTATTTTTTTATAAAATAATTTTAGAATATTGTACAACGCTAAAAGCGAGGCTAAAACACTTCTTAAAACAACCAAAACAGAGCTCGTGATAGCAACTATCAATTTTTGTGTCAAACGTTTTCGTGCTCTGCGAAATGTCATTTGAAACTGCTGCAAGATAATCATTGAGTTTTTACTTTTGGTTGTGCAGTGTAAAAAGTATTTCTCTTCAACATTTAATAATGTTTTTACTGCTGTACAAGCAAAATATGGTAACGGGCCAGTACGGCGCTAGACAAACAGCGCAGACGATGACTCATTGTTCTAGAGAGTTTCGCGAACTGTTCCATGACAGAAGCAACGAGAACACTCTAGAGCGCCAACTTAACATGTACATATAAATGCGCTTGCCTACCCAGGGAGGTATTCTACTCCGATACGCTGTTCAGAAAATATCGAATATAGCGGAAATAAACGTTTGCATAGTGAATATAAATAGTGTAAATAAATATTACTTGTGTAATATTTTTAGCTTATTATTGATTTAATTGTTATTTTGTGTTTTTTAATGAGTGTTAAAAAATAAATAAGTAGTTCAAATAAATATAAGTGTTAGTAAATTAACTCTTTGTGCCTTTTAATTGTTGTTTTAATTGTTGATTAAAGAAACTTCACCGAACCCGTCAGTTACAAACGTAACAATATGTTTTTCGTCTATGACACATTATAATTAAAAAATACAAATTACTAAGTAATGCCGAATAGAAATTTCTGTAAACACTCATTAGACAATCTCAAATAGCCCCGCGGTAACACTTTAGATCGTAAGATCCTTAGTTCGAATCCCATACCCGACAGTTGCCATTTTAAATTTACATCTGTAATTCTCTCCTCCACTAATATCTTTAGGGGTTATGATATGACGGCTGGTAAACGCAATTCACGCTCAAAAATATATCACTTACCGAGATCTGCGTAAGCAGAGTGCCACATCCATAATGGATAAAAGGCGTGATGATATATTTATTTTCTTTATATAAAACGCAGTTGCCTATTTCTCAATGTTATAGCCAGTTTCTTGTCCACTTTCTCTTCTTCACACTAATTTTGTTTTTAATTATCAAAGCTACAATTAATAATATTGGCTGGTACCACGAGCTCTGTTTTTGGCTGTTTTAAGAGCAGTGTTTTAGGCTCGGTTTTAGCGCGTACAATGTTGTAAAATTATTTTAAAAAAAATGTTTTAAATAGAAGTTACAGAGAAATGCATTATCTACCACTTTTATTTGTAGTATTTTTCAATAAAATAATTTTAGAACATTGTACAGCGCTAAAACCGAGCCTAAAACACTGCTCTTAAAACACCCAAAAACAGAGCTCGATGTTTTTCATTCTTATTTGACTTTGACACATTTAAATTAAAAAATACAATTCTCTTCTGTATTATCCACCAAATTTAAAAAAGTTAACATAACAACTTGCTAATTATGACAAAAACGAGCCGTTTTTTGACAGCTCATGAAATATTCTCCATTCGATTTTGTTACCATTAGCAAGTTGCTACAATAACCACTTCGTCAGAGAATTGGGCCGATTGACAGAATAATTGACCTAGGTATGTAAAAAACGTACCTTAAAATGGAAGACAAACAATTGACAATAAAATGTATATTAAAATAGATCGTGTCATGCTTAAGAAAGTAGCAAGCACTCGTGGTGCAGGCAGCTAGTGTCTCCCCTTACCTTCTTCTTAAGCTCGACGGAAATGGCGTTAGCCTCTTTGAGGAAGATGGCATTGCCCCACAAGTCGTCTCTGAGCGACGTGAACTGGTGGTATTTCCACTTGCGCCAAGCGCTGCTGGCCAATTCGAACTCTCTTTCCGTCCAGTTGCATTCTATGTCAAAAAGAGGGTTCACTGAAAAAGCGTCGACCATCAGTCATCGATCAAAGAAGCAACTCAAAGATGGGTGCACATGTTAACTCAACAGAACTAAGCGGACACACACAGCAACCAAAGAAAATGATGTATGACTTGACGCAAATCAAGAGAAATCAAACATAATACACGAATATATTTCACTGTAGTAATAAACCAATTAATTAATGGTCACTTTATATTAAAACTAAACCACTGTATGATAGAAACATTAACCTAACCTCTCTCACATCTAATCCATTACAAATTCTTGTACTTTCAATTGTTTTGTTTGTATTTAGCAGTTGTTTCTTTTGTTTATACAGTGTGCTTCAATTTAGAGGTTCACCATTAGGATTTAGAAAACTATAAAGAGCTACAATTTCGATTAATTTTCTGATGTTTTTGTTTTCCTAAAAAATAGACTAGAAATGGACAAAAAACCTATTTTCGTAGATTTTTTTTTTCAATCTTAAATAATTACTAAACCGTTAATTTATAGAAAAATATTTCAAATAAAAAGGTACATGTTTTTACTAACAAACTTACATTTTTTAAAATGGAACCAATAGTAAAAAATGTACCAATAAATCTTATTTTCTTACTCATAATTTGGTGACACAGAAATTTTAAAAATATAAATTTAAAAAATTGTAGATTATCCACTTGATAATAAAATAAAAAAAGGTATAACTTTCAACTATTTCACAGAGAAATAAATTTCATGGAGTAATAGCTCATCATGAAATCCTCAGTTCGAATCTTAGAGTCGACAGTTGCCATTTTAACTTTACCCCTATGGTTTTTCCTCCACATCATTACGGGGTGTGACTTGACGGTTGGTAACTGCACTTCACGCGAAAAAAATTATCACGTATCGACATCTGCGAAAGCAGAGTGCCACACCATAATGGCGTGAAAATATACCTATTTGTTTATTTATTTAGAAATAAATATCTCTTAAAGAATATGAACAAATAAATAAATTTATATAAGATATTAGAAAGTAGAAAATTTTGCCGTAAATTAAAATAAAGACAAAAAGCTGTGTATTTCTGTAAACTAATAAATATTATACTCCAATTTATCTAAGGAAATAGCATTAATTGAGAAATAGAATGATATAGTTTCCAAAAATTTTGTTCAATTTTTTTCAACTATATTAATACTGACAATTTTAATTTATACTTTACCTAATGCCCTTTTTTAAACTGCACAATTTATTGATCAAGTTTTCTTGTCAATAAATTGCCAAGAACAAAAATATTGTCGTTCATTTTACACATATCACGTTTTCGTAAATTTATTATAACACGATATCAGCTGTTACCTTTGCTACTATTTTTTTACGACCGCTTAGAAATATGATCATTGTATTACAAATATGATCATTGTATATGTTTGTTGTTGCTAGGGATATGGGGTACATTGCAAGCTTCGTGCGAAATGAATTTGTTTTGTAAGTATTCCAATACAGGTCAGCTCATTTCAGTACAGGTGCCATTGTTAGGATACTTATTTAAAATTGTCAAATATTGGAATGGTGAAAGTGGAACAAATTTGTTATTAAAATTAAATTAATTAGGGAATAATATCGTGGTCGTAGAAAAAGTATAGTGTACAACTCGCATGGAATATATATTTCATACTCGTAGGAAATGAGTACTATTCCATGCTCGTTGTACAATATACTACTGTTTATTGATATTGTTCATATAAAGGTTTTATTGTACAACAAGCATGGAATGATATTCATTTTCTACGAGTATGAAAGGAGAATGCTACAAATCATACGAGCATGTTCAAATTCGTCAATAAAATACCAATTTATGGGTGAAGAAAAAACTGACGCAGAGTCGTACTACACACAACAATACATTGACAAGAAATCTTGGCTAATTTATTGACCAACAAATTATGTCGTGTAAAACAAGCATTAGAGATTCATTATTATAAACAAAATGGGTAATTGTTCATAGAATTGGAAAGCATATCTTAAAGTGAATACATATTAATTTGTTCCGATCACAAGTTGTTTATGGAACAACAATATCTGATTTATTTTCCTTATTCCTCCGCTATCTTCTCAGCGACCAACCCGCCGCCTATATTCAGTTTTGTTTTCGCGAATATATACTGCAAAAAAGTTTTGTCTATTGTAAAACGGGTCGCGCCTGTAGTGCCATCTGCTATTTCCTTAGATAAAATAAAGTACAGATTACAAAATAGCAACTAATACAAAACCGTGGTTCATGCAAAATTATCAATTTATCTACATACCAAAAATATCGTCTTCATTATTAAAATCTTCAGGAGTAAAGGAACTATACATCGACATAGTCATGCTCTGTTCCTCAACCTGCTTCTGCAAGGCATCGATTCTCGCCTCATAACTCTTCCTCTGTTCCTCAAAAGCTTGATCAGCTTCTTCTTTCTCCTTCTTAAACTGTTCTTCGAGGTTGAGCAGTCGTTTCTCCATCTCCACTTTGAGGTCAACGCCTTGTTTTTCGAGTAATTCGATCTGCGCGAAGTTCCAATCAACGGTTTCGCCGGCTGGTGAACCCTTTTCGCGGAGCTCGCGAGCTGCGTCTGGTTGGGTGAAGCGGAACACGTGGTTCTTGCCGAGGATGACGCGGGATCCTGTTTTTAGGACCACTGGTTCTGTTACCTGGAGGAGAGAAGGATTGTAATTTGTTGGAATGTTTTATTGTTGTAATATTTACCTCTCGTCCATTGACGTACACCAAGGCGCCAGCTTGAGGCATTAAAGTAATTTTGCCGTCTTTATTTTCAAATATACAGTGTTCTGATTTAATGTGGGGCCCTGAAAGCTGCACATCTTGGGGAATGTTGGCTTCTGCAGAGCCTACTCTAGTTATACCATCCTGCAAATAACAAAAATGAATATTAATAATAATAGGCAATAATTATTTAAAGGTTGCCAACACCGGGATGTTCAAAATCGTCGTATAATGGGTTACTATAGTGAAGATTTCTGAGCTTTTAATGACGATTTTTGTGCACTTTAGTGCCGATTTCAAATAATAGTTATTTATGTATCAAGGCACTGAAGTTTCACTTTTTATCACGAATATGGAATTTATTTGCCGAGGCCCGTAGGCCCATAAACCATGTGAGTGATAAAAAGAAACTTCAGTGCCGCGGTACATATTTAATTTTATTTGACATCTAAAATTAAAAAAAAAAAAAACTGTAAAATAATATTATATAGGTTAAGTATATACAACTGTAAATTGCCAATTGGGACAGACACTCAGTCTTGCCAACCTCGCACATTGAAGTTATCGAAAATAAAACTCAAAATTATGTGTTTTGTCCTCAATTTCTTCATCGAATTAAAGTTAATTCTTCTTGCACATATTGTTTTATTTCACGTATAAATTTACTACAATACATCATATATCTGGAAAAATTATCCTACTTGTACAATAATTATTTTACGGTTGCCAAGACTGCGTTGCTCAAAATCGTCGTATAATGGGTTTCTTTAGTGACGATTTCTAAGCTTTGGAATTTAGTTGCCGAGGCCCGTAGGGCCGAGGAAAATAAACCATGTGAGTGATAAAATGGAACTTCAGTGCCGCGGTTACATATTAAATTTTATTTGAAATAACTGTAAAAATATTATTTATATATGTTAAATTTATACATCTGTCAGTTGTCAATTGAAACTGACACTCAGTGAAATTATCGCAAATAACACTCAAAATTACACTTTTTGGTATATTTTTATTTGTTTCTCAAAAACTGTAAGTTCAAATGGATAATAATTTTAGTATGTTATAGACGATCATATTTATAAATAAACAAATTATTTGCATTATTGCAGTCGTTCATGGGAATGTGTGACAAAAATTTTAAAACTTTGAAAATTATGTTCATGTATAATTTGCAAACAAAATTAGCTTTTTAAAATGTATTACAAAACTTTGGACTTTTATCTACAAATGTAGGTATAAAACATTATATGTTTCATTTATTATAATAATGATATATTGTTTCAAAAAAGTCATGTTCATGTTGAGCTATTTTCAGCCCGTATGGTTGACCTTAAGATGAACAAAACCAAAACCCAAAACGATAATTTGTATAGTTATCGTCCCTGATTGCAGCACAATAAATACTTGATTTCATAAACATAACCTCAAAAATTTCAATTATAAATGAGTCAACGGATGTTGTCAAAAATGGTTATCATTTTCAAACGAAAATATCTCTTACCTTAATATAATACAGGAGACACTCCGACATGAATGGGTCCTCGTTCAAGTTCACCAAATGCGGAGTCCGTTTAGGGGAGAACACCCCCACAGTGTTCCCATCTTCCTTAACCGCGACACCCATCTCCGCGAAAACAGCTTCTCGCTGCACCCGAATCTGTTCTGTCCGTTTTAGCTTCTCTTCCCAAGTTTCGTTCAACTCTAAACAAAACAAAATCAATGCGGCGGACATTGCCACTTGATTGGTTGTTGCGTTGTTTGAAAAGAATAACAAAAGGCGATCGTCATGGAATGTGAACGGTGTAATGAGAGGTTATGTAAGTTATCGTCATCTAATTGTTGTTTGTGTTTATTTATAGATAATTGTTTGGAATTTTTAAACATCGCAAACGAATTTGTAATTATATTTACTTTGTTAATAATAACAAGATAAACAGCTGTTTGGAATAGGATAGATGTGGAAAACTCACCAGCAATGAGTTTCTCGCTGGCCTGAAGCTGATCAACAGCTTCTTCAGCAATCGTAGTGGAAGCATTCCTTGGTCTTTCCTTCTGTGGTGATTTGATAACAGTTTCTTCTTCTCCTAAACAAAAAAACAAATCAAAATCAGCAAATAATTCTTTATTTCATCAATATAAAAAACTACAGACAGCCATAGAACTAAATAGTAATAAAATACTTCCAATATTTTCTTGTTCGATGCAAACAAAAATAGTTTTCATTTTAGTTATTTACAAAAAAAACTTTGCAGATTATACAAATATTCGTAAAAAGCATACAATACTTCATAACATAGAGCGAGCATTGTGTTTCTGTTAAATAAAATCTGCAAAGCCAAAAATGATGCGTTATATTGGCAAGATGTTTTAAAATTTATTTCGAGGTTATGTTGACATTTGATGTGCTAAGTGTGACAAGACAAGACGATGTACACAACAATTAGTGAAGACGACACACTAGAATCTAATATTCTATTCACTATTTTATCTTTGGACGTCCAACTGTGAAATAATTACTAAATTTAGTTTAATTACTGCAGTACAAAGTAAATTATCAATATAACGAGGGAGGTTTACTTTTTTTTGTCAAAGTTTAAACTATACAAGTCGAAAATTTGTTCTTATAATAATAAGAAATATTTTTAACTAACTTTATGAAGCAAAAATAAATTATTTATGTCATATTATTATTATTTTAAATGCGATTAGGTCATTGAAAATTTACTTTGATTAAGTTATTAATTATGTTCGTAGTTGTAGTTTATGCAATAATGAATAAATTTGCCAACATAACGCTTTTCGTAGAACTCAACAATAATTAATTGACATACCGACAACATATAATTGACGAAGTATTATTTACAAAGAAAGCCAAGCTTGTGCTGCCATCTGTTATGTACGATACATAATAGAGGAATTCCAGCAAAAATACATGTTTATCAACTGTAATACACTCATTGTATTTTCTGTAATAGAGAGTTTAAAAATAAATCAAATCATTGAGAAATTTCTCACGTTGAGAGTTACTCAAAATTGTTAACAAATACAAATTGTTAAGACGTTCTTGCTAGTGTTCCGAACTCGAGTTCGAATCTGAGCTAGCAACATCGCAGGGAGTTGTAATTTGTCTCACAAATTAAAAACAATTCAAAAGGGCGAGGTTTAAACCCGCGGACTCCCAATTGTAAGAAAGCGTTCCATCCATAGCACCAATATCTGTTCGTAAATGATTGTAAATTCAAAAAATCTGATGTGATAACACATCATAACCTCTCGCCTAAATAACATTTATTTGAAATCGACACTAAAGTGCTCAAAAATCGTCATTAAAAGCTCAGAAATCGTCACTAAAGTATCCCATTATAGGACGATTTTGAGCAACCCAGTGTTGGCAACCGTTAAATAATTATTGTAAAAGTAGGATAATTTTGGCATATATATTGACGTAAAGTTGAACGTAACATGAAACAAAATTTGCAAGAAGAATTAACTAATTAGCTTCGATGACGAAATTGAGGACAAAACACATAATTTTGAGTGTTATTTACGATAACTTCACTGTTCAAGGTTGGCAACACTGATTGTCTGTTTCAATTGACAACTGACAGATGTATAAACTTAACCTATATTGTAATGTTTTTACAGTTTTTTCGAATTTTAGATTTCAAATAAAACTTAATATGTATCTCGGCACTGAAGTTCCTTTTTATCACTCACATGGTTTATTTTCCTCGGTCCTACGGGCTCTGGCAACTAAATTCCATATTAGTGATAAAAAATTGAACTTCAGTGCCTTGATACATAAATAACTATAGTGACGATGTATACATTATATTTATTCCGAAAACATTATTATTAATTAAAAACAGGCCTTCTAGTTTCGATTGAATACTTGCTTCCAAAATATAATCAGTTCATAACTTGACCCTTCAAATACCAAATATAAACTTGGAAACTAGTATCGTTATTAGATTTTAAATTATCGTATTGTAGAAGGTGAAACCGTTCCTTTCGAGTGTAATTCCAGTTGATGTGTGATATTTCCGCGTGGAATCCCCGCTGATAGTTACATAGGACAGGTGGGAGTCGCTATACAGAGGCGTGTGGCACAGGGCAAGACCATGTCACTGGCAGCATGAAGCCGTCACCAAAGCAAATGTACTTACTATTACTAGTAACTTCTCTTTTTTCGTACAACACTTTACCATCTGGCCCTAAGCGGCAATACAGGGTCACACAAAACATAATCAAAGTGTGTACTGAGGACAAATACAACTTTACTTTTATACTGGGTGAGTTGGTACTTCTTGGCTTAACATTGACATCTCGAAAGATAAGAAATACAACAGACGAAGTCCCTTGGTCTTGACATAACCATCGGAATTAGTTTGTACTTAACATCCCTTTACAATATTTTTGAGGATTGTTTTTAACTTTTAAGCTGTATTCACAACACGAAATTAGTTTAGCGTTAACGTTGTATTAATTCTAGTTAACGTAAGAGTTAGCAAGAACAAAACGTTTGGTCAGAAGTTTGCGGCTATGACCAATCAAATAAAAGAAAAAAAAGTGAGGTATATTTTCGTTAATTAGTTTGACAGTTCGTTTTAATAATATATTATTAAATGAGGGATTCAGATAGTCATTATTCACGAAGATGAAATATGCTTGACGAGCCGTAGGCGAGTGATGCAAATCATCCAAGTGAATAATGACCATAATCCCGAATACTATACTTTTTCTACTCCTGTAAATTTACTTTTGAAAATGACCGAAAAACACGTTGGAAAACGTCAACATAAAAATAAACAATGACAACTGACTACATGTCAACTGTCAGACGACCGTTGCTTGGTTATCCACATCACGTCTTTAAAATAACATTGAATTACGGATTTCTGGCTCTGTGATTGGTGGAGAAGAGTGAATTATGAATCATAATTTACTGTCTTGATTATGGGTACTATAATGCATCGAGAAAATTGAAATAATGGAGATATATTTATACAGGAGTAGAACAAAAGTTATTGTTCGTTTGTTATGATGAAAAGTCATACAAATTAGTATATTCAAAAACAAATTTCATAAGACAACCTGTTAACGCACGAGTTCAAGTTTTACAGGCCCCATAAATAGTTATTTGTATATCAAGGCACTAAGTATATTTTTTTATTACGTATAAATAGAGTTGGCAAATTAACGGGAATTATTTTTTGGGATATATTCCCAAGAAAAATATAGAAAATTTCCGGAAATTTTCCTTCGCGTTTTTGAAAGTATCCAAGGAAATATTCCTGGTAAAATTTTCATTTTGGAAATTTTCCGGTTCGCCAACACTACGTATAAACAATGTGAGTAATAAATAATACTTTAGTGCCGAGATATACATTATATATTTTCCGAAATCTTTAAATTATTAATTAACAACATAAATAAATAGCATTATGTATTTGTAAAGCGTCAGCTAGCTGTTGCGACGGGAATGACTGTGATAACAAAAGTACTGTCAAAGTGTCAAATTTGGTTATAATTTTCATTATTTTTTAAATATTCTTAGACGTGTTCTGCATGTGATCTGCATTAAATCTTATAAATTATTATCAGAGGTAAATAATAAATAAATTCACTAATAGTACAACAGAATAATTTGTTTCTTATTTTAGGTTTGTAATTCAAGTTTGATATAATAGTTTGTGAAGTAAAATTTTGACATAAAAAAGCGTAAAGTTTAATTGTAGCTACTATTTTGGCTAACTTCGCATAGTAATATCCTGTACTTTAAGTAACGATTTCGGAAAAAGGTATTTTTCTATTGAATAGCTATTTATGTAACCAGTTAGGAAATGCATCATTTTGTGTAACGAGTGGGATGTTTGCGGGACGAGCGAAGCGAGTTCCCGCAAAATCACACGAATTACACAAAATCGCATTTCCTATCGTGTTTCATACAAGATTTTTTCTATTTTTGATTAAAACAGTTATTTTTAATTATTAAATTATTAATTTCATAACTTTCATTGACATCAAGTAGCTACGCGTATTTCGCTTGTTTGTTTGAAATTTTGTTTATGCTTCATTCATTTCATCACCAGTTGTGAAATATTTTTCTTTTCATCACTAGTTATGAAAAATATGACGTTTCGCAACGTCAATCAATTTTGAAAAGTGACACTTTATATGTCAAAATTAGAAAAAGTAATTTTTATTTTAATTCCGATGGATTTTTAAAAAATGCGACTTGTCAAAAAGATAACTTGGTGTTTTTTCCACACAAATATTTATTTATTATTTAATTTCAAACAAAATATAATCTACATTTAAATATAAACAATAAAGAGAAACTCTATAGGATCTTATTTGGTAATGAATACAATTGATCTTCTAGCTAATTATCGCTGGTCAATAATCGCGTCACACTAAACGTAAATAAATTTATAAATATATCACACCGAGATCTGCTCCAGATAGAGTGCCACATTCAGAAATGAGTAAATGGCATGATGATATATTATATTTTGATCACCAACTTCGATAATTTAACCAACTCTTAAATCTTACCAATCTCGAGAAGTCAATGTTACCTCAAACTCACCCTGTATCATTTCTTTCAAAAATATTTCCATAATTTCTTTTCTTGTCTCATGAATATGTACACGCCAATTTTATACAAGCTTTACTTTCTATAATTTGGTTTCTCGTTTTTAATTTACATATTTCTGGAACGATTTGTCACAGCAATAAGATTGCTTTGACAAACCGTTTTCACCGTATATTATTTTCAATTTTGTTCCAATTATCTTCTAACAATCAATTTTGTACAAATATAAATAGCCTACAGGCAGCAACAGCCATTCTATGTTCAATTTCTCTGGATAACCTTCAAATGCGTCATTTATAATTTCAAACTTTGTAATCAATACCCAATTTGTTTCTTTATTCTTAGAACATGAATGGAAACAATATAAAAACTACTATTATCAGTAATTTTATTGATTGTTTTCTCACAAACAACAAAGTTATTTCTCGAGGAATGAACATAAAACTGGCTGCAAAACTTAACAGATAAAAATGTGTAGCACCATAGCTAACTTACCTTCTTGTACGTCAATGCCTTCTGCTTTAAGTAACTCGCGTAATTTCGCAATTTCTTCTTTAAGTTCACGAATAAGTTTAGCGTTAGCGTCTTCGTTAACAATGGCTTTGCAAACGATCTGCTTCGCTCTGTCTGCGTACCTATTAAAACGTAAAAGACATTAGTTTTTGAAGAACTGTCAATAATTTTTAGGTTAGGTTAGAATGTCTCAAAAATTTTAGGCGTATAATATATTCCATGTACTTTTCTCTAAAACAATTTAGGGTAAAACCGTAGTTTACGGCCAATTGTGACGTTAGCTACGGATCGCCAATGATATTTGGTAGATATGACAGTTTGGGGTGATGCAAGTCAAACAACAAAAACCTAGTAAATTTGCATTCTAAAAATGCTGTTGAACAAATTCGTGTTTATTCAACCTCAAAACTAAAATAAATCTGAGTTTCTTCCTTTTTTAAATTGTTTTTCTTTAATTATGACCGGCTAAAGAAACTTGGATCTGCAGCTAACTTCTCTTGTGGCCGTAAACTACGGTTTAGCCCAATTTAGGAAAAATTGACAACATGGTTAGTCAACGTCCTAGACCCTAGAGAAATAAATTGCCTACTAAAAAATATATAGGAATGTTGGCTAACCTGAGAGTAGACAAAGTTTCATCATAATTAATATCCGCTGGACTGATAGCAGCAATCATAGCAGTTTTACTATTGCCACCCAAGTTTTCTCGTAACAACCAAGTAAGTACGGAATCTCTATATGGAATGAAGTCAGCTTTGCGTGATTTCTTATTCTTCGATGCCTAAAATGTCAAATGTAATATTTTGTTAGTCTCTTGCAATAATATTAAAAATAAAGATTGTTTTCACAGTACTCACAGACTATGTTCCCAAAAGACGAGAGCAAAAACAAAATAGAAAAAAAGTTGATATTAAAAGATATGTTGTTATTAACAACGATTTGAGTGAACCGGAAATTTGGCAACAAGAAGCAGGAACCTACAGTCATTTATTTCCAATGTTGGGGAACAGTGTATAGTCATGAATAAAGCAAACTAAAACAATAAATTAATCGGTAACTAAACTGTAAAAAACTATATTCATGCTACAAAAACTTGCAACAAAATTGTGACTTCAGATAACATGCATAGTAGAACATTATTAGTTTTATGGTAGGATTACGGACCTATAGTTTATAGTGAACTCTGGACCACTCCGACGCAATTATTTTGTTTATTGTTAGTAATTTGTTGGGTCATGAGATTCTAAAGACTGTTATACACAATCATATTATATTTTCGTGTAAATTAATAGAGTACTTGCAGGAGGCGTGGCCTACTTGGCGGGAGTCTGTTCGTGGGCAACGACCGTTCAGGTTAGCATTGAGTCTTATGGAGGTTTTGGTTCTTGTGACTTATTTTTGTGCTTTGTTTATATTATATACTTTTTAAGAAAGGTAAATGTATATATAATGTATCTGCATTAAATACATATATGTAGAGCAAGTATATTTTAAATGAAATGTATTAGAAACACTCTAAATGTATTGGTAAGTTGATGTATAGTATATGAATCAATTACTGATGACAGATATTTTTTCCAAATATCACTCCTTAGATTCTCCCGATAAAGCTTTCACATATTCATTTAATTTACTCATCTAAAAATGAAATATAAATTAATATATTTTAAAATTTAAAGTTAAAGAAAACGGTTATAACAAAGAAATAAAATAATAATACTTGTCAAGTTTTACAATGCTGTCTTGTAAAAATTATGATGTTAATTGTCGAAACCCTTGATAACTGATTAAAAACTGTTTAGTAACTGAAGAACTTAACCAAAATTATTTTTATATCCTCTTTTCATTTATTTGTTGGGGTTGAAATTGGTAGGTGGTTTGAAAATTACTTTAATTGGTTTATTTTGGTAATAAGCAAATAGTTTTTTTTAATTTAGTTAGTTGATGCAAAATGTACTTCTCAAAATTTTCTTCAAATTGAGGTTAATTTCTAATACTATTAAATTTCTGACATCTACATGGATTTTCACCAATTGTTAAATAAATAATCAATACCATTTCCTAATCTACCAGAAAATACACAAAATCTGATGAGAATATTACAGTTTTATAAATTGTTATCATCAACATTTACGATACTACACTTTTAAAATACGATATTTTAAAATTGCTTTATATTTAGGAGAATTTTATGTAACCAGTATAATTATGAACTTACCTTAATCAACGTCATAAGTTTTCTCTTTTTTTAAACAAAGTAGAATGTGAATAACAGATAATTTTACAAAAGTAAACATGAATACTCCATAAAACGCCATGTTAAAATTTTGTCTGGTTGCCCAGAAACAGGTTCGCGCGCTAAGTTTGTGACCTTGATGCAAGTACTCTATTATCTAATTTGCAATAAGATTTCAGTAGTAACGTAAATTATTTCATGCAAATCTAAATATGACAGTTGAAAAATTTATACACAATTTTTTTATTTAAATTATTGACAATTAGATACCAATTATTTCTGCGGGTTTTTGATACACGAAAATCTATGTTTTGCTGCAGAATTCCCGGGAAAAAAAACCAATGTTTTTTTGTATATTTTACCGCACGAGTGTGCGAATTAAAAGTTTCTGTTTGTCAACAACGTGCGTCATATATTTCCAAGGTGTGAGTACAAAAAGATTCATAATTAAAAGTAATACTATGCAACCAATTTTGATGTTATATACCATTTATCTGTCAGTTTTAAAAGCATTCATACCACCCTTAGAAAATGAAAGGCGCAAAAACAGTGCGTTTACAGAACTTAACGATGTGTTTTCAGTGCGTTAATGATGTTATAATAACACCGAAATTGAAAAATTTGTTTCCTCATTTGTGCGACGATACTTTGACAACTTACTTTATTTTGGTTTTCAAAGCAAATAAAGTAAATGTAACATTAAGAAAAATTGCTTCATTATTTTTTGGGTACACTATATAAACTGTACAAAAAAATAAATATTATTCAATAAAATTCCTATATTTCGTTAATATTTGAAATTAATAACATTCAACATTAAATAGGGGGTAAATAGCTCCGTGATAACGCGTGGGACTGTGGATCGTGAGATCCTCAGTTCGAATCCCACAGATGACAGTTGCCAATTTAAATTTACCCCTGTGGTTCCCCCTCCACTAACATCTTTGGGGGCTACGATTTGACGGTTACCGAGATCTGCGTAAGCAGAGTGCCACACCCGTAATGGGTAAAAGGCGTGATGATATATTTATTTAAATATAAATATAATTTACAAATTAGTATTGAATAATTCTATTTTGTATGAATGCAAGTTGTATAAATACATGTAAACATATGATTGAGTGAAATAATTTTAAATTCGTTATTCATAGACAAGTTTTACTATTTAAAATTACCATTAATGAAAAGTGTAAACGAAATATAGAGGAGTTTGCATTTTAAACTGTTTCAAATATTAAACATTGCAATTAAAAGTTGCTAAAAAAATATGAATTCTATTTATTAATCCGTTTTTACTAACATCTTCGATAGTTCGTCGTCGTAAATATGACAGTTACACACAACATAACCTAAAAAATTATCATGCACCGAGATCCGGACAAAATTCTTAATACAACAACATGCAAATCTAAATTCTCTCCCACTTACGATTTCGGCCAGCGCTGAAATAACCTTCCCCAGCGTTGTCAAACTCTTGTTGATGTTAGCGCCCTCTTTCAGGCGCGTGCCCTTGGCTCCCGTGGAGTCAGCGCGCTCCGATCCCGCCAGGTCCACCAGCGAGATCTTGGACACCTTCTCCGTGCTGAGGCCCGTGGCTTCGTCGTTCTTCTGCTGCGTGAAGAAGATGGTGAACACGGCGTGTGAACGAGATGACGTTTCGTTCATGTTTGTTGCCGCAACGGTTCTAGGGGAGAAAGTGAGGTTAGTTCAGTGATTTTTCTACTCCTAGATACCAAAATGGCGTATGCCCAAGTTTTCTGTCATGGATTATGTAAAAATTCAGTATACTCGTATATATAATTAACGCCCAAGGGAAAATAATGTCTTCTTAATAAACTTTTGACAAAAACTCAATAACAAAAAAGTTTCAGCAAATTAAAGTTGAATCAATTAATAAGCAGGCTTTACAAACTACAGCGAATAATTATGTTTTAAATAGAAATTGAGAATACCTTAAAGTTAGTTTTAAAAATTAATTATTATTATATTAAAAGTTACAGTATTTTAAATTTTTATTTATTGTCCAAAAGTTGCTGTCCACATGACGGAAACTAAAAAACAAAAACAACTAGAAAACCAGTTGACATCTTTCATCGTTTTTAACATTATATTTTATTAACTGCATAATGGGAGCATAAACCATAAACGAAATATGACAACTTTATATCACAATCATGTAACACTTACGGAATAATTAGTAGTAAAGTATTTTATTATTTTAAATATTCTGCAGTAAAGCGATATAACGAATTGAACATATTTTGACGTCACGGGTACTCGCATTGATTCTATTGGCCAGAAATATGAAAAGTGCAAATCGCGCGACTGTCGTTGCGCCCAACGCCTATTGTGGGCTAAAATAGAACTACGAAATGTCATTTCATTTGTTTTGTTAGTTGGTATTTAAGACTATATTTGTTTGGCTTCTATTATTTGTTTTGTAATTTCAATGTTTTATTGTGCTGTGTTGAAAAACTATTGAATAAAATTGTGTGTTGAGATTAGGCTACCTTACTACCAGCGCCACTGTTCTCAAATTTTCGTATGATGTTTACTCGAATATCAAGTAAAATACTCTAAAGTTCCCAAAGGAACTATATCTTTATTTATATTAAGTTTAATTGTTGTAAATTAAGACTTGTAATATGTAAATATTATTTTTACATTAAAAAATATACAATATCTACTATCATGACAAATCGTTGTTTTAGTGCCACTGGAGCAGTACCAGTGACGTCACACAAACTTTAAAAAACATATCTCTGGTAATATATGGAATTTTCATATCGAGTTTTAACTAATCGTCATATATTCTAATAAAGTTTCATAAAAAAAATGATAAAAAAATAGGTTTATGGGCCCATTTAAAATTAAAATAACAGTAAATTGTAAGATTTTAATTATTGAATTATTTTCAGCGGTATTCAATGTGTTAATTTAAAAAGAACGTTAATTTGCGATGATTTTTTGGTTATTTTTTATCAAAAGGTTATTAAAAGAAAAGTATTATTTTGAGTCCCCTACCTACATATTTTCCGTACGTTATGAATCTCGCTGTAAATGTTTAAAAAGCTTTCAATTTAACGTAAAATATAATTTAAAAAAATATTTATTTTAAATTTATTTGAATGTCATTTATACGGTCTCTTTGTTCAATCTGAATCTTGTTAAAATAAATCGTATCGTAATCGTCCCAAAACGAACTACTCAATTCCTATGTATTTTGGATGTTCGTATTATCAGATTTTCAATAAAGACTTTGTCTTCTTCATTGTCAGATGACTCCATAACAATTAAATATTGCGTATAGTTCCACTAACTAACCACTAACCTCGCTTTATTTCCCTCGTCGATAAGATCATGAATATCCTGATAGCTCGTCACCGCCAATTTACTCAGATCTTCAACATACGGTCCCAGTAAAGGATGTTCCCTAACCCGAAGATTCCCTTTGTTCTTCGGGTTCAGCAGGTCGCGAACCCTCTCGCAGTAGATCTCCATGTAGGAGACCTCCACGGAGTATTTCACGTCGGCGTTGTTGTCGTTCTTGCGGATCCGATGGAAGAGATCCTTGCAGATCTGGGGGATGATGCCTTCTTGGCCATCTTCTTGTTTGCCCATCATGGTGTATGATTTTCCGGCACCGGTTTGGCCGTAGGCGAAGATGCAGACGTTGTAGCCGTCGAAGGAGTGTTGCAGCATTTCTTCTCCGATGTCTTTGTAGACCACCAGTTGAGAAGAGAAAGTGTCGTCTTGTTCCTGAAGAGAATAAGTTTATTTTAATTAAACTTCAACTTCGAGTGACATATACTGTATTTTTTCTTCAAGCAATCCCAAATAAATAATAATAGTAGTTATTTATTTTTTTCACGACATGGTAGGAAACTCCACCGTTCTTCTCCCGAAATAGTGAGGAAAATGTGTTGTTCCTTTCTAGAAGTGTTGCCAATATGAATGTTATTTACAAAAAAATATATTATAAAAATTGTAAATAAATTCCTAATTTTATTGAAAATCCTTATTTTAGTGATATACATACTTTAAATTATCTTACAATTATATCTTATATTTTTATTTATCTAGATTAAATCACAATTTGACAACTTTAATTTATATTTAAGATTGGTTTATTGGCAACACTGCTACACCGCCTTGTATCTGATAACCTAACTTTTAACGTGACAGTTGTCAAAGTGTATTTTAGGTCCTTGCAAATCGTTTTTAGAAACATGTCGTGAAAAAAATGTTGTGTCCAACACGAGAGGAAAGCTCTTCTTCCACTCTCGTTCGAAATGCCTCACTCGCTGCGCTCATGAGGCAAACTTCGAACTCGAGGGGGAAAAAGAAGCGCTTTCCTCTCTAGTTTGACAAATAACTATTACAAGTGGGCAAAGGTGCAAAGTGAGAAATTACCGACGAGAGAAATTCTAGCACACCAAGCCGAAGGCTTAGTGTGAATAATTTTATCGAGTGGGTAATTCCACTTTGCCCACGTGTGAAGTATAACGTTTTATCCAACATCTCTTAATAAATATGGGGAAAATAGCTCCATGGTAACGCATCGGACTGTGGATCGTGAGATCCTCAGTTCGAATCCCACTACCGACAGTTGCCAATTAAAATGTACCCCGGAGGTTCCTCCACCACTAACAACTTTTTCATTTTTTTATTTTATACGCAAAAATTTATCACTTACCGTGATCTGTGTAAGTAGAGTGCACACCCATAATGGTTAAAAGGCGCGATGATATATTTATTTTATTTATTTATTCTTAATAAATGTAAAATTTATTAGAGAAATATTATTTGACAGTGACATATGCTTTAAATTTTCTAAATTAAATGTCAATCGAAGTCGTTACCAAGGTGTTGTGTGTTATTATTATTGTTATAAATAGAAAATTACTCACTACTGACTTTTCTCAAAAGTATACCCACTAGTGGGTAATCTGTTACTTTCCTTGTTTAAAATCGCCATAATTATAGAGCGTTTATTGAGAGGTGTTGGATAAAATATAAAATATGACAAAAATACACAATACAACTGTCACTCGTCGGGTGCTGCCACCAGTGGTATACGAAACAATTACAGTATATTGTATTACTAGTGCAGAAATTTGGATATTTCACACGAGTGAGAAATACCCTTTTTGTATGTATGTTGTACACGTTACTTTTCCGACGACCACAATTAGGTAAAAAAACAAATATAAAATTTACATAAAATATTAAAACATTATGTTAACATCATTGCTATCAGAATTCACCAAAAATTATGATAAAATCTGATAAAATAGGGTCCAACCTGCTTAATCCGTGTAAATTCAGCAAATTATCTGCAACTGTCAAAGTTTTAAATAAATTTTTTTAGTTTAGTTCGCTCAGTTATCGCAGCGTGTATCACAAAATTACGGACGCATCTGTTTGGCTAACAAGCTTACATATCACACAGCATTGCTAGTGACATGCAATGACCAACTTTCAGTAATAGTTTAGCGTGTGAATTTATGTACTTTTCGTAGTGGTCGTCGGAAATAATATTATTGTATTAGTTACAATAGGTATTTACTTTACAAGTGGGTAGTTCCACTTTGCCCACGTGTGAAGTATAACTTTTTATCCAACATCACTTAATAAATGCAAAATTTATTAAAGAAATATTATTTGACAGTGACATATGCTTTAAATTTTTAAATTAAAATGCCAATCGAAATAGTTACCAAGGTGTTGTGTGTTATTATTATTGTTATAAATAGAAAATTATCTACTAGTGACTTTTCTCAAAATTATACCCACTGGTGCGTAAACTGTTACTTTCCTTGTTTAAAATCTTCATAGTTATAGAGCATTTATTGAGAGGTGTTGGATAAAATGGTTAATTCCTATATCATATGTGTAGTAGCAAAATATGAATTGAAGAAAAAATTAATTAATTTATAATAAGATGAAATGTGCTTACATTGTGTGACCAGTAGGAATAGTCGAAGTTGAAACTTTTTGCAGATTCTTTTGAGTTCGGTGGAACTTTTGGATTTACAATTGCTGAAAACATAAAAATACAATTGTGTTAGTAAAATATCGTAATTCTACACAAAATATTTATTACTTTATATTGTTTATAACAAGTAAAAATAAATTGTACAAAGTTTTATAATTACATTTTGGTAGAGCTTTTGGATTTACGATTTCTATAAAAATACAAAAACATAATTCAATTAGTAGTTTTTTTTTTTTACTTTTGCCAACAAAGTAAAAGGTTGGTAACATTTAAGGTGGGATCATAACGGGACTGTCATGATGACAATCAAAAAAGTTTCCAGAGTTTTTAATTAAAACATTGTTACGAGCCCAGAATTATATCATTTGGTCCAGTTAAAAAGATACAAAGGAAAATTGTTTATTTCACCATATTTATATTTTTTTTCTATCATTTTTACCTCCCTTACATATATGTATGTATGATAGATAGAGAAAATTTCTTTGGAATCAAAAAGATTTAGAATAATATTAACTACAATTTTTATTTGAATCATTTTTACTTTCTTATACAAAGTATAAGAATGCAGAAATACATATTTTGGCGTCTACTGAATCCGTTAAGACCAATTTCTCAATGATGTCTGTGTGTGAGGATGGATGGATGGATGTCCGTGTGCGCAATATCTCATGAACGAGACAAGATATGTAAACGAAACTTGGAATTTATAAGTTTCATGAAAATATGAAGAGCTGAGTTGATTTTGAATGAAATTGAAAAACCGGAAGAGGAAGTTTACTGGACGCACAAAACAATAAATTCTAGTTATTTCAAAAATAGAATCAGCTATGAGAAAAAGTTACAAAAGAAAGATGTTAGCAAACATTTTGGAATATAAAATGTTATTTGCATTTTTCTTGTACATGCTTCTAATTTTGAGAAAAACTAAATTATATTTTTAAGAATATATTTCAATAATCTTAGTTACAATGGGAACAAAAACTAAAACATTTTTAATATCTATGTGTCAAACGTGTTAAATAATTGTGAAGTGTCAAAAATATGTGTCGTGAAATATTAAAAAAGTAATATTTGTATTATTAGTTAGAAAGTTTTGAAGACTAGATATTAATTAATTTCTATTAAAGAGGTTTAACATCTATATATCAAATAATTGTCAAAATAAAGTCATACGTGTTCAGCTGGTTTTAATTGTATAAGAAAGTAGTGTGGTGCCCACACCAGATTTTTCTGTATTTGTATGTCATCAGATTCAAAAACAGTGTTCTTGGTACCAGCCAATACCTTTGGGCCAAATGAAATCTTTATGTTAGTGCTTTTGATAATTTGTCATTATTTCAGTTATTTTTCCTTTGTAAAATCAGAACAATTTTTTTTTAAGTTATTGTATGTCTTAATTGGGCCAAATGATATGATTCTGGGCTCGTATACAGTGCGAATGTAAAATCTGCAACTATCGTTTTTGAAATAAAAATACTCGAACATGTCGATTTTTACCTTAAATGAGAATTATTTTTTTAATTCAATTTGTATTTTCTATTTTCTCTTACTCCAGAATAAATCACATCGTTTTGCGATTAAAAAACCTATCATTTACTAGAATACTAGAATTTAACGTTACTAGAATTTAACCTTGAAAACACCTCATTGGGAGACAGCCTGAAGCCATATCAGTAAAATTCAATAGCAAAGCTCAATGTCAATAATATATCTACCTGTATTCTGTATTAATTCGTCAATCAATAAACACGATATCACATCTCTAGTAACCTAACCTAACTTCTAAATTAATTTACGTCGATCAATGTTGCCAACTGCATTTTGACGTAACCAACACCAATTTCCTGTAAATTAACTTGGCAGTGCCCAGTGCGTTTTCCGACGTAAATTGTAATTAGAAATGTTAATTAGGTCGTTTTAAAAGATGAAAATAAAGTAGATTGGTTTTCCAAGCTCCCAGGAGCAATTTCCAAGTGGCAGACTTATTACAATTTATAGGAGAACGAATTATTTATTCTGTGGTGATATTTACGACTGGTCAACAACATTTTGTGAACTCAGGTGATTAAAACCATAAAGTATTATTAGAGGAAGCGAAGAGACACCGTAAATTTAATTCCAAACTTTTCATGTCGCCGTAAAATAAATTTCGTTCACCTTCCGTACAAAACAACATTCCCATTTCGTCTGTCTACGGAAAAAAGATCAAAACACTTAACTATGTACACTATTTCAAACTTTTATTAAGCCGTAAAACAGGGAACATCTACAGCCTTAAAAGAAAGAATTTTTCTTCCACCACTTGCAGTTCTTCAGCGTGTATTACACAATGAAGTTTTTCTTTTCAAATGACTTTAAATTGTCTGTATATAACTTATCAGTCTATTTATTTTATCAAGTTTGTTAGTGAATTCAAACAATCAAGTGTCAAAAGTTCAGTAATACCAACATAATTATATACATTGATTTTACACTATTTGAAATATTTAGAGGTATATCCACAAAGTTCTCAACTTCTTCCATACTCCACTGTTTCATTGTAAGTTTATAATTAATTAAGGTCAACCAAACGGACTGAAGATCATCATTATTATAATAAATGAAACATATAATGTTTTATACCTACATTTGTAGATAAAAGTCCAAAGTTTTGTAATAAATTTTAAAAAGCTAAATTTGTTTGCAAATTATACATGAACATAATTTTCAAAGTAGTAAAATTTATGTAACACATGCCCATGAACGACTACAATAATGCAAATAAATCGTATATTTATAAATATGATCGTCTATAACATACTAAAATTATTTTTCATTTGAATTTACAGTTTTTGAGAAACAAATAAAAATATACCAAAAAGTGTGCTTTTTTCTCAAAAACTGTAAATTCAAATTTAAAATAAACTTAGTATGTTATAGATGGCAATATTTATAAATATAAGAAATATTTTCATTACTGTAGTCGTTCATGGGAATGAGAGACACAGTATCAAAGTTCTGAATTTTTAACCAACTAGACTTCAACTAATATTTTTTTATTGTTTAATGTTACAGCTATCCTTTTCATCCACATATATAAATACTAGAATGTTCAAAGACTTCACAGTAATAATTGTTTTGTTTTTCGATAAGAATAATTGTAAGAAACAATTTATTCAAATTTGAATTTGCAAAACAAACTTCATGGGAGTGAACGAACCCAACGAAAATATGTACTTCATCTGACATTGCAATGTACAAGTCACTGTAAAAAATCCATGATATTTTGACGGATGGAGGTTGTTGGAACATAAAGAACATAAAAAAAGAAATGAAGAATACAGAATTTGCCGTTTTTAAAAAAATAAAGGATTCGTTCTTCGACGCGTATGTTTGACCTTAACCCTTGTAACATAAAAAAACAAACAAAAATGTAATTTGACAGTTGCAGTAAAAGCAATAATCTTTTAGGAACTTTTAAGAGAAAGTACTTATAACAGTTTTTCGTTGTAGTTTTAAGTGACAAGTCGACTCATCTATCTCTCTTACACTTACGTCATTGTGCGGGAGAGAAAACTTTTAAAGTCACTTGAAAATAAAAACTTTATCGTGTAATGCACGCTGTACACACTACACAAATACAAGATGTGTATAAATTAATTAGCTATTTACCCGAGTATAATTATTAAAAAAATATATAATGGTGAATAATTAAGAGTCAAAACAAGGTTTTTTATAGAACACAATCTACAAAAACATTACTGACGTCATACATCGCAAACAAGTGAAACCCTTCTTGATGTAAACAAAAGAATTCGAATGAAAAAGGTTTCTATTTTGGTCCATGTAATTCGACAGACAAAAATTGATATAAAAAAGACATTTTATTTTAAGATTCTTCATCTCTCCACACCAATCATTCCCTTTGACATTTAAAACTTCAATATTCCTGAAATTGGAAACCCACGCACATTACCAAGATGAGGACTAGAATATTTTTGAGTTGGTTAAAATTTATATGCAACTTTTCTTTTATTTCTAAGGCAAATATCTACTTTTACAGCTATAGTTGAATAACATAATTATTAAATAATACTTTGGGCTTCTGTGCACAAAGTGTTATTTCTTGATTGATTTCTGTTTTCTGTTGTTTTTAAATTCATGTCGTTTTTTTATTGTTCATACTTTATGCAATTAGAGATTCATTACTTTGGTGGCAGAAAAACCTAACCTAGCAGATACATTTCCTTGTAAAAAAATTTGTAATTGTTAAAGTTCATTCACAATTGTTCAATCTCAATATTAATTTGTTCACCACCACTTAGAAACTCATTTTACTCATTTCTTTGTATTGTTGTAGAATTATCACAAAGTGTGCGCCACATACCTAACCTCATTTTTAACATTCTACTAGAGCACCTGTTATTCTTGCACAACTAATTGTGCTTGTAAGTCAAATATTATTATTCTAGAATTATAACAGTTCATTTTTAACATCCTACTCGAACACCTATCATTTTTGTACAACTAAACAGATGATGCATAGTAAATAAATATAACTACACTTCTACAGTATAATAGTTTGTCCAGGTATACCGTGTGTCTGTCTTAAAGGTGTACATAGGAGATTAACATGGGAAATCAGTTTTTTGCGTGCTGTTGCTCGGTGTTCTACCGGACAACAATGATTGTAGTACCAATCGAAAGATGTCATTTTTCTGAATCAAACGATGTAAAATACACTACTATTTAGTAGTTATTTGGTTCCGTAAATTAATTTTTAAATTTTGAGAATTCTCCGGTTTATTCAATTTTTCTCGTAAATAAATAGTCACCTATGACTGTTTTGTTTTGATTTCTGTCAAGCTATTTATTTGACGTTTCTGACTTTTGGACTTGTTTAAGACAATTTGTAAAAATATGACTAGTTATACTAGAGCTCTAGAAGAATGTAGGTATTCTCGTCCGCCATTTTGGGTCCAGATGTCATAAATAAAACAAGTTATTGGAATCCAGTTACTTAAAAAAAAACATTTAAAATTTGTATCTGTCAAATTTGAAAACATATTTCTTGAAATTCTGTAAAATCTAACTACAAAAATCATACGGTAATATATTAGAAAGTATTCTGTACACTTACCTGTTAGATATGAAGTATAATAATTAAGAGAATGATATATCACAATTATTAATCAATATCAACATCAAATTTGACAGAAAAGAATTAAAGTAACTGGATTCCAATAATTTGTTTTATTTATGACACTTGGACCCAAAATGGCGGATGAGAATACTCATATATTCTAGTGCCTTAGTTATACTACTGAAGAGCGTATTTTTATAGTAAAACTATTTTTTGGAGGAAATAGTTAGCTCAGAGTGCGAGATCTATTTTCTATTAAGTTTATGAATCGAAATCAAAACAAAACAGTCATAGGTAACTACATTTATTTTCGATAAAAACTGAATAAATCGAAGGATTTTCAAAATTTAAAAATTAATTTACGGAACCAAATTACTACTAAATTGTAATGTATTTTACATCATTTGATTCAGAAAAATGATATCTTTCGATTGGTACTACAATCATTGTTGTCCTGTAGAACACCGAGCAACAGCGCGCAAAAAACTGATTTCCCATGTTCATCTCCTATGTACACCTTTAAAACAGACACACGGTATAAAAATTCTGTGACATTTACGGATTTCAAGTCTTGTGGGATATATTTATGAGTGTTTTGCAACGTACCAGTGGTGTTTCCCTGCATCTCAATGATGCATTTGCACTCGCGGGAGATCTCGCGGTTGTTGAAGGGCCGCACGCGGACCGCTACCTTCACCGACGACATCCTGGTGCTGTGTGGTGTGGTGCTGCTGGCTTGAGCGAAGCTTCACAACCTACAACACCTGCACCTGGAACACAAAAACACCAATCAAATCCTTTCTAAAAACATCTAGAGTTTTCACACAATACAAATATGAAACACGTACATTAATTGTCATATTATATCACTATAGATATCAGGGCCCTGTCGACTATGCGCACGACTTGTGACAGAAATGTGAAATTAGTTCCATGGTCTTCACGCTACGTGGCAGCACACCCGTTTTATTTTGAAGTTTCCAAATGACATTTGAAATTTGAAATATTCACTTCTCTCTGATTTCGTTTCGTTTGGCTCGATAATACTCTGATTTAGTTGATTTTGTGTGAGTGATTATTCTAACTACTACATCTTATTTGAAAGGTAAGCCGATTTCACATATTTTCATTATTTGAAACTGTATTTGAATCTTTAAAGGGTTTGCAACTCATTTTACATCTTTATTTCTTCTAATTTGTTTTTATTACATGATTATAAATATCATTACATTATTTTCAGTTCATGCATGGTTTCAAATGTATTGTTCCTGGCTGCAGGAGTTTCAATGAGGAGGATCTAATATTTGACATTTTTTTGTCTACCGTCTGTATGAAGAATGGACGCAGAACATGTATCTTACATACATAAAATGTATATATTTTCTGTTATTTGATGTGTATTTCGATAATTTGAAATATAAGATTTTTATATATATATATCATTATTGTATGGGGTAAATAGCTCCGTGGTAACGTGTCGGACTGTGGATCGTGAGATCCTCAGTTCGAATCCCACTGTCGACAGTTACAAATTTAAATTTAACCCTGTGGTTCCCCTTCCACTAACATCCTTGTGGGGCTATGATTTGACGGCTGGTAACCGCACTTCATACGCAAAAATATATCACTTACAGAGATCTGCGTAAGCAGAGTGCCACACCCGTAATGAGTAAAAGGCGTGATGACATATTTATTTATTTTATAATTATTTTTTTCAATTAATTTTTATTCCTGTTCAAATTTGAAATTTCATACTTTCCCGCCTATATACGATATTAGTTTGTGGTCCCGACTGTAGAGGCGCAAAACTTCTATCCCTTTCAATTTTACTGTAGCTGACATGTCTTCTTTGTCTTGTCTCTGATAAATATTAAGATTTGTAAATATTATTTCATTTTAATTATTATCGTGGTTGGCAAGACGTCTGCCAAACAAAATGTAGGCCAATTTGGTATGCTGTCAAACGTTCATTATTATCAAAATCAAATTATTTCCGTATATAAATACTGGCAATAAACTTATACGCTGGGATTAACGATGTTCTTTATTTTATTATTGAACTAACGTACGTGAACAGATTATATTAAAATCAATGCTATCAGAATTCACCAAAAATTATGTTAAAATCTGATAAATCAAGGTCCAACTTTCTTAATTCGTGTAAATTCAGCAAATTATCTGCAACTGTCAAACTTTTAAATACAAATTTTTAGGTTAGTTCGCTCAGTTCTCGCAGCGTGTGATAAAATCATATCACACAGTTGCGGACGCATCAGATTGGCAAACGAACTTTCATATCACACAGCATTGCTAGTGAAATGCAATGACCAACTTTCAGTATTAGTTTAGCGTGAAATTTTCAACTTTTATTCAGTGACGTCTTTCATCATTGGTTACAATTTTTAGTAGGCTGTTAAAAATTAACAGGTAAGTTACAGAATAGGCCCCACTTTCGGTTATTGGATTATCATCAAAAACTCAAGGGGATACAATTGATATATACAAAATATAAAAATTTTCAGTTTAGACATCATCGCGAAACTATTAAAATCATAGGGACTCTAAAACTTACTCGTTCACTGAAAACTCGTTTCCGAATTTTTAGCATGATTCCTATACCTCCCTTACCAAAATTACTGGTGTTTTTTAGCTCTTCATCGCATTTGCCATGCCCAAAATAATTATTATTTTCTTCAAACGTCATAAAAGTACGTTGTTATGTATTTGTATTCAACAAGCAGAAGTTCAATATTGTCGCCGCCGGCGTAAAAGTGTATCCTTGGCAACACATTTACGCCGGCGGCGGACAAAGTAAAATATGAAAAATAGTTAGGTTGTAATTCAATAATTTGACAGTTAAAAATGAAACAAATAAACAAAAATAACAAAACAGCATATTCTACGGCAACTTGAAATGCTAGATAAGACAGAATATTTTTCAAGTTTTGAGCATTTTATAATATTTATAATTTTATTTTCTATGTTTGAAGAAAAAATAGCATGTGTTATTCGGAGTAAATGAGACTTTGTATGCTTCGCATGTAATTGTCCGACTCGCTTCGCTCATCGTTCAAACTTACATGCTCAGCACCCAAAGTATCACATTTACTCCTAATGACACAATATACTATTAATAAATAAAAAATGTCATCATTACAAATTCAACTATAGTGCAAAGAGTTATAAACAGGTTCAATAGTTTTCCTGATCTGGCTTCTGATGGTTATTTCTTCGCCTCAAACATCAAATGTAACTCGAGGATGTTTCGAGATACAATACAGGGAAGCAGGTGGTAGCCATTTCAAAAATTCTTCGAACGACTGACAAAGCACTGAATTTACTATTTAGGTGATTAATGGGTCAATTCTGAACATTTTATCTGTAAGATCGTAAATCTGTTACCTACGATACGCCCGTAACTTTACAGATTAACAGTTTTGGCAATTCTAGACAGGTATCTGTAAGAAGAAAACTTACAGATCAACTTTACGGTCACGAGACGATTATTTTACGACATGTGTCTAACTTCACAATAATATTTTGGTTATCTGTAAGTAACGGATAAAATAAAATATTTAATTATTTATGTTATTTAAAATGAAGTAAGTACTGAAAAAAATTAAATAATATATTAATTTAAGTCAAAATAAAATTATTTATTGTTTCGTTTAACTTTGGAATAATATTTTGGTTATCTGTAAATGACATGTGACAGATAAAATCAAATATTTAATTATTTCTACTTATACATCCATTTAAAATTAATTAAGTACTGAAAATACTTAAATAATATATTTCGAAATAAAATTATTTATTGTTTGAATATATGGAATTACAAATTCGGTACTGAAAACATATATTTAAAAAAAAACGGATGATCATTGTCAGTTCTTGAAGCGCTAAAATACTACTAATATTAATCTTATTCTTAATCAAATTCAACAGTTTGAACCAACTGGATTTTCGAGACACACAAAACATAAAGTTACGAAAACCCTTAAAGTAAAATTGATATTTTATATAAATTGGTATGGAAAAATGCCTGTATCAAAATATCTAAAAAGGAATACGCGTTATTGGATAATTATTGATAAAGTTCGGTAAGTAATCCAATAAATAATATTACCTTAATTATTAATTTTTATCTGATTTAAAACTTAGAAGTCTCTAGAGGGAATAAATAATAGTAGTGATAATATTATTCATAAAATAATGATGAATTTTCGCATTCTACAGTGACCGTAAAAGTTTACAGACACCTCAAACTTAACCGTAATTTTTACAGATATCTGTAACATATTTACGATTTTCTGTAAGGAACAGATGGTATCAGAATTGCCATTTGACCTGTAAGCATTTCCAGATCTTACAGACTTTATATAATTGCTCAGAATTGACCTGTAACTTACAAGACAGCAAGACTTTATAAAAAATTATTTTATTTCGGGTTCATTTCGTTTAACCTTGTATAGTATTTATTTGTTACAGTTTGGTTAACAACTGTTCGATAAAAAATGAACAATGAATGGTGGACAAAATAATCTTAGAACTCTGAGCGTAGGCACATAGCGTAACAAAATAAAAACGGTCAATATCAGTGGTGAAATTATTTTTATCACCAGTTTGGGAATTTCCACGAAAGGGTAAGAAAAACATTTGTACGATGGCTCCCCAAATACACATACGAGACCTATTTTATTGGTCCTCTAGTTTTCTTTTTAATTTTCAAGAACAATATTGGGCCACTGAAACTTTGACACTAAAAATTTCCTACATACGTATATTTAGTTCAACAACAATATGGAACAAGTAAATAAGCTAATCACTAAAAATAAGTAAATCTTGTTGATTTAACTAAATTGTAAATGTAGGAAAAATGATTACGCAGAAAACGCACGTCATCAAATTATATTACTGAAATAATGGCGTCACAAATTGCTATCAGTACACCGGATGTAGAATTGAAATGTGGCATAGAGGGATTTTAATGCTATATATTTTTTAAATTGCTGTGAATTTTCACCTATTCACTTTACAGCAATAAAAAATTGTATTAAAATCCATATACTCTACAATACAATTCTACACTGTTTATAAAACACAGGATTACGTAAAGTACAAATTAAAACTGGACACAGTAAATTCTGACAGTAAAGTGACATCGATATAAATATTGTTTTTGTTCAATAAATATTAAATTTATTTTGACTGATAAATCGTGAAATATTCACATTTAGGTAACTAAATGAGCCTTATTGTATACATTATTAATTCTGAATATCTTTTCTATTTAAAAAAATAGCTTTGAAATCATTATATTCCATATTTCAATTCTACATACATCGGGTATAGTTTTCTTAACGCTAGTATTTTTTGTCGATTTTTTAAACAAACCATACCTGAATCATTTATACTAGTCATTTTTCATTTTATAAAGTTTTGTTTCAGGTTGATGACGTACTTCTTCTGCTGAATCTTTTTTCTTATAAAAACAACAATTTTATAATTTTTCAACCAGTATATAATTGATTTATGAAACGTATGAATATTATAGTAAATATAATTATAAACCACAAATCGTTAATTATGGGGCGTATTCTGTAACTTATCGGTTAATTTTTAACGACCAGTTAAAAATTAGAGCCAATAGAACTATAATGAATTTTATTTGACAGGTGAATATTTAAATTTCAATTTTAATAAAATGAAGTATATTCTATTTTTTAATATATTTCATTCCTCATAATGTATTATATGTATCAATAGACGTACTATAAACACTTTGTATAATATAGTCAATAGACAATAATATTATGTTAAGTATGAAATAAAATGTGTCAAATGAAATTTTCAATTTTTATTCATCGGTTATCATTAGTTAATTTTAACCAGGCTGTTAAAATGAACATGTAAGATACAGAATACGCCCTTTAACGGTTAAATTTGTGATAGAAAATTTAATTTTTGACAGATGATCCTCAGCGAAATCATTTGTCTTTGAAAGATCAGTTACAGATATGCGGATAAAAATGAAATCGCACTGAAATAAAATTTAAATTTTCTATAATTAACTTTTTAGACAAATACATATAACTGTTCCGAAAATAATTGACTAAAATTGATGTTAACCAAACCTTTCTTGCTTTGCTATTATATGCATTTATTCTTGCCTACCCGTAAATTCGTATTTATAATAAAGAGTAGCGTCCTTAATTCTACAAAAAAAAAAATTCCATCAAACTCAAATAGTTGCGCTTATTTTTAATAACTAAATAATTGACGATTGATTTTAATTTGTCAAAATCATAATTACAGGCGATATATTTACGGTTTGGTTAAAGTAAAATATCAAAATAATATATATATGAATAACAAATTAATCACGAATTGAAAGTATTGGCTGAAACAACGAGCTCTGTTTTTGGATATATTAAGGTCTGCTATTATTAAGAAATTTAAACTCCAGTTAAAATTACTTCCATATTAAATTTACAACAAGTTATCCTAATAACAATAAAATTTTTGACGGCAAGTAAGTCATAAAACAATTTGAAATAATATGCACTTATTAAAAACAAATAAATTTACTTTCAAAGAAAATTTAAGTGACATTTAAATCTTTTTATAATGCCGAACAAAAGAGAAGTTTTTTATCGCTGCACAATATTTTAAAATTATTTTATAAAAGGATGCTTCGAATAAAAGTTACATAGAAATGTATTATCTACCATTTATTTCAAGTACATATTTTTTTATAAATAAAATAATTTTAGAACATTGTACCTACAGCGTTAAAACAATTCTTTTAGAACACCCAAAAACTATTTACTGAAAAATGTTCAATATTTTATGATTCCAGTAAAATAATGAGAACAGCTTCTGAAAATAAATTTGATGATTCAAACTACAATTACATACGCAGAAGGTAAAACTATAAAACGAAATATATGAGTCAGAAAAGAATTGTCAATTTAGTAAATCGTGTAATAATAACATACGACAACTACATATTTGGCACGATTTTACTGTGTAAGCACTTTAAAGATTATCAATTATCATTTTATCTACCTGTCACATTATTTGTTCATTGCATGTATCAAATATTCTGCGATAAAACACCCTACTATAAATTGTATATCATTCATAATTTTCATTTACATTCATACAATACGTCAAAAACGTTTATATTTGTTTTACAATTAAAACAAATGGTCTATGTTAAAATGCAGACATACGCAGTACGTATAAACAATCGAATGCGTCATTAGGCCAAAACAACTGTCGATCAGAAAAACCCAACCCCAACAAAACGTCATGAGCCCAAACAACAAAAAACTGCATTCAAAACAGATGAAGGTCAATTACTTATCCTGTTCCTTACTGTCATCAATACGACTATATCACACCCTTAAAAACAAAAACCAAGACCTACTTGATATTCCACAAGATCCTCCACCAATTAAATCCCAATTATTGCACAAGAACAATTGCCACTCGACATCATCTTGCTGGGAAAAACAATCGCGAAACGCCAGCCGAAATACAAGTTGTCACTACTAGGTTTGACGTATCAACTGAACAAAATGGAGTCGGGAGACTTACGCATGCGCTGTCGAGTCACATGACAACGAATCAATATAAAACATCCCCACCAGGAAGCAGCCGGCCAATCGCAGGGCACGGTTCCGCTCACGCGTAATAGGTTTATCGTTTGGGCATGCGCAGACTTTAATCAATATACAAGGGAATATTGGAATCACATTGTTGACTATTGACTTGATACGAAACCGTCTTATGTCATTGTTGCTTCTAAGGCAAATACCCATGAGTATTAGAATGGGACTTGCGGTGTATTATGACGAATAACTACATTAGAAGATATTGTAGGAATGTAACGGGGCTATTCTTGCTCATTCTAACCTCAAAATTAATTGGGGTGTTAATAGGGGCCCTGACGATGTGTTGGCCCCTCATGCGACGCCACTGGAGCGGCGTGATGGAATATTCATGGGGTTTAAATGGGTTTAATTCGCAATTTTACCCTGTAAATTGTAAACCACCTAGGGTGTTTATGTTAAATGCTTTGACTTAAGTCAACAAACGAGAATTAGACAGGGTTACTAACAACTGTTTCTAATTAGTACAGAACAATTCGTCGAGAAATAGCCGCAAAGATTTTTTTTAATGTTACGTTCATAATGAAGTCATTGTGAAATCCAACTGCGCATCGAAAGCGCCTTCATTTCCATACGGATTTTTTTGTTTTGTTTTAGAAGGTTGGTACTAGATGACATAAATTAAAATTTTTAAACAACAAACACATGTTTTACTTACAATGTAAAATATAATTATTTCAATAAGTATATTTCTCTCTTAAAATTACGTTCATAAAACAGAATTGACATGAACTTTCAAATAATTGAATAAATGTCAATCCAACGTTGCCAACTACAATATTACACAGACAAATTTCCCATGACCATGACTGCATCTGTCAACTGAAAATATTTTAAGTTTTACTATGATATTCAATAATTAATTATTCGTCTAATAAATACAATAAAAATGATTTGAAGTTACAGAGAAATATATTATCTACCATTTTTGTTGGAAATATGTATCAATAAAATAATTTTAGAACATTGTTCATTGCTTAAACCGAGGCTAAAACACTTCTCTTAAAACACCCAAAAACAGAGCTCGTGGTACCA
The DNA here is from genome assembly GCA_963942605.1 of Poecilus cupreus. Lineage (NCBI taxonomy): Eukaryota > Metazoa > Arthropoda > Insecta > Coleoptera > Carabidae > Poecilus > Poecilus cupreus. The sequence continues at coordinate 18,495,630 of OZ012722.1, read as the reverse complement.
GCCAATCTTATTATTTTAATCAAATTTTAAATTATTAAAAAGAATCTAGTAAATAAATGTAGTTTGCCGATCTCGGTGGCGTAGTAGCTATGTCGCTAGCCTAGCACGCCAGAGGTCGTGGGTTCGAATCCCACTGAAGAGCATGGTCGTTTGTGTTCACACAAAAATTCATTATCATCCACTCATGAGGCGGCATATGATCATAGTAGTTAGTCCGCCTCCCATCTTCGTAATAAAAAAAAAATAATAATAAAAAAAAATGTAGTTCTTTTTTGCTCCATATGTTGGTGCTACTGGTAATGATCACGTTTACATACAAAATCCACATCGAACTGTCACTTTACTGTGAATCTTTCTTTGTTTAATTGTGATTTGTATTCCACTTAGTTCAGCGTTTTATAATATTTATTGTTTTTATTTAATATACAATAATGCGGAATGTTTTATAAAAGCAATTACAACAGTTTGCAGCAAATGTAAACGTAATGTATAGTGATATCATTATTCTAGTAATATTATTTGATAATTAGCCCAATTCTCTAATTCAGTTCTTAATTTTTAACCACTTGCTATGATTTGAATCCAATGAAAATTCTTAATACAAGAAAAAAATCAAAATGTGACTTGTAACATTTGTTTCTATTGCGCGAAATGTGCGTCTTCTTCTATTCATTTTTGTAATATGATCAAATCGACCGATGGCTGTTTGATTTTTTCCTCCCGCCTACCTCTAGGTAAGGGAGGTATTATTTTTGGTCAAAAAATTGGGTAGTGAGTTTTCAATGAATAAGCACGTTTTAGGGTCCTACAATACGATTTTACTATTTTCGCGATGGTGTCTGTATGTATGTATGTATGTATGTATGTGTGTGTATGTGTGTGTGTGTATGTATGTATGTATGTGTGCGTGTATGTGTAGTCTATGGCAATTTTTTCGTCTCGTATAACTCAAATACTATAATACCAAAAAATACAATTTTGTGAATTATTGCTTCTTATATTTAAATGAAGAGCTGATTAGATTTTGGATAAAATTGGTCAACCGGAAGTGGCAGTTTACTTGAAGCCCTTAACAGTTTTCCATGAAAAAACACGGTTAAATTTCCTTTTTCAACAATTTATGTTATTTTGAAAGTTGTAGAATATTTAATTTTACATGTGTTTTGATTACACTAATTTGATTAATTTTCATTAGATTTAGAGATAATAAAATGTAAAGAAATTAGATTTCACAAATCTTGCATTCCTAGTACACCATGGAAACATTTAAAAATTTTCAATTTTTTACGAAATGTGACACATGTCATTGTAATTGTGAAGCTGTTTTCTTAGGGAAATATATGTCAAAAAATTAAATAAATATACGAAAGAAAATTAAATTTCTCAAATATAAATAGTAAATAAACAAATAAGAAGGTATGTTTCTGTATCATCTAATACTATTTTGCACCGTTTAAGAGTAGTATTGGGCGGGAGGTTATGTGCTGGCCATATCAGATTTTTTACTGTGCTTTCGACTTGAAAATTACTCCATTCTAGTTCTATTGCGAATTTCCAAAATCTCTGGCTAACGTGAATGGACTATAGTTTATATTCCTCTACAATCTACAAGTTTACATTATCCAAAAACAGCTAGTTTGCAACCTTGGCTGGCAAACAGTAGAGACAAGAGTAGAGACTTTTTATGTTTATGTGGTTATAGGTTGGCATCACTAGCAAGATTTTTACAAATTTTAAAGCTAAATGGTTAATTATAACTTAAAGAAATATATTTAAAGCAAAAGTGTAAATTATTTATCATAATAGAGCTTACAGTGCGCAACAAATAAGAAAATATATATGTTGATTTTTTAGGTTATGTCAACCTGTCAACTTATGAATATTGATGGCTCACTGCAGTACCTGGATTCTTTATTTTTTAATCTCTGAACAAACTTCAACGATTTTGGGGACAACAAACAAGGATTAATCATCATTTTTGTTCTTCTGTATATCAGCTACACGTAAAGGTAAATTCACTGATTTCGCCTTTGAAGTTTCCTTTGAGGCGTCAAAGTTTCATCGATTATTTGCCATTAGTCATTTTTTGTGAAGTTTTTAACAATCCCCTGAAGGAGAATTTTGTTTAAAACGTTAAAATCTCATGTTTCATAAACCGATGCTTTACCACGGAGCTATTTACCCCATTCTTTACTTTCTACATAATATATACAGGGTTTTGACTGATTCAGACGATTATAGGTGTTTTACATGTTAAACTTATGCAATTTCCTGCTCCGCTAATCATTTTAGAGAAAAATGTTTCAAATAACAGTTGAAGAGATTAAATATCTGCATTTGAATCAGTAAAAAATGACGTAAGCGGCCCCCAAATCGCGGACAAAATGTAAAGTGCTCGCTTTTTATTTCTTTACTTGTTACTCACTTGTAAACACCATTTACCCAAGCCCTATATTGCTTTTGAAAATGAATCTTTACAAGTTACTATTTGACAGCTACATTGTAAAAATTTTATAAGTTAGTAAACAAGGTAAACAATGCAAGTTGCCACAGTAATGCTTACAAGGCTTATGCGAAATCATTTCAAATAATTTTTGACAGAACAATTGTGTGTAACTGACAGGACTTGGTTATAATTTTAATTTGATTTACAAATGAGTAACAAGTAAAATGTTGTACAATGCACGAAAGGTAATTATTTTATCCAACACCTCTCAATAAATGCTCTATAACTATGGCGATTTTAAACAAGCAAAGTAACAGATTATCCACTAGTGGGTATAATTTTGAGGAAAGCCACTAGTGAGTATTTTTTTATTTATAACAATAATAATAACACACAACACCTTGGTATCTACTTCGATTGACATCATGGAGTACATTGACATTTTAATTTAAAAATTTAAAGCATATGACACTGTCACATAATATTTCTTTAATAATTTTTTCATTTATTAAGAGGTGTTGGATAAAACGTTATACTTCACACGTGGGCAAAGTGGAATTACTCACTCGATAAAATTATCACACTCAGCCTTTGGCTTCGTGTGCTAAAATTTCTCTCGTGGGTAATTCCTTATTTTGCCCACTTGTAAAGTAAATAACTATTACTGCTTCAAGGAGGTGACAGGCTCGCCGGTCATTTCCTCTATTCAGCAGTAAAAACTGTTTTACCTTACTTGTAATGTAAATAACTATAATAATATAACACATGAATTATTTTATATGATGTTTGCGGAACAAGCCGATACTTATCAAATTTGTAAAAAAATATAGCATGTTCCATTATAATTTCAAAGTTGATATTAATTACTAGTAAACCGGAAATTATATCATGAATGTACATCCGTTATCAATTCGCTTATACGTATGTTGTTGTATAAATCATGTTATATGAAATAAATTGCTAAGTTGATAAATAAGCGAGATATTTGCTGGATCCATTTGAAAGTAACACCCTTTAGAATAGGCCCGAATATTTAATTAAATTAATCATCACAAAGTTTCGAAATCACTGTACCGCTTCATCGTCAATAGACCACATCACGTCAAACGCACTGCCATCGCCATGAATCGGGAATCAGTTCGGTCGCGTGAAACCGGTAAAACCGGTGAACTGGTTGCCAGAGCAGCGATTGCGTGAATCAAATTGCGTTTGTCAAAAGTTCAAGAGGTCGTTCAGCGGGTTTATTGGTGTTTTAGTACCACTGACACGCTGATGGAGGGTGGCAATGACAGCTAGGGCTGAGTTGAATAATTCAAATGAATGGAGGTGATGTTTGTCAATTATAGAGGTTGTTAAATATATTTTGAGTGGTTTTGTTGGCCGTAAGTAGTATAGCTTGTCCAGAGATATAATGGTTGAATTAATTTATGAACGGTATTAAATATTTTAAAAGGTTTCAAACAAATATTGTAGCCAATATTATGATCCATCTTGGGAAAGAAATTTAATTCCTCCGAGATTAAAACACGTCAGTCCACAAGAAGGAAGAATAAATTAAGGCATTTAAACCCGAAGGAGCAAAAAATTATTTAAGGTGAATTTTATTATAATAAAAAAAATCTGATGTGGCTAGCACATAACCTCCCGCCCAATACTACTCTTAAACGGTACAAAATAGTATTTGATGATACAGAAACATACCTTCTTATTTGTTTATTTTCTATTTATATTTGAGAATTTAAATTTTCTTTCGTATTTTTATTTAATTTTTTGACATATATTTCACTAAGAAAACCGCTTCACAATCACAAAGACATGTGTCACATTTCGTAAAAAATTGAAAATTTTTAAATGATTCCATGGTGTACTAGGAATGCAAGATTTGTGAAATCTAATTTCTTTATATTTTATTATCTCTTAAATCTAATGAAAATTAATAAAATTAATGTAATCAAAACATATGCAAAATTAAATATTCTTCAACTTTCAAAATAACATAAATTGTTGAAAAAGGAAATTTAACCGTGTTTTTCACGAAAAACTGTTAAAGGCTTCAAGTAAACTGCTACTTCCAGTTGACCAATTTTATCCAAAATCTAATCAGCTCTTCATTTAAATATATGAAGCAATAATTCACAAAATTGTATTTTTTGGTATTATAGTATTTGAGTTATGCGAGACGAAAAAATTGCCACAGACTACACACACACATACATACATACAGACATCATCGCGATAATAGTAAAATCGTGTTGTAGGGACCATAAAACGTGCTTATTCATTGAAAACTAACTACCCAATTTATTTACCAAAAACAATACCTCCCTTACCTAGAGGTAGGAGGGAGGTAAAAATGTTAAATGATATTAGTTTTTATTTAAAACGTTTTTTACCTCCCGCCTACCTCTAGGTAAGGGAGGTAATGTTTTTGGTCAGAAAATTGGGTAGTGAGTTTTCAATGAATAAGCACGTTTTAGGGTCCCTAAAATACGATTTTACTATTTTCGCGATGATGTCTGTATGTATGTATGTATGTATGTATGTATGTATGTATGTATGTATGTATGTATGTATGTATGTATGTGTGTGTGTGTGTAGTCTGTGGCAATTTTTTCGTCTCGCATAACTCAAATACTATAATACCAAAAAATACAATTTTTTGAATTATTGCTTCTTATATTTAAATAAAGAGCTGATTAGATTTTGGATAAAATTGGTCGACCGGAAGTAACAGTTTACTTGAAGCCCTTAACAGTTTTTCGTGAAAAACACGGTTAAATTTCCTTTTTCAACAATTTATGTTATTTTGAAAGTTGAAGAATATTTAATTCTACATTTGTTTTGATTACACTAATTTTAATAATTTTCATTAGATTTAGAGATAATAAAATATAAAGAAATTAGATTTCACAAATCTTGCATTCCTAGTACACCATGGAAAATTTTCAATTTTTTACAAAATGTGACACATGTCATTGTGATTGTGAAGCTGTTTTCTTAGTGAAATATATGTCAAAAAATTAAATAAATATACGAAAGAAAATTAAAATTCTCAAATATAAATAGAAAATAAACAAATAAGAAGGTATGTTTCTGTATCATCAAATACTATTTTGTACCGTTTAAGAGTAGTATTGGGCGGGAGGTTATGTGCTGGCCACATCAGATTTTTCTATTTTGTACTGTTCAAAATTTATTATAATTTAAATTGTTTAGACGGGAACATCAGATTTTTCTTTTTCAATGACCGTTTGACTTAGTAATAGCTAATAGGAATAGTTAGATTGACTTGCCAGCAGATGTCGCTACTAGTCACTAGCAGGATTTGTATTTATGTACATAATTTCCTTGTTTAATCTCAAGTCTCAAAGTTTAAATACGAAATGTTTTTCCTATTGCGCAATATTTTATTATATCAAAAACACTGTGGTTAAATAATCGGTCCCACTACAAATTTCAAATTTATTTAGTTTAGTATTCTACAAATCTTCATGTTGAATGCTTTCATCAAAATTTGGAGATAATTTGTTGTATAAATGTCTTATTATTATGAACGCGAATCGTCTGGGAAACCAGAAGAAGGTTTCACGCCTCTTCACAATGCTGTTCTCACTAACAAGTAAGTATTGTTCATCTTAAAATGTCTGGAAATTGTCAGGTTTTTTGGGCACATTTCAGTAAAAATAGTGGTAGTTTACGGCCAATTGTGAATTGTGAAGTTAGCTATGGATCGCCAATGATGTTTGGTAGATTTGACAGTTTGTTGTGATGCAAGTCAAACAACAAAAACCTAGTAAATTTGCATTCTGAAAATACCGTTGAATAAATTCGTGTTCATTCAACCTCAAAACTAAAATAAATCTGAGTTTCTTGCTTTTTTAAATTGTTTTTCTTTAACTATGACCTGCAGCTAACTTCTCTTGTAGCCGTAAACTACGGCTTAGCCAAAATAATTGAGTTAAAATACATTTTTTCTTCAAACGTCATAAAAGTACGTTGTTGTGTATTTGTATTCAACAAGTAGAAGTTCAATATTGTTGCCGCCGGCGTAAAAGTGTATCCTTGGCAACACATTTACGTCGGCGGCGGACAAAGTAAAATATTATGAAAAATAGTTAGGTTGTAAATCAATAATTTGACAGTTAAAAATGAAACAAATAAACAAAAATAACAAAACAGCATATCCTACGGCAACTTGAAATGCTAGATAAGATAGAATATTTTTTGAAGTTTTGAGCATTTTATAATATTTATAATTTTATTTTCTATGTTTGAAGAAAAAATAGCATGTGTTATACAGAGTAAATGTGTCTTTGGGTGCTTCGCATGTAATTGTTCGACTCGCTTCGCTCGTCGTTCAAACTTACATGCTCAGCACCCAAAGTATCAAATTTACTCTTAATGACACAATATACTATTATTATATTCAAAAATATCTAGAATAGTAATTGCTACAATTATAATTTCAGGTTATCAAAATTTTCAAACACTCTTCGTTCAGTTTGTATAATTTACGTGACATTATTGTACCAATCATTGCTTTCAGGTTACAAGACGTACAAAACGAAATAACATCTCTGAAAGAACAGAACCTTTCGCTGGATTCTCGAACGAAATATGGCCGAACAAGTCTACAATTTGCTTGTTATCTGTCATCAGTAGACACCAGCATCGCCCTACTGCTCATCGAAGAAGGTGCAAATGTGAATAACAGAGATGATGACTGGCACACTCCACTACACTCTGCCTGCCATTCTGGCAAACCAGAGGTCGTGGAGGCTCTGCTGGCAGCCGGAGCTGACGTCAACGCTTGTGCCAAAGCACGAAACTTTAGCGATCTTTCAGGGGCGCCCCTTCGCTTTGTTGTTTGGGGGGACGCCTCGGAGGAGAGATTGGAAATAGTGGATTTGTTGCTGGAAGCAGGAGCTGAAGTTAATGAATATTGCGAGGAAGTGTACGATGGTATGACTCATGTATTGTCAGACGTATTGGATTATAGGAAAACTAAACGTAACATATGTGTGAATGGTCCGGCGTTAGCAATCGCTTTGTTTGTGAATAACGCAGAGATATTCAAGAAGCTTTGGCCCCTGGCGGATATACAAACCTTCAACGAGTCTTACACAAGTTTGTATTATTATTTGATCGAGTGGTCTTGGAATCCCAAGGAATCCGATAAAGTTGAATGTTTTTTTGAGGTTATGAACACTCCGGGAGTGAAACTGCATCCGGATGTTAGATATTTCCATAAACTTGCAATTACTTTAGTTGAAATCAACATGGCTTTTCCTCTTGACACTCCTTGTTGTTTCGATTGTTCTATAGACGATTTTTACATAGAAAGTTACGTGTATTATTATTTTCATGAAGTGCGCGCTGTTTTTGAGAACAAAGAAGATGATGTGTACGGAATAACAAAGAAATTGTTGGAGAAAGGTGCTGTTTTCCTGAAAGAAGATTTAGAAGGTTTGATCTACATTTGCTTTAATTATCGCAAATACGAATCTCCAGAGCGTCAATTCCAGTTGTTAAATCTTCTAGTGGAATCTGATGTAAATATTACTCCATATGTTATTTATTTTTCTGTTGTGAATTACCCAGATTTCACCTTAAATCTGTTGCAATATTGTGTTCAGTGCGACCCTGTAGATATCTTCAAGAATTTTTTTAAAAGTAAAAGAAAATACGACACGCCTTTCTGTAATTTAATTAAAAACGTTTTAAAATTGTGTTGGCCCAACAAACAACTCAGGGACCAATGCTGTTATCAAATTAACAAGGAATACCCATATTTTTACCCAACTGCAGACTCCATATACAACGATGAAAAACTTGAAAAACCTCTTTCTATGTTAACTCCTTCCAAATACGAACGAAATCAAGAAATGTTGGATGAAATCATCGACCTGCTGCATGAAGACAGAGTCCCTACGTTGGTAGAACTGTCTAGGGATAAAATAAGGCAGCAACTTCGGTTGCATTGCCAGGATACATCGACATATTTACAAAGTTTGGAATCATTAAAATTGTCGAAAATATATAGAGATATCATCCAATGTAAACAAAATGTCAATTCGCTTTAATATCATGTATTATTTTGAGACAAATAAAATATCAATAAAATTTTATCATCAATTAATTGCATATTGTTTTTAATTATTATACATTACTATACAGGGTGTTCCCTTTAAAACAATCAGCGCTTTTTTGGCGAACTAATGACTTTAGAGAAAAATGTTATATACAAAAAATGACCAGGAACAAGGGCCCTATTTAATAGAAATGACAAACAGAAAATCAAATCAGTGGTTCTCAAACGATAGAATACAATTATATTTTTTTAAATATTAACTTATATAAAGTTTGATGCCCGGTTTTTCAGTCATGGTTTAAGTTGTAGAGTAAGTAGAGCCACAGTATAAGAATTCACACAGTAGCGACACTCGCTGTCGGTCCCTTTGATCTTTATGTCGCATCGACTGAAGACCTTGAGCCGAGCGGCCATATTGGCAGCTGCGGCATACGGCGGTAAATTTGAATAATTGTCAGTTGCAAAGGGGATAAAATTTAATAATATTATTTCACCTGCACTATAAAAGTTCCTACTATTTTTCATGGTACAAATAAGTTTTTCTACAATCGTTGCACAATATCGACATTGTTATTCCATTTTTGGTTAGGAAATGTTCAAAATTGTCGCTCTAGGGCGACAAAGTGACATATTGTCGCACTAGTGCGACAAAAACAAAACAAAAATAAATTAGATAAAAGAAGTAAATGATGCATTGGATTTTTCTGGTAATAACCTTGCTATTGCAAATACAGGCATATACGTACATACACTTCAACTTAATCACCATAAACGTATTCACTCTGTAGACTTTATGTCAAATGTACTCCATGTGTCAAATTATGATTTCTTTGAAAATTTTTATTTTGTTTATAAACGTTGTCATGATTACGGTGACATGGGTAACTACAATTTTACTGAATTGTTATAGGCGTGACCAAAGATACTTTTGAAAATTATTTTTTTCTACAGCTTGACATTGTTCAACGATTGTAGAAAAAATATTGTGTGTATCTCGTCAGATAGAGCTTGTTCGGTGCACTTGTCGAGTTGTTAATCTCGGCTTCGCCTCGATCAACAATTTGTCGCCGCGTGCAACAAACAATGCTCTATCCGCACTTGATACACAAATAACTATTACCTCTCTGTTTTGCACTCATTTTATAAACTTAACATGACAGAAATACTGCAGCTTGATATTTGACAGATACAACTGACATTGACATATTATATTTTCTTTTCTATGGTTGCTAAGATAGCCTATCAGCGAACACTAGGCAGCCATATTCCCGGCTGCGCACCACTGAAATACTGGGATCATGAAAATATTGGAAGTGTCGCTACTGTGTGAATTCTTATACGGTGGTAGAGCCGTGAACTAATATTTTTTAAAAGTGACAACGTTAAAATTATTGACAAATTTGACAGATCGATGACTTTTGTTCTAATTTTCCGTATGACAGTTAAGATGAATGTAATTGAAAATATGAATAAATTTCACTACAGAAGAGGAGCAAATATTTCTAACCTATAAATAAATGTAATGTTATTTAAATCTTTATTTATTAGCAGGGGACTGCATTTTAACATGATTACAGTAAATTGTTCCTATTACTTTTGGGAAACGTGCTATATTATAGAAAACTTGTCGATTTATACTGAAACTGTTAGCCATTTAATATGAATGGGACAAAGAGATGCTATTGCACGCAATATTTTTTTATTATAAATGCATCATAATCCGTGTTTAAAACACGCTACAGCGTTCATAAACGCAAGATTAAAACACGCCGTGCTTTAAAGGTTACTAAGCAACAACACAAATATTTACTGTTAATATCTGTCAAAACTGTAAACGTAAACAACAAATGCTAACTAGTCTCCATGTAAACGATATACGTCAAACGTCACACGCGCAAAATTATGAAATGAATCAAAATTAAACTGTTGCTTTCCAGTTTTTCCCAGAGTATGATGCAGATATAATAAAAAATAGCGTATGACACACGTGTATAAGTGCTTTTAAAGCATTAGCGACGTTAAAAGCACTCCGCTTCGCGTCGCGCTCTTAAACTCGTCGTACGTGCTTTAAAGCTTACTTATACACTTGTATCATAATATACTATTATGGATCGCAGAATTACCCGTATGTATCCCCAGTTAAATCTCCAGTGTTAAAAAAAAAACTTCTAGTTGCGTAAAATCTGATTGTTAATGCAATCGTTTTATCTGGCCTTAAAGTATGATTTCTTTAAATTTCGACAGTTAAACTACATGAGTCTACTCGCATAGGTACATATGTAACCTATATCTCTAACAAATTTATCAGGTAGTAGGATATTTTATCAGGTCCACTTTGACATTTTTAATTACACTAATGGTTTCTTTGCTCAATCTAAATTTTGTCAAAAAGATCGTAATCGTCTCAAATATCGAAATGATATATTCTCTGCCTATGTATTTTGGGACTTCGTTTAATTGATTTTCAAAAAAGTTTTTATCGTCCTCATTGTCAGATGCCTCCAGAATAAATAAATTTCGCACACAATTTCTTCTAATTTAATATTATTCACAATATTAAAATGTAATAAAACTTTTGACAACCAAATTGAACGAGAAAACTGTCATTATTTGTTATTAAACCTTGAACTCTACGTTGAACCAAGTACCCGATAAGGTTCAAGTTCAAGCGAAATTTGATCTCAGTTCATGGTTTAAGTAGAACTGAAATACATTTTAAACCTTAAACTGAAACAAACTAAAATTTTGGTTTAAACTCGCACTGAAAAACTGGACATGAGTCTATTAGATAATAGTATATTGTGTCATTAGGAGTAAAGCTGGATTTATAGTTTACATAGCATAACATAGCATAGCATAGTGAAAATATAAATACACGCAAGTACGTAAGAGCATTTATAGTTCTCTTACATAACATAACATAGCATAGCATAACATAAGAAATGACCATATTTTAATTCTATGCTATGCTGTTTTCCGGTAATGTTCGGACACTATCGGAATCTCTCGGATACCTAGTGACGATTCGCAGCTGTCATCTTTATGCTTTGCAGGTTATATCACAAGGTAATGAATGACATTTGTTTATGTGTTTCTATACATTTATTATATTTTTTAGAAAAAAGACTAAGGGAAACTAAAAATGCACATTATAGTGCAGTAGCTACTTTTACAATATTATCATCCATTTTAAAACTAAAAGTACGATCTCGCAAAAGATCATATTTTAACCTACATATCATGAATATAGATAAATCAATGTCAAAACAATATTAAATATCGCATTTGAACACTCATTCTTTGAAACAATCTTCTTATTTTTATGCTTTGAAAACATAAGAAAATTTCATACTATAAAACCTACAAAATTTATTATGTTATGCTATGCTATGTTATGTTATGCTATGCTATGTTATGTAAACTATAAATCCAGCTTAATTGTGATACTTTGGGTGCTGAGCATGTAAGTTTGAACGACGAGCGAAGCGAGTCGAACAATTACATGCGAAGCACCCAAAGACACATTTACTCCGAATAACACATGCTATTTTTTCTTCAAACATAGAAAATAAAATTATAAATATTATAAAATGCTCAAAACTTCAAAAAATATTCTGTCTTATCTAGCATTTCAAGTTGCCGTAGAATATGCTGTTTTGTTATTTTTGTTTATTTGTTTCATTTTTAACTGTCAAATTATTGAATTACAACCTAACTATTTTTCATAATATTTTACTTTGTCCGCCGCCGGCGTAAATGTGTTGCCAAGGATACACTTTTACGCCGGCGGCGACAATATTGAACTTCTGCTTGTTGAATACAAATATATAACAACGTACTTTTATGACGTTTGAAGAAAAAAAATATTTTTTTATTGCATAGCCTACTTCAATATTGAAAAATTTATTCTGATTTTTAATCTGTCACTGTAAAAAATCCATGAAATTTTGACAGATGGAGGTTGTTGGACAATAAAGAACATGAAAATAAATGAAGAATACAGAAATTGCTGTTTAAAAAAAAAATAAAGGATTCGTTCTTCGACGCGTATGTTTAACTTTAAGTTGTTTAGACGGCGGGTTGTGTGCTGGCGCATAAGATTTTTATTTTTTATGACCGTTTGAATTCGTAATAGGTAGATTGACTGTCTTTCGCTACTAATACTAATCACTAGCACGAATTGTATTTATGTGAATAATTTCCTTGTTTAATCTTGACTCAAAGTTTCAGATCTGTGCGCGGGCAACTAATACGAAATGTTTTTCCTATTGCGCAATATGTTATCATATCAAAAACACTGTGGTGAAATAATCGGTCCCGCTACAAATTTCAAATTTATATAGTTTAGTATTCAACAAATCTTACTCGGCGTACAACCAATAGTAGTTAGTCCGCTTGTCATCTTCATTAAAAAAATGTCTTTCTATGATGGCAGACCGTATGAGAAAGAAGACCAAGATCTGACGCCTCTTCACAATGCTGTTATTACTAACGAGTAAGTATTGTTCAACTTAAAAGGGAAATAATTTTTATTCACAATCACTATAGTAGTATGTCAATTCCAAACCTTTCAGTAGGTTGGGAAATATGTCATTCCTTACTAATGTGACAACCTCTTGGGTGGGAAGTGACAGATTTATCCCAGAATAGAATTGTCTAGCAACACAGTCATAAATCTCTGAAAGTAAGTAGAACAGTGCTGTCAAACATATTGATAAAACCTTATAATTACAATATTAAGATTGTACAGAAGCATTTTTATTATAAAGTAACATAAAATTCTAATGTAATGCTGTTTTATTATGATTTGAGTTTCCTGAACTGTTGAATGCGTTTAAAATAAATAATATGTTCTGTATATTTTGTACCAGGCAGTTATGTACATCTAAGTATGTAAAATTTTAGGTTATAATACGAATTTGCTCCGAATTATTTTCACTTTGTAGATAACTAAGTTCATAAATTAAATTAAATCTGTATTCAAAGTTAATGTTCCTTATCTTTGTTCATTTTAAGTTATTTGTTTATTTAGTTGATTTAGATAAAGAAACGTACAACCAACCTATAACAGTACAACAACGTAACAATGCAGTTTTGCATTTTTCACGCAAAACCAGCCATGCAGAAACAAACAACACTCATAACTTGTTCATCTCCTATAATTTTCCTATTAATTTGATGGGGATCACCTCGTAAATTCGACGTTGACATACAGAAAGCCACTACACCCACAGCCACTTTCATTTTATTTCTTCCCGCATTTATTGAATTGTCAAGTATATAAAATGCGTTCAGCTTCTTTAAAATTTAGTTTAAAATTTAGCTAGATCTGTTGTAGCGCATTCGCAAATATTATTAATCGTGAGACTCATTTTTTATATCTTATACGCGAACAGTACTAATGTCACATTCGAATCTTCACCCTAATTGACGCCATCTTGGGTAGGCCACGCCCCCATGTCAGTTCCCAATAGTGATTGTGAATAAAATAGTGTACATAGTTCGGTGGGAGTTTCATTACAGCCTTGCGCTATATCTGAGCCTCTCGGTCATGTAATAAGTCCTCGACTGGAATGAAACATTTCCCACCTCACATGTAATATACTATTACAACTGTATTTAAACATTAGGGATGTTATTATGATCAGTTGAAAAAATAAACAGGCAGTCATTTTATTTTTGGGCGGCTGATAAATTAATGTGACAGTCTCTCGATACGTTTATGTACGCCGTTCCTCCTGTCGAAGTCAAGAATATTCCTCTCGGACAAAAGAGGAAGAGTGCCAGGCTTTCGAAAGTCAAACCTGCTCTTATTATACAAGAAGTATTTCAGTACTTTGCGTGATGGTATTGAACCAAAATCATTGCTTTCAGGTTACAAGAAGTGCAGAACGAAATAACATCTCTCAAAGAACAGAACCTCTCGCTGGATTCTCGAACAAAATATGGCCGAACAAGCCTGCAACTTGCTTGCTACCTACCAGTAGACACCAGCATCGCCCTACTGCTCATCGAAGAAGGTGCAAATGTGAATAACAGAGATGATGACTGGCACACTCCACTGCACGCTGCGTGCGATTCTGGCAAACTAGATATCGTGGAGGCTCTGCTGGCAGCTGGAGCTGACATCAACGCTTGTGCCAAAGCACGAAACTTTAGCGATCTTTCAGGGGCGCCCCTTCGCTTTGTTGTTTGGGGGGACGCCTCGGAGGAGAGATTGGAAATAGTGGATTTGTTGCTGGAAGCAGGAGCTAAGGTTAATGAATATTGCAAGGAAGCGTATGATGGTATGACTCATGTATTGTCAGACGTATTGGATTATAGGAAAACTAAACATAGTATATGTGTGAGTGGTCCGGCGTTAGCACTCGCTTTGGGAGCGAATGACGTAGATATATTCAAGAAGCTTTGGCCCCTGGCGGATATACAAACCTTCAACGAGTCTTACACAAGTTTGTATTATTATTTGATCGAGTGGTCTTGGAATCCCAAGGAATCCGATAAAGTTGAATGTTTTTTTGAGGTTATGAACACTCCGGGAGTGAAACTGCATCCGGATGTTAGATATTTCCATAAACTTGCAATTACTTTAGTTGAAATCAACATGGCTTTTCCTCTTGACACTCCTTGTTGTTTCGATTGTTCTATAGACGATTTTTACATAGAAAGTTACGTGTATTATTATTTTCATGAAGTGCGCGCTGTTTTTGAGAACAAAGAAGATGATGTGTACGGAATAACAAAGAAATTGTTGGAGAAAGGTGCAGTTTTCCTGGAAGAAGATTTAGAAGGTTTGATCTACATTTGCTTTAATTATCGCAAATACGAATCTCCAGAGCGTCAATTCCAGTTGTTAAATCTTCTAGTGGAATCTGATGTAAATATTACTCCATATGCTATTTATTTTTCTGTTGTGAATTACCCAGATTTCACCTTAAATCTGTTGCAATATTGTGTTCAGTGCGACCCTGTAGATATCTTCAAGAAATTTTTTAAAAGTAAAAGAAAATACGACACGCCTTTCTGTAATTTAATTAAAAACGTTTTAAAACTGTGTTGGCCCAATAAACAACTCAGGGACCAATGCTGTTATCAAATTAACAAGGAATACCCATATTTTTACCCAACTGCAGACTCCATATACAACGATGAAAAACTTGAAAAACCTCTTTCTATGTTAACTCCTTCCAAATACGAACGAAATCAAGAGATGTTGGATGAAATCATCGACCTGCTGCATGAAGACCGAGTGCCTACGTTGGTAGAACTGTCTAGGGATAAAATAAGGCAGCAACTTCGGATGCATTGCCGGGATACATCGACATATTTACAAAGTTTGGAATCATTAAAATTGTCGAAAATATATAGAGATATCATCCAATGTACACAAAATGTCAATTTTCTGTAATAACGTGTATTATGTTGGGACAAATAAAAAATCAGTACACTCAGAAATACAGGCGTTGGTGTTTATCATGGAAAAACAGTTTTTTCGTGCGCATTGCTTCCCAAATGATTTTAGACAAAAATCCTTCAAATAAATGTAGCGCTTAAAATTCTGCATGTCAATCAGTAAACAAAATACGAGTTTTAATTGCAGAAATGTATTATGAAAATTTACCAAATGAAATAAGATAAATTTATATCAAAATCGTGTAACACTTACGGAATAATTAGTAGTAAAGTATTTTTTTAATATTCTGCAGTAAAGCAATACAACGAATTGAACATATTTGACGTCGCGTGTGCTCCATCGATTCTATTGGCCAGAAGAATGAAAAGTGCAAATCGCGCGTCTGTTGTTGCGCCAAATACCTATTGTGGGCTAAAATGGAACTACGAATTGTCATTTCATTTGTTTTGTTTGTTGGTATTTAAGGTTATATTCGTTTGACTTCTATTACTTGTTTTATAATTTCACTGTTTTATTGTGCTGTTTTTAAAAAAAACTATTGACTAAAATTGTGTGTTGAGGTTAGGTTACATCACTACTAGCGCCACTGTCCTCAAACTTTTGTATGTTATTTACTCGAATATCAAGTAAATTACTCTAAAGTTGCCAAAGGAATTTTATTTTTAATTTATATTAAGTTTAATTGTTGTAAATTAAGGCTTATAATATGTAAATATTATATAAAATTAAAAAATATATAATATCTACTACCATGAAAAATCGTTGTTTTAGTGCCTCTGGAAGGGCTTCAAACTTTAAAAAAATCATCTGAATTTTCATATCGGTTTTCACTGATCGTCATATATTCTAATTTTATGGGCCCATTACTATTTAATAGTAATGGAATAAAACAAAATTGCAAACAAATGAGTAATGTTTTCCTGTTAAATACTTTGACATTATTAAGTGGTTTTTTTTTCTTTTTAAAAATGTCAAAAATTTTGACTGTAAAATATTGAACATTTGCCTGTCATATTCCATGGCGCACACTAATAAATAGTAATTTTGTAAATTTTTATACTTAATTTCTGCAATTAAAACCCATAATAAATGAATTTTGTTTGCTGATTGACATGCAAAATTTTAAGCGCTACAACATTTACTTGAAACATTTTTGTCTAAAATAATTTGGAAAGCAATGCGCATGAAAAAACTATTTCCCATATTGAACGCCTATGGCCCGCATTTTGAGTTACACTCTGTGTATAATTATAATATGTGACAATGACCATGAAGAACTGGAAATACCTCTTGCTAAGTTAACTCCTACCAAATACAAACGAGGTCACTAGTAGTCACTAGCAGAGGAGTTGCATTTACGAGAATGATTTCCTTGTTTATTCTCAGTTGTGTTTACATCCTATTACGCAATATGTTATTATATCAACAAACACTGTCGTGAAAGAATCCGTCTTAAATTTTAACGTTATTTATTTATTATTCATCAAATCTTTATGTTTTCACGAAATTTGGTGATAAATTGTTGTATAAATGACTCATTACTACGAAAGCCAACCATTTGGGAAAGGAGAAGATGGTCTCACGCCTCTTCACAATGCTGTTATTACTAACGAGTAAGTATTGTTTATCTTAAAATATCTGTAAAATTGTGCTACTTCCCGCTCATATATGTAAGGGAGATATTGTGACATGTCAAAATTTTCGGTAATGAATTTACATTTACGTTTCGGGGTTCCTAAAAAACGATTTCACTATTTTTGTGATGACGTCTCTCTGTGTTTGTGTGTATTAGATTTCAGATGTCCTTTTTTCAAACTGATTAGATTTTGGGAGCTATCTATCAACCGGAAGTGGTAGTTTATTAGAAGATCAATCAGGTTTTATGAGTATATCGCAGTAAATAAATAAGTTAGAATAAATTTTGTTATAATAAAAAAATTGATGTCCCAGCACATAACCTCCCGCCCGATACAATTCTTAAACGGTACAAAATAGTATTTGACGGTAAAGAAAAATACCTTCTATTTGTTTATTTTCTATAGATATTTGAGAAATTTAATTGTTATATATATATATATATATATATATATATATATATATATATATATATATATATATATATATATATATATATATTTAAATTATTTTGAGATAGTGGCAACATATCGGACTGTGGATCGCGAGATCCTCAGTTCGAATCCCACTTCCGACAGTTGCCAATTTAAATTTACCCCTGTGGTGCCCCCTCCACTAACAACTTTGGGGGCTATGACTTGACGGCTGGTAACCGCATTTCATACGCCAAAATATATCACTTATCGAGATCTGCGTAAGCAGAGTGCCACACCCGTAATGGGTAAAAAGCGTGATGATATATTTATTTATTTATTTATTTTGAGATAATTTCACTAAGAAAACAGCTTCACAATTACAATGACATGTGTCACATTTCTTAAAAAATGAACCAATTTGATCTTAAATCTAATTAGCTCTTCATATAAATATAAGCAAAAACACACAAAATTGTATTATAATATTTGAGTTATGCAAGGCGAAGAAATCGGCACAGACCACACACACACACACACACACATACACATAGATATACATACAGACATCATGGCGCAAATAGTAAAATCGTGCTTATTCATTGAAATCTCACTACTCAATTTTTTGACCAACAACAATACCTCCCTTACAAGAGGTAGGCAGGAGGTAAAAAGAAGAGAATAACAATTGCTACAATTTTTATTTGAAACTTTTTCTTGTAGTTTGCACCGTTTAGAAATTAAAATTTTCGGGAGGTTATGTTTACAAATTTAATTGTTGCATTTAAGCGAGAGGTTCATCAGATTTTTTCCTAAATGTTGAGACAATCGGGGTTCAATTTGTATAGTTTGCGTGATGGTATTGTATGAATTATTGTTTTAGGTTACAAAAAGTGCAGAATGAAATAATATGTCTGAAAGAACAGAACCTCTCGCTGGATTCTCGAACGAAATATGGCCGAACAAGTCTGCAATTTGCTTGCAATTTACCAGTAGACACCAGCATAGCCAAACTGCTCATCGAAGAAGGTGCAAATGTGAATAACAGAGATGATGACTGCCACACCCCGCTACACTCCGCCTGCCATTCTGGCAAACCAGAGGTCGTGGAGGCTCTGCTAGCAGCTGGAGCTGACGTCAACGCTTATCTCTCAGCAGAAAACTTATTCTACGAGTCTTCAGAGACACCTCTTCGCTATCTGGCTAGTGGAAACGAGTCGGTGGAGAGCTTAAAAATAGTGAAATTGTTGCTGGAAGCAGGTGCTGAGGTTAATGAATATAACGAGGAAGCGAATGGTGGTGTGTTTATGACTCACGATTTGTCACACGTATTGGATTATAGTAAAACTAAATTTAGCATTCTTACAAATGGTCCGGCGATAGCACTCGCTTTGAAAGCGAATAACGTGAAGATATTGAAGATGCTGTGGTCCGCGGCGGATATACAAACCTTCAACGAGTCCTTTACAAGTTTGTATTATTATTTGATTGAGTGGTCTTGGGATCCAAACGAATCCGATAGAATTGAGTGTTTTTTTGAGGTTATGAACACTCCGGGAGTGAAACTGCATCCGGATGTTAGATATTTCCATAAACTTGCAATTACTTTAGTTGAGGTCGACGTAGCTTATCCTATTGGGATTTCAGAATTATCTATAGACGATTTTTACATGGTAAGTTATGGGTCTAATTATTTTTATAAAGTAGACGCAGCATTTGCAAATAAAACAGAAGATATGTACGGAATAACTAAGAAATTATTGGAGAAAGGTGCTGTTTTCCTCAAAAAAGATTTAGAAGGTTTGATCTACATTTGCTCTTATTATCACAGATTCAAATATCTAGATCGTCAAATCCAGTTGTTAAATCTTCTAGTGGAATCTGATGTAAATATTACTTCATATATTATTTATTTTTCTGTTGTGAATCATCCAGATTTCACCTTAAGTTTGTTGCAATATTGTGTTCAGTGCGACCCTGTAGATATCTTCAATCATTTCGTGAAAAGTAAAAGAAAATACGACACGCCCTTCTGTAATTTAATTAAAAACGTTTTAAAACTGTGTTGGCCCAACAAACAACTAAGGGACCAATGCTGTTATCAAATTAACGAGGAATACCCAGATTGCCCAACTAGAGACACCATATATGACGATGAAAACCAAAACCTAGAAGTACCTCTTTTTATGTTAACTCCTTCCAAATACGAACGAAATCAAGAAATGTTGGATGAAATCATCGACCTGCTGCATGAAGACAGAGTGCCTACGTTGGTAGAACTGTCTAGGGATCAAATAAGACTGCAACTTCGGATGAATTGTCAGGATACATCGACTTATTTGCAAAGTTTGAAATCATTAAAATTGTCGAATATTTTTAGAAATATTATTCAATGTAAACAAAATGTCAATTTACTTTAATATGTTATTTTGTAAAAATTAAGTTTGATTGAATTCAAAAATTGATTTGAATTTTTTTACTTAAACGTCAAATTTTTTCATAATGGCTAGATAAAAAGTGGATTTTGTCGATGCCGAATTGCCTGAAAATATTTGGAACGCAGCAGGTGAAGCTCTGAACAGCTTAATTCCGTGTGTATTAATAAATAGCGTTATATTATCATTGTGTTTTATTTTCATTTTCTTGACTGTTTTGGCAGGTCAGTATGGTAATATTACCGTACAGCATAAAGTTATGACATACTTACCCTGCCTACTTTTAGGTTTAATCCCCAAAACCGGCAAACTCTTTAATACATTGCTGTCAATCATTTTAACTGTAACTATCCCTATGTAATGTATACTGATAAAAAAAAACTTCCGGTATATAAGAATCTGTATTTAATGATTTAGTAATAAGTAGTGTAAATTTAACATCTAAATAGTTTTTTCCTGTTCCCTATAAAGGAAAATTATGAATTAGAATATCATTAGATGCAGAATTTTTCTCTACAGAAAACTATATTTAACTGTTTTAAGAAAAAAAATTGGGTTACCAGTATTTGAATATTTCAAAATAAACATTGAAATCCCTATGACGCGTTTTGAGACGCACTACCTGTATATAATTTCGGTCATAGCAACTAAATAAACGAGAAACGTGTATCATGAGCTCTGTTTTTGGGAGTTTTAAGAGAAGTGTTTCAACCTAGGTTTTAACACTGTACAATGTCCTAAAATTATTTAATAAAAAATGCTTCAAAGAAAATTGATAGATAATAAATTTCTCTGCAGCTTTTATTCAAATCATTTTTTTATAAAATAATTTTAGAACATTGTACAGCGCTAAAATCGAAGCAAAACACCCAAAAACACAGCTCATGGTACCATCTATTGTTACGAGAGTTACAACTGGCAACACTGGAGTAAAGGTGGCAACACTGGAATGGAAGTGCGAAGAGAGGAGGAGGAGAGCAAAATAACGCAGTGGACGTGCGAGTGATGAACAACAGACGTAGAGACGACATTGCTTGACGTAGCTACTAGGTCTGAACATTATTGAGTTTATTTTATTTATGTTATGGTGTTATATTGGCGATATTTCTTTTATTAAAGTTGATCCTTGACACTAGTTGCATTTATGTGTATAATTTCCTTGTTTAATCTCTAGTTTTGGCATCTGTACGGACAAAAATACGAAATGTTTTCTTGTTACTTTTACATCTTATTGCGCAATATGTTATCATATGGACAAACACTGTGGTTTTTTAATTCACTGTTCAAAAAATTTTCATGTTGAATGGTTTACGAAACTTTGAAATGAATTGTTATTGAAATGTCTGATTGTGATTACTATGAACGCAAACAGTTAAGCGAAGATGAGGGTCAGACGCCTCTTCACAATGCTGTTATCACTAACGAGTAAGTATTGTTTATTTTAAAAATGCCAGGTTTTTTTTTGACACTATTTCAATAAGAATGTGATGTACCTAACATTTAACCTCCCACTGAAATAATTCATTTAAATATAGTTTACGGTTCGCTAGGCAAAGCGAAACTATGTTTAATGGAGAATATTTCATTAACTGTCAAAAAATGATTCATTTTTGTCACAGTAGGCTTTTCCTACGCAAACCGTAGCCCTCGCCTTCGGCTTGGACTACAAACTTTTTGCTCGCGTGGAATCTGTGCCATTCCATTACTTGTTGTAGAATATACTATTCTTAAATACTTTTTTCTTTGTATATTTTGCACGTGTTGTGCTGATTAGATATTTTCCAGAACCGTCAAGGCTCAATTTATCTAATTTGTGTGGTGTGCTTTCAGGTTACAAGAAGTGCAAAATGAAATAACATCTCTGAAAGAACAGAATCTTTCGCTGGATTCTCGGACAAAATATGGCCGAACAAGTCTGCAATTTGCTTGTTATCTATCATCAGTAGACACCAGCATCGCCCAACTGCTCATCGAAGAAGGTGCAAATGTGAATAACAGAGATGATGACGGGCACACCCCGCTACACTCCGCCTGCATTGCTGGCAAACCAGAGGTCGTGGAGGCTCTGCTGGCAGCCGGAGCTGACGTCAACGCTTATGCCGAACCACGGCAATTATACCATCTTTCAGGGGCACCCCTTTGTTTTGTTGCAGGCGGCTGCGGAGACAGCTTGGCGGAGAGCTTGAAAATAGTGGATTTGTTGCTGGAAGCAGGAGCTAAGGTTAACGAATATTGCAAGGAAGTGTATGATGGTATGACTCATGTATTGTCAAACATATCGGATTTTTCGGACACTAAATTTAACATGATTATGAATGGTCCGGCGATAGCACTCGCTTTGGGACTGAAAAACGTAGATATATTCAAGAAGCTTTGGCCCCTGGCGGATATACAAACCTTCAACGAGTCTTACACAAGTTTGTATTATTATTTGATCGAGTGGTCTTGGAATCCCAACGAATCTGATAAAGTTGAATGTTTTTTTGAGGTTATGAATACTCCGGGAGTGAAACTGCATCCGGATGTTAGATATTTCCATAAACTTGCAATTACTTTAGTTAAGGTTAACAATGTTATCTTCTATGACATGGTGAGTCGTTGTAGTCATCCAGATGGAGACTATTTTTCCGTAAATTCTTATGGATCTAATTATTTTGATGAAGTGAACGCGGCTTTTGATTTGAAAGAAGAAAATGTATATGGAATAACAAAAAAATTATTGGAGAAAGGTGCAATTTTCCTGGAAGAAGATTTAGAAGGTTTCATCTACATTTGCTCTAATTATCACTGGTTCGAATATCTAGATCGTCAAATCCAGTTGTTAAATCTTCTAGTGGAATCTGATGTAAATATTACTCCACATGTTATTTATTTTTCTGTTGTGAATCACCCAGATTTTGTCTTAAGTCTGCTGCAATATTGTGTTCAGTGCGACCCTGTAGATATCTTCAATCATTTCTTGAAAAGTAAAAGAAAATTCGACACGCCCTTCTGTAATTTAATTAAAAACGTTTTAAAACTGTGTTGGCCCAACAAACAACTCAGAGATCAATTCTGCTGTAAAATTAACGAGGAATACCCAGATTGCCCAACTAGAGACACCATATATGACGATGGAAACCTGGAAATACCTCTTTATATGTTAACTCCTTCCAAATACGAACGAAATCAAGAGATGTTGGATGAAATCATCGACCTGCTGCAGGAAGACAGAGTGCCTACGTTGGTAGAACTGTCTAGGGATAAAATAAGACAGCAACTTCGGTTGCATTGCCGGGATACAGCAACTTACATACAAAGTTTGGAATCATTAAAACTGCCGAATATATATAGAGATATCATTCAATGTAAACGAAACGTCAATTTGCTGTAATAATTTGTATTATTTTGTAAATTTCAATTTGTAATAAATAAAAAAAATCTGGTGTGGGTAGCACACAACTTTATATGAATGAATCTTTATTTGCATGATTAATTACACTTGAAATCTTTTAGAATTAAGAAGACAGGAAGACGAAGAGAAGAATGACACGGTATCGTAGAGATAAGACTAAAGAAGAAAGGTATAGCAATACAAGAAGCAAAAACTCATGCTAGAGACAGAAAACAGTGGGTTAATTTCTTCGATGTTAATGGGCGCGTTCAGTAGCACTCAGCAACTGAGTTGCTATGTTGCTAAACTCAACTGAACGAGTTGCTGAGTTTATGATCACTGTCATCAGCTGAGTCAACAATTCAGCGCATTTAAAACGCGCTGATTTGTGTCAGCAAATGATGATTTCTAGTGGAGTTGTAGGTTAGATGTCAAAAATGAAATTGACTAACACTTTACATGAATTTGAATGGAAATTATATAGATTGCGTGCCAGTCAAGCAATAGAAAACGATATGTTTTATAATATGGGAATGAATATTTTCATATTTTACTTTGTTTATATTTATATACTAGATCCACAATTTTCCAATACATATTTTACTGACAATGAAGCTGTTTCGGGAAATACTCGTATACTAATTGGTAAGTTTGTAGTAAACTGTTTTTTGAACATTAGTACTTATTAAATTAATTTCATCTTGATAATTTGAAGATTTGAATCATAGTTCTGTAATCACGCCAGAAATATAAGTCCCATATGTTCAAAAAGGCGTACAACAAGGTGTTACTTGACATAATGTAATTTACAATTATGTTTAAATCTTCCTTCATTTCTAATACTCAAACCAAAAATAAAAATTGAAAATATAAATTAAATAGAAAGTAATTTACCATCCTTACCACTGTATGTCTAATATTGACAGTTGACAGGTTAAATTTTCCATCACTAACTCAACATGTCGTTCAACATTACACTAAAATGCTTACTTGCTATTGCTGAGTTGCTTACTTAGTTGCTGAATGCAACTGAACGCGCCCAATGATATATACCGGGTGTCTGTCTTATGCCCGGTTTTTCAATCGTCTGTTAAAGTTTCTGTTAGTTACCAATAACATAACTATAATGTGGCTGTTAAACTGACTGTTATGTGTGACTGCGTTTTTCAAACAAAATGTATGCGTTAGTTAGTTACCAGTAGGTTAAAATTTTACATGCACATTTTGAGTATGCTTGTACATGTCAATTTGCCAAAAGAGCACTTATGATCAACAAAGGATAAGGAAAAAATCTGTTGTGGGCATCATAATACCTCCCGCCATAGATTTGTTAACGAACAATGCATGAACACGGACCACAACTATCAAGAAACGCTCATCCCTTCAAAACATTATGACACATGTCAAAAAATGACATTTTTCAACCGTTGTTTTGTTTTTTCAAAAAACACAGATTAGCAGATGGAAACGAATATATCAAAATATAATTTTCTTTAACGTGTTGTAATTCGTAAATGGTGACAGTAAAAGGAAAATGTTTCAAACAATAATTGTAGATAAAATAATATTTAAAACATTATTCTAATAACAAAATTTTCATTAAACCATAATTTATTCATATATTTTAAAATAGCTTGATAGGGCTTCAAGTAAACTACCACTTCCGGTTATTGAATTATCACCAAAAACTAATCAGCTCTTCCAATGGGGATACAATTGGCAGACACAGAGACATCATCGCGGAACTATTCAAATCGTATTCTAGAGACTCTAAAACGTGCTCATCCACTGTAAACTCACTACCCAATTTTTAGCATGATTCCTATATCTCCCTTACAGGATGTGGTGGGAGGTAAAAATTGAACTAAAATATTTGAAATTGTACCTTTGAAATCTGTATCGTCCCAAAAGTTCATATGATCTGACCTTCGTTGTGCAGTATAATGACTATATTCCTGTATACCACATTTATAACATATATTATTTCTTTATCAGAATCATCAAAAATACGTTGACATTTAAATTCGCCATTGTCAAAAAAAATAATATATTATTTATATTTAACCTGCTTGTTATTTTCTTAACGGGCGAAATTTCTACCTGTTAAGTTAACCTGTTGTTTACTTAATATTTATGTGGTTGTCAACGTAACAATCTAATGATAAACAAAATTTTCACTTTAACAAGAGGATAAATGTAACAGTCACTATAACAGTCGATTGAAAAACTGGGCATTAAAGGTGTACATAGGAGATTAACATGGGAAATCAGTTTTTTGCGTGCTGTTGCTCGGTGTTCTATCAGACAACAATCATTGTGGTACCAATCGAAAGATATCATTTTTCTGAATCAAATGATGTAAAATACATTACAATTTAGTAGTAATTTGGTTCCGTAAATTAATTTTTAAATTTTGAAAATCCTGCGATTTATTCAGTTTTTATCGAAAATAAATGTAGTTACCTATGACTGTTTTGTTTTGATTTCTGTCAAGCTATTTATTTGACGTTTCTGTCAATTGTCAATTTGTAAAATATGGTTATATTCAGTAATGACAAGCGTACTTTTATAATTTTTGCGTAAAGATTTTATTAAATAAATTAAAGTCTAAAAACCAGTTTTCTTTAAATAATATTAATTTATTAAGAGTTAAGTTTTTTTTTTAAATCGATGACAAAAAATTTCATTTTTATTAGCTCTGTTTTGTATATCTTCACAAAATATTCTTCCACTTTCTACGTCAAATGGAAAAAAGTTCTTGATTGCAGTGCATTTTGTAGAAATAAAAAGAACTTTTTTTAAAAAAATATAAACGATCATTCCTAAAACCCTTTCTTCCAATAAAGCACGTTCTTCTGCTCTTGCTAAATTGCAATTACTAAGCTCACGTGTATTTTTCGTGGATACCTGGCATTTGTGGTTGCACTTGGATTCGGTGGATTCATAAACTTAATAGAAAATAGATCTCGCACTCTGAGGTCTGAGCTAACTGTTTCCTCCAAAAAATAGTTTTACTATAAAAATACGCTCTTCAGTAGTATAACTAGCCATATTTTTACAAATTGTCTTAAACAAGTCCAAAAGTCTGCAACGTCAAATAAATAGCTTGACAGAAATCAAAACAAAACAGTCATGGATGACTATATTTATTAACGATAAAAATTGAATAAACCGGAGAATTCTCAAAATTTAAAAATTAATTTACGGAACCAAATTACCACTAAATAGTAGTGTATTTTACATCGTTTGATTCAGAAAAATGATATCTTTCGATTGGTACCACAATGATTGTTGTCCGATAGAACACCGAGCAACAGCACGCAAAAAACTGATTTCCCATGTTAATCTCCTATGTACACCTTTAAGACAGACACCCGGTATAGTCCGAACTAAGGTACTAGAATATATTCTTCTAGAGCTCTAGTTGAACTAATTTAGAATTTCTTTCCATAATCGTGCCAGAAAATACCTACTCAAATTAAATGTACAAATTAAAAAAAAAAAATAGAAACTTATTTATTATGCACCGAAAAATAATACAACAATGTCAGTTACGAAATCAAAAAAATATTAACATGTTATTAAAAAAAAAAATCTGGAATACCAGCAAAGGTAAAAAACATGTAAGTATCTAGCTTCAACAACTAATTATCCGGCTAAATATGCCTTCAAAATTTGCATATAAAATCTAGCTTCAATTTAATTTCAAATAAACAGCATGCTGCTGTTTAATCACTTATCTAAAATGCACAACAATGGAAATGGAAAATGAGACATTCTGATTGGTCAAATTTGTAATGAGTGAAATAATCATAAGAAATAGTTATTTTCGCGCCGCCGTTCGACATTGACACAATTACATCTCTAAAGCGGTCGGAAATCATGTTTTTGTCGTACTAGTTCGACAAAAATTGCTAACTTTTTATGGTTATATGTTGGCATCACTTCAATAATTTTAAATTATTAACTTAAAAATATTATGGCAATATATCTACAAATGAGTATTTGCAATACAGGAAAACAGAATATTTATGGATTTTAAACATATTTGTAAGTAATTATAATTGAATTTGCAGTGTAAAATCCAAATAAAAATATGTAGATTTTTTTGGATATGATATTGGAAAATAAACATAATTGACATTCAAATATTGTGGAGTAAAAAAATTCCCTATCATTAACAAAAGGAGTAATAAATTAAATTTACATAAATGTTGACTCGAAAAATCTTGTGTATCCCTCAGTTGGAAACTATTTTGCAGGTGCTCGTATTTGTAAGACTCGCCTACGGCTCGTCCTATCAAAATAAACTCGCACTCTCAAAATAGCAGTTTCCAACCTTGTGATACAAATAACTATACTTGTTACTCATTTGTAAATCAAACTAAAATTATAATCATGTCCTGTTCCTGTCAGTTACACACAACTGGTCTGTCAAAAATTATAAATAATTTCGCATAAACCGTGTAAGCATTACAATGGCAACGTGCATTGTTTACTAACTTGTAAAGTTTTTACAATGCAGCTGTCAATTAGTAACTTGTAAAAATTCATTTAACGCTTTAATACATTGCGGTCAATCATTTTAACTGTAACTATGGTAATGACACATCCCTATCCATACTGATAAAAAAACTCCCGGTATATGAATCTGTATTTAATGATTTAATAACAGGTATCTAGTGTAAAATTAATATCTAAATAATTTTTCCTGTTCCCAATAAAGGAAAAATATGAGTTAGGTTATCATTAGATGCTGAATTTTTTCTCTACAGAAAACTATATTTAACTGTTTTGAGAAAAAAAAAAATTGGGGAACCAGTATTTGCATATATTTCAAAAATAACATTAAAATCACTATAGCGCGTCTTTGGACGCACCATCCTGTATATAGTTTCGGTCATAGCAACTTAATAAACGAGAAACGGGTACCACCGGTTTTAACGCTGTACAATGTCCTAAAATAATAAATTTCTCTGCTGCTTCTATTCAAATCATTTTTTATAAAATAATTTTAGAACATTGTACAGCGTTAAAATCGAAGCAAAACACCCAAAAACACAGCTCATGGTAACATCTATTGTTACGAGAGTTACAACTGACAACACTGGTGTAAAGGTGGCAACACTGGATCGGAAGTGCGAAGTGAGGAGAGGAGGAGAGCAAAATAACGCAGTGGACGTGCGAGTGATGCAACAACAGACGTAGAGGCGACATTGCTCGAAGTAGCTACTTGGTGTGAACATTATTGAGTTAATTCTATTTATGTTATAGTGTTATATTGGCGTTATTACTTTTATTAAAGTTGATCCTTGACACAAGTTGTATTTATGTATATAATTTCCTTGTATAATCTCTAGTTTTGGCATCTGTACGGAAAACTAATACGAAATGTTTTCCTGTTATGTTTACATCTTATTGTGCAATATGTTATCAACAAACACTCTAGTTATTTAATTCAGTGTTCAACAAATTTTCATGTTGCATGGTTCACGAAACTTTGAGATAAATTGTTATTGAAATGTCTGATTGTCATTACTATGATCGCAAACAGTTTAGCGAAGAAGAGGGTCGGACGCCTCTTCACAATGCTGTTATCACTAACGAGTAAGTATTGTTCATTTTTAAAATGCCAGGTTTTTTTTGGCACTGTTTCAATAAAAATGTGATGTGTACCTAACATTTAACCTCCCACTGAAATAATCCATTTAAATATAGTATACGGTCCGCTAGATTTTTCCTACGCAAACCGTAGCCCTCGCCTTCGCAATTATTGTTTGAAACATTTTCCTCTTACAATCACAATTTACGAATTACAACACGTTAAAGAAAAATTATAATTTGATATTTTCATTTAAATCTGCTAATCTGTTTTTTGAGAAAAACAAAACAGCGGTTGAAAAATGTCATAGATTTCTTATCAAATAATGCAGAAACACGGATCACCACTATCAACAATAATATATTCTACAACAAGTAATGGAATGGCACATATTCCACGCGAGCAAAAAGTTTGTAGACCGAGCCGAAGGCGAGGGCTACGGTTTTGCGAGTGTGGGATATGCCATTCCGTTACATGTTGTAGACTATACTTTCTATAACAAGATTTTGGAAATTATACAAAAAATACAAATATAAAACTGTTGTAAACATCAAACTAATAAATAAAATTAAAACAGACGTAAGCATAGTAACTGAATCAAGATACTTCATATATCGCGGCTCTAATTCGTCGAAAATATTCCATACGCGGCGTATGGAATGTTAGTGATTCCATAACAATTTTTAGTTGTAGAATGCGTGGTTTCCAAAACAGTGTTATAGAAACGCTCATCCCTTCAGAAAATGACTGTTTTCAACCGTTGTTTTGTTTTTTCAAAAAACAGGTTAGCAGAATTAAACTAAAAAATCAAAATATAATTTTTCTTTATCGTGTTGTAATTCGTAAATGGTGACAGTAAGAGGAAAATGTTTCAAACAATAATTGTAGGTAGATAATAATATTTGAAACATTATTCTAAAAACAAAATTTTCATTAAACCATAATTTTCTGAGATATTTTAAAATAACTTGATGGAGGGCTTCATGTAAATTATCACTTCCGGTTATTAGATTATTCCAAAGGGGATACAATTGATATATACAAATTATACAAATTTTCAGTTTAGTAGTTTTTGAGAAACCGTAACTCCAGAGATCCACACAGACTGACAAGACAGACAAACTATTAAAATCGTATTCTAGGAACCCTAAATCGTGCTCATCCACTGAAAACTCACTACCCAATTTTTAGCATGATTCCTATACCTCCCTTACAGGATGTGGCGCGAGTTAAAAACGAAATAAGTAAAATGAAATTTGTTCACTGTTGGGTGTTGGATAATAAATTTAGGTACAATTTTTCTTAAAAACTTTTTTCTTTCTATATTTTGCACGTGTTGTGCTCATTAGATATTTTCCAGAACCTTCAGGGCTCAATTTGGCATCCCATTTCAAATTTTTCGCTTGTGATGTCAGCACCTGCGTCATCTTGTTATTCTAGGAAATACGCTCTTGCGGAGAGCGAGGAACTACACCAACTGTCAAATTGACTGTTATTAGTCATTGTTATTTACTGAGAGGTTTTTACAAATATAGTTTATTCACATTACCAGGGCAAAATAATATAACAGATATAATAAACATAAGTTTAATTTGAAAATCGTTGTTAACTGCAACATATGACTTGAGATGACAGGTGTGATAATGAGACTACCGACATTACCGACAAGCGACAAGATATAGTACAACAAAGCATTTTGTTTTAACACGTCCCAAACTCTTTGACTAAAAATGTTATAATTAACGAATATATAATTTAATTTATCGGAGTATTCATTTTAATAATAATAAGTAATTATTACAACACTGAAAAACAAGTTTTTATTTGTTATCAACACCTCTTTCGCCTTGCCATGCTTTACATTCTATTACATGATGACATCACCATTTTGCAAACGCGAAACTTCAGAAAGGAAATTATGAATGAAAAGTTGAAAAATTATAAGAAATATTGAATAACATGTGACTGAAATGATCTAAATTTTTATAATTTGTAAAAAAAACACAACTTTTTTTTAAAAGTGTATGACCCCATTTGTGTGGTGTGCTTTCAGGTTACAAGAAGTGCAGAACGAAATAACATCTCTGAAAAAACAGAATCTCTCGCTGGATTCTCGAACAAAATATGGCCGAACAAGTCTGCAATTTGCTTGTTATCTATCATCAGTAGACACCAGCATCGCCCTACTGCTCATCGAAGAAGGTGCAAATGTGAATAACAGAGATGTCGACGAGCACACCCCGCTACACTCCGCCTGCCTTGCTGGCAAACCAGAGGTCGTGGAGGCTCTGCTAGCAGCTGGAGCTGACGTCAACGCTTGTGCCAAAGAACGATACTGCTACGATCCTTCAGGGGCGTCCCTTCTCTATGTAACAAGCGGGGACGACTCGGAGGAGAGCTTGAAAATAGTGGATTTGTTGCTGAAAGCAGGAGCTAAGGTTAACGAATATTGCAAGGAAGTGTATGATGGTTTGACTCATGTATTGTCAAACATATCGGATTTTTCTGACACTAAATTTAACATGATTATGAATGGTCCGGCGATTGCACCCGCTTTGGGAGCGAAAAACGTAGATATATTCAAGAAGCTTTGGCCTCTGGCGGATATACAAACCTTCAACGAGTCTTACACAAGTTTGTATTATTATTTGATCGAGTGGTCTTGGAATCCCAACGAATCCGATAGAGTTGAATGTTTTTTTGAGGTTATGAATACTCCGGGAGTGAAACTGCATCCGGATGTTAGATATTTCCATAAACTTGCTATTACTTTAGTTAAGGTTAACAGTGTTATCTTTTATGACATGGCGTGTCGTTGTGGTCGTCCAGATGGAGACTATTTTTACGTAGATTCTTTTGGATCTAATTATTTTGATGAAGTGGACGCGACTTTTTATTTGAAAGAAGAAGATGTATATGGAATAACAAAGAAATTATTGGAGAAAGGTGCAGTTTTCCTGGAAGAAGATTTAGAAGGTTTAACCTACATTTGCATTAATTATCACTGGTACAAATATCTAGATCGTCAAATCCAGTTGTTAAATCTTCTAGTGGAGTCTGATGTAAATATTACTCCACATGTTATTTATTTTTCTGTTGTAAATTACCCAGATTTTGTCTTAAGTTTGTTGCAATATTGTGTTCAGTGCGACCCTGTAGATATCTTCAATCATTTCTTGAAAAGTAAAAGAAAATTCGACACTTACTTCTGTAATTTAATCAAAAACGTTTTAAAACTGTGTTGGCCCAACAAACAACTCAGAGACCAATTCTGCTGTAAAATAAACGAGGAAAACCCAGATTACCCAACTAGAGACACAATATATGACGATGGAAACCTGGAAATACCTCTTCGTATGTTAATTTTTTCCAAGTACGAACGAAATCAAGAGATGTTGGATGAAATCATCGACCTGCTGCATGAAGACAGAGTCGCTACGTTGGTAGAACTGTCTAGGGATAAAGTAAGACAGCAACTTCGGTTGTATTGTCAGGATACAGCTACTTATTTGCAAAGTTTAGAATCATTAAAATTGTCGAAAATATATATAGATATTATTCAATGTAAACGAAATGTCAATTCGTTTTAATAATTTCATTATTTTGTAAATATTAAATGTGTACCAAATAAAAAAATCTTTTTACGTATGAATCTTTATTTGCAAATTTAATTTACATTTTTACCTCCCGCAACATAAGGGAGGTATAGGAATCATGCTAAAAATTCGGTAATGAGTTTTCAGTGGATGAGCACGTTTTAGGGTCCCTAGAATACGATTTTAATAGTTTCGCGATTATGTCTGTGAGTGTCTGTCTGTCAGTCTGTTCGCTATGTTGTTGCTATTGGTATTGATAAATGATCACGTTTATATACAAAATTCATATCGAGCTGTCACTTTACTGTCAGCCTTAACTGTGTAGTTAAAATTTGTTCTCCTCGTTATACAGTGTTGTATGTTGTATGTTTAAATATATTGGCTGGTACCACGAGCTGTTGTTAGGTGTTTTAAGAGCAGTGTTTTAAGCTCAGGTTTAGCGCTGCACTGTGTTCTAAAATTATTTTATAAAAAAATATTTCAAATAAAAGTGGTAGATAATACATTTCTCTGTAACTTCTATTTGAAGCATTTTATTATAAAATCATTTTAAAACATTGTACAGAGCTAAAACTGCTCTTAAAACACCCAAAAACAAAGCTCTTGATATACTCAAAATGATTTTGAAGAAGACGCACGTCAAGAACCTAAAAAAAAACTTCATAAAATGAAAAATAACTTGTAAAGTTTGTTGAGGTTTGCTAATGTTCGAGAAAAAACCACGAAAAATACTGGCATTAATCAAAGTATATATTAATGCAATTTACACTGATTTTATAGTCAATTTTATTTATTTAATGGAATTTTAAATTATAAAAAATAATTCTAGTTCAATTTTTGTTCGCTATGTTGTTACTATTGGCAAATGATCACGTTTACATACAAAATTCATATCGAGCTGTCACTTTACTGTCAGACTTAACTGTGTTGTTAAAATTTGTGCTCCTCGTGATCCAGTATTTTATAATATGTATGTATAAATATATTGTTTATTGCAACAAACCACGTCCAAAAATGGTGTGTGATGCAACTTGCATTGCATTTTTATTTCAACAAAAATTAGTATCCCTTATAAACGATTTTGCATAGTGACGTCATATAGTAATATTTTTGATGACGTGCGTCTTCTAAATCATTTTGAGTATAAACTACCAAACTTATGGGGCAATTTTTGTCTAATTTAACCAACCTCGTAGCTCTTACAGTTCTCGAGATCCCAATACATTCATAGCTTAAATGGGACATACTGTATTACCTACTATTATACGCAACGGAATTAACAGAGCAACAACAAATATCTACAATTCCAGTTAATCCAAATAAATTAAAACAATTTAATATTCCTTGTTTCTCTGGGCTTGCTTTAACGCTTTGTTGAATTCACAGGACGATTTCACCTTGGCGTTACGAATTACCGTCGCGTTTGAAGATTTCAGATAAATATTTAACTTCATTACTCGTCCAACTTTGTTCAGCAGTTACTTCTAATTAATTTAAATAATTCATACGCCAGCGAATTGTTGAAAACAAATTTCAGATTAGAAATAATTGTGCATCTGTTCAGATTCATCATTTTTGTTAGGGACTTTTTATGGTTACAGGTTGGCACCATTGCTGTGTTTGCTCTTGCTGTCAGTTTATTCGCAAAAAAATCAAAGTGGCTGACATCTTGCAGTAGAAGTATAATAGTAATTATTGTAGTAGTGTGGAATGTGACTAACGTTTTATCCAACACCACTCTTAAAACGTCTTAAATCGTTTGTATATTTTAGTTTTTTGTTTGACACTGACAAGACATTTGATATGCTATTTATAAAATATAGAAATTACAAAGTAGCCATGGAATGGTTGCTTCTGATCTGTCATTTTAAATTGTAAACACGAAAAAAGTTAAAAATTAGGTGAAAATGTGGAAATACCTCTAAATATCTAATTAGAAGCACAAGAAGCATGGCTGAATTAGGTGAATTTAATCAGTAATTATTTTCTCTGTGACTTCTCTATTATTCTTTTACTGAAGTGAGGAATGTTGGACATTATTTATTTCAAATAACCATAGTTACTGCCTTATTACGAGACGGAGTTGGATAAAATAAATATTTAGGATAGAATTGAAATATGTTAGAATGAAGTATATAATTTAGGTTTTTATTTAAGTTTTATCTATATACTCGTACAATAGACAGTGTTTGGAAGTGTAGTGTGTTTTGTATACATAGTTTAATTATGATGTGACGGACAATGACAAGCAAAAGATATTTTATCCAACACCTCTCAATAAATGCTCTATAACTATGGCGCTTTTAAACAAGCAAAGTAACAGATTATACACTAGTGGGTATAATTTTGAGGAAAGCCACTAGTGAGTATTTTCTTATTTATAACGATAATAATAACACACAACACCTTGGTAACTACTTCGATTGACATTTTAATTTCAAAATTTAAAGCATATGTCACTGTCAAATAATATTTCTTTAATAAATTTTTCATTTATTAAGAAGTGTTGGATAAAACGTTATACTTCACACGTGGGCAAAGTGGAATTACCCACTCGATAAAATTATCACACTCAGCCTTTGGCTTCGTGTGCTCAAATTTCTCTCGTGGGTAATTCCTTACTTTGCCCAATTGTAAAGTAAATAACTATTTTCTACGATCACTACTGAAAATTACACTTTCTCCTCACTAAACATAGCATAAAAATAGTATATTTCGCACGCAAGTGTGACCAACTTACAAATAATATAATACTGTATAATATTAAGATGTCAAGTTTAATTATATGTATATATCATAAAATAATTGTATAACTCTTCGTTTTCAATATTGAGATTACAAAGAAACTACAACATCAATTTTTTATTTGATTAAAATGTCTTTTTTGTTTTTATATTACAATCTAAAGATGTATAGTTGGCTACACTGCGCACATCTTTGCTTGTGCCATACTTCGTACTTGTAATCATAAACGTCAAATAGTTTGAGACGCCATTTCTTGTTTCTGAATAGCTGAAGAGTAAGAAATACTATTAATTAAATCTTGATAAAAGTGTGATCGTAAAAAAAGTATAGTGTGCAACTTGTACAGTATTACCTATTTGAGCTGGAGTCAAAGATCACTTGCTTATGAACTATAATTCTCAAATCGGTGAAATCTTAAACGACTAACGTCGGTCACTGAAACCATCACCAAGGAGGGAAGGAGACTTTGGAAACAAGTGATTGCGTCACGGGAATCTGTGCGCCGTGCTGACGTCACGCAACGTAGGCGGACGGGATAGGATTCCAGGATGGGGAACATAATAATTGTGTTACTGGTGTTTGTGGGAGACATGCGTCATCACAGTTTATTTCGTCAAAATTAATGCAAGGTATGTTTTTAAAATGTTTCAGTTGTCTGTTCTCAGAAACTGTGATTATTCAAATGTTTTATTAAACACACCGGGTGGTCTATCGGTCTGTATTTTTTATTTTACTCAGTTATTTTAAACATTGTCTAAATTTTTTTCAATCAGTTTATTTTAAATGGGCCCATAAAATTTTTTTTTGAAACCCGACGTGAAAATTTCATATATTACTCGAAATATGATTTTTTAAAGTTTATGTAACGTCACTGGTATTAATCCATTTTTCATTATAGTAGATATTATATATTTTTTAATGTAAAAATAATATTTACATATAAGTCTTAATTTACAACAATTAAACTCAATATAAATAAAGATAAAATTCCTTTGGCAACTTTAGAGTATTTTACTTTATATTCGAGTAAACATCATACGAAAGTTTGAGAACAGTGGCGCTAGTAGTGATATAACCTAACCTCAACACGCAATTTTATTCAAAAGATTTTCAACACAGCACAATACAACAGTGAAATTATGAAACAAGTAATAGAAGCCCAACTAATATAATCTTAAATACCAACAAAGAAAATAAATGAAATGACATTTCGTAGTTCTATTTTAGCCCACAATAGGCGCTGGGCGCAGCGGCAGATGCGCTAATTGCACGTTTCATATTTATGGCCAATAGAAAGAATGCGAGTACCCGTGACGTCAAAATATGTTCAATTCGTTATATCGCTTTACTGCAAAATATTTAAAAGAAAAAAAAAATACTTTACTACTAATTATTCCGTAAGTGTTACACAATTTTGATATAAATTTGTCATATTTCGTTTATGGTTTATGCACCCATTATAGAAACTTTTTAATAAAAAATTGAACCACGGAAAACTGAAAAGCGAAAAATAAAATAATCCTCTTTAGTCCTAATAACTAAGCTCCTAAACTAATGTAAATAACTAATTTTGAGTCGGCATTTTGTTTGTCACCAACTCAAAATTAGTTACTTACATTAGTTTAGGAGCTTATTATTAAAACTAAAATAGTTATTTGTATATCAAGGCACTAAAGTATAATTTTTTATTACGAATAAACCATGTGTGTTCTGTATGTGATCTGTATTAAATACGAAAAATTATTATCAAAGGTACATAATATATAAATTAACCTATAATATTAAATCATTTTAATATGGATACCATCTCCGACAGTTTCATTTAATATTTATAATATTGAAAACGAAAAACTCAATACGACATCGCAATGCTCCATATTATTATTTTGTTTTGAGTTCTTTGCTTTTGCAATAACAAGAATATTGCATTTGCTTTCATGATCAAAATTGGAAATACGGAATAAACTGCATATAGAACACAATAAAAATTTATTTCAATGCTATAGAGATGAAACGAAATATTGGATTTGAAATTCGATATTATCTTGTAAATTACATTATTCTTTGAAGACACGCGTATACGTCGCAAATAATGAAAAATCTTATGATTTTGCATATAACCTCCAGCCTTAACAGTACAAAATAGCAAAAATGTTCTCAAATAAAAATGTATCCAATATTATTCTACAAATTTTTTAGTCTAAATCAATTATTTACTGAGGCCCAAAAAACCTTATATATCTTCAAGTAAACTAACACCATTGATTAATGATTAGTGAATGGAGTATACCTGCAATTATTATTTTTTTTTTTTTTTCATTAGTAAATGTTATTAGATCTACAATAATCCAGATTTTAGTGAAAAATTCGAAGTATTAAGTGAGATATTAAATTTATAAAAAGTGATTAAAATTTAAATATGGAACGTGTGTCGTCATCTTGCCTGTGACATTTGTAAAGTGATATCAGCGCCATCTATCGCCGAGTAGCGGAGCACGTGTTCGAAGCTGTCAAGAAACTTGTTTACATTTCAATTTGTTGTTTGTTAGTATATATTTATCTGTGGATTGCGTGTGATATGATTTAAAATATGGAGCCTGGGTTCAATCAAGCAGATTCATCAAATTTATCTGCAATGGAGGGTTATGATTTTGACGTCACAGGCAAGAAAGAGAAAGATGAGGTAAAAGTTGAGATGGAAGTTCGTAACACAAACATTCATGTTTGACGTTTGAGATGGTGTTTTAACAAGGTTATGATTTTATTTTTGAAGTTTATTATTTAGGAAACTTAATAAATTTAACACTGGCCATATATTCTTTATAGTAATCAAGGGAGTCACTATTGCACAAACCATGCACACTTTATTTTTCATATTTAGCATCATTTTAAGAACTGTCATTTTGACAGCGTTTTGTTTGTGTTTCGCCCACGCGAATGTCATCGTAGTTCATTGAAAACATCAATAGATGGCAGCACGAAAATTTGCTTCTGTATAATCCTCCATTGATTCTACTATGGAAAATGATTACAAGATGGCAGCACACTTGACATTTGAAAACCTGAATCTGTCTGAAATGAGCAACAGTAGGCAAGTTTACGTCACGAATTTTAAAACCGCGAAAAATCGCAGATTTATAATATAAAATTATGAATGAAAAGTAATGTTTTTAAATTATTTATTATATTTTCCAGATATATTTTAACAAAACTACTATACTTTATTATTATTTTACGCTAATTCAGTTAGACAGGAATACTCCATTGCTATCAAAATCGAAAATGGTCGTAACTTGACGTTCCAAATTCTACAATTATAAATATTGGGGTCGTGAAAAAATAGTATATACCCGCAGGAGAGAAATGTATTTTTTCCCTTGTCGTATTGTACTCCGCGGGAAAAAATCGTACACTTCTCTCCCTTAATGTACAATATACTATTTTCAAGCGTTGTTTTCTTTTTTGCAAAATGCACAGGTTAGTAGATTTAAACAAAAATGTCAAAATATAATTTCTCTTAAACGTGTTTGTAATTCGTAAATGGTGTCAGCAACAGAAAAAATTTTCAAACAACAATTGTAGATAATAATATATAAAACATTATTCTAATAATAAAAATTGTCATTAAACCATAATTTACTGAGATATTTCAAAATAACTTGATGGGGCTTCAAGTAAACTACCAATTCCGGTTATTGGATTATCACCAAAAACTAATCAACTCTTCCCATTTAATATATTCAAAATATCAAATTTTCACTTTAGCAGTTTTGAGAAACCGTAACTCCAGATATTCACACAGACTGACCGACAGACAGACACACACACAGACATCATCGCGAAACTATTAAAATCATATTCTATGGACTCTAAAACGTGTCCATCCACTGAAAACTCACTACCGAATTTTTAGCATGATTCTTATACATCCCTTAAGGTCAAACATTCGCGTCAAAGAACGAATCCTTTATTAAAAAAAAAAAGAGTTACTTCTGTATTCTTCATTTATTTGCATGTTCTTTATGGTCCAACAACCTCCATCCGTCAAAATTTCATGGATTTTTTGCAGTGACTTGTACATTGCAATGTCAGATGAAGTAGATTTCACAGGCTGGGTTCCTTCACGCCCATGAATTTTGTTTTGCAAATTCAAATTTAAATAAATTATTTCTTACAATTATTCTTATCGAAAAACAAAACAATTATTACAGTAAGGTCTTTGAACATTCTAGTATTTATATATGTGGATGAAAAGGATAACTGAAACATTAAACTATAAAAAAATATTCGTTGAAGTCTAGTTGGTCAAAAATTCAGAACTTTGATACTAGGTTTGTTCCAAGTGGTCAATTCGGACATGTTCGTGACATGTTTGTGACAAATTTCAGTGCGCCTGTGATAAATGTAAACAAGTTAAGTTAGAAACATAGACTGGAATGGCGAATGGAGTGAAGCGCATGTGCATACTCATTTTTTGTTTTGACAGCTAACCTTAAATATACATATAAATAAAGAAATTCATACATTTTTTGCTACAAAAAAGGAAATGAAGCTTATGTTTCAAACTTAACTTGTTTACATTTATCGCAGGCGCAGTGAAATTTGTCACAAACATGTCCGAAATGACTACTTGGAACAAACCTAATGTGTCTCTCATTCCCACGAACGACTACAGTAATGAAAATAATTCGTATATTTATAAATATGATTATCTATAACATACTAAGTTTATTTTCAATTTGAATTTACAGTTTTTGAGAAAAAAACACACTTTTTGGTATATTTTTATTTATTTCTCAAAAACTGTAAATTCAAATGAAAAATAATTTTAGTATGTTACAGATGAACTTATTTATAAACATACAAATTATTTGCATTACTGTAGTCGTTCATGGGAATGTGTGGCACATATTTTACTACTTTGAAAATTATGTTCATGTATAATTTGTAAACAAAATTAGCTTTTTAAAATTTATTACAAAACTTTGGACTTTATCTAAAACGTAGGTATAAAACATTTTATATTTCATTTATTATAATAATGATTATTGTTTCAAAAAAGTCATGTTCATGTTGCGCTATCTTCAGTCCGTTAATACAATAAACTAACATTTCAAAAACTGCACTGAAAACGCTATGATGCGTCGTTCGTTTCACTACTCTGTAAATGCAAGAGGTAAAAATAGCGAAGAGAAACAATAAGATTCAGTAAAGTTAAAACAGAATACACTGTATTCCTTCGCATTGCCCGTTCGTATGTCTAGACTCTTCTAGAGTTTAGAGATAGAACGATTCCATCTGCAAGTGGCATGGTATGTTCGGCTGTTCGCTGTACATCATGTGTCAAATATACCCTTGACACGTATCGACCTGCTGTATCTACCCCCAAGGAGGAAGTGAGAGGTCACAGCCTTCGAGATAAGCGCCCGAACAAGGAACACTTTGTGTTTTGTTGTTTATTTTTCGTTTGTTT
The DNA here is from genome assembly GCA_963942605.1 of Poecilus cupreus. Classification (NCBI taxonomy): domain Eukaryota; kingdom Metazoa; phylum Arthropoda; class Insecta; order Coleoptera; family Carabidae; genus Poecilus; species Poecilus cupreus. The sequence continues at coordinate 18,454,407 of OZ012722.1, read as the reverse complement.
TTCCAGCGCTTGCACCTTGAGAGGTTATGTTAGCACTTAGTATGCATTTATGCTACTTTATAAAATAAATACAGGTTATATTGTCACACACTTATTTTCTAATACTTATAAATTTGCTAAAATATTCATTAGAAACATACACCACAATGGTGTAAATAGCTCCGTGGTAACGTGTCGGACTATGGATCGCGAGATCCTCAGTTCGAATCCCACTGCCGACAGTTACAAATTTAAATTTACCCCTGTGGTTCCCCCTCCACTAACATCTTTGGGGGCTATGATTTGACGGCTGGTAACCGCACTTCATACGTAAAAATATATCACCTACCGAGATCTGCATCAGCAGAGTGCCACACCCATAATGGGTAAAAGTTGTGGTGATATATTTATTTATTTAGAAACATACAACAAAACAATCGCAGCTTTTAAAGCTAGCTTTATGTCGACACTGTTTCTATATGCAGTGCTGGTATCTAGTGAAAATTTACACGAACTATCCAAATGACGTCATGTCAGTTTCTTATGAGCGGTTTATTAGAGCTACAACTGTTGCTATTTTTATTTCAAAATATTTGTAAACTACACATTTGTAAATTGTAAACTAGAAAAATAAAGTTAAAATAAATAAATATAAGTAAACAATTTCTTCTGTTCAAATAAATCTTATAAATTGAATATGAACATTGTTAACATTTCAAAAACTAAATTCAATAGCCGGTACCACGAGCTCTGTTTTTGGGTGTTTTAAGAGCAGTGTTTTAAACTCTGTTTTAGCGCTATACAACGTTCTAAAATTATTTTATAAAAAAAATATTTCAAATAAAAGTAGTAGATAATACATTTTTCTGTAACTTCTATTTGAAGCATTTTTGTATAAAATTATTTTAGAACATTGTACAGCGCTAAAACCAAGCCTAAAACACTGCTCTTAAAACACCCAAATACAGAGCTCGTAGTACCAGCCAATAAGTTTAATTATAATTATATTAAAAATTACGATGTTTCGTATCAAATTTTGACTAACAATTCTTATAAACATTGTTGCCAACTTAAAAATGATGGAAACATTGACATACTAAAATCACTAAAATAGAATCACCGTCCTTATTTTTAACGTAGAGACAACCACTATTGCTTGACGTCATAGGTTTAGACCTCTTGGCTCTATTTTACAGAATAGGTACTCTGACAATAGTTTGATATCTTTCGTAACTTTATTAGTTTTCATTTATCATGTGTGGCAATACTGACTAAAAACAGTGGGTAAAGAAGTGACCGATAGTTGTAACGGTAAGACTATTAAAGAAAATAAGTTCCATGCAAGAAGATCCACAAAAGAGATTAGCGCTAACTCCATTTTTATTTTTAGTCGTATCTTCATTTTTCATTCTCAAAACATATTTATTTTAATTAGGGTTGTAATTAAGATTGGTCAACATAAAATTTGACGCATTTTGTTAATTTAATTAATTTAGAAACAAAGTTACAGATGTTGGAAAAATGAAGTTATCGTTAATTCCTTTTGTAAATCTGCCTGTTAATGTTTTTTTTTGCACATGTCCGAAAACTCCACCATCCTTCTCCCGAAATATTGAGGAAAATGTGTTATTCCTCTTTAGAGAGGAAAATATAGAAGAGTTACCAATATGAATATTATTTACAAAAAATATATTATAAAAATTATTTAAAAAAAGCCTAATTTTATTGAAAATCCTTATTTTAGTGATATACATGCTTTAAATTATCTTACAATTATATATTATATTTTTCGTTATATAGATTAAAATCACAATTTGACAACTTTTATTTATATTTAAGATTGGTTCATTGGCAACACTGCTACACCGCCTTGCGTCTGATAACCTAACTTTTAACGTATGTGTTGTCAAAGTGTATTTTAGGTCCGAGCAAATCGTTTTTAGAAACACGTTAGATTTTGGTAGCTATCCATCAACCGGAAGTGGTAGTTTACTTGAAGGCCTATCAGGTATTTTGAACATATCTTAGTAAATAACTGATTTAAAGTCAATTTTGTTATATACAAAAATATATAGAATAGTATTGGATACAATTTTTATTTGAAACTTTTTTCTGTATTTTGTACTGTTTTAAATTTATGCAGGCGTATATGTTGAACAGAGTATAAAACACCCAGAAATGACTGGACGTATAATCTGTAATATTGTTTTCGTGTAAATCGAAATTTCAAATTAGGTTATAAGTTATAATTTAATTTTTTGTTGATTTTACTTCGTTCTTAAAACAAAAATAATTTAAAGTGCTCCGAAAAAAAATGTAAAATTTTTAATGTCATTATACAAAAGAAATTAAATCAAAAGTTGTTTTGGGAAAACTAACAAGACTAAAACATCAACTAGACTTTCTGACAGTGTCTTCATCTTCCAATAAAAAACTCTTTTTAATTTACATGAAGCCACAACAAAGTCTTCCGCGGTCTCCCTAAATATTCCCACTGCATTTAAATTCACGGTGAAGAAAAAAACAGTAAATATTTAATGCGTCGAGACTCAAACACTTCGCGACCACGTGTTCCATTACTGTTAAAGGAACAGAGAACTTATAACAGAGAGCAAAGCCAAAAAAATGAACAGTGGCGGAGTTCGCAGACTGTCGATGATGCTGCAATTTTTAAGCAACGACAAATTTGTAAAGAATTTATGTATTGGGATGAGCCAACAAAGTAGCTGACATCTGGTAACTAAATTTTAATTACGAACAATACGGTATTGCTGTGTTCATAAATATACTTTTTCACGACATGCCAGGAAACCCCACTTTTCTTCTTTCGAAATAGTGAGGAAAATGTGCTTTTCCTCTCTAGAAAGGAAAATATCGAAGAGTTACCAATATGAATGCTATTTACAAAAAATATATGGTAAAAATTATATATAAAATCGTAATTTTATTGAAAATCCTATTTTAGTGATATACATACTTTAAATTATCTTACAATTATATCTTAAATTTTTCTTTGTCTAGATAAAATCACAATTTGACAAATTTAATTTAGGATTAAGATTGGTTCATTGGCAACACTGTTACACCGCCTTGCGTCTGATAACCTAACTTTTGATGAGTGAGTTGTGTTGTTAAATACTTATTTATAATATAAGTGTTAAAAGTGAGATTTTATGAGTAAGTGGGGAAGCTTGTGAAACGAGGCGAAGCCGAGTGAAACAACTCCACGAAGGAAACAAATTAGTTTTAACACGAACATCATACAACATTTTATCTACGATCTTCCCAGTGTATTATTAAATAATAAAAAATGTACTTGTAGAATGATATTTCGACAGGTAGGGCTATATTTGTTGATTTATTGATATAAATCGTTAGCAACGTGTTAAAAGCAACAATGAAATCACTTTTAACACGTTATGTTACTTTTAACACTAGTGTTAATAAGTGACACTTTTAACTTGCTAAGCAACCGTTAAAAAGGTCCCTTTTAACAACGGTCGTAGATAAATGTATTTATTTTAAAGTCCGAGTAAATTTAGGAAACGTGAAAAAATGTGTCTAACACGAAAAGAAAGCTCTCCTTCCACTCTCACTCGAATTGCCTCATTCGCTGCGCTCTTGAAGCAATGTTCGAGCTCTCAGTAGGAAAAAGAATCGCTTTCCTCTACAGTTTGTCAAATTATTCTAGTTTTTATTCCCATTGTAACTAAGAAATATATTAGTAAATATATAATTTAGTTTTTCTCAAAATTAGAAGCATGTACAAGAAAAGTGAAAATAACATTTTATATTCCAAATATTTTTTCGCGCCGCCGTCCGTCATTGACACAATTACATTACTCTAAATCGGTCGGAAATCATGTTTTTGTCGAACTAGTTCGACAAAAATTGCTAACTTTTTATGGTTATATGTTGGCATCACTTCAATAATTTTAGCTGACTTCTGACGCTAGAAATGTCAAAGTATTACATTAATTTAAAAATATTATGGCAATATACCTACAATTGAGTATTTGCAATACAAGAAAACAGAATATTTATGGATTTTAAACATATTTGTAAGAAATTATTGAATTTGCAGTGTAAAATCCAAATAAAAATATGTAGATATTTTTGGTTATGATATTGGAAAAGAAACATAATTGACATTCAAATATTGTGAAGTTAGCAACATAAAAAAATTCCCTGTCATTAAGAAAAGGAGTAATAAATTAAATTTATTTATTAAATTTACATAAATGTTGGCGCGAAAAATCTTGTGTATCCCTCGGTTGGAAACTATTTTGCGAGTGCTCGTATTTGTAGGACTCGCCTACGGCTCGTCCTATCAAAATAAACTCGCACTCTCAAAATAGCAGTTTCCAACCTTGTGATACAAATAACTATTGCTAACATCTTTCATTTGAAACTTTTTTCACCGCTGATTCTAGTTTTGAAAAAATGGAATTTATTATTTTGTGTATCTAGTAAACTTCCTCTTCCGGTTTTTCAATTTCATTCAAAATCAACTCAGCTCTTCATATTTTCATGAAACTTGTAAATTCCAAGTTTCGTTTTCATATCTTGTCTCGTTCATGAGATATTGCGCACACAGACATTTATCCATCCATCCATCCTCACACACACAGACATCATTGAGAAATTGGTCTTAACAGATTCAGCGGACGTCAAAATATGTATTTCCGCAAAAATCTCGTCAACGATTTTTTTCATGACTCCAATACTTTCTTATACTTGGTATAAGAAACAAGAAAGTAAAAAGTAGTATTTTTTGTTGTTATATAATATATGTAAAACTATTCGAAATCCACAATTGACAGTTGCCATTTTAACTTTACCCCTGTGATCCCCCCACCACTAGCATCTTTGGGGTTCGTAAGTTGACGGCTGATAACCGCACTTCATGAGGAAAAATATATAACTTACTGAGACCTGTTCTGGTGTGATGATATAATTATATTTATTTATCTACAATTTAAAAATACACAAGTAGACGTTACCAAATTTGCCGATTTATATTCCTTCTTTAAAATTTATTTTGGTATGCCACTGTCAAAAAATTCCAATAGTAGAAAAGACTTGAAAGTAACTAAAGTGCGAAAGAGGTAGAAATAGGGATGGTGGCGTCTATCTTTGTCGTGTAATTCATTCCTTTACGATTCCAGTATAGCATCTGAAAATGTGTCAACATTAAAAATTCAACGCTGGGGTCAAAATGGGGCTGGCGTCTCCTACAATTCGCCAACGCACAAAATGCGAAGCGTGTAGGAGTGAATGGACGCTTTATAGTCGGCGTCTGAAGTTTGGAATTTGTTTAAAATCAATTAATACACGACATTATAGAAATAATGGTGTGTTTACATTTGTTCTTTTATGACAAAAGTCACTAAAGACGGTTGCTAACTTCACGTCGTGACTAAAATTTTCGAAACTACAGCTTGTCAGGTTCGATTAAGGTCAAACATACGCGTCGAAAGAACGAACCCTTTATTTTTTTAAAAAACAGCAAATTCTGTATTCTTTATTTATTTTCATGTTCTTTATGGTCCAACAACCTCCATTCGTCAAAATATCATGGATTTTTTACAGTGACTTGTACATTGCAATGTCAAATGAAGAACATATTTTCGTTGGGTTCGTTCACTCCCATTAATTTTGTTTTGCAAATTCAAATTTCAATAAATTATTTCTTACAATTATTCTTATCGAAAAACAAAACAATTATTACTGTGAAGTCTTTGAACATTCTAGTATTTATATATGTGGATGAAAAGGATAACTGAAACATTCAACTATAAAAAAATATTCGTTGAAGTCTAGTTGGTCAAAAATTCAGAATTTTGATACTGAATTTCTAATTCCCATGAACGACGACAGTAATGAAAATAATTCGTATATTTATAAATATAATCGTTTATAACATACTAAAATTATTTTACATTTGAATTTACAGTTTTTGAGAAACAAATACAAATATACCAAAAAACACACTTTTTGGTATATTTTTATTTGTTTCTCAAAAACTGTAAATTCAAATGTAAAATAATTTTAGTATGTTATAGACGATCATATTTACAAATATACACATTATTTGCATTACTGTAGTCGTTCATGGGAATGTGTGGCATATATTTGACTACTTTGAAAATTATGTTCATGTATAATATGTAAACAAAATTGGCATTTTAAAATTTATTACAAAACTTTGGACTTTTATCTACAAATGTAGGTATAAAACATTATATGTTTCGTATATTATAATAATGATATATTGTTTCAAAAAAGTCATGTTCATCTTGCGCTATCTTCAGTCCGTATTGGCCCGGATGGTTCACCTTAAGAGGTTATATAGCATTTTAGTGCCAATTTATTGTGAAAATCCATACTTACTATGACCAGAACCTTGCAAAACGAAAAACAATTGAAAAACCGGCCCTTTAAAATCTGAAATTTGTTTTCAACAATTTGCTGGCGTATGAATTATTTAAATTAATTAAAAGTAACTGCTGAACAAAGTTGGATGAATAATGAAGTTAAATATTTATCTGAAATCTTCTAACGCGACGGTAATTCGTAACGCCAAGGTGAAATCGTCCTGTGAATTCAACAAAGCGTTAAAGCAAGCCCAGAGGAACAAGGAATATTAAATTATTTTAATTTATTTGGATTTACTGGAAGTGTAGATATTTGTTGTTGCTCTGTTAATCCCGCTGCGTATAATGTAGCAGCAGTTATATAGATATAATTTATTTAGTTTGTTGCTTATTACGAATTAAACCCATTTTTTAAATCACATAGTGTCTGGTACAACCACTGAATAGTTAATTACATTACAAGCAAGGTAAAACAGTTTTTACTGCTGAATGGAGGAAATGACCGACGAGCCTGTCACCTCCTTGAAGCAGTAAAAACAGTTACCTTGTGTGCATTGTACAACAATTTACTTGTTACTTATTTGTAAATAATAAAAAAATTATATCCAAATTCTTACACAATTGTTCTGTCAAAAATTATTTGAAATGATTTCGTATAAGCCTTGTAAGCATTACTGTGGCAACGTACATTGTTTACTAACTTGTAAAATATTTACAATGTAGCTGTTAATTAGTAACTTGTAAAGATTCATTTTCAAAGGCAATAGAGGGCTTGGGTAAATGGTGTTTACAAGTGAGTAACAAGTAAAGGAAATTACTTTAGTGACAGGTGTTTTATTTGTTACAAACTGAATTATTACAAAATAATACAAATTATTAAAACGAATTGACATTTCGTTTACATTGAATAATATCTCGATATATTTTCGGCAATTTTAATGATTCCAAACTTTGCATGTAAGTGGCTGTATCGTGACAATGCAATCGAAGTTGCTGTCTTATTTTATCCCTAGACAGTTCTACCAACGTAGGGACTCTGTCTTCAAGCAGCAGGTCGATGATTTCATCCAACATCTCTTGATTTTGTTTATATTTGGAAGGAATTAACATAAAAAGAGGTTTTTCTAGGTTTCCTTCGTCCTTTATGGAGTATCTAGTTGTGTAATATGGGCCTTTCTCGTATATTTTACAGAAGTATTGGTCTCTGAGTTGTATGTTGGGCCAACACAGTTTTAAAACGTTTTTAATTAAATTATAGAAGGGCGTGTCGAATTTTCTTTTACTTTCAAAAAAATGATTGAAGATATCTATAGGGTCGCACTGAACACAATATTGCAGCAAACTTAAGACAAAATCTGGGTGATTCACAACAGAAAAATAAATAACATATGGAGTAATATTTACGTCAGATTCCACTAGAAGATTTAACAACTGGATTTGGCGATCTAGATATTCGTATCTGTGATAATAAATGCAAATGTAGATTAAACCTTCTAAATCTTCTTCCAGGAAAACTGCTCCTTTCTCCAACAACTTCTTTGTTATTCCATATACATCTTCTTTTTTATTTGCAAACGCATCATGTACATCATCAAAATAATAAGATCCATAATTTTCTCGGTAAAAATCATCTTCGTTACAACTCGTACAACAAGGATGGCCAGGTGAAAGAATAACATCATTGACTTCAACTAAAGTAATTGCAAGTTTATGGAAATATCTAACATCCGGATGCAGTTTCACTTCCGGAGTGTTCATAACCTCAAAAAAACATTCAACTTTATCGGATTCGTTGGGATTCCAAGACCACTCGATCAAATAATAATACAAACATGTGTAAGACTCGTTGAAGGTTTGTATATCCGCCACGGACCAAAGCTTCTTGAATATATTTACCTTATTTAGTAGCAAAGCGATTGCAATCGCCGGACCATTTAACAGAATTCTGCATTTAGTTTCATAAAAATTATATGAGCTTGACACTTCGTGAGTCATGCCATCATACACTTCCTCGCGATATTCATTAACTTTAGCTCCTGCTTTCAGCAACAAATCCACTATTTTCAAGCTGTCTCCGCCGCCGCCTGTAATAAAACAAAGAGGCGCCCCTGAAACATCGTACATTTGTTCTGCTTCGGCACAAGCGTTGACGTCGGCTCCGGCTGCCAGCAGAGCCTCCACGACGTCTGGTTTGCGTGTAATGCAGGCGGAGTGTAGCGGGGTGTGGCTGTCGACATCTCTGTTATTCACATTTGCGCCTTCTTCGATGAGCAGTAGGGCGATGCTGGTGTCTACTGATGACAGATAACAAGCAAATTGTAGACTTGTTCGGCCATATTCCGTTCGAGAATCCAGCGAGAGATTCTGTTCTTTCAGAGATGTTATTTCGTTCTGTACGACTTGTAACCTGAAAGCAATGATTGATACAATACTATAACGGAGAATGTTTCTAAACTTCTGATGAGCCAGACACATAACCTCAAATTAAAATGGTTGCCTTTGCTATTCCATATCGTTTTAAATATAAAATAATTTAATCTAACAAAATTATTTACATTAGACATGCCTAACAAACTTGACAATTTTACAAACATTACTTACTTGTTAGTGATAACAGCATGGTGAAGAGGCGTGAGACCTTCTTCTTTCCCGAACGATTTTCGTTCAAATCCAAACATTTGTACAATTTATCTGCAAATTTTCATGAAAACATTCAATATGAAGATTTGTTGTATACTAAACTAAATAACTTCAAAATTTGTAATGGGACCGATAATTTTACCACAGTGCTTGCTGATATGATAATATATTGCGTAATAAATTGTAATGGCAACAGGAAAAAACATTTCGTTTTAGTTTTCCGCACAGATTCGACAAACAAGGAAATTATTAACATAATGCTTGTGACTAGTCTAGTAGCGACATCTGCTGGGAAGACAGTCAATCTACCTATTACGGAAACAAGCGGTCATCGAAATTAAAACACATAACCTCCCGTCTAAATTTAGAGTAAATAAATAAATAAAAGTTCAAATAGAAAATGCCTGAAACAATTATAGCTGCTCAAATATCTAATATTGAAAAGTTTTAAACCCGATTGAGTTATTGTTTAGCATTAATTGATTTTTAAAAATTTCATCTTCAACTTCATAGACTCGCTTCTCCATCTTGCAACATTAAAAACATGTTTACAATAAACAATGAGCAGATGTATGAGTAGACGCAAAAAAAATCTTCCTAAATAAATATTTGATACGCAGGGCCGTATTATCCACAAGGCAGTGTAGGCAACTGCCTGGGGCCCCGCATCGGCTAGGGGCCCCGCGCACCAAGAAATAAAAATTTGAAAATGTTTCATCGAGGAAAAATTTAATTTGAAGATTTGTATCCTCAATGACAATATTATTGCCTTCTTATATTACATTGTCATATTTCAAATTATTATAAAATGATATTTCATTTGTTCGCGGCGATCTTAACGCCATACGGGTCAACCTAAATTTTCGAAGTTAAAACTAATAACAAACTGTCTTTGTTCATCAATGTCTCAGAACCGTTTAAATTCATTGGGATAATGGCGATTGAAAATGATACATTGGAAAAGGCCAACTTTTAAGATCTTGTAAATGATTTTGTATCTAAAAAAGTTATTTAAACATATATTGTATTTTTTCTACAATCGTTGCACAATATCGACATTGTTATTCCATTTTTGGTTAGGAAATGTTCAAAATTGTCGCTCTAGGGCGACAAAGTGACATATTGTCGCACTAGTGCGACAAAAACAAAACAAAAATAAATTAGGTAAAAGAAGTAAATGATGCATTGGATTTTTTTAGTAATAACCTTGCTATTGCAAATACAGTTGGCATATACGTACATACACTTCAACTTAATCACCATAAACGTATTCACTCTGTAGACTTTATGTCAAATGTACTCCATATGTCAAATGTACTCCATGTGTCAAATTATGATTTCTTTGAAAATGTTTATTTTGTTCATAAACGTTGTCATGATTACGGTGACATGGGTAACTACAATTTTACTGAATTGTTATTGGCGTGACCAAAGATAATTTTGAAAATTAATTTTTTTCTACAGCTTGACATTGTTCAACGATTGTAGAAAAAATATTGTGTGTATCTCGTCGGATAGAGCTTGTTCGGTGCACTTGTCGAGTTGTTGATCTCGGCTTCGCCTCGATCAACAACTTCTCGCCGCGTGCAACAAACAATGCTCTATCCGCACTTGATACACAAATAACTATTGTATTGTTTAGGGTTTGTATTTGTTTAGGGTGATGGCAAACCTTAATGTAGTAAAAAATAGCGTAATTATGAATATAATTATATTGTAGTAGAACGGGCCTCGAAATGGTTAATCCGGTCATGTGACGATAAGTAAACAAAATAAAATATTGAGATGTCATTTCTTGATTGTAAAGAGTAGAATTATTATTATTAAATCTTGATAAAAATGTGATCGTAGAAAAAGTATAGTGTGTAGCTCGTGCAGAATTACTTATTTCACGCTCTTGTGATTTCAGCACTCGACTTCGTCTCGTGATAAAACTATCACAACTCGCGTGAAATAGATAACTTTCTGCACTTGTTGCACAATATACTATTACCTCTCTGTTTTGCATTAATTTTATGAACTCAACATGAAAGAAATACTGTGGCTTGATATTTGACAGATATAACTGACACTGACCTACTACACTCTTTTTTCTATGGTTACTTTGCAGCGGACATCTTCAGCGCACCACTGAAATATTGGGATCATGAAATATTTGAAACTTTGTAAATACTTATACTGTGCTAATATCGTAATCATATTCCATGTTTTAAAAAATTTTATTTGGTAAACACGAAAACACTTGACAATTTGATAGGTAACAATTAAAATTACCTACAAATTTTTAGTTAACTAACCTCAGAGCTGAAGTAAAAGTTAACCACAAATTAAGGTGTCTACAGGTTGAAAAACAAAAATTTTACATAATCAATGAAATATCCATAGTTACTGCTAACCAGAACCTTGAAAAACGAAAAATGATTGAAAAACCGGCACTTTAAAATCTGAGATTTGTTTTCAACAATTCGTATGAATTATTTATAGTTATTTACATTATACGTGCGGTAAGTTTAGTTTTACAGCGCGAAGATTTGTATTGAAGCACGACGCGCAGCGGAGTGCTTTAATAAAACTGAGCGATGTATAATAAACTTAACGCACATATAATGTATTACATTTTCTGGACGACATACCTTTTTACTATATTTATTTATATGTATTTACCATAAATATTCCTAATTGATATTTATAGTAAGCTGTGCATCAAGACGCTTAGAAAAACTGTGGAACGTGAAAATAATCAACAATTTGTATAAAGTGTCATAATCAAAAGTAGAACCACTCCCTGAAAATATAAATTGTGGGCAATTTATTCAATTATGATTTGCAGAAACACAAATATTTCGTAATATCCAAAACTACTTGAAAAGAAAGATTTCCAATTATAACCTAAAAATATGACAAATTAATAATTCCCGCATAGACTACATGAGCGATTCAAATGTTACCTACCTTTCTCGATATTCTGTATTACAATTAATTTAATATAATTAAAATAAAATAAAATAAATCACCAATTCTCATCAATCCAATCAATCTTTATCTTTTGATATTTTATTAGTTATGTCACATTTACCAACTGTGAAATATCTGTACTTAGTTAGGATAAGTGTTAAGAGATGGCGCTGCTGGCAAATGTCATTTTTATATAAAATTTTTAGTTTTATTTATTTCTATGTTACTTTATTTAACAATATTTGCGGTAACTAGACTTTTTTAAATCTTTCTTTATTATTACAAAGATACTTTTTATTTTAATGGCCTCAAAAAGCTAAAAAATATCGGTGCGCGTTCCCGCACCGCGGTGTTTCAAAAATCATAAACACTGTAAAATCGTAGTTACCGCAAACGTAAATGATGGTTGTTTGTTATGTTTACAGTTCAGGAGGCCAGAAAATTAATTAACGATTTAAGACGTTTTAAGAGTGTTGTTGGAAAAAACGTTATATTGCACTTTGCACTCCTGTTAAATGCATAATGCTCATTCAAGAAAAGTAGCCACGAACCCGAATAACTAATATGGTACATTCCACACTAGTACCATAAATTGCTATTATACTTCTACTGTAAGGTGTCAGCCATTTTGATTTTTTCGCGAATAAAGTGACAGCAAGGGCAAACGCAAAAGTATTGCCAACCTGTAACCATAAAAAATTCCCTAACAAAACTAGTGAATCTGAACGGAAGCACAATTATTTCAAATCTGAAATTTGTTTTCAACAATTCGCTGACGTATGAATTATTTAAATTAATTAGAAGTAACTGCTGAACAAAGTTGGAAGAGTAATGAAGTTAAATATTTATCTGAAATCTTCTAACGCGACGGTAATTCGTAACGCCAAGGTGAAATCGTCCTGTGAATTCAACAAAGCGTTAAAGCAAGCCCAGAGAAATAAGGAATATTAAATTATTTTAATTTATTTGGATTAACTGGAATAGGGGACACGTATAATTTTTAAATATAATTTTAAAGTGAACTTTATAGTCCCTGTATCTATAGAAAAATAGTTAAAAATTAATTTGTTTATCATAAAGGGGTAAATATTAATATTTTAAAAACTAGTTTCAAAAAACGCACAAAAACGATCGTAGAGTGTGCCGTTGTCTGTCGTGACGTCATCTTCCTTGTTCACATAGAACATTTGTTTGTATAGCATACTGTTTTCGTGTGTTTTCATGTGTTTTTGAAGGTTTATTTGAATGCGAAAGTGACATAATATATCAGATTGATAAATAAATTAATTAAAAAGTAGAATATTTTGGTTAAATGCAAAGAGACGAAATAAAAACGATATCTTTCAGCAATCAAAAGGTCATGCCAAAGGTGATAGCAATTTTAGACATGATTAAAACGATGAATGATGATTTACACTTTATTTATTAGTAAAGAAAAATTGTAGTTGATAACAAAAATTTAATTGTTTAATTAAAAGAACTTAACTAAAATTATTTAAAGAGCTGCACTAAAAACTCTTGTTAAAGAAAGCTTTGATCTTCTTCATTATGTTCGCTCATAAACGAATATTATTGCACCGGAACCCATAGTTTACAATCATAAGTCTCGAAGATTACTAGTACATTAACATATATTGCAAACAATGAGGAAATATTATCTGGGATGACCGATACAGCAACTTATATGTTTTTTACCTCCCGCCTACCTCTAGGTAAGGGAGGTATTGTTTTTGGTCAAAAAATTGGGTAGTGAGTTTTCAATGAATAAGCACGTTTTAGGGTCCCTACAATACGATTTTACTATTTTCGCGATGATGTCTGTCTGTATGTATGTATGTATGTATGTATGTATGTATGTATGTATGTGTGTGTGTGTAGTCTGTGGCAATTTTTTCGTCTCGCATAACTCAAATACTATAATACCAAAAAATACAATTTTTTGAATTATTGCTTCTTATATTTAAATGAAGAGCTGATTAGATTTTGGATAAAATTGGTCGACCGGAAGTAGCAGTTTACTTGAAGCCCTTAACAGTTTTTCGTGAAAAACACGGTTAAATTTCCTTTTTCAACAATTTATGTTATTTTGAAAGTTGAAGAATATTTAATTCTACATTTGTTTTGATTACACTAATTTTAATAATTTTCATTAGATTTAGAGATAATAAAATATAAAGAAATTAGATTTCACAAATCTTGCATTCCTAGTACACCATGGAAAATTTTCAATTTTTTACGAAATGTGACATATGTCATTGTGATTGTGAAGCTGTTTTCTTAGTGAAATATATGTCAAAAAATTAAATAAATATACGAAAGAAAATTAAAATTCTCAAATATAAATAGAAAATAAACAAATAAGAAGGTATGTTTCTGTATCATCAAATACTATTTTGTACCGTTTAAGAGTAGTATTGGGCGGGAGGTTATGTGCTGGACACATCAGATTTTTTTTATACAGAGCGCTATAGTTCTCTAGGGACTGATATGATTTAATATGTTTTTCTAGGTATTTAGCATTAAAGATTAATATTGCTACTTTTAAAAGAAATTATTGCATCTGTCTCCAGAGACCCATAATGCAGGCAACGTGTTAATATAATTATTACTTACACTTTTGTTTTAACACCAAGAATTTCTTCCTCACTAAAAAATATCATTATGTTTAATCAATTCCATAGGCATATAAAGGCACCGATATTTGGCAAATTGTCACTTTGTACCTTGATAAAGCCGGTCTCTGACATACTGACATTATATATTTATAATCAAATGTTAAAGTAGAGCTTATTTTAACGTAAATATACCGACAAATACTTATAGAGTTAACTGTCATAAATGACAGCTAGGAAGTTGACGTCACATACTCTTCGTGTAAACTCGGCAATCTACGCACAGTGGTCGGCTGAAGGTTAAATGATGAACTTTTAAATATTAATTTCTTATAAAAATTATGAGCAAAGTATATTTTATGTGTAACGATACGAAACAAATAACATTAATGTATGTAAAAAACAAACTTTAATTGATTTTTAAATTTCATGCGTGTCCCCTATTGTAGATATTTATTGTTGCTCAGTTAATCCCACTGCGTCTAATGTAGTAGCAGGTATATAGATATAATTTATTTAGTTTGTTGCTTATTAAACTCATTTGTGAATCACATGTCTGGTACAACCACTGAAATATAGTAATTCTGGAACGCGCTCCGGCAACGCCAGCGCGTGCCTACAGAGAAAGCGACTAACGGGAGATGCTGTCTTTGTCGTACAGTCGGCTCAAAAAGTATTTTACAATATTGTATTAGGCTTCCAAATTATCAAGAGATGGCGCTGATAACAATTCCCAAAAGGTATATGTCAAATTCATTTTGTATGATATCTTATGATGACGAATGAGTGCTTTAGTATTGGTAGTTTGTTTTTATTGGCTGCAGAACTGTACACATACACATTGCAAATTTTCTGTTTTTAAAAGTTTTGAGAAAATTCAATCTTAACCTATAATCTAGAAATACCATGAACTTTCATTTTTACATCTTATTTAATACGTTTTAAACAAATGTAATACTTACATTGGAATACTGCTAAAATCACTACTGTTATTAATAAATAAAAAAAAACTAACAATTAATTTCAAAATACCATGAAATTTATGTATCTTACGTTTAGTTCAGCTTTCTACCACCAGTTAGCGTTTGAATTGAACATATAAACAAAGTCACTGTCACTTTTGTGACAGAATGCATTCCGCGTGACATTTGTTAAAATGCGCAATCACAAAAGTGTAAGACAGCGATAGCATCTCCCGTGAGTAACTATCTCTCTCGGCTCGCGTTTTACTTTCATATACAAAGTATAAGAAAGTATTGGAATCATGAAAAAAATCGCCAGAGATTTTTGTGGAAATACACATTTTGATATCCACTGAATCCATTAAGACCAATTTCTCAATGATGTCTGTGTGTGAAGATGGATGGATCGCCGTGTGCGTAATATAAACGAAACTTGGTATTCATGAAAATATGAAAAGCTGAGTTGATTCTGTATGAAATTGAAAAACCGGAAGAGGAAGTTTACTGGACACACAAAATAATAAATTCCATTTATTTTTTTCAGAAATAGAATGAAAAAAGTTTCAAATGAAAGATAGTTACAATGTTAACAGACTAAAAATTTTTTATGTCAAATAATTGTGAATAAGTATCAAAAAATATGTGTCGTTTGACATATTATAAAAGCAATATTTGTAATATTAGGTAAAAAGTTTTAAAGACTAGATATTAACTAATAATTTAATTTAAAATCATGCTGGAGAACACAGAATTAAACAGGTAAAAAATCTATCTGGCAGATTCACGAAAAGAATTAACGCTAATTTCATTTTTTTCAAACTCTGTAACTTTATTTCTAAATTAATTAACTTAACAAAATGTGTTAAATTTTATGTTAACCTATCGTAACTACAACCTTAGTTAACATAAATATGTTTTAAGGATGGTAACTGAAGTTACGACTAATAATAAAAATAGGATTAGCGCTAATTCTTTTTGTGAATCTGCTTGTATATGTAAAATCATTGTCAAAATAGTAATAAGCAAGGAAGTCATACCATGTTCAGTTGGTTTTATGTATATGTATAAGAAAGTAGTGTGGTGCCCACACCAGATTTTTTTACACAGTGAGCATAGGCAGTGCACGTTCCAGAATTATTATATTTCAGTGGAAACAACGAGCTTTGGTTTTGGGAGTGTTAAGTAAATTGTTTTAGTGACTGATTTTGTATTTATTACAAACTTAATCAATACAAAACAATACAAATTATTAAAGCGAATTGACATTTTGTTTACATTGAATAATATCTCTATATAATTTCGGCAATTTTAATGATTCCAAACTTTGCAAATATGTGGCTGTATCCTGACAATGCAATCGAAGTTGCTGTCTTATTTTATCCCTAGACAGTTCTACCAACGTAGGGACTCTGTCTTCAAGCAGCAGGTTGATGATTTCATCCAACATCTCTTGATTTCGTTCGTATTTGGAAGGAGTTAACATATAAAGAGGTATTTCCAGGTTTCCTTTGTCCTTTATGGAGTCTCTAGTTGGGTAATATGGGTCTTTCTCGAATATTTGATAGAAGTATTGGTCTCTGAGTTGTTTGTTGGGCCAACACAGTTTTAAAACGTTTTTAATTAAATTACAGAAGGGCGTGTCGAATTTTCTTTTACTTTTCAAGAAATGATTGAAGATATCTACAGGGTCGCACTGAACACAATATTGCAACAAACTTAAGACAAAATCTGGGTAATTCACAACAGAAAAATAAATAACATATGGAGTAATATTTACGCCAGATTCCACTAGAAGATTTAACAGCTGGATTTGACGATCTAGATATTCGTATCTGTGATAATAAGAGCAAATGTAGATCAAACCTTCTAAATCTTCTTCCAGGAAAACTGCACCTTTCTCCAACAATATCTTTGTTATTCCATATACATCTTCTTCTTTATTTGCAAACGCATCATGTACTTCATCAAAATAATAAGATCCATAATTAAGTAGGTAAAAATCTTCTGAGTAACAACTCGGACAACAAGGATGTTCAAAAGGAAGAATAACTTTATTGACTTCAATTAAAGTAATTGCAAGTTTATGGAAATATCTAACATCCGGATGCAGTTTCACTTCCGGAGTGTTCATAACCTCAAAAAAACATTCAACTCTATTGGATTTGTTGGGATTCCAAGACCACTCAATCAAATAATAATACAAATTTGTATAAGACTCGTTGAAGGTTTGTATATCCGCCACGGACCAAAGCTTTTTGAATATATCTACGTTATTCATTATCAAAGCGATTGCAATCGCCGGACCATTTAACAGCATTCTGCATTTAGTTTCATCAACATTATATAAGTGTAGCATATCGTGAGTCATGCCATCATACACTTCCTCGCGATATTCATTAACCTTAGCGCTTAGCTCCTGCGTTCAGCAACAAATCCACTATTTTCAAACTCTCCGCTAAGCTGACTCTGCCAGCGCCTGCAACAAAACAAAGGGATGTCCCTGAAAAATCGTATAAGTTTCGTGCTTTGGCACAAGCGTTGACGTCAGCTCCGGCTGCCAGCAGAGCCTCCACGACGTCTGGTTTGCGTGCAAGGCAGGCGGAGTGTAGCGGGGTGCGGCTGTCGACATCTCTGTTATTCACATTTGCACCTTCTTCGATGAGCAGTAGGGCGATGCTGGTGTCTACTGGTAGGTAGCAAGCAAATTGTAGACTTGTTCGGCCATATTCCGTTCGAGAATCCAGCGAGAGGTTCTGTTCTTTCAAAGATGTTATTTCGTTCTGTACGACTGGTAACCTGAAAGCAATGATTGATACAATACTATAACGGAGAATGTTTCTAAACTTCTGATGAGCCAGACACATAATCTCAAATTAAAATGGTTGCCTTTGCTATTCTATATCGTTTTGAATGTAAAATAATTTAATCTAACAAAATTATTTACATTAGACATGCCTAACAAACTTGACAATTTTACAAACATTACTTACTTGTTAGTGATAACAGCATGGTGAAGAGGCGTGAGACCTTCTTCTTTCCCGAACGATTTTCGTTCAAATTCAAACATTTGTACAATTTATCTGCAAATTTTCATGAAAACATTCAATATGAAGATTTGTTGTATACTAAACTAAATAACTTCTAAATTTGTAATGGGACCGATAATTTTACCACAGTGCTTGCTTATATGATAATATATTGCGTAATAAATTGTAATCGCAACAAGAAAAAACATTTCGTTTTAGTTATCCGCACAGATTCCAAAAACAAGGAAATTATTAACATAATGCTTGTGACTAGTCTAGTAGCGACATCTACTGAGAAGACAGTCAATCTACCTAATACGGAAACAAGCGGTCATTGAAAGTAAAAATTTGCTTACCAACACATAACCTCCCGTCTAAATTTAAAGTAAATAAATAAATAAATAAAAGCTCAAATAGAAAACGCCTGAAACAATTATAGCTGCTCCAATATCTAATATTGAAAAGTTTTAAACCCGATTGGGTTATTGCTTAGCATTGATTTTAGAAAATTTCATCTTCAACTTCATCGTCTCGCTTCTCCATCTTCCAACATTAAAAACATGTTTACAATAAACAATGAGCAGATATATGAGTAGACGCAAAAAAAAATCTTTGTAAATAAATATTTGATACGATAAGTAAACAAAATAAAATATTTTCAGTCAAGTCTATTTTGCAAGTATTAAGCATTTAGAATTTTAATTCAATCTAGATTTTGTTGTCTTTGTTCGAAAATAATGGAATGACGTACAAAGACAAAGGATTAAAATAAATCCGTAAATATTTTGTCTGTCTGCATTGTGACGTAGGGAAGCTAAGAAGTAATGTTTTCATTTGTTTTGTTTTTGCTTCTTTGTTTTAAAATAATTACACTTCAACACAACAAAACGTAGAGAAGAAAGAACACGATTAATTCCCTTGATATTACAAAATTCATTTTATTAATACTTTCCTATCATAGCATTTTTTAAATATTTATATATCTTCCGCATTATACTAACTTTCGTGTATGCTAACTCTGTGCCTTCAAATCTACATAAATGATTTCTCAAAGGGTAGAAATAGGGCTTTCAACCCCAGTTCAACGTCTCCTTTTTAAAGATTTGCTACTCTAATTTTGTTGCAAAGTAAAGTTATCTAAATTATGTTTTTATTTAAATTTGAGTTGAAAAGTGTTGGAAATTCGAATACGAGAATTTCGGAATGTTGAGATATCTTGTTATTTATGAAAGTTAATGAGTTCGACCCAATTTATTTTGCTATATGCCATCACGCCACTTCCGCAATTAGGAGAGGTACACAGGGATCGTTAAAACAGAGCGCTTCAAACTGTTAACTTCGGAGAACAAGAAGAAATAATTATTGTTCAATCCTGCTATTGAAACTTGTTGTTTCTTACTTACATACAGTGCTTGAAACCTTCTGTTTTGTCCATTCAACTAATTATGGTAACGGGATGGATCACTACTTTCATCCACTGATCTGTCATTACCAAATTGAACCTAACGTAACATTGAGTATGTGGACCACAAAGACGGGGTGCCTACATACAATAGCAGTGTTCAAAACTGGCACATGCGTTTGCTAAATTCTTAGTTTCTTCACTCTGTAATATACTATTTTCCGAAATCGTTAAATTATTAATTAAAACTATAAATAAATAGCATTATGTATTTGGAAAACGTCAGCTAGCTATTGCGACGGGGATGGCTATGATCTTTAGATATTTGTCTCTGGCTATGATAACAAAAGTACTGTCAAAGTGGCAAATATTAGGTTATAATTTTCATTATTTTTTATGTGTTCTTAGACGTGTTTTGCATGTGATATGCATTAATTTCGATAAATTGTTATCGAAGGTAAATAATAAATAAATTCACCAATAGTATTATGGAATATGTTTGTTATTTTAGGTAGTGCTAAAAGTTCGACACAAGTTTGTAAAGTTAAATTTTGACATAAGAGTCTGTAAGGTTTTACTCAATGACGTCATTGGTTTTACTTTAGCTACTATTTTGGCTAACTTCGCGGAGTAATATCGAGTACTTTAGTATCGATTACGATAAAAACAAATAATTACCTATATCTAACTTAATATATATTTTTAAACGACCGGAAGAGAAACTCGGTTTCTTTGATATCAAAATCATGACAGAAACAGCCAATTTGTACATTTTCTCTCCCGTCGTGAGAGAAAGTGCTCAAATAATGTGCAAAATGAACAAAATTAAATAAATCAAAGGTAACTATCATAAATTATACTCATTGTTGTGACAGATCATTTTAAAAATGATCCAGAACAAGATCTTCACATTTAATATGTTCTAGAATCAGATCATGATCGGATCTATTTTTTTAGATCAGATCAGGAATAAAAGATCTTTTTTTTTAGATTTTAAAAAAGATCAGTAATTGATAACTTCTTATACGAAGTATGAGGAAGTATTGGAATCATGAAAAAAATCGCTGTCGAGATTTTTGAGGAAATACATAGTTTGACGTCCACTATATTCGTTAAGACCTATTTCTCAATGATGTCTGTGTGTGAGGATGGATGGATGTCCGTGTGCGCAATAACTCATAAACGAAACAAGATATGTAAACGAAACTTGAAATTTATAAGTTTCATGAAAAAATGAAGAGCTGAGTTGATTTTGAATGAAATTGAAAAACCGGAAGAGGAAGTTCACTGGACACACAAAACAATAAATTCCGTGTATTTCAGAAATAGATTCAGCTGTGAAAAAAAGTTTCAAATGAAAGATGTTAGCAAAAATATTTGAAATATAAAATGTTATTTGCACTTTTATTGTATAGGCTTCTAATTTTGAGAAAAACTAAATTATATATTTAAGAATATATTTCAATAATCTTAGTTGAGAACAAATACTAAAACATTTTTAATGTCTATGTGTCAAACGTGTCAAATAATTGTGAAGTGTCAAATATATGTGTCGTTTGAAATATTATAAAAGCAATAATTGTATTATCAGTTAGAAAATTTTAAAGACTAGATATTAATTAATACCTATTTTAAAATAAAATTATAATTACGAGAAGAAAAAATTAAACAGATTTATCATCTATAATAATTATTAAAATAAAGTCATATGAAAGGAACAAGCTATACGTGTTCAGTTGGTTTTATATGTATGAGAAAGTAGTGTGGTGCCCACACCAGATTTTTAAGATCATAGATCTTATTCTTTTTGATCTAGATCAAGATCAAAATCAGAAAACATAGATAAAATCAAAGATATTACGAGTTGATCTAGATCAGCCATAGTACTGATTATATTACAATTCAAGTAATTTTGAATTACATAAAAACCATCATAAATATTGTGGTCGTGAAAAAAATAGTATGTACACTACAGGAGAGATGTGTATTTTTCTCTTGTCGTATTGTAGCCCTCGCCTACGACTCGTGCTTCAATTTACTCCGCGGGAAAAAATCATACACTTCTCTCCCTTAATGTATAATATAAATCTTTTATTTCATTTAAATTTCATATTTGTATTAACAGTGACCCATAAGATATGTGCGGTGTCCTTTCTTAGAACATTCAACAATGCATCCACAATATACAAACCATCGCAATTTCACAATATCTATCTGTCATCGTTTCAAATGTCCAATACATTTTCATTTTTCCTCCCGGGTGAAATGTCCGACAAATTCTAACAAAATCACATCGTCGACACGTGTGACAAATGCATCATACCTACACATACAAATTCGAAGCATTCTGACATATTTATCTCGTAAAACTGTCAAGCATTCCGAGTTTTAGAAAAGCTTTTCCAGTTTAATATGTCTGGCATCTTTTTGAGCGGGTTTCTTCTCTGCGTCATTGCTCTAATTTCTTTCGGAAGATTTTAAAAATGACTGGAGAGATTCGGAACGAAGAAGTAATGTTTTATTTTTAGTTGGGTAAGAGATATTCGACTCTGTATAGCTGATAAATAATGGTTCGCCCACATGCTACTCGTACGAAGTTCTTGAAATATGGAGCAGACATTTTGATGTAAGTGTTTCAGTGCTGCGCATTTTTTGATGGATTGTTTTTGGGTTGAATCTACGAGTACGAAGATGGAAATATATGAGTATCTTTTAATTTATTATACATGATTTGATATATTCTTAAAATTATAATTTTGATAAGAATACGTAAAGCTGATTAGAATATGGTAGTTTACTATACACAGAAAACTATATTCAATTTATTTCAAACGTAAAATCAGCTGCGAAAAGTATGTTTTCTACGATCGCTACTGAAAATTACACTTTCTCTACACTAAACAATGCTTGAAAATTGTATATTTCACATCGTCGTGTGGAAGAACGTGGGCAATTATTCCAGACGCAAGTGTGACCAACTTACTAATAATTTAATATTATATGATGTTAATATATCAAATATAATTACATTTATATACTGTGTGTCCCACGTAAATGTTGGCATAGGCAATTAACATGAAAAATCGTTTTTTTGTAAATAAAAAGTGTCCGGCAAAAAATTATGCATCCAAATTTTTTATCACAATACTACCTATATCCCTACATCTTATTTAATACAGATTACTTTATTTTGATACCGCAATTTAATGAAATTAATAATAATAATTCCTAATTTTCCGCCTTCTCTTTTTATTGCTACTGACGTATAGTGCTTGCAATTTGTTTTAAATATTTTAATCTGTCACTGTCATCAAGAATACATTAAATGTCGAGAACCGTGTAAATAT
This sequence comes from Poecilus cupreus, assembly GCA_963942605.1. NCBI lineage: Eukaryota > Metazoa > Arthropoda > Insecta > Coleoptera > Carabidae > Poecilus > Poecilus cupreus. The sequence goes on along the minus strand of OZ012722.1, from coordinate 18,431,107 downwards.
TATAAGAATGTATTATGTGGGGCGCAGTGCAAGACAAATATCTGAATACTTCACAGGAATGAACGCCGAATGATTTCCATCGCCAGAAATTGACAGTGACAGATTAAAATATTTAAAACAAATTGCAGGCACTATACGTCAGTAGCAATAAAAGGAGTAGGCGGAAAATTAGGAATTATTAATTTCATTACATTGCGGTATCATAATAAATTAATCGGTATTAAATAAGATGTAGGGTTATTGGCAGTATTGTGATATAAAATTTGGATGCATACTTTTTTGCCGGACACTTTTTATTTACAAAAAACTGATTTTACATGTTAACTGCATATGCCAACATTTACGTGGGACACATGGTATAATAAAATAATTAATAATTATTTCAGAGTTTATATATATATTTTCGTTACCAATATTGAGATTACAAAGAAAATACATTATCAATTTTTTAATAAAATATGTTTTTAGTTTACATTCTATAGATTTATAATTGGTACCACTGCGCACATCTGCGCTTGCGCCGCGTTCATACCTCAAATATTTAGAGATGTCATTTCTTGTTTCTGAAGAGTAAGAATTATTATTATTACGTCTTGACAAATGTGTAATCGTAGAAAAAATATAGTGTGCAACTCGTGTAGAATTACCTATTTCACGCTCGTGTGATTTCAACACTCGACTTCGTATCGTGATAAAACTCTTATGCCCGGTTTCACCAACGATTGTTAAATTTTAAACTTGGTTTAAATAAATAAAAGCATCTTTGACATTGGGCGCGTTCAGCCGAAGCTAGCGGCTCGCTAGCGTTTGCTAGTAGATTCTAGCAGATGAAAAGTAGTATGAACATGAACGGAATTTTGCTGGTACTGTCATCAGGTGTCAGTCAAGTTAGGTGGAATTAACCTCAAAATCTGATAATAAACAAATCCAAAACAGTATTTTAAAATTGGTAAGTAATAGATGTCAAATACTTCATATATTTCACTACATTTTAAGTTATTTTTATAGTTTTTTTGCAGACATGGTTAATATTGATGACATTACAAATGAATTTTTATACATTTGACAGTTCTAGAAGGTTCGCTAGCTCATCTAGCGCAAATTTATTTCATAAGTGGATGATTGTGAATTTTTTGAACAACACAATCGACCATGCTCTTCAGTGTATTCGAACTCATGACTTCTGGTGTACTAGGCTAGTGAGATAGCCACTGCGCCACCGAGATCGGCTACACCAAGGAAGATACTAGTATCTTCCTTGGGCTACACAATTATTTTTTTGTACTCATACATTGAAATATGTTGTTTAGCGTTGCCTAAGCAACGTCCGAAATGTCCATTTCCCAGGTCTCCACCAGATAGACAACCGGGAAATTTCGACGAAAACATTCCTATTTCTAAAGCGTTTATTAATAAATTATATTTATAATTAAATAATATAGTATTTCAAACCTCCCTTTACATAATATTAATATAAACAATAATGGAATAAGAATGACATTTAATTTTAAAATAACAAATTTAGTGCATTTGGTTACCAATGTTGGCAATAAAACTGCCCGATATGACAGCTGTAAAATACATAACCTAGAAATGTAATGTTAGTTATCTCAATTTAAATAAGAAATAAAATAAATTTACAAGTGAATACGGTAAAAATTATAAATATTTTAATTGTTTACTAATATATTAGACAAATTAATTTGTGTGTTTATATTTATAGTGCAACTATGACAATTATCAAAATAACTACTTGAAGAACTTCATTTCTTTGTATGGACTGTTATTAGTTTTATACTTTTCATACAAAAAATATTGTACAAACCTCTTGCGTGAACTCGGTTCTCGCATTTGGTATATAAATAACTATTTTATATGTTGTTTTTACATAGTTTTATTCTATATATTTCTATATTTAGTTCTAATTCTACGACTCCAAATTTCCCCGAAGGATAAATATTGTTATGATCTAAAGATCAGATTTTTGGGAAAAAATTAATAAAAATTTTGTCAAAAATACTATTTTTGCAGATGATAAGCCCTCGAAACTGGACCAGGCTGTATAGCATGACTCCAACAGCATCTCCAGTACATTCACCGCCTCCAGCCCCCTGCCGCCTCGCACTCTGGCGTACATTGGCCGTGGTCGTGCCGCCGCCAGCAATCAATACCCTGGCCCCCACAAGCCGCCCCCGCGGCACCGGGTATGACTCACGCGTCTCGTGCCAGTCTGCCGCCGCCGACATGACGCCGCCACAACCAGCGCTTGTCAAAATGTACACAAGGATGAGCAGATTGAAGTTAATGAGCTCCCAGGAATGTATTTAAACCAGAGACATAAGGTTTCAAAACTGTGGTACGTCACAACTGCCACTTATTCATTTTTACAGCAACATAAAAAATTGCATTGAAAATTGAATCGTTATACACACTTTTTGGTATATTTTTATTTGTTTCTCAAAAACTGTAAATTCAAATGTAAAATAATTATAGTATGTTATAGACGATCATATTTATAAATATACACATTATTTGTATTACTGTAGTCGTTCATGGGAATGTGTGACATATATTTGACTACTTTGAAAATTATGTTCATGTATAATATGTAAACAAAATTGGCATTTTAAAATTTATTACAAAACTTTGGACTTTTATCTACAAACGTAGGTATAAAACATTATATGTTTCATTTATTATAATAATGATATATTGTTTCAAAAAAGTCATGTTCATCTTGCGCTATGTTCAGCCCGTATTGGCCCGGATGGTTCACCTTAAGCCCTGCTTTGTAGGATCAACTGTAGCTAACTTCATAACCTTACACCTTTGCGCCTGTACTAAAATCATCTAGCTTCAGCTATATGTTTCGGCCTGCCAAACAAACCACAAAAAAATATGTAAGCTAACCTATAAACTCATACGTATCGATTGAAAAATATGTAACATCTATAGTTACTTCATTCACACAAACATTTTTGGTATTCGCTATTTTTCCTATTTGTGTTTACTCGCTTACGTTACGTTTTACGGTGCGTCCTTCGTCATTGTAATTTAATGATTTTCTAAATTTGTAAGCACGCAGAAATACAAATTTCTAGACGACGTTTGATTCCTATCGCAGCACCAAAATACCTAATACGGAAAAGCGACTCGAGTGTTAAGAATGGAAAATTCATTTTCGAAACTTCTGTAGTTGTTTTTGGTACATTTTTTTCGCCTGAGCAACTGTTCAAATCATTTAGAAAAATATACGCATCTTTTAAATATTGTGACATAATAATAAACAATTTAATATTTAATCAGAAAAATAAGCTTTTTAACTGGGATATTTTTTACTATTGGTTCTATTTTAAAAATTATTAATTACCTAATGTTTTGTCTCTAATATGAGCCACACAAAAAATATTTGTCTACGCCACTTGTTACACAGTAAAAATTTGTACATTTCTTATTTGAAACATTTTTCTAAATATGCGGTAAATACTTTAGAAATTATTTAAAAATTAAAAAATCTACGAATATAGGTTTTTGTTCATATCTAGTGACCTATGCATTTTTCGTGAAAACAAACATATTAAATTGTCCTACTAGTGCGGCAACTTTTGTCCAATTTAACCGAAATCGTAGCTCTAATAATTCTCGAGATTCCAATGGTCAACCTCGAAATTGAAACACACTGTATAGCTGGTTTCATTTATTGATTAAAAATCAAAATTTATTAATCTGTAAATTTCAATCATTTTTTGTGCTTTCATTCACATATTCCAATTTTGTTTATGCACTTGAAATCGTCCCGGCAAAAACTAGTAACTTTTTATGGTTATAGGTTGGCAACACTATTTAGTTTAGTGTTGCTGTCAATTTGTTGCGTCGGAATTAGCAAAATTTTATACATTTTAGAGCTAAATGGTTCATTAAAACTACAAAAATAAAAACTACAACTATATTTACAGCTAAAAGGTAAGCAAGTATAATTGAACTTATAAAATGGCATTGGGGACCGTACACAAACGGAAAGAATAATATATTGTGTTATTGTGAGAAAATGTGGTACTTTTGGTTCTGAACATATAAATGTAAATTAGTGATATGCTAGGATTACATACGAAGCACACAAAATAACATTTACTTTGAATAACAAATGCTATTTTTTCAAACACAGAAAATACAAAAAGTATAAATCATTAAAAAATGCTCAAAACTTCAACAAATATTCAGTGTTATTCAGCATTTTAAGTTGCCACAATATTTTGTTTATTTGTTTCATTCTTAACTGTCAAATTATAGAATTACAAGCTTATTATTTTTCATAATATTTTACTTTGTCTGCCGCTGGAGTAAAATTGTTACCATGAAGATATTTTTATAACAGCGGCGAAAAAACTTTTACTTTTATGACGTTTGAAGAAAAAATGTGTGAGCAAAAGAAAACAAATGAATTTTTTATAGATAAATTTGTAATTAAAATTTTCTAATGTAATCAACATAAACAATCGTTAGTGTTTAATATTTGAACAAATAAATCAAATTAATTTGACGTTTTTAGTGACATCGGCTCAAAAAAAATTGAGTATCAGATGAAACTGTTTTGAAAAATTTTTACACTTGCAAAAATGTAATAACTGTACAAGTATTGTAAATAATTATTCCAAAAATCTTCGTCAACTTGTAGTTCGTTATTTTGTAGGTTATGCTAGCCAAGTAAATTTCTAAGGAAAACGAATTTCTGTAGAACTAAATATCCTTGGGAATTCCTTTGAAACATCCCACCCAATCGAATAAAGCAAAGAGAAATATAACCTTCAGAAAAGGAACTGTTTATTCGAGGAAAACAAGAAAACGGAGTTGAGAATTTAAAGACCTTTACAAAAAATATACACAAGGTATAGTACGTTTTTATTTATAATAAATTCATTTTAAACGCCATTAATCTATGTTTGGATATGAAACTCTGTCCCATATTAATAATTATTCTAGTTTAATGTCTGTTTTACACGATGAAATTTATTGGTCAATAAATTGACCAAGTTCTCTTGTTTCTTTGCGTCAATTTTTTCTGCAACAAATTGGCCATTTTAATTAACGAATTTGAACATTTTCTATTAGTCGACAAGTTTTTAGAGAATTCTAGAAGATTTTAGTCATTATCAACCACTTAATAGTTATTTATGTATGAAGGCACTGAAGTTTAATTTTTCATCTAGAATATGGAACTTAGTTGGCGAGGTCCGTAGGGCCGAGGAAATTAAACCATGTGAGTGATAAAAAGGAACTTCAGTGCCGAAGTACATATTAAGTTTTATTTGAAATCTAAAATTCGAAAATACTGTAAAAAAAATACAATATAGGTTAAGTTTATACATCTGTCAGTTGTCAATTGAAACTGACAGTCAGTGTTGCCAATCTCGAGAAGTGAAGTTATCGTAAATAACACTCACAATTATGTGTTTTGTCTTCAATTTCGTCATCGGAAGTAATTAGATAATTCTTCTTGCAAATTTTGTTTCATGTTACGTCCAAATTTACTATAGTACGTCAATATATCTGCCAAAATTATCTTAGTTGTATAATAATTATTTAACGGTTGCCAACACTGGGTTGCCAAAATAGTCGTATAATGAGTTACTTTAGTGACGATTTCTGAGCTGTTAATGACGATTTTTGAGCACTTTAGTGCCGATTTCAAATAAACTATTTTATGTTTAGGTTAGTGTTTGAACCAAAAATATTAGTGGTATAGGTGACAGTTGATATCATGTTGGTACTACTGAAATTGTCACAATAAATTGAGGGAAAACTTGATGTGTGTAAAACGAACGACAATATTTTTGTTCTTGGCAATTTATTACAAAAAAACTTTGCCAATATATTGACTAATAAATTGCGTCGTGTAGAAAAGACATTAATAATTAATTCAGCTCTTTTAAAAATAAAACTACATCGGAAAATCCTCCGCAAAAACTCATAAAAAGTCTAATTAAAATCTAAATCTCTCTCATTGTTCCGGCAATTATCATAATTGCGCCATCTACTTCAGAGTGATTAATTAGTCGAGACAAGTATCAAGTACTCTTGCAATTATCCAAATTAATAATCTTTGTCTGTAATAACAGACTCCGAACAGGCTGAGAATCTCGAAATACGAAAGCGAGCAAATTACGAAATTATCATTCATCTTGAAATGATAAGATGACAGAGTCGAAGAGCATAGAGCTCGTTGATGTAATTTTGTTTTTGATCGGAGATCACAGCCTTCTTGTGTGTCATCAAATAATAAAAATAATAATAAGGTACTTTTATTCCTAATTTGTGTTGTAAAACAGTGGCTGCAAACCGGTGGCGTACAAATTATCAAACGAAAAATAATAGTATATTATCATGTTAGCGTGTAATGATAGATTTTACCAATGAGGGCCTTTGGCTCGTGTTGCAATTCATCCAAATGTGTTCAATAATATATTTGTATAATTATAATAATTAATCAAAACTAACAGATTTGTCAATAAATTTTATGTTTTCTATTTTGTATCGTTTGAAATTCAAATTTTCGGAAGGTTATGTGGTGGACATATCAGAATTTATAACAATATCAATTTTGTACGATTGATCTTATTTTTCCAACTTACCATCTGTTTTTTTAAGACGGTATATTGTTTTTGCTATATTCCACAAAAGGATAAGTAATTTACTTGCCGTCTCGCTAACTCAAATACTATAATAGCAAAAAATACAATTTTATGTATTTTTGTTCCTTACATTTATATGAAGAGCTGATTAGATTTTGGATAAAATTGGTCAACCGAAAGGTGCAGTTTACTAGAAGCTCTTAACAGTTTTCCTTGAAAAAACACGCTTAAATTTAATTTTTCAACAATTTATGTTATGCCCAATTCATGCAGCCATTTTCATTTAATTTAATTTATAAGATAACGAATTTGTATCTTTTAAATGAAAATGATACATTTTGACGTTTGTGATTGAAAAGGTTATATTTTAAATCATTGAGAATTCTATAAAAAAGAAATTTTATTCAAAACTAAAGAAGCTCTTATGATCATGATGTAGTAACATAGATTTCAAAAGATTATTGAAGAAATGTTTTCCTTGCGGAATCTGTTTGTTGAACAACATAACTGGGTCTTCGTTTCTCCATTTTTAAATAATAAAATAATATGATAGAACACCATTTGTATATGATCATGATCACTATTTAGAAATCGCCATGTTTGCAAAGCATAAATCGCGCAACTATTTGTGTATTTGTTATTCCAATATTTAAGATAACCAGACTTATATATGTCACATGACGTGCTTTGGTAAATGCATTTATTTTCATTTAATTTAATATTGCAAAAAATTAAAATTAAATGAAAATGTCTGCATGAATTCGGAATTCTTTTGGAAATTGTAATATTTAATTTTTCATGTGTTTGATAACACTAATTTTATTAATTTTCATTGGATTAGTGATAATAAAATATAAAGAAATTAAATTACATAAATTTTGTATTCCATGTGCACATGTCATTGTGATTTTGAAGCTGTTTTCTTAAGGCCCGTGTCTACGATGATAGAAATCGGTCCGAGATCTCGGATACAGTTCTATATCGTAAATAGTGAACTTGTAAGACAACAGATGTCAAGTTAGTCGAATTTATGAAGTTAGCTTCAGTCAATTCTATCATTACTAAAAACTAATAAACTATAACTCAAGAAATTATTCTGACATAAGCAAATTAAATTTGTTTATACGAGAAATAAATAAAAAATATATTTCATGTTCCAGAAACTGTTTGAAAATACTAATTTTTAGTTTTGATTGAAAATTTTTCAGCTTTTCAAACATCAAACGTCAACATTTTAATTTGATAACATCTATATGAAGTTAGCAACTAATATGAAAAAATCGGACAGAACGCGTTTTTCATCATAGTTTTCTATTCGATTTTTTTGTCCAAGTTGGTAGTGTCCACGATCCGAGTTTTTGATTCGAGAACTATATCAGAGATCTCGATACGATTTCTATCACCGTGGACATAGGCCTTTAAAGAAATATATGTCAAAATAGTATATTATGATACAAGTGTATAAGTAAGCTTTTAAATAGCACCGAGGTAACGTGTCGGACTGTGGATCGTGAGATCCTCAGTTCGAATCCCACTGCCGACAGTTACAAATTTAAATTTACCCCTGTGGTTCCTCCTCCACTAACATCCTTGGGGGCTATGATTTGACGGCTGGTAACCGCACTTCATACGAGAAAATATATCACTTACCGAGATCTGCGTAAGCAGAGTGCCACACCCGTAATGGGTAAAAGGCGTGATGATATATTTATTTATTTTATTTTATTTTACGACTAGTTTAAGAGCACGACGCGCAGTGGAGTGCTTTTAACGTTGCTAGTGGTTTAAAAGCACTTATACCCGTGTGTCATACGCTATTTTTTATTATACCTGCATCATACTCTGGATAAAACTGGCAAACAACATTTTGATTTTGATTCATTTCATAATTTTGCGCGTGTGACTTTTGACGTATATCGTTTACATGGAGACTGGTTAGCATTTGTTGTTTACGTTTACAGTTTTGACAGATATTAATAGTAATTATTTTTATTGTTGCTTAACAACCTTTAAAGCACGGCGTGTCTTAATCTTGCGTTTCCGAACGTTGTAGCGTGTTTTAAACACGGATTATGATGCAGGTATAATAAAAAATTAAATAAATATACGAAAGAAAATTAAATTTCTTAAATATAAATAGAAAATTAACAAATAAGAACGTATTTTTTGTATCATAAAATTTATATCGATTTAATAATAAATAACAATCATCTACATCTACATTAGGTGTCAAACTGTTTGAAGTGTACAATGAAAATCACATTAACATGTATAAGAAAGTCACTAGATATTCAAGCAAGCCTCTCTCTTCTGCTCACACAATAAGGGTATAAACCTTCATCACCGGTCACCACCAAGCTATTCCTGGTGCTATTTACGAATTTACCATCCGTTAATTCCTCTAAACTCAGTAATTAATTTTTGCGCAGCCCTCCAAGTTGTTAATTACGCATAATGGCGACTAAATTCGCAGTTTTCGGGTTTCACTAGGTCTGGCCGGCTCTGCCCCCGCGGCCCTGGTAATTACGCGTGTGGGGCCGCTGCACACCGCCGCACTGCTGGTTGCGGGGCGTAGACCCATTTAGGGGCGATAATGAAATTTCGCACTTCGGTAATCGGGTTTTCCTGGCGGGGTACTTCATTTGTAGCAGTTTTTATGACAGAAAATGAGTAATTGATCGAATAATTGGTAATTGATTTTGATTGGTACTGATAGTGTTCTGCGTTACGCGACGAGGTTCGTTTCTATTCTTCTGGATCCGGTTTGGAAAGAACCAGTTTACCAGCAGAAAATTTGGTACAAAAGAATTGCTTATTGTTTTATTTTCTCAGTATTTGAATGTTCAAAGAATATTCTTTCAGTTTTTCTTTCAATTCTGTAACCCAGTTTAATAAGTATTTAAATACACCATAAATTTAATAATATTATATAGATGGAGCGTTGGCTATGCTTTTAATACAGTAATCTGTAACCAACATAAGGGAGAGATAGTCATATCTAAAATTACGCAGTGGGAGAAGAACAGCACATTTTATGCCACCCGTCACGTGGTTTGTTATTATAAATTTCTTAGGGCCGATATTTCCATCTACGAATAAAGTACCGAATAAATTATCCGCCGAATAAATGAAAAATATCGCTTCAAAATCATAGCTCAAATAAAACTTATTGTTCTAGCTGTAGCTGTCAATTTTTTATGCGTTTTTTTTTATGTATTCGATAAATAACTTATTCGCAAGTTTATTCGTAGATGGAAATATCGGCCATTAGTAAAACATCGTAACATAACTTAGGTAATAGTTGATTAATGCATAGCCTACTTCAATTTTTGTAAAATTATTTCTGATAATATATTTATACCGTTGAAATAAAAAAAATCTCTATCTAATGGACTAAAAATTTAAATAGGTGAACATTAAAAAAATAATTCTACCGTTAAGAACCACTGGTTGAATTTTCTGTTTGTTATTCCTATTAAATGCCCTTTTTCCCGGGAATTTTTTTGTATATATAAAACATTTTTCTCTATAGTCATTAGTTTGTCCAAAAGAGCGCTGGTTGTTTTAAAGGAAACACCCTGTATAACAACTTTATATCAATGTCTACTTTTTTGCAGGAGAAAATGTTAAAATTTTCATTGGGCGATAGTTCGTTCCCTATGACTTTTAGAATAAATGCAAATACAAAAAATGTTCAGAAACTAAAACTACATCACATTTATTGATATGATAAATTTCTGTCATTAGATATGAGGTAAAATCAAATTTATAATTTTTAGCTATAATAGAGTGCCATGGAAAATACAACATACAATTTAAACAGTCTTATGTTTTGTTTTTCATAGCATTCCGTAAATAGCTAAAAGTTATAAATTTTATTTTACCTCATATCTCATGACAGAAATATATTTTATCAGTCAATTACGGATCATTTGATACAGTTTTTGTTTCTGAACATTTTTTCTATTTACATTTTTGTTCTAAAACTCAAAGGGAACGAAGTATGGCCTAATGAAAAATTTAACATTGTATTTCATGTGTCCCATGAAAAAAGCCAAAAAAAGACATTTAAAAATCAAGTTAATTCACTATAAATAAAAACAGGTTAAAGTAATTCGACTCCAATATCCAGAACCACTAACATAAATAACCGATTAAGGGCGAATAATTTTATTTTGAGCAATCAAACAGTTACAAATTAATTCAGAGAAAAATGTTTCAAATGAAATGCAAAAAACTACAATTTCCATCTATTTTATTTGAAGCATTTTTCCAAAAATAATTCATAATCGTTTCACTCTAAAATAAACTTAAGAAAAATAATTCTGTGCCTCATCATCTATTGAAATATGTGTGTACTCCTAGAATTAGATAAAAGCCATAATATACAGTATATTATATTATAAATTAATAATCATTTAATAATACATTCATAAAAGATAATTTTTGTAATAGACCCTGAAACATCAAATATGGTCTTCTAATATTTAAAATTCAGTGGTCAGCCCCAAAAAGGAATAAAACGTCATTAAAAAAGACAGGTCGTAAATATGCATGCTAACAAAAGAACGTTTAATTCATGAATGACAAAAAACAAAAACCCATCATAAAAATTGCATATGCTACTGTTTCATGGGATTTATGCCATAGGGCAGTAGATTTACGGCTTTGGATATATCAGAAACAAAAGAATAATACCAGGGTTAAAATTTATAGCACGATATTAAACTATGAAATGGTTTCAAATTAAATGTTTTATAGCGGCGTTTTGCTGTATCGGCTAAAATCAATAGGGCACTGACCACACTTGTTAAATATTTTAACAAGGACAGCATCAATTTTTTTGGACTTTATTCTGTCTAATCATGACATTCAATATTGACAAATTGTTGTTTTTATAATGACACTCTTTTATAAATTACAATACAAAACATATCAAATATAGACGTAATGATCTAATTCGTATTTTGTGCAAGTACGTAAATATACGGATGAGTCATCTGGACCACATTGCACAAGATTCTTTTAATAGGTCATCTGTGTTTAACGAGTATAATAATTAATTATCCAGTCAATTCTTTCATAAAATAACAAAAGAAAACATGGATAGAATCATAATTATCCACGACATACTTGATTATAGTTGTCATTCGATTAAATGGCGAAGTTGTATTAAAAGTTATGTGACAATGCTGTGCAAGGTTATTTGAGAAGGTGATTTAGTAAAAATATCTCCACTTACCTTTTAGTTTCAGCCAAATTACCCGAAATTACAACAAACTCACATTGACACACAGTCTACAGTTTGACATTTCACTTGTTATTGATCGCGCAGGCGTACAACCGAATCATCTGTCATTGCTCTCAAGATTGCAACTCTAAGAAAATTAATTACGAAACCTGGAAATTACAAATAAAATTTGCGCAATATTTATTTTAAAATATTTGTTTTTATAACATTAATATTTATAAATTATGTGTGTTTCTTAAATGCAATAATATTCAAAATTTCGAAAACTTGAGGCCTTCAAGAAATAATAAAAATATGGGTTACCAACAATGACGTCTCATCTAGATGAGATGTCATTGGTTACCAAAAAGATTCAGAGATGCAGAATGGTAAAGAATCCGAATGTCACGGGTACTGTTGAAAGCCGTATTGGAAATTATTCAAATATAAAATTTCCGAACTGAAGAACAACAGATTTTGACGCATCCGAAAGTGCGGGAATTTCAAATTCTACATTAAAACTTACATAAAATATGTTGAAATTTACTAAATGGAACAATTTTAAATAAAGTAATACAAATATTTTTATTACATTTTAGAATGTTCAATGAGTGTATGAAATTTGGTATCATCATCAGTTGTTGGTACCAGAAACCAGAATTATATTCATGAAATATATTTTCAGAAAAATGAAAAAAATAAAAAGGTAAAAATTACAGTGAAAAATAAAAATTTAAATTACTAGAAATTATGTCCCAATTCAGGGACATAATTGAAAAACAAAGAAACAGACGCAGTGGATATGCAAAGACAAAAGTATGGGCAGATATAACCATATATGTGTCTAATTTAATTCAATATACAGTTCAGGACAAAGATATGGAATTTATTTAAAATTATTTTATGAAAATATTAAAATAAAACGAATAAAGCTGAAACCCATCTTTATAATATACTTTTTGCAAATAGTAGGTTACTTAATTTATTAAATTTTTTAATTGAGCATATTTTACGAAATAAAATATATATTATTTTTATTACGAAAATTTTGTCTAGAAATCGCCAAAAACTCATTTGCAAATTATAGGCCGAGATTCCTAGTGCCATCTCCTGCTAAATTTCATTAAATAATCATCTAGTGCTATTTCACTTCTTTTAATTTAAAGCATATGTCACTGTCAAATAATATTTCTTTAATAAATTTTGCATTTATTAAGAGATGTTGGATAAAACGTTATACTTCACTCGTGGGTAAAGTGGAATTAGCCACTTGTAAAGTAAATAATTATTATAGTTTAAACTCGGAGTTGGAAAGTCTTGTCTTTCGCTCAATTTGCATAGCCTCGTCCGCAAATACCGTGTGTCTGTTTTAAAGGTGTACATAGGAGATTAACATGGGAAATCAGTTTTTTGCGTGCTGTTGCTCGGTGTTCTATCGGACAACAATGATTGTAGTACCAATCGAAAGATATCATTTTTCTGAATGCAACGATGTAAAATACATTACTATTTAGTGGTAATTTGGTTCCGTAAATTAATTTTTAAATTTTGAGAATTCTCCGGTTTATTCAATTTTTATCGTAAATAAATATGACTGTTTTGTTTTGATTTCTGTCAAGCTATTTATTTGACGTTTCTGACTTTTGGACTTGTTTAAGACAATTTGTAAAAATATGGCTAGTTATACTACTGAAGAGCGTATTTTTACAGTAAAACTATTTTTTGGAGGAAATAGTTAGCTCAGAGTGCGATATCTATTTTCTATTAAGTTTATGAATCGACCGAATCCAAGTGCAACCACGAATGCCAGTAACCATGAAAAATACTCGTGAGCTTAGTAATTGCATTTTAGCAAGAGCAGAAGAACGTGCTTTATTGGAAGAAAGGGTTTTAGGAATGATACATGTAGATCCTTCGTATAGCACTAGATTTTTTGGAAATGAATTGGGTGTACATCGTTCAAATTTTGAAAAAAAGTTCTTATTATTCCTACAAAATGCACTGCAATCAAGAACTTTTTCCATTTGACGAAAGTGGAAGAGTATTTTGTGAAGATATACAAAACAGAGCTAGTAAAAATGAAATTTTTTGTCATCGATTTAAAAAAGTTAACTTTTAATAAATTAATATTATTTAAAGAAAACTGGTTTTTAGACTAAAATTTATTTAATAAAATCTTTACGCAAAAATTATAATAATACGCTTGTCATTACTGTAAATAACCATATTTTACAAATTGACAGAAACGTCAAATAAATCACCTAAAAGAAATCAAAACAAAACAGTCATAGGTAACTACATTTATTTTCGATAAAAACTGAATAAATCGGAGGTTTTTAAAAATTTAAAAATTAATTTACGGAACCAAATTACTACTAAATTGTGATGTGTTATATATCATTTGATTCAGAAAAATGATATCTTTCGATTGGTACTACAATCATTGTTGTCCGATAGAACACCGAGCAACAGCACGCAAAAAACTGATTTCCCATGTTAATCTCCTATGTACACCTTTAAAACAGACACACGGTATATGGCATTCCTAATAGCATAATATAGTATTTTATTTAGGGCCGATATTTCCATCTACGAATAAACTTCCGAATATGCTATACGTCGAATAAATAAAAAAAAAATATGTATCGAAAAATGACAGCTAGAGCAATAAGTATCATTTGAGCTGATTTCGATGCGACATTTTTCATTTATCCGGCGAATAATTTATTTGGTTCTTTATTTGTAGATGGAAATATCGGCCCTTCCAACTATAGTATGCAATCGTTGAGCAAGGTTAGGTTAGAAAGAATTAAATATCCATTTAGTTTTTTCTTAATCGTGAATATTTACAATAATAGTAATTTACAATTACAATACAAGTATATAAAGCTAGTATTTAGTTACAAATGAGTCTATTAAAACACGAGCGTAGCGAATGATTTAAGACCCCTGAGTGATATTTTATGTATAAGTATCGCACAATATTTTATCTACGATATATGAAAAATCCCAATAAATATGAAAACAAAATACTTTTTTCTACAATCGTTGCACAATATCGACATTGTTATTCCATTTTTGGTTAGGAAATGTTCAAAATTGTCGCTCTAGGGCGACAAAGTGACATATTGTCGCACTAGCGCGACAAAAACAAAACAAAAATAAATTAGGTAAAAGAAGTAAATGATGCATTGGATTTTTCTGGTAATAACCTTGCTATTGCAAATACAGTTGGCATATACGTACATACACTTCAACTTAATCACCATAAACGTATTCACTCTGTAGACTTTATGTCAAATGTACTCCATATGTCAAATGTACTCCATGTGTCAAATTATGATTTCTTTGAAAATGTTTATTTTGTTCATAAACGTTGTCATGATTACGGTGACATGGGTAACTACAATTTTACTGAATTGTTATAGGCGTGACTAAAGATAATTTTGAAAATTAATTTTTTCTACAGCTTGACATTGTTTAACGATTGTAGAAAAAATATTGTGTGTATCTCGTCGGATAGAGCTTGTTCGGTGCACTTGTCGAGTTGTTGACCTCGGCTTCGCCTCGATCAACAATTTCTCGCCGCGTGCAACAAACAATGCTCTATCCGCACTTGATACACAAATAACTATTATTTATGAATTACGATCACAATATTAAATGACTCGTTGTTTGGCAACCCGTGACTAATAAAATTTTGTTACTATACAACCGTTTTACAAACTTAAAACTAACTCAACATCAATTTTACACACTACCGTAGATAATAGTATATTACACAACAAGTTTAGAAAAGTGCTGTTTTACTGAATGAGTATGGCTGTTTGAGTAAACGAGCGTAGCGAGTGCTCAAAGCCATACGAGTGAAGTAAAACCACTTTTCAACACGTGTTGTGTACATAATTTTTTCGCATTTTGAATAATGGGGTCTTTCACCATTTTTTTTTTTTATATTTTTTTATGAGACTTTATCTATATTGAAGACTATCTACACTTTTAAAAAGTCTTAATTGTTATTCATTAAGCCACAATGATTTTTTAAAAATGTTGTGACGTCATAGTAGAGATCTAAAACAGTAGATTTTAATAATTTTTGTTACATAAATGTTCTATTTTATTGTAATAATAATAATGAAATAAGTAAAAAAATATATGACTACAATTACTTACAATCTGTACTGTTTTAGATCCAACAACACCTCTACTATGACATCACAACATTTTTAAAAAAATATTGTGGCTTCATGAATAACAATTAAGACTTTTTAAAAGTGTAGATAGTCTTCAGTATAGATAAAGTTTCATAAAAAAAAAAATAATAAAATGGTGAAAGACCCCATTGTTTGAAAAATGAAGTAGATATCCTTAAAAAATTATAAATATTTAAATATAAATAAAAAGTAGACGGCTTGTCTTAGCAACAATATCGCATTAAAAACAAAAATAAATATTTTCAATGTGTCACTCCTAAAAATTGATTTCTTTAAAATGGAAAACCAAGATAATAGCAATAGTTTTAAAATTGGAGATGACATTTTAAATGCAGCAAAAGAAGCGTTCTCCAGTTTACGTCCATATAAGTCCAAAGAACAATATAACAAATATTATAATCAATTTTGTGAATGGAGAACAAACAAAAATGTAACAGAAGCCAACGAAAATGTAGTTGGCTTATTTTTTTGAAAAGGTAAATTATAAAACTAATGTAAAATCGATTTTTTAATAAATTTTTTATTTAGGCCAAAAAATTAAAGGCTTCAAGCTTATGGTCCATGTACTCCATGATCAAAAGTACCTTACAAATTCATGAAAATGTGAATATTTCCCAATGTAAGAAATTAGTTGCTCTTTTAAAGCATCAAAATGATAAATATGAACCCAAAAAATCAAAAATTTTTACAATGGTAAATGTTACGAAGTTTCTAAATGTTGCCCCTGATAATACTTTTATAGTAAAAATAAATAATTTTCATACTATGAGTACCTATTTATTTATGTAAAATCCGTTGCTATGCAGTAAAGTACCACTTTACTCAACGATTTTGTGTTTAGCAATATAGTCCATTACTAAACAAAATGCGAAAAAATATTTTTTCTTCAAACGTCATAAAAGTACGTTATGTATTTGTATTCAACAAGCAGAAGTTCAATATTGTCGCCGCCGGCGTAAAAGTGTATCCTTGACAACACATTTACGCCGGCGGCGGACAAAGTACAATATTATGAAAAATAGTTAGGTTGTAATTCAATAATTTGACAGTTAAAAATGAAACAAATAAACAAAAATAACAAAACAGCATATTCTACGCCAACTTGAAATGCTAGATAAGACAGAATATTTTTGAAGTTTTAAGCATTTTATAATATTTATAATTTTATTTTCTATGTTTGAAGAAAAAATAGCATGTGTTATTCGGAGTAAATGTGTCTTTGGGTGCTTCGCATGTAATTGTTCGACTCGCTTCGCTCGTCGTTCTAACTTACATGCTCAGCACCCAAAGTATCACATTTACTCCTAATGACACAATGTACTATTATTAAATTCGTGACTAAAGACTAGCTTTGCGTATTTGTATCGTAAATAAATATCTGCGATAGCGTGTAAAATTGATATTTAGTTGTTAGTTTTAAGTTTGTAAAACGGTTGTTTGTAACAAGATTTCATTAGTCTCGCGTGATTAAAATATTCAAATACGCCAAACCAGGGTGAATATTTTATTATCACGACAAACTTCTCATTTAATATTGTGGTCCTAATTCAAAAATAAGTTTTTTTTTTATATTTATTGGTTTTTATTCATTATATCGTAGATAAAATATTGTAAAGCATCTTTAGTTACTCAGAATAGTCAGAATCCATTTCAGTTTTGCAAACCGCAACAAATTCTGGTTCAATACACGGCAATTTTCCCGATTTTAATTCATTTATAACAATTTCCATCTTTGTAATTCTTCTTTCTTGTCTTCTGCATTTCTGTTGTAAGCTTTTAATTTTTTTCTTGTACATCGATAATTTAAATTGATAATTTCCCATTAATGATAGTTTTGAGGGCGAAAACGCACATGTTCTTCGTCGATCCGGTGAAAAGGATGTCGACTTCGAAATAAGGTGCCTAACTGTTTTGAGATCACGAACACTACAAGTAGATTCTTCAGTATAGTCCGTTGTATCAAGTGGATCATGAAAATGAACTGGTGAAAGGTCTCTTGAGGTGAATGGTTCTTCCTTAACTATCACTAATTTTTCAGACTCTTCCTCGGTAGGTTTAACCTAAAATGATTAATATTCTTTTATCGGATAGATACATAATATGAATATGATAGTTTAACGACAAAGTAATAAAATCTCCACATCTATAATCTATACTGTGTTATTAATGATATTAATTTGAAAACCTCAAACTTAAATTCTTAACCTATCTTACAACACAATTACGTTCGAATTTATTTTGTTATTTAAGTTGTGATATTTAAATAAAATATTATTCCTCAAATATGTAATAACTAAATGACAAAAGAAAAGAAATAATACTTACAGGAGGACTATAATATTGTGTAGGAAGAATAGTCGGTACAGCGGTTTTTGACAATTTTCTATAAAACGGGGAAGTATCAAAACAATCATCGGAGAAATGTTCAGAACATACAGAACTTGTTTCTTTAGGAACACAATCTTTTCTTTGAATTGCATCAAACCATGCTTGACGCAAATCTACGTCTTCTGGAATTCTATGTATACAAATTTTATTAACCATGCATATATACACATTTTTGTCATACCTATGAAATGAAATTCTATTTTTCATTTCTCTTTGTATCTGCTGCTCAGATTTTCGAGAAGTGCGGTTAGAGCACCCCATAACACAACAATTAACCATGATTTAACTGCGTTTAACACATAAAGTAAGAAGGTTTTACAACTTGGATGAAATAATGTGTCAAGTCAAACCAGACAAAACGTAAACAATCACAACTCCCAAGCATGCGCTTATGCGCATGGCCTGGCACTCTTAAGGCTGGCTTACAGTGTTGCCAACCCGAGTTGATGAATTTTCGGTAGACTCGTTCGAAAATTTCGGGAGATTTTGGAGAATTTCGGTAGATTTTTCAAATTATTCTTATATTGCAATTAATAAAATAAGAAATACATTTTTTAAGGAAAAAAAATGTTTATTTCGTAGCTATAAATATTTATATTAATACATTTATCTGTCTGATAATTAGAAAATTTATTATAAGAACAAATTTAAATTATATACACAAGCGAGTGTGTGCAAAAAAGACTAACTAATCTACAACAAGACGTAGATGGCAGATGGATTTAAGGGCCAAACTGCAATACCGACATAAAAGTCAAGTGAAAAATTGTCCCAACTTATTTTACCGAAACATTATTTTTTCTTGTAATTTAACATTCATTAATTGTTGGGAAATAATAACAACTTTCGGTAGATCGGTAGAAGGCTGTGGATTTCGGAAGATCTACCGATAAATCGGTAGGGTTGGCAACACTGCTGGTTTATGTAAGATATATGTTGTCTCTGATGTAACCTTATGAATTTACATTAGAACATTATACTTATTATTAAACTTAATCCGGTTCATGTACTTCTCAAACTGGTTGGTGTCACAAAGTAATAACCAGGTAATAACATAGGAAGAGACAAAACTCAAACAAAACCGTAGCCCTCGCCTTCGGCTCGGACTACAAACTTTTTGCTTGCATGGAATATGTGCCATTCCATTACTTGTTGTAGAATATACTATTCCTTTATTGGGAACAGGAAAAATTATTAAAATGTTAAATTTACTCTACCTATTACTAAATCATTAAATACAGATTCTTATATTATATACCGAAAGTTTTTTTCTTATCTGTATTCATTACATAGGGATAGTTACAGTTAAAATGATTGACAGCAATGAATTAAAGAGTTTGCCGGTTTCAGGAGATTAAACCTATGTTTATATGCATAAAAGTAGGCAGGGTAAGTATGTCATAACTCTATGCTGTACGGTAATATTACCATACTGACCTGCCAAAACAGTCAAGAAAATGAAAATAAAACACAATGATAATATAACGCTATTTATTAATACACACGGAATTAAGCTGTTCAGAGCTTCACCTGCTGCGTTCTAAATATTTTCAGGCAATTCAGCATCGCCAAAATACACTTTTTATTTAGCCATGAAGAATACATTTGACGTTTAAGTAAAAAAATTCAAATCAATTTTTGAATTCAATCAAACGTAATTTTTACAAAATAATACATATTGTTAAAGTAAATTGACATTTTGTTTACATTGAATGATATTTCTAAAAATATTCGACAATTTTAATGATTCCAAACTTTGCAAATAAGTCGACGTATCCTGGCAATGCATCCGAAGTTGCAGTCTTATTTTATCCCTAGACAGTTCTACCAACGTAGGCACTGTCTTCATGCAGCAGGTCGATGATTTCATCCAACATCTCTTGATTTCGTTCGTATTTGGAAGGAGTTAACATAAAAAGAGGTATTTCTAGGTTTTGGTTTCCATCGTCATATATGGTGTCTCTAGTTGGGCAATCTGGGTATTCCTTGTTAATTTGATAACAGCATTGGTCTCTGAATTGTTTGTTGGGCCAACACAGTCTTAAAACGTTTTTAATTAAATTGCAGAAGTGAGTGTCAAATTTTCTTTTACTTTTCAAGAAATGATTGAAAATATCTACAGGGCCGCACTGAACACAATATTGCAACAAACTTAAGGTGAAATCTGGGTGATTCACAACAGAAAAATAAATAACATATGGAGTAATATTTACAAAAGACTCCACTAGAAGATTTAACAACTGGATTTGACGATCTAGATATTTGAATCTGTGATAATAAGAGCAAATGTAGATTAAACCTTCTAAATCTTTTTTGAGGAAAACAGCACCTTTCTCCAATAATTTCTTAGTTATTCCGTACACATCTTCTGTTTTATTTGCAAATGCTGCGTCTACTTGATAAAAATAATTAGACCCATAACTTACCATGTAAAAATCGTCTATAGATAATTCTGAAATCCCAATAGGATAAGCTACGTCGACCTCAACTAAAGTAATTGCAAGTTTATGGAAATATCTAACATCCGGATGCAGTTTCACTCCCGGAGTGTTCATAACCTCAAAAAAACATTCAACTCTATCGGATTCGTTTGGATCCCAAGACCACTCGATCAAATAATAATACAAACTTGTAAAGGACTCGTTGAAGGTTTGTATATCCGCCGCGGACCAAAGCATCTTCAATATCTTCACGTTATTCGCTTTCAAAGCGAGTGCTATCGCCGGACCATTTATAAGAATGTTATATTTAGTTTCCCTATAATCTAATGTGTGTGACAAATCGTGAGTCATAAACACACCACCATTCGCTTCCTTGTTATATTCATTAACCTCAGCACCTGCTTCCAACAACAATTTCACTATTTTTAAGCTCTCCACAGAGTCGTTTCCACTAGCCAGGTAGCGAAGAGGTGTCTCCGAAGACTCGTAGAATTCTGCTGAGAGATAAGCGTTGACGTCAGCTCCAGCTGCCAGCAGAGCCTCCACGACGTCTGGTTTGCCAGAATGGCAGGCGGAGTGTAGTGGGGTGTGGCAGTCATCATCTCTGTTATTCACATTTGCACCTTCTTCGATGAGCAGTTTGGCGATGCTGGTGTCTACTGGTAAATTGCAAGCAAATTGCAGACTTGTTCGGCCATATTTCGTTCGAGAATCCAGCGAGAGATTCTGCTCTTTCAGACATATTATTTCATTCTGCACTTTTTGTAACCTAAAACAATAATTGATACAATACCATCACGCAAACTATACAAATTGAGCCAAATTGTCTCAACGTTTAGGAAAAAATCTGATGAACCTCTCGCTTAAATGCAACAGTGTATTGATGACAACAATTAAATTTGCAAACATAACCTCCCGAAAATTTTAATTTCTAAACGGTGCAAACTACAAAAAAAAGTATCAAATAAAAATTGTAGCAATTGTTATTCTCACATATTTTTACCTCCTGCCTACCTCTAGTGAGGGAGGTACTGTTGTTGGTCAAAAAATTGGGTAGTGAGATTTCAATGAATAAGCACGATTTTACTATTTTCGCCATGATGTCTGTATATATCTATGTGTGTGTTATCTGTTCCGAATTTTTCACCTTGCATAACTCAAATATTATAATACAAAAAAATACAATTTTGTGTGTTTTTGCTTCTTATATTTATATGAAGAGCTGATTAGAATTAAGATCAAATTGGTTAATTTTTTAAGAAATGTGACTCATGTCAAGGTAATTGTGAAGCTGTTTTCTTAGTGAAATTATTTCAAAACAATTTAAATAAATATATAAAAATTAAATTTCTCAAATATATAAAGAAAATAAACAAATAGAAGGTATTTAACTGTACCGTCAAATACTATTTTGTACCGTTTAAGAATTGTATTGGGCGGGAGGTTTGTGCTGGCACATCAATTTTTTATTATAACAATATTTACTCTTAACTCATTTATTTACTGCGATATACTCATAAAACCTAATTGATCTTCAATAAACTACCAATTCCGGTTGATTGATAGCACCCAAAATCTAATCAGTTCGAAACATGAACATCTGAAATCTAAATTTGAAATATGACATTGATAGTTTCATTAAATTTAGAGTTATCGTGGATGAATAATCATCACACAAACACACACAGACAGACGTCATCACAAAAATAGTGAAATAGTTTTTTAGGAACCCCGAAACGTAAATGTAAATTCATTACCGAAAATTTTGACATGTCACAATATCTCCCTTACATATATGAGCGGGAAGTAGAACAATTTTACAGACATTTTAAGATAAACAATACATACTCATTAGTAATAACAGCATTGTGAAGAGGCGTGAGACCATCTTCTCCTTTCCCAAATGGTTGTCTTTCGTTGTAATAAGTCATTTATACAACAATTTATCACCAAATTTCGTGAAAAACATAAAGATTTGATGAATAATAAATTAAATAACGTTAAAATTTCAGACTGATTCTTTCACGACAGTGTTTGTTGATATAATAACATATATAACACAACTGAGAATAAACAAGGAAATCATTCTCGTAAATACAACTCCTCTGCTAGTGACTACTAGTGACCTCGCTCGTATTTGGTAGGAGTTAACTTAAAAAAAGTAATTTCCAGTTCTTCATGGTCATTGTCACATATTATAAATATTTACAGAGTGTAACACGAAATGCGGGCCATAAGCGTTCAATATGGGAAATAGTTTTTTCGTGCGCAGTGCTTTTCAAATTATTTTAAACAAAAATGTTTCAAGTAAATGTTGTAGCGCTTAAAATTTTGCATGTCAATCAGCAAACAAAATTCATTTATTATGGGATTTAATTGCAGAAATTAAATATAAAAATTTACAAAATTACTATTTATTAGTGTGCGCCATGGAATATAACATTATGACAAGCAAATGTTCAATATTTTTGTTAAAATTTTTGACATTTTTAAAAAGTAAATAAAACCACTTAATAATGTCAAAGTATTTGACAGAAAAACATTACTTATTTGTTTGCAATTTTGCTGTAATTTAATAGTAATGGGCCCAGAAACCAAGTTTTTATTAGGTATTATTTTTTATGAAACTTTATTAGAATATATAACCATCAGTGAAAATTCCATATATTACCAGAACTATGATTTAGAGTATTTTACTTGATATTCGAGTAAAAACCAACTAAACAAGTTTTTCAACAATTATTTGATATATAAATGTTAAACCTATTTATTTATTGTTCTCATTGTAATTATGCATTTTTAAAAATAGAAATCAATTAATATCTAGTCTTCAAATCTTTCACTCGAATAACACAAATACTACTTTTAGAATATTTCACAAGATTCATATTTCTGACACTTAACAATAATTTGACACGTTTGACACATAGATATTAAAAATGTTTTAGTTTTTGTTCCCATTGTAACTAAGATTATTGAAATATATTCTTAAATATATAATTTTTTTTCTCATAATTAGAAGCATGTACAAGAAAAGTGCAAATAACATTTTATATTCCAAATATTTTTGCTAACATTTTTTATTTGAAACTTTTTCTTACAGCTGATTCTATTTTTGAAATAAATGGAATTTATTGTTTTGTATCCAGTAAACTTCCTCTTCCGGTTTTTCAATTTCATTCCAAATCAACTCAGCTCTTCATATTTTCATGAAACTTATAAATTCCAAGTTTCGTTTACATATCTTGTCTCGTTCATGAGATATTGCGCACACGGACATCCATCCATCCATCCTCACACACACACAGACATAATTGAGAAATTGGTCTTAACGGATTCAGTGGACGTCAAAATATGTATTTCCGCAAAAATCTTGTCAGGCATATTTCAAATTCCAAAGCATATTTTAGCTACGCCCATTATGGATCATACGTCATCGATCAATAAAATAATTTTTAATTTGAAATTTGAATTGAAATGATTTACCTCACGTGGAACTCTTTTAAAAATGTTTTAAAGACTTGTTTAAGACAGCACGAGGCTGTCGAAACGTTATATTGAATAAACTGTGTACTCACATACTTTTAAAATTATTAATAGCAATAAAAGTTGAAACACAGTCTGTGGTAAATGTACATACAGCTGCAGATTTATGAAGATGCCGTAATGTAGCGAGAGTGAGAGTAGAGAGTGATTCAGGACGAATTGTAAAATAATGTTTTTCTTGCATTTATTTCGCAAAATAAGTTGAAAAATTATTTGTCTTATGGTTCCAAGTACTCTAGCGTCATCTGTTGTATTGTTGATTAACTATTATCCCCTTATTAGCAATGACATCCTAATGTAAAATGGCTGAGTTGTTTATTTATTTCGTTACAGTTTACTGACATTTTATATGTTCTAAGTGTATTTACACACGTTTAACATTAAAAATGTGATTCTATGTTGTGCAAAGACCTCCAGGACTACTTAGAAAATAGAGCAGATGTTTTAGTATTCCCATAAACTGTAAGTCATTTAGTTTCTTTCTAGTTTATCATTATTTATTATTGTTTACTGTATTTTAAGCTGCAGAATGATGATAAACATTATAATAAACAATTCCTTTATTTGTAGGCTTCTTTTAGTACAATAGTCGAGCTGTTAAATAAATATATCATCACGACATTCACCCGAATGTCAATGTTGTAACGTTTACAACTACAAATATCGATTGACTACATCTATTAGCAAGATCAATGGCTACTAGCTGTTAAATTACAGCCTCCAGGATGAGGCGCAAGGATGAATTCATAACTGAAATTGAATGAAGAGGATTTGAGCTGCCTAAATATTGCTTGAGTGTCTGTCAAATAGGAAAAGGACGCAGGTATTTAAAACAAAATAAATATTTAACCAAATTATTTATTTAAATACAAACTAAATTTCTGTTTTCCTGCAGATTATGAAATGTAGAATCATCGGTTAGCATCATTCTAGATCAACTTAAAATCATCACCAGTAACAGCTGTCAAAGTTGAAGATTCTTCTGCAGTTTCTTCGAAACTTCAAAATGTTGTAATTAATTTATTTCAATATTTATTAATAAAAAATCAATTTAAATATTGTTTTAAGTCTCTTTATTTATTTGTAAATGTTTCCAAGTATTTATTAACATTTTATTTATACTTTTCAGGACGCAATGAAGACAATATTGCACGCTGGGTTCTTCGGGATTCTGCAGAGTTCTGGTGATACAACTGTCCAAGCGAACAACTTCTAGAACAGATGACACATCTACGGACCCGAGATAAACAGCTGCTGCATCTTCGTCAAGGATCAGCATCTGCACACCTGGAAGAATATTTTCTGTTGTAGAATAACTCTAAACTATTTAATTTATCTGTTCAATGATTGAAATTATGGATTTCTTGATAATTCTAGCACTAAAAATTGTTTTTGATTTATTAATATTTTGTAAAAAATACTTAGATATTGGCAAAATAAACATGTACGATATGACGTCACACTAAACTTTTTTATTTCGCTAAAAATTAAAAAGTTTTAAAGCTATGGCGTCAATTCTGACAAATATGGATGGACTGCGGTGTCTAGCATTAAGAATTAGTAGATTTGTTAGAAATTTGCGAAACATTTTTGACTTATTTACGAAAAAAATTTGTTATGACGTCATATTGAAATTTTGTTTTGCTAAAGTTAAAATGATCTAGTCTCAAATTTTTATCCCTACATTAGTCGTAGAGTTAGCAAATATAACATTTGTTAATTTATTATTCTTAATTAATAAGATACAGGCGATATAAAAAAATGCTCGTCTACCTGTCATGGCGGACATTTTTCTATCGTTGATAATTCTTAAATAATTTGAGCTACAATTATCCAGTTTGAAATTTTCATCCCTATATTAGTCGCAGAGTTAGCAAATATAACATTTGTTAATTTATTATTGTTAATTAAGAAGATACAGGCGATATAAAAAATGCTCGTCTACCTGTCATGGCGGACAGTTTTCTATTGATGTTAAATATTAAATAATTCGAGCTACAATTGTCCAGTTTAATATTTTCATCCCTACATTAGTCGTACTGTTAGGAAATATCATGTTTGTTAATTTATTATTGTTAGTTTATAAGTTATTGGCAAATTAAAAATGTCCATGTTGTATCATTAGTTATAATAATTGTTCATTTGTTTATTTTGTTAAAATATAATATTTATTGCAATAAATAATTAAAATTATACTTGTGTTTCATATATTTATCCTTCATCATCCTTGTCTTATTGAATAACCCTTTAAATTAAGGGATAATGTCTTCACGTAATGAGAAAATGACGTCACATGTGTCAGAAGACTATGGGCTACTTGGCTCAAAACTCAAATTTTTAACTTTGTATCCGGGCAGCAGAGACGGGCAGAGCCATCGGATAAGAAGAACTAGTCCATTTTTGCTATCGTTGGCAACATTGATTTTTATAGTGTTGCCAACTATAGCAAAAATGAACAACTTCTTTTTAACCAAAAGAGTGCTCTTCCAATCCTTGCTGTCCTGGTACGAAATCCGATTTTCGCTTGAATCTTCGCCAGTCAGTCGGTGTCGAAAATACGTAAATAATTAAAGGGATGGAAATGTTGCTCTAATTAATGTAACTACACATCCTATCGCAAAATGGTTTATGAAATCGTATTCAGCACATTCTAAAAGGAGTATACAATCATTTCTAGCCCTTTAAAGATAATATTAAGGGTGATTTTTAAGGGAAACTATTGTGGAAACTTTAAAGCGTCATATCTCGAAAACGGTAAGAGATATCGCAAAAAAAACGAAATTACGCCGTCTCTTGTAAGTTAATCCCTGAAAAACCGCCATTTTTCTATAACATATATGAGTATGAAGGGCCAAGGGTTTCCAAAATCGCTAATTTGTCGTCTCTGTTTCATAAAATATCAGCATTTTTACTTCACTGATTTCTTCAGATTTCAAATGCGAGTTACGCAAGAAATACTAACCCTAGGCTATTTTAAATCACAGATTCGAAATCTACAGACCCTAATGAAGGGTGTAGCGCCCTTTTCTCAATTTTTTTAACCCCAAATATATAAATGCATATAAATTATGAACCAACGAATAAACTTTAAAGACTATGCATATATATTATGAACCAATGAATAAGCTTTTTAAGGGAAACTGTTTGTAAAAATTTAAAGCGTCATATCTCGGAAACGGTAAGAGATATCGCAAAAATAACGAAAAACAGCGGTATGTAAATTAAAATTACAAATTCCTTTTTATTTAATGACAATATTAATTTTAGCTATTGTTTTTCTTATTTAAAAGTAAATAAAACATATTTTATTTCTGTAACAATATCTTTATTATCAATGGATATATACAATTTATAATTTATTTATTATTATAACTTAAATAAAATACATGAGTACATGTACAAGTATATAATTTTTATTATATTATTTAGTTTGAATACAAAATTCAGATCTCCTGGATTGACATTGGAAGAAAGAGACTGAAACTCCTCTGGCATTCGCCTGACATCCTGGGGAAACTTCCAGAAAACCCAGGACAGAAGAGCAGCGTCGCCGGCCACTAAACAAACAGAAATACATCAGTAAATAAATCAATTCATTAATGAATTAATTTAATAAACTTACATTGGTGTTGGAAACGGCGAACTATGTTGGAGAATTCCTTGAAGGCTGTATCTGCTGGCCGCAGGCTCTTGACTACGAGGTTTGCAACTCTCTTGAAGACTCTTCATCTGCATCTGTCAGCCGCAAACTCCTGACTGAAACAACACAATAAATAAGAAACTGCAAATTAAAATGAAACAATGTATAATTACATGTGTGAAGTAGAAAGTAAACACGTAGAAATCCAACGAAGACGAATAAGTTTCCTGTCATCTTCATTCCTATTTTAAGAAACAGAACAAAAACAATGGAATGGAAGCAGTAAACACCTATACTAAAAGGAAGAGAAAAAAGCACAAAAATATATAAATAAAGAGAAATTCAGGACGAGAAGTTCTGTCCCACGGCGGATGATTCATTTCCATCGGCGATAGAATCTGCAACTTCTTCCCTCGATGGTAGACACAGGAACATTGTCCATTTCCCACGGTGGCCGCTGCAGCTACTGTTCCAACGACGGTTGTCTCAGCTACATTGCCCATTTCCCACGGTGGCTGACTCTGCAATGATTCTAGAAAAATGAAAACAACAAATTAGAAATAGATAAACAACAGAAAGGTTGAAAAAATAAATCTTACTTCTAGTACTGCTATTTCTTGTCTTCATTATTCTTGATCTCTGTAAACAAATAAAAACAGAAAAAATGTAAAACATTGAAACAATTTAAATCTGCAAATGAAAACTTACGTATTAAAAATACAGATCTGAAAGAAAAAGCTGTAAAGGAATACAAGTAAATGGGTTAGTAGACTTAAGCCTAACTTAAATTAAAGCTGAAATAAAATGGATTAACTTAAAATTAGCTTAAAAGTACCCAAAACCATTAAAGCTAAATTAAAACTAAGATTCACACCACCCCACAGACATTCCAGTGCCTCTTTGACTCTAATAACAGCAACCGGTGTGTTGTGTTTTTCAAAAAAGAAACGTGGGTCGTCTAGCCGAACCCCGCATGGTCTCCTACTTCGCGATCCCGCAGGGGCCCGAGCTCATGTCACAGAATCACGTTAGCCGATCAACTACTTTCTCTGCCATCCGGAATTCCCTTTGTACAAGCACTTATGAATAGAGCCTATCATATTCATAAATGTAATGAACGAGAACTGTCAAGAGCGAATCTTGTTAACAGGCATCGGATGCGATATTTGCCGAGAGATGGTACCAGTCATAACTCTGGATCCACTCTAGATGATCGGACTGCTGTGAGCATGCCCCACGCGCCGCGTTAGCGCTAAACCAGTAATCGGAATAAATTGAATCGATGGTCTTCACGTGAAGACAGAGCGCTTTGCAAAAATCCCGTAAACGGTTCCCGGCTGATTCTACAACGGACACAGAGTATGACCTGCAGCGGTGCGTTCTCACCCACCCACCTACTGACTGTACTAAAGCACTCCAGCTCGTACTGCGTAGGCCGCACATACGAAATCATACTCCGCGAACGTTCACGGCTGATTCTACACGTAGTTGCAACGGACACAATAATATGACCTGCAGAGGTTTGTTCTCTCCACCCTATAGGAAGATGGACAGACTCACAGACTGTACGAGCCACTCCAGGCATGCACTGCGTGAGCCAAACGTACGAAATCATACTCTTGTGTAGTGAGAGAAGCCCACTCGCGAACGATAAATTTTGATTGTAATACGCCCGGCTGCGGCCAGGCACCTGCCGCTTCATTGCTCGAGTTCGCGCCCAGCCTCCATCCAAAATGCCCGACTGCTAACACGTTTCACAAAAGTTTTACACCCACTGAATCACCCAACGGTCAAACTGGAATTTTATATTTAAATACAGTAACAGTGTACCATATCTAACTATAAAATTCACATTTAATACACGCGAGGAGTCGAGTAATTGCACAATTAAAACTAACACGAAACGACGCAGCTTCTACTAACGCGGCCATTACTCGACTGAACACTGAGAAACATGGCGCATGGATACCTAAAACTACTCCCCGCTACCGAACAATCTTGTTAAAAGTCACGTAGGCCAGCCCAGCTCCAATGCTTTCAATGCTAGACGACTCGACGAACAAGTTCCGACCATGACTTGCCACATTCTTCCTTAATTGAACCAACCTTGTCTGCAATAAAAATACATTTTTACTTTTAAACATATTGCAAATAAAATATGTATTAATAATAATAATGGCAACAATTGTTTAAATATTTCCGATTTTTTATGATTCCATAGGAAAAAACAAAAATAAATAAATTAAATACGTACACGATATAACATACACATACGTCGTATGTACATAACTACCTATTGGTTTGTTAACAAATTTCTAATAAAAAGTAAAAACTATAAAGTCCATTTTGATAGCATTTGTATATTAAAACATCATATAAAAATATGCCATGCCAAATATATACAAAAATAATCAACATTTCATCTTCAGACAGGTTTCAATTAAGTCGACACTACCAATGTTACACACGTATTTGTTTTGGAGTTGATTTAAAACGAAACATTAAAGTTTTAATTTCTGAACTAACATCCTTTCTAAAAAATTAATATTGCTTCTAATAGTACCTCTATCACTTGATCAGTGTCTGAAGACCGTACGAAGGCCTCATCAGATTCTGTTAACAGCAAAACAAACAACCAGATTCTAAAATTACTAAATATTTACATGATGTGTTTGCTATTTCTATAGAAACCCTTGCATTATTTATTTACATAACTATATTATTTCAAATTTGTTCCACAATTTTATTTCCGGGGAAAGGTATTACGAGCCCAGAATCATATCATTTGGCCCAGTTAAAATCATACACAGGGAAATTGTTTAATTCCCCATATTTATATCTTAAATTCTATCATTTTTAGCTCTCTCACGTACATACATGTAAGGGTGGTATTATGTTTATGTTTAGAATTTATTAGATTTTGGTAACAATTCATCAACAGTAGAGGTAGAATATTTGACGCCCTATCAGGGTTTTTAGGCATATCTTAGTAAATAGATGAAGTAAATTTCATTGATACCAAGAAAAATCTAGATTAATATTACCTACAATCTTTATTTAAAACATTTTTCTATATTTTATCAGATTAAAAAAAAAAAACTATTCATCACTATTTTGTGTATCTAGTTAGTATAAGGTAAATTTAAGTAAATAATAGACATCCAAATACACTTACGATTTTCATATTGCATTCAGCAAGATTCCCAAGCTATGTTGGGCCACAAATTGCGTTAGATTTCACAACAAGAACACTCTTCTGTCTCAAGTCTTTGTATGGTTCCCAAACACCACACAGGAACAAACTACAAATAGAAAATGATTTCTTCCTGTAAATTTTCAACGTAAAATCACTGCACATTTTCAGTCATAATCACAAAAAACTTATGCAATATTAGTCACATTTCTAATAATTTAAACAAGGACTTTACGGATTGATCACAAAATAGATAAATTAGGATTTACTGTATGTGAAAATACCTTTTGACGTTCTGTTTTCAAAGATTTTTCCACAGTCGTTTCATTATCTGTCAAAAAATGAACACGAAAGATGTGGCGCCATCATAAAGCGATTGCGTGAACTAGATGCGTTCAGTGGTGGGGAAATTAGCAGCGGCGTAGATTTCTATCAAAATATCATGGGCTACTAATTTTTAATTCACATTTTTCAGCCAAACCTACAACAATAATTATTTTTGCCTTATAACCCATATAATTTTGAGTATATTGGGCTTTTTCTCGTTATTAATTAATGAATAATTACTAATTTATCAATAAAAATAAAATTGAAGTATGCAAAATGAGTAGAACGCCACTGGTAGCTGTGCAAGCATTCTGATTGGTCGAATGCATTTCAAGCGCTTAAACTAACAATTTTAAATGATTCTTTGTAATAATATTAATTTACACAGCTTTTAACTAAAACATATAGAATAATTGAATGATTTACTTATGTTATTTTGAATTTACTAATAACTTATTAATTAACAACAATATATTAACATATGTAACATTTCCTAATTCCACTAGTATCCTACTATTGCGACTTTGAGACTAGATAATTTTAGCTCAAATATTTTAAGAATAAACAACAATAGAAAGATGTCCGCCATGACAGATAGACAAGCATTTTTATAATGCCTGTATCTTGTTAATAAATAATAATAAATTAACAAATGTGATATTTGCTAACTCTACGACTAATTTAGGGATGAAAATTATAAACTTGACAATTGTAGCTCAGATTGTTTAAGAATTATCAATGATAGAAAAAGGTCCGCCATGACAGGTAGGCGAGCATTTTTTATATCGCCTGTATCTTATTAATTAACAATAATAAATTAACAAATGTGATATTTCCTAACTCTACGACTAATTTAGGGTCCTGATAAAGTTTCTGTAAACGTTCTGCCATGTTATTGACGCTGGTGAAATTGTCCACGATGAAACAGGATACGGTGAAACTGGTCAGAAGACCAACAGCTCCAAGATGATGATGCAGCAACCGAAGATGATTCCAGGTTGGTGATGTGATAAAACAGAGTCCGGCGAAACTGATCAGAATACCAGCATCTCTAAGATGATAATGCAGCAACAAAAGATAGTTACAAGTTCATGGAGGTCCTAGATAAAAATGACAAATAAAGTATCAATAAATTGTATTGCCGTAAAATTAATTTACTCACGATAGCGTTGTGAATAATGTATTTCAAATCTGATATCGGGTACGAAGATATTGTTGACGGGTGATCAAGGCTCCGGTGATGTTGTCCACGAGTCGTTATAAACATACAAACAATGTATTAGATGAAAGAATTGCTGTGAACCTGAAAAATACATACATGTTATGATTAGGAAATATTTGCTGATGTTTGATGAAATCTGAAACAAACTCAAAATACAAGGCAGTAAAACGGTTAAATAAAAGAAGTTATAGTAATCATTCACACAGCTGAGTGCCACACCCTTAATGGGTAAAAGGCGTGATGATATATTATATTATTATTATTATCAAGTATATAATGTATAAACACGAAGTTAACATTACTTTCCACATGTGTGGGTGAAAACTACCCGTCATACAACAGGAAACTTAAAAAAAATGTAGTGATTGCAAAAAAACCTTACTATGCAATGTTCAAAATCTACCCCTATAGAGTAGCGGAAACTACACCTTGATTAAAAATGCAAGGAAAATCGGGGTAAAAATCATGTCAACGTGATTTCTATTTTAATATGAGCTCAAATTGGATAAAAATCTGGAGCACTTAATACTCGCGTAGCCCCAACTTTATTCAGTGACACCCCCACAAGGGAAGGTGAACTACCCCTCGAACATGGCGCAGTGAATGTAATAAATGTTTACAAAGTTTCAGTTTTTTGTGAAACAGGGAGTAACTGCATTAGTCTTGATGCGATTGTCAAAAACTACTTCCACAGAGTGGAGGAAACACACACATAACGTCACGCTATGTCCCACTTATTGTGGTAGCACGAACCTAGAAACACAGTCAACCAACAATCAATCTCCTCCAAACATTCCACCACTTTCGCCTCGTCCACATTCATACATGCTCGTCTATTCTTCACACTCGGAATCATTCGTTCACGCAACAAACCATCAATCATACCCAACCAGTTATTCCTCGTTCACCCACATATATTAGTTTTACTAACCTTTCATCATGGGGTAAATAGCTCCGTGGTAACGTGTCGGACTGTGGATCGTGAGATCCTCAGTTCGAATCCTACTGCCGACAGTTACAAATTTAAATTTACCCCTGTGGTTCCCTCTCCACTAACATCTTTGGGGGCTATGATTTAACGGCTGATAACCGCACTTCATACGTAAAAATATATCACTTACCGAGATCTGCGTAAGCAGAGTGCCACACCCATAATGGGTAAAAGGCGTGATGATATATTTATTTCATTCGACATTCGCTCAACATGTCCAAACCACGTCAACTGACTCACTCCCACTTTCTTAACAACATTCTTCTCAATCGCACACTCATCACACACCAATGTATTCTGTATACGATCACGTCTTGTATACCCACATACTCCTCTGAATTTAAATTTGAGAGAATTCCAGTGAAAGAATTTTGTCTTCGTGATTTTTATTAATACTAAAATTGGCTGTTGATATGTAACACTGCAGGTCGAAGGTGAATACTTGCATTACACCAAAGTCATTCAGTAACATCTCCATGAGAGGCTGAAAATTACTCCTCACATTATACGAGAATCAAAAAATAGTTGTAGTATATTTTATACTATTCGAGGAGCTTTGCTATTTTCATCCTGTTGAGTTGTTTTTAGCGCTAGGGGTTGATTTTTGGGGTGTACTATTTTTTTTAAATCTCGGTTCGGATTCAGCGTCCAAAATTACATAGGGATTTTAGGAATATAGTTGTCTCGATTAAAAACAAAAAAATATCCACAACTGTCAAATAATATACCCATAATTCAACTGCTGTTTATATATTAATGAACTTTGTTACTGTTGCTAATATTGACAGTTCGATGAACTAATATTATTCATTTGTTATGTCAAATTCAAATCTTACCTGTCAAAAGGGTAAAATCAAAATGACATTTATATAATTTTTTTCATATAAAAAGCTAAAGACCCTACCCTAGTTTTCTCATTTTTCATACTTTTTTCTTTTTAGGCTTAAACTGCAGCTGAATAAATGGTTTTACGATTTTCTGCTAAATGTCAAATTATTTCAAAAACAGTACGTAGCCTAGCGATGGTTGCTACTACAATTTGTTTATGTTGATTAACAAACATTTGTATTTGTCAGAGCAATAATTTCAAAACAAATATTGGATGAAATGTTGTGGATAAAGTATAGTATTCTACTCGCATGTAATGGTTATTACTCATTCGAATGATTTGCAAACTTCATTCTAATGAGTAATAGCATAAATTGCATACACATTGAATAATATACTATTTTTGGGGCTGTAATAATAATCCCGTTAAAAGTTTTGTTTCTTACAAAAATCATTGCACAAACCTCCTGCGGGAAAACTTCATCGACCATCCACTAAAATGAAGCCCTCCCTCGTGCTTCAAATAAGCGCTCATGCGGAAAGAATATCTTTCCTCACTTGGTATGTAAATAATTAGTAGGGACGTTTAAAGTTCAGTTGTAATTAGTTACCTGTCAACTGGTCCTCAAATCACTGCGAAATAAAAACACAAGAAAATGTTTTTTTAAAACATATTTTACAATAATTATAGTACATTACTTCAACAAAATATCACCTCAACTCAAAATAACGAATGATTTATTATTACAATTTCATTTTACGGAGCCTAGTAGTGAGTTATCGGGACTATTCTGTAGAATCCTTATTTAATAAATAGAAAATTCTTTATTATTTTGACTAAAATCTGTGATTAATATTTCGACTCTCGTTGTTTCTTCACCGCGGCTATGCACTTGGCCATGGTCGGCGACGCTCTGCTGATGGCGTCCGTCATGAAGAAGTCTTCGAGTTTGGTTTGTCTTACTGTCAGCGCGGCGGATTTGTTCACTTGTTGGTTAGAGTTCTGCAGAAATACAAATTTATTTTGATAATATTAACTGTGAAAGATTTTTTAAAAATAATACACAAATTCTTGGCTCAATAAGCAAAAGTTAATTTTTTTCGCCAGACAAAGTAAAATATTATGAAAAAAAGTAAGGTTGTAATTCAATAATTTGACAGTTAAAAATGAAAAAATAAACAAAAATAACAAAACACCATATTTTAAGGAAACTCGAAATACTGGACAATATTTGTTGAAATTTTGAGCATTTTTTTAATGATTTATGTTTCTATTTTCTATGTTAAAAAATAACATGTATTACTTGAAGTAAATGTGACTTTGTGTGCTTCGCTCGTCGTTCAAATGTATATGCTCAGCACATAAAGTATCACATTTACTCCTAATAATACAATGTACTTATCCAACACCTCCCAATAAATGCTCTATAATTATGGCGATTTTAAACAAGTAAAGTAACAGATTACGCACTAGTGGGTATAATTTTGACCAAAGTGACTAGTGAGTAATTTTATATTTATAATAATAATAATAAACAACACCTTGATAACTACAAAGAACGGCATTTTAATTTAGAAAAATTATAGTATATGTCACTGTCAAATAATATTTCTTTAATAAATTTTGCATTTATTAAGAGATGTTGGATAAAACGTTATACTTCACACATGGGCAAAGTGGAATTACCCACTCAATAAAATTATCACACTCAGCCTTCGGCTTCTGTCAATGGTAATTCTTTACTTTGCCCACTTGTAAAGTAAATAACTATAAATTAAAAAAATTGTATTGGTTTTTATTCCGCTGAATATTAATATTTGACCGTGTCTAAATGTACTTGATTTTTTTTCCTTTAAATAACTTAAGGCTGTGACACATTTTGGAATTTTTTTTTTATACTGTGTTTTGGAAATTGGGCTTTCCACTACTATAAATTGTTATGGAATCACTAACATTCCATACCGCGGCGTATGGAATATTTTCGACGAATCAGAACCGCTTATTAACGCGACATATAAAGTATCTTGATTCAGTTACTATGGTTACGTCTGTTTGTTTTAATTTGATTTATTTGAGTTTGACGTTTTCAACAGTTTTATATTTGTATTTTTGTATAATTTCCAAAACCTTTTTATAGAAAGTATATTCTACAACATGTAACGGAATGGCCTATCCCACGCTCGCAAACTTTTTGCTCCCGCGGAATATGTGCCATTTCATTACTTGTTGTAGAATATACTATTTCGAGGCAATACGACATTCTAAAAATCTATTTGAAATAGTAGAACATATAACATAATTGATCCGAGAATACTTGTTAAAGATTAGAAGTCCCAATCATTATTCTTAAAATACTTGAAGATAGACAAACTATCGATTCAAAGACCGAAAATCTGTATCTGCAAATATCTTAAGAATAATAATTGGGACTTCTAATTTATCCCAAACATTCTCGAAACTTTATATTTTCGAACGTTATATTGCCTCGGAAAAAATAAGTCACAGTTCTATGTTATTTAAATGGGAAAAATCAAATACATTTAGGCACAGTTAAATATTAATATTACGCGGAATAAAGATCAGAACAATTTTTTTGTATTTATTTGGAACCATTTTAGGGGGCGATCCAGTTAAAATTCGATTGAACCCCTTTTAAGTTCCATCCTAATAACTACCTATTATATATGAAATAAATAAAAAGTATATGTCATGTTTCGGAAACTGTTTGAAAATACTGATTTTTCAGCTTTGATTGCAAATTTTTCAACTTTTCAAATATTTTAAATTTGGTAACATGTATTTTTTCATTATAATTTTCTTTTCGAGAACTCTGACCGATTTCTATCATCGTGCACACAGGCTTTAAACAAAAATATTTTGAAATGTTTTTATTGCTTTCGTTCTCCCTAACCCCCAAAATAAGAAACTGATTAAAAATAATTAAGTTTTCTCACCTTGGCGAGCTCAGCAGCCTGAGCGAAAAAGTTAGCGCTCTCCACATCTCCATACTTCGTCAAATTAGGCGCGATGTCCTCCAGCCTGTCCCGGATCTCGTTGAGGTTGTCGTAGGGCAGCTTGACCCCTACGATCTCTGACAACGCGCGAATGATCTTCCAGTCTTCGCGCGCCAGACCTGGTGGAGTCACGGCGACGAGGGTTTGCTGGGCGCGGCCCTCGGTGTTCACGTATGTGGCTTGCTTCTCGGTGTAGGCGGCGCCCGGCAGGACGCAGTCTGCGATGGAGGCGCCCAGGTCACCGTGCGAACCTACAAAGATATTTAATAATTGTAGAAATCTGATATATCCAAAACATAAGCTCATGTAATTTTAATTTTTAAATGGTACAAAATATAGACAAAAGTTTCAAATAAAAATTCCTGTTCCAGCTCGTAACTTGGCCATCAAAATGCTAAATATGAAATTTCAAAGTGATACCGTCATTAGTTTAAGAGTATTTGTTACAAACACGCATACAGACGCCATCGTGAAAATATTGACCGTATTCTAGGGAGTCCAAACCCTGCTTAACATAATCGTCATGTTTGACATAACACGTAACACGTGTGTGTAAGGGCATTTATGTTGGCTATTTTTAATCAATTTCTTCGTGCCGTGCTTCTAATCTCAGCCAATTACGCAAAAATTTCACAAATATAAAAATTGCCAAAATTGCTTAATTATCAAACGATTTAATAATATTTTTTATTATACCTGCATCATAATCCGTGTTTAAAACACGCTACAGCGTTCATAAACACAAGAATAAAACACGCCGTGCTTTAAAGGTTGCTAAGCAACAACAATAGTATATTGTGTCATTAGGAGTAAATGTGATACTTTGGGTGCTGAGCATGTAAGTTTGAACGACGAGCGAAGCGAGTCGAACAATTACATGCGAAGCACCCAAAGACACATTTACTCCGAATAACACATGCTATTTTTTCTTCAAACATAGAAAATAAAATTATAAATATTATAAAATGCTCAAAACTTCAAAAAATATTCTGTCTTATCTAGCATTTCAAGTTGCCGTAGAATATGCTGTTTTGTTATTTTTGTTTATTTGTTTCATTTTTAACTGTCAAATTATTGAATTACAACCTAACTATTTTTCATAATATTTTACTTTGTCCGCCGCCGGCGTAAATGTGTTGCCAAGGATACACTTTTACGCTGGCGGCGACAATATTGAACTTCTGCTTGTTGAATACAAATACATAACAACGTACTTTTATGACGTTTGAAGAAAAAAATATTTACTATTAATATCTGTCAAAACTGTAAACGTAAACAACAAATGCTAACCAGTCTCCATGTAAACGATATACGTCAAAAGTCACACGCGCAAAATCAAAATGTTGCTTTCCAGTTTTTTCCAGAGTATAATGCAGGTATAATAAAAAATAGCGTATGACACACGTGTATAAGTGCTTTTAAAGCACTAGCGACGTTAAAAGCACTCCACTTCGCGAAGTGCTCTTAAACTCGTCGTACGTGCTTTAAAAGCTTACTTATATACTTGTATCATAATATACTATTGTAACACGAAATATTTTTATCTCTCACATACATCACGTGTAGAATTGTATTGTTACTAAGCAATATTTTAAAAGGATTTGATTCACAATATCGTTTTTACCTCCCGCCACATTCTGTAAGGGACGTATAGAAATCATGCTAGAATACGATTTTAATAGTTTCGCGATGATGTCTGTGTGGATCTCTGGAGTTACGGTTTCTCAAAAACTACTAAACTGAAAATTTTTATAATTTGTATATATCAATTGTATCCCCTTTGGAAGAGCGGATTAGTTGTTGGTGATAATCCAATAACCGGAAATGCTAGTTTACTTGAAGCCCTCTCTAGTTATTTAAAAATATCTCAGTAAATTATGGTTTAATGAAAATTTTGTTATTAAAATAATGTTTCAAATATTATTATCTACAATTATTGGTTGAAACATTTTCCTCTTACTGTCACCATTTACGTATTACAACACGTTAAAGAAAAATTATATTTTGATATTCTTGTTTAAATCTGCTAACCTGTTTTTTGAAAAAAAAAAAAAAACCGTTGAAATATGTCATTTTTACCTCCCGCCTACCTCTAGGTAAGGGAGGTATTGTTTTTTGTCAAAAAATTGGGTAGTGAGTTTTCAATGAATAAGCACGTTTTAGGATCCCTATAATACGATTTTTCTATTTTCGCGATGATGTCTGTATGTATGTATGTATGTGTGTGTGTAGTCTGTGGCAATTTTTTCGTCTCGCATAACTCAAATACTATAATAAAAAAATACAAATTTGTGAATTATTGCTTCTTATATTTAAATGAAGAGCTGATTAGATTTTGGATAAAATTGGTTAACCGGAAGTAGCAGTTTACTTGAAGCCCTTAACAGTTTTTCGTGAAAAACACGGTTAAATTTCCTTTTTCAACAATTTATGTTATTTTGAAAGTTGAAGAATATTTAATTCTACATTAGTTTTGATTACACTAATTTTAATAATTTTCATTATATTTAGAGATAATAAAATATAAAGAAATTAGATTTAACAAATCTTGCATTCCTAGTACACCATGGAAAATTTTCAATTTTTTACGAAATGTGACACATGTCATTGTGAAGCTGTTTTCTTAATGAAATATATGTCAAAAAATTAAATAAATATACGAAAGAAAATTAAAATTCTCAAATATAAATAGAAAATAAACAAATAAGAAGGTATGTTTCTGTATCATCAAATACTATTTTATACCGTTTAAGAGTAGTATTGGGCGGGAGGTTATGTGCTGGCCACATCAGATTTTTTCATTCACGATAACTCAAAATAAAATGAAATTTCATACGAGCTGATTAGATTTTGATAGCAATCTATCAACCGGAAGTGACAATTTATTTGAAACCACCAGGTTATTTGGACTTATCTTAGAGTAGGTATATAATTTAGTAAATTTTGTTATACAAGTATTGGTTACAATTTTTATTTAAAATGTTTCTCTCTATTTGGAACCGTTTAAAAGTTCCTTAAACTTAATTAATCATTCGTTTATTTCTCTCTGTATTTAAGCATTTTTAAATTGAAAATAAATAATCTTCTACTAAATAATTAACAAAATAATGTTCAATTTACTTACCCAAGTACACAACAAAGCAATCCTGAGGCAAATCATCCCTCGTAATCGCTTCATCCGCCCCCAACAAAAACACCACCCTGGGCTGCTCCTCCCTAACCTTCTCCACTCCGGGGGTGTAGCCCAGATCCAGAGCGGCGACCTGACTAGCAACCCGGTGCAGGATATTCAGCACCTTGCTGTCTTGTCCGGAGGCGGTCTGCAGGGTACGAGCGAGGGACTGCACGGTGGAGAGGATACCGGCGCCGTCCTCACGGGCCAGGGCGTCTGATCCCAGGATGATCAGAGGACGCTTCGCGGCTTTCAGATGAGCGGAGAACTCGTGGCTGCCGTCTGCGAGGGAGGTGATTACGTCGGGGGTGACCCCCAGGTGGGTGTAGGGGTAGGATAGGTCTACTTGAGGGCCGATCACAGCCACCTGGAAGAAGACAGTACTTTACAATATTTACAAACCACTGAAATATATTAATTCTGGAAAGCGCACATG
Source organism: Poecilus cupreus (assembly GCA_963942605.1). Classification (NCBI taxonomy): domain Eukaryota; kingdom Metazoa; phylum Arthropoda; class Insecta; order Coleoptera; family Carabidae; genus Poecilus; species Poecilus cupreus. The sequence continues at coordinate 18,389,835 of OZ012722.1, read as the reverse complement.
TCTTCATTTAACACTTGCTTATTCATCTGAGGGATTAAAGGCACTTCAGCCCCTTGGTATAACACTATTTTTTGCTCTTCCAACCCTCGTTTCAGCAAAACATTTTAAATAATGATAAATTTTAAAGGATTTAAAATACATATTCATACAAATGGATGGCTTTGATAACCGCGATATCACTATTTTAGTAATCTGTGCATTTGGTGTATATTTTGAGTGACGTTTCAGTATAGATAATTTAAAGAAGCCACATTTGAAATAATGCCAATAAAATCTAGAAAAATATACAAAAACAATTCGAAACTTTCAGCAAGTGGTGCGACAATAAAGAAGTTCAAAAATACCGATAAATTCTATGAAAAGTATAAAAACAATTCAAAAACAATTCGAAGCTTTCAGCTAGGGTTTGCAACAACAAAAAAATTATTATTTGAGCGCAATATTCGATGTTGAAGGCAATGTTGGTGGTCAAAAATAATACTGATATAAACAAGTATACAAAATTAAAAACTTTTGTAAAAAAAAAAAAATGGTGACTACCTAAACGGTCACAAATACAGCAGTACAAGTTGATTAATTCTTAAGAGAGAAAAAAGAAATTTTTAATGGTCAAAGTTAGTAATTTAGTAAAAACATGTATTTTTTTACTTGGTGCCGTCGTTCCTCTTTTTTCAATTTAATGTTTTCAGGATTAAAAGTGACATTTCAATCCACGAAAAGGAAGAATATATTAGGACATTTCAGCCCAGAAATGAAAATAGTTTGTTTTTCTTTTTTTACTAATTCGCTATTATAGATACGAAGTAAAAGAACAGCTCCAACAATATATGATAGGAATATCATACATGCATTTATTTTAATGAAATTAGATCAACGTTTTACTTTTATAACTATTTGTCGGAAATAGTTATTTGTGTATCTAGAGCAGAAAGTAGTCTATTGCCGATTGTGCATTGATGGTCGAGGCGCAGCCGAGAAACATCATAAAATGATGGATAGTGACGAATGTGAAATGGAATCACACATCAAAGAAGCTGCGAAGAATGTAATATTAAATCTATTACCTGAAAAGTCGAAGAATAGGTATGTTAAGGAATATGCCTTGTTCAAACTAACTTGTCAATAAAATTAAACTTGCTGTTATTATAAGATACTATTGTTAAATATTACCTACTATTATCATGAAATGTTTTCTTTGAAAATTAAAATTTTCCATAACAACTGTCCATTTTTCTATTCTAACACAGACAAGTAATGGAATGGCACATATTCCACGCGAGCAAAAAGTTTGTAATCCGAGCTGAAGGCGAGGACTACGGTTTGGGATATGCTATTCCGTTACACGTTGTAGACTATACTTTCTATAACAAGATTTTGGAAATATACAAAAAATATAAATATAAACGTCAAACTCAAATAAATCAAATTAAAACAAACAGACGTAACCATAGTAACTGATCAAGATACTTCATATATCGTGCTAATATGCGGCTCTGATTCGTCGAAAATATTCCATACGCCGCGTATGGAATGTTAGTGATTCCATAACAATTAGAAGTTGTGGAATGTCCAGTTTCCAAAACAGTGTTATAGAAAAAAATATTTTATCAAACACCTCTCAATAAATGGTCTATAACTATGGCGATTTTAAACAAGGAAACTGACAGATTATCCACTAGTGGGTATAATTTTGAGAAAAGCCACTAGTGAGTATTTTTTTATTTATAACATTAATAACAACACACAACACCAATAATTACTTCGATTGACATATTAATTTTAAAAATTTAAAGCATATTTATTAAGAGATGTTGGATAAAACGTTATACTTCACACGTGAGCAAAGTGGAATTATCTACTCGATAAAATTATCTCACTCAGCCTTCGGCTTCGTGAGCTAAAATTTCTCTCGTGGGTAATTCCTTATTTTGCCCACTTGTAAAGTAAATAACTATTGTATAATTCGAGCGCAATATTCGTGTTTGAGCGACAAAACATAATTTTGAGCTCCTACAAATAACTATTACAAATCGAACGAAGAATGCTTTAACTCAACAACAGCAATAATATTCTTGTTCCTTATAACAACCTAAATTAATCGATTATAAGCAACAATAAAATATTTAAACTAAAATATAAAAAAATCCACTTACATCAGCTTCCTTGTGAATATACGACTTCCTGATCCTAGCATTCAACAGCGGCGCCTCATACCTCGGATTCGTTCCAATCAACAAAATCAAATCCGCATCTTCAATACCCATAATCTTATCATTCAACAAATAACTCGACCTCAAATCCGTTCCAGATCCAGCCATCGGAAACACATGCTCCGTGCACGTAACCTCACTTCCAAGCCTATTCACCAAATCCTTCAACGCTACCAGGGCCTCCGCATCCGCTAAGCCCCCAGCCACCGCCGCCACGGAGCTCCCGGCGTTCTTCAGAGCCTTCCCCACTGAAATCAGCGCGTTTTCCCAATCGACATTCACCAACTCCCCCTTGCATTTCAGCATCGGAGAGACAAGTCGCTGCCGCTTCAGGCCATCGTAGGCGAAGCGGGATTTGTCTGAGAGCCACTCCTCGTTGATTTCGTCGTTGGCCCGGGGCAGCACCCGGAGGACCTCGCCTGTGCGTGTGGTTACGACGATGTTGCTGCCGATCGCGTCGAGGACGTCGATGGAGTCGATTTTGCGGGTTTCCCAGGGGCGGGCGGTGAAACTGTAGGGTTTGCTGGTTAGGGCGCCAACCGGGCAGAGGTCGATTATGTTGCCGGAGAGCTCGGAGAGTAACATCTTTTCTACGTAGGTTCCGACCTATTAAAATACAGAAAGATTAATAATTGTTCTAGACAAAATCATAAAAAGTATGATAAGCTAACAGTTTGCGACCACAATATCATATTATGGTGGATGGAATGCTACCAAAATCTAATCAGCTTGTAATTTGAACATACAAGCTCTAAATATGAAATTTGAAATAGTATATTGAACAACTAGTGTTACAATGACCTTTTTTTGTAATACGAGTATAGTTTGCGTAAACGAGCCGCAGGCGAATTACGCAAAATACGAGTTGCACAAAATTCAATTTTGTAGCATTGTTTTTGAGAAAAACAGTGTCACAAAATTGACTTTGTGTACGTGAAATAGGAAAATAATATTGTAAATAGAATCTGATGTGTCCACCACAAAACTTACTGGAACTTTTAATATCTAATGTCCGATTGTTCAACGTTAGTTAAATTTTAAACTTGGTTTAAATAAATAAAAACGTATCTATTTTTTAACATAAATGCCAATTACTCCATATGACATAATAGCTTCGATTTGCTTTTATTTATTTAAACAAAGTTTAAAATTTAACTAACTTTGGTGTAACCGGGCATAAATAGTACAAAATAGAAAAAATCTGTTGTGGGCACCACAACACCTCCCGCCATAGATTTTTTTTATCGAACAATGCAGAAACACTGACTACCACTATCAAGAAACGCTCATCCCTTCAAAAAAATTGAGTTATCAATTATGACACATGTTAAAAAATTACATTTTTTCCATTTTTCAACCGTTGTTTTGTTTTTATCAAAAATCAGAGGTTTGCAAAAACAAAAATGTCAAAATATAATTTTTCTTTAACGTGTTGCAATTCGTAAATGGTGACAGTAAGATAAAAATGTTTCAAACCATAATTGTAGATAATAATATTTGAAACATGATTCTAATAACAAAAATTTCATTAAACCATAATTTACTGACATATTTCAAAATAACTTGATAGGGCTTCAAGTAAACTATCACTTCCGGTTACTGGATTATCACCAAAAACTAATCAGCTCTTCCAAAGGGGATACAATTGATAAATAGAAAATATCAAAATTTTCTGTTTAATAGTTTTTGAGAAACCGTAACACAGTCTGACAGACAGACACACACACAGTCACCATTGCGAAACTATTGAATTCGTATTCTAGGTACTCTAAAACGTGCTTATCCACTGAAAACTCACTACCGAATTTTTGACATGATTTCTTACCTCCCTTACAGGATGTGGCAGGAGGTAAAAAATTGGTATTTGATATTTACTTAAATTTTTTTTCTCAATTTGTTTATAAATCAGAATTCGGTTTAATAAAACAGTTAAAAAAATTGGTATATAGAAGACACAAATTTAAAAATTATAAAAAATTAGCCTCGGTTTTAACACTGTGCAATGTTCTAATAGTATATTATTCTACGAGCGTATTATGATAGTTATTATTAATTCGGATGAAGTTTACGGCACGAGCCGCAGGCGAGGGCCCGTAATCATCCGAATTAATAATAACCATAATACGCGAGTTGAATACTATACTTTATCCACGACCATTAAACCGGAACCGGAAGTTAAACTATTGATTGTACTATAATTTGGCAGTTTCTAAAATGCCCGGTGGTGTACAAACTTCATTATTTTCATCACTAGTATTCATATTTCACACAAAAACGATAGTAAACTGTTCCACTACTTACAAAACGTTTGACAAGTTGAAAAGGCAACAAGCATGAAGTTGGCTCTTTTATCGAAGGGCATGAAGTGAGAGTCACTTGACCATGATTTTTGTCAACAATCCTCTGTTTTTATAATTCTATATTAAAAATGTATGAAAATTGATAAGTTCACGAGTTTTTCTTTGATTGTACAGATATATAAATTATAAATAATATAATGTATTGTGTCAAACGTCAAACGTCATTCAGTAGTTGTTTTAAATTTCGCTAGATGGCAATCTGTAATGTTTCATTATTCAACATTAGCGATGCGTTGTTATAGCAACTGCGATCTGATTGGCTAACAGCAATTGAATAATGGGCTCATTATTCAATAGTCTTCATTATTCAACACTTTTTAATAATGAACCATATTATGTAACTAAAAGTACACTTATAATGAATATGTTATTTAATGGTCGTGGATAAAATTATTTTATATAGAAATGCTTTGAATAGAAGTTACAGAGACATTTCTTACACCACTTGTATTTGTTTTTTATAAAACAAACTTAAAAAAAAGTTGTTTTTTTACAAATAATAAAAATTTAGATCATTTCAGTCACATATTATACAATATTTCTTAAAACAAAAGCAAAAGACAGACAGACAGACACACACAGACATCATCGCGAAACTATTAAAATCGTATTCTAGGGACTCTAAAACGTGCTCATCCAATTAAAACTCACTAACGAATTTTTAGCATGATTCCTATACCTCCCTTACAGGCGGGAGGTAAAAAGTTTCAAATAAAAAAACCAACACGAAATAGATTCATAAGAAAATCGTTTTCACAAAACTAACAATAAAAAAAATAAAATTAATTTCTTGTAATAATTATAGTTTTAATTGAAGTGTTATTCATAAAACTAGTTTATTTTTTATTTCAACTGTTGTAAATGAATTAAAATAAAACACGTTAAACTTAAAATTGAATAACAGCTGTTTTTTTATGAAGATGGTACGCGGCCTAACTGCTTTGGATGATTGTGTATTTATGTGAACAAAACAAACGACCATGATCTTTAGTAAGATTCGAACCTACGTTCTCTGGTGTGCTATGTTAGTGACAAGCCACTGCACCACAGAGATCGTCATCAGCAGTTTTAAATAGTGTTGTGTAATAAGGGAAAAAAATAATTATATATACCTGCATATCAGATCCACGGCCAGTCGTTCCGAAATCATCAACTCCAGCAACATCAGACGCAAACCGAATACAACGCGTGCAGTGAATACACCTAGTCATGATGGTCTTAATAAGGGGCCCAATATCCTTATCTTCTACAGCCCTCTTCCCAGAGAACTGAATATCTGTAAACCTAGACTTATCCGACCCGAAAGCCATGGACTGGTCCTGCAGGTCACACTCGCCACCCTGGTCACAAATCGGGCAATCGAGAGGGTGGTTCACCAACAAGAACTCCATGACACCCTCGCGGGCCTTCCTCGTCATCTCGGAGTTTGTTTTGATTCTCCAGCCCTTCATGACGGGCATCGCGCAAGCAGCGACTGGTTTTGGGGCCTTTTCAACTTCAACTAAACACATTCGGCAGTTGCCAGCGACTGCCAGACGCTCGTGGTAGCAGAAACGAGGGATTTCAACCCCGACCATGGCAGCCGCTTGGAGGACTGTCGTTCCTGGAAGGACCATCACTGGTTTGTCGTCGACGAAAACTTCGATTTTTTCTGGTGCGGTGGTTTGCCCTCTTGCAACCACGTTCAGGAGGTTGAACTTGGGCCCGTTGAGGGCCCTGCTCATTGTTGTACGCAGCATCTTTAACAACAACACCGAAAAATTACACTTTAATTACATAATACGAGAATATACTTTAACCTAATATTTGACTGTCCAATTATTTTATCGAATACCAAACCTCCTTATGAAAGAGACTTTTATTGGCAAAACATCAAATTTTGGAAAAAGGGAGATAAAATAATTATTACCTTCAGCACTGACTGCGTTTATTTTTCTCTATCAAGATGCCAATAACATACGGAATGCAGCAGCCATTTGACGCAACGCGTGAACTTCAATGTTGCCAACTGAAACAAAAGTCGCAGAATTTGAAAAATAAAGAAAAGAAACATGAAATCAATACATTATTTTTGGAATAATCGTTAGAATCCTTTGAAATTACTTATATTGCCGCTGAACATTACAGTATTTTATAAATGTGACAGCTAAAAAACCGCTGTACAGTTTTATTACTTATTTATTTTGTAAAGCACGCAATTTTCTCATCAGAATAAGTATGTTTTTGGCAATGTTCGCTTCACTATCGTTAATCATTCCCAACGTAATTCAATTACATGGTTAGAAATTTTTAGTTCTCTCGTCATTAAATACAAATTTACAAGCCAAGTAAACTTGGGTCTTGCGAAATAAATAGTTTTATTTAAACTATCAAATATACCAACAAACACCAGGTTTACTCATTGTAGTTTGACAGACAGATTTGCGTCTACAAAAAGCGTGATTTCCGTGCACTAGTATTATCTGCATACATTTGGGTTAGGTTAGGTTAGGTAAAATATTTTTTTTTGGTCAAATAACAATATGTTATTTACGTTATACTCGTAAAGAAAGCGAAGACGAAGAAGCAGTTATGAATTTCGAAATGAGTGTTGTAATAAGCGAACGTATCTATGACGCACATCGCACATCGATTTATTTTACCTGTACCGCATTTTTGGAAGAAAATAATCAAGTTGTCTTAATATTAATAAAAAGTAATGATAGCAACTAATTTTGTTTTGACATTTCTAACAAAAATTTTCTAAAATAAATGCGGATTGTAACAAAAATTAATCGAATTTTGACAGCTTATGAATATGAAGTTTTGATGCGATTTTGTCACCAGTAGCAAGTTGCTACGTAACAACTTCGTTAGAGAATTGGGCCGATTGTGGATCAAATTCTAGTAAACATTCAAATGTAATAGGGTATGAAATAATAGATAATTATGTAACAAGTACATAATATAGTTTTATGGACGAGGTACATAAAAGGGCGCGTCAATAAAACTATTATGTACCTCTTACATACAACATTTTATGTTCGACTGCATCGCAGATAATTTTTCTTACTTTTGAATGACATATTTGACACATAACGTTAACATGAAAAAAAAATTATAATTTCGAAGTGTACTTTTTTCTGTTTGTTTGCCGAGTTTTTAATTATTGTTTTGAGAAAATTTTCTGTCATTTCACATCTCAATCATTCTGACCTGTTGTTATGAAAGAAATCATTCAAGTAGCATCAAAATAATACTTATTATTATGTAATTAATAGCTCCAGTACTAAAAATTATGTTCCCATTTAATTATTTAACTAATAAATTAATGAAACTTAAACTGTCATTTATTTTGAAGATGGGCCTTTTTACTTTAGCCATTATGAACTTAACTAGTTCATAAAGAGAAATTTTTTGGACGCTAAACAATATATAAACAAATGAATATAATGAAGTCGAACATAATAGTATATTATGATACAAGTGTATAAGTAAGCTTTTAAAGCACGTACGACGAGTTTAAGAGCACGACGCGAAGCGGAGTGCATTTAACGTCGCTAGTGCTTTAAAAGCACTTATACACGTGTGTCATACGCTATTTTTTATTATACCTGCATCATACTCTGGAAAAAACTGGAAAGCAACATTTTGATTTTGATTCATTTCATAATTTTGCGCGTGTGACGTTTGACGTATATCGTTTACATGGAGACTGATTAGCATTTGTTATTTAAGTTTACAGTTTTGACAGATATTAATAATAAATGTTTTTGTTGTTGCTTAGCAACCTTTAAAGCACGGCGTGTTTTAATCTTGATTTTTTGAACGCTGTAGCGTGTTTTAAACACGAATTATGATACAGGTATAATAAAAAAATATTTACAATGTTAATAATGATTGTTACAGTAATGCATTTTTGGTGTGAAATGTAAAATTTGCATTTGAAAAAGTCGATGTTAACGCCACTGTAATAAAATGATCATTTTTACAATAAAATATGATATGCCAATACAACTTCTATACGGTACAAAATATACAAAAAAGTTTCAAATAAATATTGTCAATATTATTCAAAATATGTCCCAAAAACCCTGATAGGCCTTCAAGTAAACTACTACTTCCGGTTGATCGATTGTTACCAAAATCTAATCAGCTCGTAACATGGACATGTGAAATTTAAACAAGAAGTTGATAAATCTCTAAATTTTGAGTCATCGTGGAAGAAAAAATCGTCACACACGGCTTATCTGCTGAAAACTCACTACCGAAAAAATTGACCAGTCATAATTCCACTAAGTGTAGGAGTAATAGTATATTGTAGGATTTGCGGTGAAAATAAACGTTGTACAAAGTGATATATTAGATGAGAAATATTATATTTGTAATATATTTTCCAATATACATTCGCAAACATTCACTTTATATAATTAAATATCTTTTCGTTCATGCAATTGCAGAGCATCTTACAAGCACACGAATGTATAAAACAGTTACTGATTGAGTAGTATTTTAATAATTATTGACACGATTGACATCTCTAACACCTTGGAGCTAAAAGCAGTTACCATCCAACGAGTTGCTGTTTACAAATACATTTCAATCAATTTATACAAACAACAGTCCATTTTTATTACAATCCGTCCATGCTTCTTCTGTCTTCTTTGCCTTGATGCGCCTGGCCTTTCGACTCGGTAATAAAACTTCAGTATAATACAGCAGTTTGTAGCTTACGTTACTAACGAAAGCCTAAATTGAGGAATGTAATAGGAACATTTCGATATATGAAAGAAACATTCACAGTTTCGTGAAGCTATCGGATATACGAGATTAACATTTCGCCATTAATACAAATCTCTTCTACGATAGTTGACGTTATACTGAAGAGTTACTACAATTTGTGACTAATTTTATATTTATATATTTCTAAAGTCTGTCTCGCGAAAAATTCCAAAGTTATTGCTTAATACTTCTTTTGTATTTTAATACTTAACTTGTCTTCAAGCGAAACGTCTGAAATTAAATGAGACTTCGTAATACACTCATTTAGATTTCTCAATTCCTTTTGACAGCTTTAAATGTCTGTAATATTCACAAGTATTGTTTTTATCATGAGAATGAAATGATGCTGAGTGGAATGTGTCTTCTTTTGGAATCTCTGCGCGAACAGATTATAGTACAGCTGCTCCAAAAGCTATTTTTATTTTGAAGTTTGTATTTTATTCCAAAATAAATAATAATACAATTTATAAACTCACTTTTATTCGCAGCATTTTGCTTCAAAATAATTTAGGAACGCTTAAACAGTTCCAGATTCATTTTGAGGTTAGAATAATACCGGTTGTACAAACACAGTTTAAACTGTAGATTAGTTAGTTGATCGGCAGTTTAAAGTCGAATTCACAAACACACATTTGATCATTGAGCAACTGATCCAAGAATCAAACTGATTCGTGGATCAACATAAGTTCTAATTCACCAAATTAATCCATAAATCAGTAACCATGATCAACTGATTCATATATTTGTTTTGTCTCTTGACAATTTATATAATTTGTAAGTTTATTTTAAATTTATAATAAACTGTTTGGCTAATACCACAAGCTTTGTTTTTGGGTGTTTTATATTCGGTTTTAGCGCTGTACAATGTTCTAAAATTATTTTATAAAAATATACTTCAAATAAAAGTAACTTCTATCCGAAACATTTTTTTTATAAAATAATTTTACAACTGTATTCAGCGTTAAAACCGAGGCCAAAACACTTCTCTTAAAATACTCAAAAACAGAGATCGTGATATTTTTATTTGGTATTATATTTTACATGTGGATATAAGTGAAAATGTTTCTTTGTGTTTTTATCTTAACTGTAATTATTATTTAAAATAATTTGAATTATTTAAAAGCTTTTTCTTCACTATTGTTACTATCTCGTATATTTTCGAAGTGTAAGAAACATTCACATATTTTCTTATTTATATTAGATTCAAGGAATCTAACGAATCAGTTGATGACTGAATTTGATTACAGGATATGTTTGATTTTCAATGGCGAATTTGATCGAATTATGGATCAGCGTTGATTGATGAATCGGCTGTAAGTTTAACTTTGCCAACGTTTTAGATATATTTTCCTAAACGACATTTATCTAATATTACATAAACGAAAATACAGATTTGACAGTGACGATTAAAAAGTTGGGGACATCACATTAAATATATCGAAATTACATGCAAATATATAATAATTTTATCACAAATGTGCAATATGGAAAAAAGAAGAAGAGTAACTTTTCGTAAAAAAAAAAACATATACCAGAATTAAATTAAATTTAAGAGGATGCAATTGCAATTAAAGACATATTACCAGCATGCAGAATTTAGCAAAAGAATATAACTAATTTTAATATTTTGAAAAGTAAGTAAATCTAAAAAAATCGATATCTTTGTCGAAATTCCGAAAATGATCACGTCGAGATCTTGCAAAAAAAATTATTGTATCCGGGATTTTAAAATTTTGTACAGCAAATTTTTGTCAAAACATCCGCTGCTTTTTAGGATTCTCTACAATATGAATTAATTCTAGAAAATCTACATCGTCCCTTATTTTGCTTTCGTATATTCATCCATAGTGAATATTTTTTTAAGATTGTTTCTTTTTATTTTCAAAATCAGTTGTCAAGCTATTAGTTAAACAAAGTTTAACTGGCCGATATAAAATGTTTAGTAAGACTGCAGATTTACCAACTTTAAATCTTAAACTGTTGATGTACAACTAGAACATGTACTTTGTTTATTGATATGTTTGAAGCTCAAATTTTATTAAGCTGTAGTGAATTCAATTGTAGATGATTTGAAACGTACTAGCTGGTACCACGAACTCTTTTTTTGGGTGCTTTAAAAGAAGTTTTAGCCTTGGATTTAGCGCTGTTTAATGTTCTAAAATTAATTAAAACACTTCAAATAAAAGTGGTAGATAATATATTTCTGTGTGACAATTATCCGAAGCATTTTTTTTTTTTTATAAAATAATTATAGAACATTTACAGCGCTAAAGCCGAGGCAAACACTTCTTTTAAAACAGCTAAAACTGAGCTTGTGGTACTATTCACTGTCACAAAAATAGATGATTGAGCGCATAACGATTGAACAATTTGTATTATTATTAATTTCGCAAAATCTGCAACAACAAAAATAAGAGTAGCTTTTGAAAGCCACGCTGTACGAATTTGCGTACGTGGTTTTAAATAGTACGAGGTATAGGGTAGCGGTTACACAAGAGTTGATATATCGATGGCATCAAGACAACGCAAAAAGTTTGGTTAAATAATACTCGACGTTATAACAATAATAATTAAGACTTCGTTGAACTGTAAACCGTAGTACTAGTACATCTGGCTAACGGCAGAGACGACGCTAGCCTTTCTTACGCGGCCTGGGGCCCCGGCCTTTTGTCACGCACTCGTCTCGTTTTCGCCCCAGCCATCGCTATCATACTCTGACTCGCTCGCCGAGTCAGAGTCGGAGAACTCCACCGCGACGCGCCGCGCGAGAATCGACGCCACATCGTGGAGCCCGTTTCCTCGCTCGACTTCTTTCTGTTCGTTTTTCTCCACTTTCCTCAGCTTGATTCCGTCTCTGATGGCTTTTAGTAAATCGTTTCTTGGGTCGACCATCGGTAGAGGCGCAGCCTTGTTCCTGTCTTTGACTGGGGTGAGTTTAGGGGGCGAACAACCCATGATTTTCGCGTCGCCGTTGATGAGCGGCGGGCTTGTTGTCGTGGGTCCATTAGCAATGCTAACAACGCTGGAAACGTTAGTCATGGCTACTGGAGGCGGCGGCGGTAACGGTGGCGGAGGTGGCGCGTTAGTAGGCGACTCTTGCTTCGGGGGCGAAGCCCTGGGGACAGGCGGCGGCGGCGGCAGCTCGGAGATAGGCGGTTCGGGTGTCGCGGTGTGCGAGTGAGGACTGTTTGAACGTGATCCGCTTTCCCGGCGGGCTAACAGGTGCGCTGGGACGCCGTTAGGCGGCGACATGACTGTTTCGGGGGGTGGTGGAGGCGGTGGAAGCGTCTCGCGGCCCGTGGACATGCTGCGACCCCGCGTGGGGGTGTTGCTTGCAGAGGGAGTGCTGCTGTTGCTGGGTGGAGCTGGTGGTGGTTGCGTTGGACGCACCTACGATGACATCAAATTTTATTAATATAAATTTTTAAGAATGTTCTTTAAAATAAAATTTGTGTTACTTTCTAAAACTAAACTAAAATACTTCTAAAATTAGAAAACAGCTCTAAGAAAAATACAAATACAATGAGGATGCTTCTAATTAAAAAATGAAAGAACTAGAGCTTAAATACTATAAACATATCATTACCCCTTGTACCCAATCCTGGGGGTGGCAGCTCTGTAATTACACATATCGGTTATTACCAACCATCAAATTACGACACCCACACATGTACATGAATGAAGTATGAATCACACATAATCTTTTCGTTAAAAATTAAGAAATGATCACAGCTCAGGGTCATAAAATATTTAAAATCATAAAAAACTTCAATTACGTATAATATTTAGGGTATACATTCTGCAACTAAATTTTTTTTGAATGTTTTGTAAACTCCAAAGTAACAGTAGCAAAAAATAAACGAGTGGGTGATGATGTTTTATTTTTCACTCAAAATAACTTCTATAGAAACATTAAAAATTTTTGTTTGTTACGTAGACAGAAACATGACTTCAATGTAGGTACGGGAGGTATTGTTTACTTAAAGATTTATCAGGTTTTTTGAATATATCTCAGTATACATATAATTGATTTAGGGTAAATTTTAATATATTACAAAAGATGTGGAATAATCGGGCCTATTCTCTAAATAGTTGCTTCTGTAACAACTTGGTAATTACAACAAAAATTAATCGTTTTTTGACAGCTAATGAAATATTCCCCATTTAGGTCAACCACACGGGTTGAAGATAGCGCAAGATGAACATGACTTTTTTGAAACAATATATTATTATTATAATAAATGAAACATAATGTTTTATACCTACATTTGTAGATAAAAGTCCAAAGTTTTGTAATAAATTTTAAAAAGCTATTTTGTTTACAAATTATTCATGAACATAATTTTCAAAGTAGTAAAATATATGTCACACATTCCCATGAACGACTACAGTAATGCAAATAATTTGTATATTTAATAAATATGATCGTCTATAACATACTAAGATTATTTTTCATATGAATTTAAATTTTTTGAGAAACAAATAAAAATATACGAAAAAGTTCTGAATTTTTGACCAACTAGACTTCAAAGAATATTTTTTTATAGTTTAATGTTTCAGTTATCCTTTTCATCCACATATACAAATACTAGAATGTTCAAAGACCTTACTGTAATAATTGTTTTGTTTTTCGATAAGAATAATTGTAGGAAATAATTTATTCAAATTTGAATTTGCAAAACAAAATTCATGGGAGTGAACGAACCCAACGAATATTTTTACTTCATCTGACATTGCAATGTACAAGTCACTGTATTAAATCCATGAAATTTTAACGGATGGAGGTTGTTGGACCATAAAGAACATGAAAATAAATGAAGAACACAGAAATTAATACAGAAATTGCTGTTTAAAAAAAAAAAAGGATTCGTTCTTTCGACGCGTATGTTTGACCTTAAACATGAAGTTTTGATGCGATTGTGTCACCATTAACAAGTTGCTACGTAACAACTTCGTTAGATAATTGGGACGAATATTATTTATAATTTTTACTTGAAACTTTTTTCTCTATTTTGCACCCCTTAAAAATGACATGTGCGGAAGGTTTTTTGTTTCAATTTTACGGCTACCGTTTTCTTAAAAATAATTTTCAGAACGCATTTAATTAAATTTGTTTAATTTAAAAAATTGGCCTATTTAAGATTGCAATCTTTATAAACAAGATTACATATCCCTAAGTTGAATTTGTTGAACACGATTTTGTTAGTGAATTTGCGAAGCAACTTACAGTTTTTCATTTAGAACAGAATTTCCTATTTTGAATAAATATAATTGCAGATTAATATCATATTTAAAACTCTCTGCATCCATCTTATAGTAATATTTTATGAACACAAATAAATCAATTTAACTGACAATCTAGACAAATTTCATTGTTGCCACAGTTGTCGTTTTCCAGTCAAGTTGTGATTGATTGAATTAAGAAATTTAGATTTAGAATATTTTAAATCTTTAAATTTGTAAACTCAGCATAAACCGGTAAAACTATTATTATGTATTTTATATTATTTTAAATTAAATTTCTAAAGCTGAATTTGTAAATGAATTACGGTATCTAATCAAGTGAAATGAATAATAATTATATGATGAAGAAAGGAACTGACCTTGTTGGTGGGTACCCGGGTAGGAGTGCTACTCTGGTACAGACTCTCCGAGGACATGGGGCCCTGGCCGTACATGTTCTGCTGCTGGTAGATGCTTTCCTCGTAGCCCATCTGGCTGGGCGGGTGGTACGGCTGTTCAGCGGGCGACGCCGGCTGGTGCGGGCTGTATGGTCCATCCACAGCTTCCGCCTGCAACAACATCAAATTCAATTAGTAAACGTATCAAACAAATCTTTCCCAGTAGATTACAGCTATACAGTGTTTTAATTTCGAGTATCACCATCGGGATCTCGAGAACTATAAGAGCTACGATTTAAATTAAATTAGAGAAAAGTTGCCACACTTAACAGGACAATATAATGATGGTTTTGTTTTCCCGAAACAATGAATAGGCCATCTAATATGGACAAAATAGATATGTATGTAACAAATACATAATTTAGAGCACGAATATACAATAAGTGTGTTTTTCTGTTGTTTGGTTACCAAGTTGTTTATTATTTTTACTTTATCCACATAAAGTCATTTTATGGGTGCTAAACAATATTATAAACTGATTATAATACTGTTGAACATAATAGTTATTTAAAGAAATAAAGACTTTTGGATATATTTTGTTCTGTAGAAATAAATTTATATAAAAAAAAAATGCATTCAAAAGTCTTCTTGTTTCATTATTATGAGTTCTGAAAGTTTTATTCCACTTATTAATAGTTCTTTGTTCAACTAGGCACCAAAATACCAAATTTACAACAGAGGCTGCTATATTGCATGCTACCAAAGCTGTAAATCTGTATTTGATGCCGTGTTGAACATATTATTTTTTTTTTTACCGATTTGAAATTCATATTAATGTAGTGATTATTTTTATTCATATTTTTAAGGTGTGTTTGTTGAACGGTTGCTATGCATTTGTACGGTTACTATGCGATTGTTGATCGGTTGCTATAAAATAATTTTATTTTCTGAGCAGTACAAGTGACATTTTACTGACTGTTAGCTGTCAAAAGATCGCACTTTTAATGTCAATCGACAAAAAAATGTATGAAAATAAAAAAAACAACGATAGTTATTTGTTTAACTAAGCACCAAAATAGCAGATTTACAGCCCAGGCCGCCGTTTTATAATTGAATGCTGCCTAGTCTGTAAATCTGTCTTTGGTACCGAGTTGAAAACAATTTTTTTTTTGCCGATTTGAAATTAATAATATTTAATGATTATTTTATATACATATTTTGAAGGTTATAGTTGTCAAATTATGTTGCCATGCGTTTGTTGAACGGTTGCTATAATTTGTACAGTTACTATGCGTTTGTTTATAGCCTAGGCATAAAAGTGACGATTTACAAACTGTTAGCACTCCGCAAAGTGTCAACTTTTAATGTTAATCGACAAAAAAAAATGTATGAAAATAAAAAAAACAACTATAAGTTTATTGTCCATATCTACTGACCTAT
This sequence comes from Poecilus cupreus, assembly GCA_963942605.1. Taxonomy (NCBI): domain Eukaryota; kingdom Metazoa; phylum Arthropoda; class Insecta; order Coleoptera; family Carabidae; genus Poecilus; species Poecilus cupreus. The sequence continues at coordinate 18,373,443 of OZ012722.1, read as the reverse complement.
ACATTCTCAATGATGAGCCTTGAAATTAAAACATCCTCTACAGAATAGAATTTAAACAAAATTTTAAAAGTAGGTGCGTTAAAACTGCCCTTAAATCTGCCATTGATTATTGGTAACACTTTTAACTTTCTGAATCTGCCATATATCTGTTTACTAACATTATATTTTAATTCAGTAAATTTGTGAATGTCTTTTCCCGTGATTTCGTTGATTTGTCCACGCACCTGATAGCTTCTCCTGAGTTCAATGGAGTTAGGCCTTGGCGGTCTCGGGTCCTGCAGCGTTACCCCCAGGTAGCCATCCTGCTCGAGCTGCGGCGGGTGCTGCAGTTGCGGAGCGCGGTACAGGATGTTCTGCGGCATGATGTGCTCGCCGTGTCCCACGGCCAGCTGTCGCTGCCGCTCTCGCGTGTTGTGGGGTTGACGGACGCGCTTCTTATGACGTCCTCCTTGTCCGCCTTCTGTGCGCGGACGATGGGGCTGGAAAGAAATATTTTATTAATATATAAGTTACGCAACTTTTAAACAGTACTAAGTTATAGCCAACATACATAATATCACGCTATATCCCACTCAGTGAGGTAGCACGAACCCAGAAACACAATCAAACAACAATCAATCTCTTCCAAACATTCCTCCATTTTCACATCGTCCACATTCATACATGTTCGTTTATTCTGCACATTCGGAAGATACTTTTAATAAATATCTAGATACTTTTCTAAGATACTTATATAAATTTGTTAAAGATACCTAAGTATCTAGATACTTTTTATTCTAAGTATCTTAAGATACAAATATTTAAAGTATCTAATATAAATATTTAAGATACTTTTAAATATTTTAGATACTTTGAGATGTTTTAGATACTTTTAAATATCTTAAATACTTTAAAATATCTTAGTTAGATACTTTTAAATATTTATACTAATTGTAAGCTTAAACATAAAAAAATATATCAGATATTTCAAAATATTTCACTGGTACATACCTTAAATATTTGCAAATAACATACTTTTTTTTTAATAAGATACTTTTTAAGACAAAATATACTTTTTTAAGATAAAAGATACTTTATAAGATGAAAGATACTTTTTTAAGATATAAGATATTTTTTAAAATAAAAGATACATTTTACATAAAATGATACTTTTAGTATCTTACTGGCAGATTCATGAAAAGAATTAACGCTAATTCCATTTTTTTCAACCTCTGTAACTTTATTTCTAAATTAATTAAATTAACAAAATGTGTCAAATTTTATGTTAACCTATCGTAACTACAACCTTAGTTAACATAAATATGTTTTGAGGATGGTAACTGAAGTTACGACTAATAATAAAAATAGGATTAGCGCTAATTCTTTTGATGAATCTGCCTGTTAGATACTGTCGAATATCTTTTTATGTAAGATACTCGCAGCTCTGGTTCACGGAACAAACCATCAAGCATACCTTCAATCTCACCCGCACATATTAGTTTCACATAGAGTAATTTTGCAGATTCTACATTTTTATTTTGAATGAAACAGTTTTTGATTCTGAGATTTGCAACAGCAAATTTTGATTTCAAAAAGAATGCACAAAGTTCGTATATAATTGTTGGGATATGCAATTGCAAACATCAATTACAAAATGGAATAATTCTAAGAAAGTAATAACATATTCCATATTCCTAAATATTAACGAAAACAATTAGAATTATAAAATATTTTTGTTCAGTTGGCACAAATATTAAAATAATTCAAATGTTTTAAAAATTAGAAAGTACTGCTGCATAATCAATTCTTAATTCGCCCATCTGATTAACAAACGGATATTAATAAATAAAAGATTCATCATTCCAATTATACAACCTCACATTCCACACCGCACCTAAATGACTCAACTCAACCCGCCAACAATTATAATTCTTGCATACCTTCTTTCCTCGGTCATGCATCATCCTCTCCGTGTCTTTGAGCATCTCCTGTCTCCAGAGATCGAAGAAGTAGTTGGGATCCGTGTAGAACTTCAAGCCATCCTTGCCGTCTTCCCGGTAGCAGTTGAGTTTGTCCAGGGGCGGGGGCTTGTCGCACAGTTTGTAGGTTTCTAGCATCGCGGTCGGCATGGTGGCGCGCGAGAAGATTTGTTGGTCGAAGACGACAGCGCTTTTGAAAGCCTTCCGCATGTGGATGTCTTGTAAAGAGACTTCTTCTACGGTGCTGTCCAGCTGGGTCACCTACAGCGGCAGAAATTAGGTTGAGATTATATTTTGTAGATGGTATTTCTATAATTATAAATATAATCATTATGTCTACTTAGAGTAAAAAGTTACGAAGTAAATATTTTTATCCAACACCTCTCAATAAATGCTCTATTACTATGGCGATTTTAAACAAGCAAAGTAACAGATTATCCACTAGTGGGTATAATTTTGAGAAAAGCCACTAGTGAGTATTTTTTTATTTATAACAATAATAATAACACACAACACCTTGGTAACCACTTCGATTGACATTTTAATTTAAAAATTTAAAGCATATGTCACTGTCAAATAATATTTCTTTAATAAATTTTTCAATTATTAAGAAGTGTTGGATAAAACGTTATACTTCACACGTGGGCAAAGTGGAATTGCCCACTCGATAAAATTATCTCACTCAGCCTTCGGCTTCGTGAGCTAAAATTTCTCTCGTGGATAATTCCTTACTTTGCCCACTTGTAAAGTAAATAACTATTTTCTACGGCCACTTATAAATCTGCTCATTGTATGTTTGTTGTTGCTAGGGCAATGAGGTACATTGCAAGCATCGTGCGAAATGAATTTGTTTTGTATTTCAGTACAGGAGTACAGATCATTTCATTTTAGTACAGGTGCCATTGCTAGGCTACTTATTTAGAATTGTCAAATATTGGAATGATGAAAGCAGGACTAATTTATTAAAATTAAATTAATAAGGGAATAATATTGTGGTCGTAGAAAAAATACAGTGTATAACTCGCATGGAATGTCCATTTCATACTCGTATGATTTACAGCATTCGCCGAAACTTTCATACTCACAGGAAATAAGTACCATTCACGAGTACCATTCCATGCTTGTTGTACAATATACTAATTATCTACGATCATTGTTAAAAGTGCTCTTTTAACGGTTGCTTAGTAAGTTAAAAGTGTCACTTTCTAACACTTTTAAAACGTTGCTAACGATTTGTATCAATAAATCAATAAATATAACCCTACATATCAAAATATCATTCTACATTTTTTCGTATTTACTGATACAGTAGGAAGATCGTAGATAAAATTTTGTATGATATACGTGTAAAAGCGATTTATTTCGTTCGTAGGGTTGTTTCACCCGGCTTCGCCTCGTTTTACAAACTTCTACACTTACTCATAAAATATCACTTTTAACACTTTTACATACCTATTTTTAGGGTGTTATTGCATTTGTTACAGACTAAATAAATTAAAAACCACGTCGCCCTTAAAAGTATAAAGCATCAATATACCGTGCATTTGCTACAAAATATAAATATATCGTGTTCTGTGTTCATCACGAGTGGTATGCGATTCAAAACTCGTGTGAAGTTATCAACATTCGTTTATAATCGCTGTCGTACCACCCCTGGAGTAAAATATACTATTTTTACAACCGGGAGAGAAACTCAGTTTCTATGATACCAAAATCATGACAGAAACAGCCAATTTACAGCGGGAGAGTGAAAAATGAAGAAAATTAAACAAATTAACTAAACAAATTTGACACTGCTAGTTTCATTAAAACCGTATTTTGGGGAACTCAAAACGGTATTATATTAATATAAAATTTTTACTCGACACAATACCTTCCTTATATTGTGCAAGAGGTAAAAATGTACATAGATTTTAGCATTTGCAATAAACATCAATTTGGAAGGGGCTAATTAGAAAAATTATCAAATTTCATTCTCAAATCAAAAGTTTCTCAAGTCGTCTAAACAGCTAACGTGGTTTCTCCTCCACTAACATCTTTAGGAGATGTAATTTGTCACAAAAACTTATCACACCGTGATCTGCTGCAACCAGAGTGCCACGCCCTAATAAATGACGAGACGATATATGTTTTTTTATTGATGCCCAGACACTTGAATTCTTAGAAACTTACAAAAATAATTAAATGCAACCAAATATTTAAACGCACTAAAAAATAATTGGGAATAACTTGTTTTTGTACATGAATAATATTTCCGTGAAACAACGTAAATTAAAATAAATTCTAGTTAATTTTATAAGTTAAATATGTTACAACGTGATATAGAGTTGTATCTTATAAACAAAGAATCAATAAATGTGTAACATAAAATATGAATATACATAGGTTAGTTTCTCGGAAAAAAGGAAATATAATCATCGTCTTACTGACTTGGAAATTCCAACATCGAATCGACACTTCAAAGAGATCTCTTGTTACTTGTACGTTTTTAGGTTAGAAAGTTAATTGTATCAAGGATAAAATTACCATTGACAAATAGACGAATAATAATTATAATTTAGAAAAGACAGTAATTAGAAACGGTCTTGAAATGAATTCAATAAAGGCTCTATTTAATATTTATGACAAATATGAAGGTTACCTAACATGCTTTAAATATTTAATACTAGTTCAAACACTTATGTTAATATTTAAAGCAAACATTGCTATCGATTAACTAAACATAGATATTTTTAACTGGATAGTAAACAGTTCTTGAGTATTTTCTTCGTGGAACATTAATTTGTCAATAAGTTGATTACTGTGTGAAAAAATAAGTTTGAACAAAACGTTGAACTAAAATCTAAATATTTTAATAAAAAATTAGTTTATTAATGTACGAGTTTTCAGAATGTACTAAAAGTCTTTAAAAATGAGTTCTTTAAGTTATATTTTAGGTTTTGCCTTTTTTTACATATTAAAATATTTTCAAAACTTATATTAAATCGAATTGATATAGGGAAATTTGTATGTGCAATGTTGTAGTTGGTAACATTGAATTGACATTTATTCAATTATTTACAAAAGTTCGTCAATTGTTTTATGAACGTTTAAAAATTTAGGGAAATGTTATCTAAAACGAACCTTCGAAAATAAAAAAATGCTTTTTCGATACACAATTGGGTTCAGCAATGATAACCCAACTAACAAAGTGCCACACCCACGCATGGGCAAATGGCGTGGTGATACATTGATATATTTAGAAAATAATAGCTCTGTGGTAACGCGTTGGCTTGCAGATCATGAGTTCGATTCCCGCCGACAAATTTTCACCACAAAATTAATTTTGTAGCTAACGTTTTCTGGATACAACATACAGAGATTTGCTCTAATTTGTCGCAATCAGAAATGAGTGAACAATAATAATTTACTGAGCACATTTGGGCCCGGTTATTCAATTTTTAGATAAATTAGTAGTTTACTATCTATTAGTTAGGTTTATTCCATTTTCTTAACAGAAAAATATTATTTTTGAGTTGTTCAGTACTATTTTATACCGCAAAAACATAGATATCGAAAGTTGAAAATTGTAATTGTTTTGAAATGTTTTTAGTTTAACTGTCATAATTCAGAAATATTCCATTCTATAATAGGTTAAGTTTCACTTCTTTTTGCGTATTTGTGTAAATATTAACTTACTTTAACCGCTAGCCTATCGATTCTAGCTTGTAACGAATTCGATCTATCATTAATTTGAGCAGCATCTCTTGCCAATTCTCCAAATAAATCTTCGGCATGTTTACTCAGAGAAGAAAGTTGTCTAACAGTATTAGCTAATGTCCCATTTGTTAATGTTTCGAGCTCGGATGGTAATGGAAAGTCTTCGGGAATTGTGCCTCTTGCTACATGGACAGGTTCCACTACTCTCTTTGGTAATGGCATTTTGGATTGATTTTTGTGCGATCAGAGTATCATACAGTAATCTGAAATGAAAATAAGACATTCTTTTGATAATTAAAATACTTATTTAGGTTAACTTTATGTTTATACAGTATTTATGAGTACATGAGTTGTGAAAGTTTGTCTAATCTTTAAAAATAAAGTTGTGTCATTGGGAAGTAGATAATAATTGCTATGACGAATATAAAACGTTTTTAATTGCGCCATTTGTCTTTAAAACAATTGAAGATCGTTTGACAGCGAAAAACAAAACAATCATTGACAGTAATATTTTCCTTGCATTTAAGTGTACCAATTATTATATGAATTATTAATATTATTCATTCAGCTGTACACATATTAAATACAAACATTAGTGTCAATATAGCATGTAAAGAATACATTTTGGAAGTGCAAATGAAATGTAAACCCAGTGAAATGTTACACAAATAATTAACGGCATTTGTTATTTGGTTAAGTGCCGTTACCATACAAACCACCAGGCTGTTGTTTTCCTGTTTGTTAAAACAGCACACAATCAATTTAGCACACTGACGTTGATATGAAAAGGAAATCAATTTAATGAGTAAATTAAAGGAAGATCAGAATTAGTATATAGTGCAGTATGACGCAGGCAATCAAATAAAAAATTAGAGAATGCAAAGCTTAAAAACTCAAGTATGTATAAGTAAAAAATTAACTCATACCAGAACATTAGAAAAAAAAAGTGTCACGAACAACTGAAAATGGTTTCATTCAAATAAAAATAATCTAAAACGATATTCGAATATCAGTTTGGAAAAACACTAAACCGAGATAAAGCCCACAGTAGTTTAGAAGTATTATCAAAAGAGTCCTACGTACATAATATATTTGTCAATATGATACAAGTGAGTCACAGATGTGTCCGGGTATCAAGTCGTCAATACTAGATGTAAAACGAATATCAAGTAACCAAGGCATTCAATACACATTCCGTTATGCATAAATCATAAAACAGCAACAGCAAGGCGTTAGTAAAAGAGAAAACATTCACTCGATGCTGAAATGTCAAATTTCAAGGTCTATTTTACAACTTCATGTAAATGAGTAAACGGGCAATACCTCAAATGTGAAACTAGTTTTTGACACTTGGCCCATGTTGTACACACTATATCAACTATTTTATATAAAATAACTATAACGTATCACTACTTATTTATGTATAATATTCATAATAACCACGTAAAATGGCGAAAAGGTACACCGCCTTTCTCGTCAGGCTTGATTTCTCTTCTCTCCCACAGCCACTGGTGATTAGCTCATTGGTAGGTGCGTTCGTTTCGCTCACTTCACATGATTTCCGCGTTCTTCAAACCTCACTGATAAATAAAACCAATTACTGCATTCATTTTATTGTTTACTATCATAAATAAATATAAATAAAACTCTGTAAACTTATTATTTGTTTGCGCGCATATAAATCGTGATTGTGTTTGTCAAGGAGATACAAAAAACGCAGCTCACTTCAAACGGATCTGTGGAAATATCAAGAATAAGAATTTAAAAGGCCGCACATAGCGCAATTTTTTAAATAGAATAAAAATTCCTATACCGTTAAATGAGTGGTGGGATACGGAACAAAAGAGAGAAACAAGTTTGTTGTAATACAAAAAGATACATGTTAATTTAAAGTTGTACAACTCATATAAATACATATATATGTAACAACAACATTTATTTTCTTGTCATATTTCATGACAAACACATTGATAAACACAGACCAGTACGGGCTTACAATCATTGCGCTTTTGTAATCGATAAACAACTAAAAATATGCATTTCCCTAACAATTGAAAACCTTTACATAGTTACTTTTAGCTAGTGAGGAATATAAACAAATATTAGACAGATGAACATGTAAATAATTACCTACGTAATTCATAAATAATCTAAACACAATTATAAACATAGAATTATACAAAAACTTCATTAATAAATTGTAGCGCTTAGTGCAATCTGTTACATCGCTAGCAAAAACCACAAAATCGATTCGTAAAATTTATCCAGCAATGATAAACAAAATCGCTTATATTTTAAATTTATCCTAGTTTTCATAAGCACAAGAGTTTGGCGCCGATTTTGTTTATTCATTTATTAACTTCTGTTGATCATTCCAGAATGACAGACCGTACTTGCTCAAGACGAAATTTTAACCTATTTTCTATAAATTTTTTAAAATAATTTTTGTGCCGATTGGCAATAAAGTGTGATTTTTTTTATAGTTAACAGACTTGAAATATTACTTTTACTGCTTGAACAGTAAAAATATTTCCATTACCTGTTATAGCTGTAGTGAAAAAACAAATTTGACGTTTTTAAATTTCATGAATATAACCGCAATTTTTCCAAATATAAACGTGTATCGTGTCTCTTAAAAATTAAGGAATTTAAAACAAGTTAATAAATTATTTGCAGAAGTTCATTTTTTTTTTTCAAAAATATCGCCTTGGTAACACTTTTACTCCAACGGCATGCAAAGTATAATATTATGGAAAATAATAAGGATGTAATTCAATTATTTTGACAGTTAAAAATAAAACAAATGAACAAAAATGACAAAACAACATATTCTATGACAACTAGAAATGCACCAAACACAGATTTAAGTTTCGGCAGCCTCTGCTGTAAATCTGGTATTTTGGTGCCTAGTTAAACAAATAACTATTAATAAATTGTAGGACGAATATGTTTAATGTATTTTTTAGATGTGTAGATATTTTAGTAAATATAAATAATATAAACCACAAATCGTTGACTGAAATGGTTAAATTAGTGATTTGAAAACTGATTTTGACAGGTCCCCTCAGTGAAGTCATTTGTCTGGGAATGATCAATTGTTTGCTAACAATTTTGACAGACTAAACATAACCTAATTTCGATTTGTGAGTTTTTAAAAGTGCTACCGATGCAACAACACTGTCAATTCCTAACCTAAATATTAAATTAATAAAAATTTAATAACAAATATTAATTACTCTGATTAAAATGAGAAAACAATTAAGAAAATTACACATTTCAGATACATGGTATCAAACATTCGAGGTCGTGAAAGCAACTGCACGAACTTACATTTACAAATATTATTTTCTTTTACTTTTTCACTTTTAAGTTTGACACGAACATATATAAAATTCTAAAGTTTTCGTAAGAACTCACACTCCACAGTTTTCTACACAATGGTTTAATGAGTTCTCAACTACATCAATGATAAAACTGTACAAGTCCACTCTTCAATATGAAGATTATTTGTGATTTAAAAACTTAATGTTTTAAATGAGTGGATATTTTACTTCGTTCACAACCAATCTACAATCTTTTTTATCGCTTTTTGGTCCGTATTTCTTTGCTTCGTGCAGGATGCGGAAATAGTACACTTTTACGCACCTCGCAGAATTAAAATAATATATTTAAGAACTACTTTGTAAAAAACATGCTTTTCGCACGCAGTGCGAAAAAAAGTCTTATAAAATGAGTCCTTTACATTATTTTTATATTTTGCGTCTTTTACATACTAAAATATTTAATAGATATTTATGTAACAAGTACATAATGTAGTGTTTTATGGACGAGACAGTTTAGGGGCCCAGCGAGGCAAATAAAAGGGCGAGTCAATAAAACCTTATTACATACAATATTTTATGTTCGACTGTATTGCAGATTATTTTTCTTTGGATTAAGATGACAAAAATAATTGATAATTTGGAAGTATGCTGTTTTCTGTTGTTTATTGTTTTTACTTTATCGGACTAGTTTATAAAGAGCCACTTTATGAACGCTAAATAATGTCATAAACAAGTGATTATAATACAGTTGAACATAAAAATGTTTATGTTGTAATTGGTAACATTGGATTGACATTTATATAAATTTTAAAAAGTTGATGTCAATTATAAAATAAATAAATGACGTCACGCCTTTTACCTATTATGGGTGTGGCACTCTGCTTACGCAAATCTCGGTAAGTAATATTTTTACACATCCGTCAAATCACGTCCCCCAACCACAGGGGTACAGTTAAAATAGCAACTGTCAGCAATGGGGATATGAGTTATTTACCCAACTGATGCCAATTATAAAAGGAAAATTCTAGTAGATGTCATCCAGTACCAACCATTCAAACGAAAAATTGCGTATCGAAATGAAGGTTTTCGATATGCAATTGGGTTTCGTAATGACTTCATTATGAACGCAAAATATAAAAACAATTCTATCTTAATTTTATAAAGCACAACAAACGTATAATTTATAAATATATCTAAAAAGACGCACACAAATTTAAGGTTATGTTTCAGGTACACGATTATTTGACACACAATTTGACAACTAATTTTCAACAAAGAAATTGGACCATTTCTTGATACCTTATACGCCGTCCTGGTGTTAAAATTAGTAACTACACATTGCATTGAATTGAAATTTAAATTATTTAAGCGTCTAAAAGTAATGATACATAACCTATAAAATACTTTGTTATACAAGTTAGTAAATTAATTGCATTGTTATAAACTGTTTACTCCAACAATCGATTGTGAACGAAGCCAAAGAATTTGTCCATTATTTTTAAATAACAATATAAAATAATTAGTTCATGTTTTGATTAAAAATATTTTTAAATATAACTTTAAAACTCTGTCAAATAATGAACAAATTCAAAACGAAATAAAACGTCTCATTGAATTAACGTTTGCTAATCCAGAGAGTCTTGGGGTACTTGACGGCACAATTCTTTTTTTCACCATCACTGAGATATAATAATACTGGAACGCCAACGGCCTTACAAATGCGAGCAACAAAAAATAATAACTTATTTGTTTCTATTTTACCGGGTGTCTGCTTGTTTTATAGGACATAGGAAATACAATGTTGAAATTTTCATTATGCGGTAGTTATATAACAAAGCTATTACGACACCCACGAGAATTTCGAAATAGATCAATGGAGTGTTATAATAGAGCAGTACGATTTATATTTTCAAGGTTGGTAACTTCACTGAAATGTCATGTGTCAAAAAATATCAAATGTTACACTTCGCTAAATAAATAAATAAATATTGTAAGAATGTTATTTTTGTATAATTTTGAATTTAAAAGCAGAAGTTACGAATAGTAAGAAGAAGAGGAGATAACAAAAGTAATGTTAAGTGTAGAATTTTCAAACGTTATATCAGTGCTACCAATTAACACAAAATTCCATGAATTTGGAAACATGAATTTTATGTTAAAAAGAGCATAAAAGGCACAAAATATAATAAATAGTATAAAGAACTCGTTTCATAATTGTCGTTTATTTTGTTCTTACATAATAAAATGACAATTATGAAACTCGTTCTTTAATATATTATTTGAATCCAGCTTGATGGAATTATCAAATAATTGTACAAAATATTATTTTTTCACGACATGATAGGAAACCCTACCGTTCTTCTCCCGAAATAGTGAAGAAAATGTCTTGTTCCTCTCTAGAGAGGAAAATATAGAAGTGTTACCAATATAAATGTTATTTACAAAAAAATTATTATAAAAATTATAAATAAATTCCTAATTTGCTTGAAATCCTTATTTTAGTGATATACATACTTTAAATTGTCTTACAATTATGTCTTATATTTTTCTTTTTCTTATTGCATCACAATTTGACAACTAATTAAAGATATTTAAGATTGGTTCATTGGCAACACTGCTACACCGCCTTGTGTCTGATAACCTAACTTTTAACGTGTCAGTCTGTCAGTTGTGTTCTCAAAGTGTATTTTAGGTCCGAGCAAATCGTTTTTAGAAACATGTGAAAAAAAATGTTGTGTCTAACACGAGAGGAAAGCTCTTTTTCCACTCTCGTTCGAAATGCCTCACTCGCTGCGCTCATGAGGCAAACTTCGAACTCGAGGGGGAAAAAGAAACGCTTTCCTCTCTAGTTTGACAAATTACTATTTTCTACTCCTGTATAAATACATCCTAATTATTTTTATTAATTATTATAGTAGCCATAATTCACGACAGATTTATAATTCACTCTTCTCGGCCAATCTAAGAACCAGAAATCAATTATTCCCGTTTATTTTCTGCCGTGCTCTGGATCGCCCTTTCTACTGCCGTCTGACAGTTGACATGTAGTCAGTTGTCATTGTGTATTTTGATGTGGTTTTTCAACGTGTGTTTTCTACAGATTTCGATCATTTTCAAAAGTGCTGAGCGTTATTTCCGAATTTGCAGGAGTAGAAAAAGTACAGTATTATATTCGGGATTATGGTCATTATTCACTTGGATGATTTACTTCATCTTCGTGAATAATGACTATTATAATCTCTCAGATAATAAAATACTATTATTACTTTTGGACTAGTCTGCGAAACATGTTATTACATAACAACTGCTCAACAAACAAGTGTTAGACAAAGAAGGTTGGCCCTACGACTTCTAACTGTCTTAGGGCCGGTTGCACCAACAATACTTAAATTTTGAACTTGGATTAATTGAACAAAAGCAAATCAAATGTAACATGTAACAAGTAACTTCGATTTACTTTTATTTATTTAAACCAAGTTTAATATTTAATGAAGAGATGATTGTTCGACTGGAGAAGTGAAGTGGAAATAGTTATTTGTATCACAAGGTTGGAAACTGCTATTTTGAGAGTGCGAGTTTATTTTGATAGGACGAGCCGTAGGCGAGTCCTACAAATACGAGCACTCGCAAAATAGTTTCCAACCGAGGGATACACAAGATTTTTCGCGCCAACATTTACGTAAATTTAATAAATACATTTTTTTTACTCATTTTCTTAATGACAGGGAATTTTTTTATGTTGTCAACTCCACAATATTTGAATGTCAATTATGTTTATTTTCCAATATCATAACCAAAAATATCTACATATTTTTATTTGGATTTTACACTGCAAATTCAATTATAATTACTTACAAATATGTTTAAAATCCATAAATATTCTGTTTTCTTGTGAAGTAAATACTCAATTGCAGATATATTGCCATGATATTTTTATGTCAATGTAATACTTTGACATTTCTAGCGTCAGAAGTTAGCTAAAATTAGTGAAGTTATGCCAACATATAACCATAAAAGTTAGCAATTTTTCTCGAACTAGTTCAACAAAAACATGATTTCCGACCGCTTTAGAGATATGTAATTGTGTCAATGTCGGACGGCGGCGCGAAAAATAATGATCGGGGCAACTGGCCATTAGGGTTGTTTATGGCTTTCATAAAAGCTTGAAAGTAAGCGGTTCCAGTATTACTATATTTCAGTGTTCTTGGTGTCGTCGACTGCACCCAATCAACTTCCAACAGTTTCAACCATTCCATTCCATTCCTCCAAACAAAGTGGAGATGTTTTGTCAAAAATATAAATGCTGAGAATGGAATAGATTGAATTCATTCTTTCCTAACCTTCAAAACATACTTCCCCCCCCCTAAGTTTGATGTTTGGGGAACATCGCCAAGATGGCAGCGCAGATCTTCTGCGGGTTGGTCTCGTCAGGGTACAGCTGCATGACCTGGTGCACCTGCTCCTCGGGGAAAATGGCGGACAGGTGGTAGAGCATCTTGTGGCGGGCGTCCTCGGTGGAGTACACCTGGTGGGGCTGCGGCGGCTGCGGGGGCCACAGCACGGGCTGCCACGTGGAGGAGGGCGGTACGCAGAGGTTGATTTGCGGGTCGGACGTGGAGGACAACCGCTGCATGTGGCGGTGCATGGGCGGTGGACCTGGAGGCCAAGGACGGAATGAGTCGGGCGCGGACGCTATGCGAGTGACGGATTGGTGCAGGTCCCAGGATGTGTTGTTTTGCTGCTGCATTTGCATCTGGAAACAAACACTTCTCTTAACAAACCCACTTTAAAAATGATGCCCAGTTGCACCGTTAGTTAAATTTTAAACGTGGTTTAAATAAATAAAAGCAAATCGAAGTTATATGTCATATGGAGAAATTGACATTGTTGTCAAAAATTAGATACGCTTTTATTTATTTACGATACAAGTACGAGTGTTTTAAGACCCCTGAGTGACTTAAGACGCTTTACGTGTGTGTATCGTACAATATTTTATCTACGATATAATGAAAAACACCAAAAATATAAAAAAAATTATTTATGAAGTAGTATCACAATATTAAATGAGACGCTTGCCATGATAACAAAATTTTTGCAAATTTGGCGTGTTTATAGTATATTTAACAACTAGTGTTACAATGACCTTCTTTGTAATACGAGTATAGTTTGCGTAAACGAGCCGCAGGCGAGTTACGCAAAATACGAGTATTACAATTAGGCATTGTAACACGAGTTTTTAAATAACCAAGTTTAAAATTTATTTAACGTTGGTCAACCGGGCATTAGTATGAAATAGTTATTTATGATATAAGTGTTAAAAATGAAATTTCGCAATCAATATTTTTAAGTGTTTACTGTTTCCTTGTATTGTGTATACAAAAATAAAAATGTAAAATTTTAATTTTACTTCGAATTAATTCGCCATTTGACATTAAGAAACTGGAACAAAATTCCAGTTAATTTTATTTTAATATTCCTAAATATCAAAAGAATAAAATATAACAGATCATAAATTAAATTAATTTAACGACCAATTAAAACATTAATTATCTTGTATTCGTTTTAAAATTTAATAAAACCTGTCACTCCACATAAATTATAAAATTTTATTCCAGTTTTTTATTTCCAAAACTAGAGCAAAAAATTAATATCACAGAATCAATTTAAATAAATAAATAAAACCAACCTGCAAAGCATACTGATTCTGCCCCTCAGCGTTGGAGCTGTGCCTCGTGAGAGGCCTGTGCCCCTGTTGGGCCCCCACATAACTTCTCCTTATCTGATAGAGGCGCGGATCGCAAGCCGGGTTTAAAGTGAGTTGTCGCTGCAGCTTGCGGTGCAAATTGGCTGCGCCGTCTTCAGTTGAGTCCCCAGAGCTGGGGCCCAACCCCCGGGGGCGGAGCGATAGTGGCTGCGAGCCAGCCACGTTCTCCACGCTGTGGGATTTAGGAACTGTGGAGTGAAGTTGCTGCTGATCGCCTAGAGAAAAAGAGAAAAATAATAATAGCCACAAAAGTAGAGGTTGTCGTTTCATTAAAGAGGCTTCGCGCTGTCAATGAATACTGTTTGGTGTCGTGTCAAACACGTTATTTTCTGCTAATTTAGATTTATTAACTTTATGATTATTTTGAAAGTTTTTTGATTATATTAATGATATATAGAAACGTCAAATTTGTTGTTTCATCATAGCACCAATAGGTAGTAAAAATGGCATAGTTAACTATATGCTGTCAAAAAAAAATCGGCGAAATTGTGTAAGGAGTGAATGTGATACTTTGTCTGCTGAGCATGTAAGTTTGAACGACGTGCTAGCAGTCTGTAAAGTATCACTTTTACGCATAGTAACAGTCAACAAATGAATAGCAACCGGTCAACAAACGCATGGCAACTTAATTTGATTGCGATATGCTTCAAAATATGTACTAAAAATAATCAATAATTAAAATTTATTCAAATCGGCAAAAAAATCATGTGTTCAAGGCATCAAACACAGATTTATAACATTTATTGACGAGGCGAAGTCTCTGCTGTAAATCAGGTATTTTGATGCCTAGTTAAACAAATAACTATTTTATTACTACTGGCTTAACCATATATCATTATTGAGTTCGTTTTGAGTCGTAAAATTGTTTTTCTCTACTTTATTATGGGGTAAATAGCTCCGTGGTAACGTATCGGACTGTGGATCGTGAGATCCTCAGTTCGAATCCCACTACCGAAAGTTACCAATTTAAATTTACCCCTGTGGTTCCCCCTCCACCAACAACTTTGGGGGCTATGACTTGACGGCTGGTAACCGCATTTCATACGCAAAAATATATCACCTACCGAGATCTGCGTAAGGAGAGTGCCACACCCTTAATGGGTACAAGGCGTGATGATATATTTATTTATTTATTTTATTTATTATTGACATACAAAACCACAGATTTGGTCGCAAAAATGGTTGTTTTTATGACCGAAATTCACGATTTGATAGAGATGTGAACAGAAGTTTTCACTGTTTTCTAAAGGAGGTGAAAGAAAAGTACAATTGATGAATAAGATTGGAAAAATGAAATTAGTGGACAAAGATTTCAGTCTCGCAACATATACGAAGTTGCTCATACATTCTACGAATGAAGATTATGTTTGACGAAAAAAATTCGCATTAAAAGAAGAGCCCACCGTTCAAAATTTCTTCTTCCTCAATGAAACATTAAGAACTATTTAAAAAGCAAAGATATTTTTTTATTTTGAGTTAAATGTTTTCCGGTATCATCAAACCCATCCATTTCACCTAAGAAACAAACTGATGCAATAAAAGCATAGAATGGTATATTATTATATGAGGGTTTATGATAGTCATTATTCGTGAATAATGACCATAATTCCGAATATAATACTGTACTTTTTCAACTCCTGGAAATAACGTTTAGCTTGGTGATCCACATCACGTCTTTAAAATAACAGTGAAGCATGGAATCCTGGCTCTGAGATTGGTTGTAAAGAGTGAATTATGAATTATAATACACTGTCATGAATTATAGAAACCATAAATCATCGTTAAAATTGAATTAATGGGGATATATTTACACAGGAGTAGAAAAAACAAATAAATAACAAGAATAATACTTCATCTTTAAATGATCTGCAAACTTGTGACACACTGTAATTTTAATAAATTCTATTTAAATTTCTATTACATGTTACTGTGAGTTACACTATACTCTACAACGGCTATTTTGATGAAACAGTGTTGGCCTCTATCGGTAGTTTTCGCAACGAATACTATTCTAAAATATGTCAAAATGAATTCCAACTCACTCTTACTCGGCGGAACTCCCGACTTCGTCCGACTCAACGGTTTCTTCCTCATGCCTTCATCACTGCTGAGAGGAAGACTCAAGCTCTTCCCCTTGAGCGGACTGGGGTCTCCGCGGGCCTGCAGGTGGCGCTGGGCGTGCTCCACCAGGCGTTCCGTCACTGATTTATGTGGCAGGGGCCCCCGTTCTGGATGGTGGTACTTGCATTTGTTACCATATGTACACTTCTTTCCGTAGGGGCAAGGTCTCGGTGGGTCACCTTTCCGAGGCTGGATTCGGAGGAAGTTTTCCAAGGTGGGACCCGTTCTACCTGTTATTATTAATTATTACTTGTTTGTGGTTTGTTTCGTTTACTATAACTTGAGATCTAATGACGATATCATTTGGAAATTACATATTTTTATTTGTTTCTCAAAAACTGTAAATTCAAATTGAAAATAAACTAGTATATTATAGATGAGCATATTTATAAATATACGAATTATTTTCATTACTGTAGTCGTTCATGGGAATGAGAAATACAGTATCAAAGTTCTGAATTTTTGACCATCTAGACTTCAATTAATATTTTTTTATAGTTGAATGTTATAGCTATTATATATTTAGCGAACCAGAAACAATCAAAATGTGACTATTAACAATACTTTTCGAGTCAATGAAAATGAAAACAAAATTAAAATTATAATTTTTATACAATGTTATGGTTAGTTTAATTTTTTATTAATGTAAAGTTTTGTAGGATCCAAATAGTTTATTTAAATTTTTTGGTAAGCTCAAGGAATCCAAAACGCGATAAAATTATTTCATATATTTTTATTGGACGTTTCGGGAGAGTTCCTCCCATCTTCAGCGTTGAGAATACATGTCCAGGTAGAACCAGTTAATCAACAAAAAAAATTCATGGTTGTGTGATTCGAAATGGATCACTTTAAGTGTAAAGTCGAACGTAATCATGACTTTTTTGAAACAATATATCATTATTATAAAAAGAAAACATATAATGTTTTATATCTACGTTTGTAGATAAAAGTCCAAAGTTTTGTAATAAATTTTAAAAAGCTAATTTTGTTTGCAAATTATACATGAACATAATTTTCAAATTAGTAAAATTTATGTCACACATTCCCACGAACGACTACAGTAATGCAAATGATTCGTATATCTATAAATATGATCGTCTATAACATGTTTTATAAATGTTGTTTAAATTCTACTGACATGGAAGCGAGGAACGAAGTGACGAACTTTCTTCGTCAATGTACTAACATGGCAGCGAGGAACGTAGTGACGAGCTTGCTTCGTCGATGGTTTGGTATTAAATGGAAGTTATTTAAGACTACTCAATTTATTTTTCTACATTTTCAGTTGTAATTTTCTTTATTGACGCGGAGCCTAGGGGTCAGACCTGCGAAGCAGGTCGGACCGCTAGTAACTTACTAAGATTATTTTCCATTTGAACTTACAGTTATTGAAAAACAAATAAAAATAAAGTGTGTTTTTTGGTATATTTTTATTTGTTTCTCAAAAACTGTAAATTCAAATTGAAAATAAACTTAGTATGTTTTAGATGATCATATTTATAAATATACGAATTATTTGCATTACTGTAGTCGTTCATGGGAATGAGAGACACAGTATCAAAGTTTTGAATGTTTGATCAACTAGACTTCAACGATTATTTTTTTATAGTTTAATGTTTCAGTTATCCTTTTCATCCACATACATAAATACTAGAATGTTCGAAGACGTCACTGTGATAATTGTTTTGTTTTTCGATAAGAATAATTGTAAGAAATAATTTATTCAAATTTGAATTTGCTAAACAAAATTCATGGGACTAAAAGTAACTTATCGGAAATATTTGTTTTTGGCATGTGAACTGGTACTTGAATTGTTACTGTAAAAATCCATGATGAAAATTTGACAAATGGAGGTAAAATAATATGTGTCTGTGCACCATAAAGTACATGAAAATAAATGTAGAAAATAATTTTTAAAAACAGGATTTATTCTTCCACGCGTAAGTTTGACCTTAAAAACTAAACTGCAAACAATAGTTGGCGAAGAACGTTTGTTTGAAACATTTTTATTCATTTTGCACAATTTAAAATTAAATTTTCAGGAAATTATGTGCTAGGTACATCAGATTTTACCGTTTAGGTGGAAAGTTATATATTGGTATATTGGATTATTTAGAAATATTGGCTGGTACCACGAGCTCTATTTTTGGGTGATTTAAGCTCTGTTTTAGCGCTGTACAATGTTCTAAAATTATTTTATAAAAAAATACTTCAAATAAAAGTGGTAGATAATACATTTCTCTATAACTTCTATTTCAATAATTTTTTTATAAAACAATTTTAGAACATTGTACCGAGCTAAAACCAACCTTAAAACACTGCTCTTAAAACACCCAATTACAGAGCTCGTGATACCAGTCAATGTCTCTGTAACATGTTTTAATAAGTAAGCATTAAAAACATTATTTTGAATAAACTTACCTAAGGGATCATCAGGAGGCATAAACCGATCATTCACAAACGAATACATCAATATCCTCTCCTCCACAACCTTCTTAAACTCTGGATTTTCTTGCGCTAAATCTCTATAGTTGTCATTACTAACAACAATCCCTTCATTATCGGCCGCCAGTCGCAATATGTATCTGTCATCATAGCACACCATTCTCTTCCCGCCCACCAGGCGACTGGGAGTGAAAACCAAGTAACGGTCGCGCTCCAGCTCGCCGAGGATGTCCTGGTCGGTGATGGGGTTGTCCGGCCGTGGGGCCTCCTTCCGCCACTTTGGCACGAAGACGGTGATTTCTGGGTGGCCGCGAGAGAGGAACCAGTCCACGCAGAGCTTGATGCCGCGGCAAGAGAAGACTTCTTTGTTGCCGTGGCTAGAAATTTATAAATTTTCAGTAATAATATAACAAGAGAGTGAGAATAAATTGAAAATAATTTGACAGATCTTTCGAAAACTTGTTGCTAGGCTATTGCCAAATGGCAACAAGTTTGAGAAAGATACTGGAGAGTTATTTTCTAATTTATCGAACTCTCGAGTTATATATAATTAGATTATTTTTTTATTTCATCATCAGGCACGCCACTAAATCTATCTTTTTTGCTCATTTTTACTTGTGTTGATGATAACTATCTGACATCTGACATCTATCAACAAAAACAAAAAAGCTACAGAGAAAATTGCCGGGAATAATCACAAGAGCATTATTCTCAGTATAATAATGACAGGATTGGTTAAAACGCAGACACGTGACATACAATAAAGCATTTCATTGGTTTAAAGAAACGTCAAAAAATAATCAGTGGAATGAACAAAAAATATCGCATCAAAATATAACAGCTACAATAATAATCATTATTTAAGCTATGATTTTGATGCGATATTTTTGTTTATTCCACTGATAAATTTAATCTGTAGTTTATCTGAGGTTGGAAATATTTGTCAAAACAATGATCAAAACGACAACTACTACTTGATTCTTATAATCTGATAGTTGATCACTGAATATGATTATAAGATTAGCTTGATTTTGAATGGTGCATTGAACTGATTTACGGATCAGCGTTGATCAGTGAATCAAAACTTGATTGGGGTGAATTCGGCTGCTGTAACTTATTAACATATTATATGTTATATTTTAAATGAAATTAATCATTTGCACAAGGAAAATATATGAACTGTCAAAAAACAAAAATGTATTAATCAGGTGATAGTTGATTTGATACATGAATTTAGTTGCTGAATTTAAAACAAATGGTAAACCACGGAGCAGCTTGTTCTTAGAATCAGTTAATCACAATTCGGCTACGAACAGTTTATTTTGATATCTCAATTAGTTGTTAAATTATTTAAAGGTTAAATTATAAATATTAATGTATAACTCGAGGCTCCGATCTAATTTATATCCAAATCTTGCTCCAAGTAGAGTGCTACAAATAGGCAAACTTAAATGACAAATGGATATATTTCTTCTTCAATAAAATTAAAATAAAAACAATAAATCATAGCTACAAACTGATAAACCACAAACAACAATCATATGGAATGTTTGTACTCAGAAAATTCACATCATTATCTAAATATAAAAGCAGGAAAAGTGAGCATTACAATTGGTGATTAAACATAATCATATGCTACGAAAGATCAGTAAATGATTCATATTAACACAACGATATTTTCATCCTATTTGGTAACTCTTATAAAACAACTTTCATTATATTATTTTCTCATAATTGCAATTTTCAATAAGTATGAATCATATTCTGTAAAAAGAATACGACTTGAAGGGTGCCATTCACGTTCACATTAATTGTTGATATCTGTTTAAATATTTGTTGATTTAATTCGGTTACTGGTCACAAATGGTTCTAATTTATTTCATTTTACAAGTTGTTGATGTAAATACAATAAAAATCATTGATTTGTTGATTTGTAGCACTAAATTACACGTTTAAATAAAACGAAGTATAATATGATATTATCGAAAATTGGGTAATTGAATATCTGACGTAATGGGTGCCACCAACCTAACAAAAAATTCCCTTTTCAACCGATGGAAAAACTATTACTCAACTTCTTCGCGCCGCCGTCCGACATTGATACAATTACATATCTCTAAAGCGGTCGGAAATCATGTTTTTGCCGTACTAGTTCGACAAAAATTGCTAACTTTTTATGGTTATATGTTGGCATCACTTCACTAATTTTAGCTAACTTCTGACGCTAGAAATGTCAAAGTATTACATGGACATAAAAATATTATGGCAATATATCTACAATTGAGTATTTGCAATACAAGAAAACAGAATATTTATGGATTTTAAACATATTTGTAAGTAATTATAATTGAATTTGCAGTGCAAAATCCAAATAAAAATATGTAGATATTTTTGGTTATGATATTGGAAAATAAACATAATTGACATTCAAATATTGTAAAGTTAGCAACATAAAAAAATTCCTTGTCATTAAGAAAATGAGTAATAAATTAAATTTATTTATTAAATTTTCATAAATGTTGGCTCGAAAAATCTTGTGTATCCCTCGGTTGGAAACTATTTTGCGAGTGCTCGTATTTGTAGGACTCGCCTAACTCGCACTCTCAAAATAACAGTTTCCAACATTGTGATACAAATAACTTTTTACAGAGTAGTTCGATTTTGATTATTGTTATTATTAACAAAAAATTAAAGCAACGAATAAGAAACTGAAAAGCGAAAAAGAAATTAAACATTTTTAATCTTTATAACTCAGCTGATGTACGTAACTAATTTGTGAGCCGGAGTTTGTTTATTGTTGGTTTCCCTTACCTCATAGCAACGTTGCTTCCATCAATGACGACAGGCCTCAGCAGACACCCGGTGGTCTCTCCTATTGTGTCTTGTTCCTGCTCGGTCTCCACCCCCACGTCGGAGATTCTGGGGCCCTGCGCGCCGAGTTTAATCAGCTCTGCAAGTAGCTCATTTTGACCTGGGTCTGGACCTAGCTTGGTCAGCGCTGCTTGTACCAAGCGTTCTGTGTACCTACAAAAAAGAATAAAGTATTATTTTTCGGAAAATATTCACTATAATTCGTTATAATTTAAGTACATTTCAAAATAATTTTGTTGCTTGAATCCAGCGCAGATAATAAGTGATTCTTTTAATTACTTTTTGTTCATATAATAAAAACCAAACATATCATTTTATATTGTGTAATTTCTACAAAGTCAAGTCCGGATGATGTGGTTTAGTGGTTTTAATAGATAATATACTTCGTTAGCAATTCGCTAACAAATTAATGTCTTAAAAGTTTTAGACAATTTTTCACATAAAAACACATAATCTCCCGTCTAAACTACTTTAAACGGTACAAGATTTACAAATAAAAATTGTAGCTTCTTACATACATAACATCAAGCTATATCCTACTCAGTGGGGTAGCACGAACCCAGAAACACAATCAATCAATAATCAATCTCCTCCAAACAATCCTGACACACCACTTTCGCCTCGTCCACATTCATACATCATTTGTTCACGCAACAAACCATCAATCAAACCCAACCACTTATTCCTCGGACGCCCACGTAATCGTTCACCTCCTTTCATTCGACATTTGCTCAACATGTCCAAACCACCTCAACTGACTCACTCCCACTTTCTTAACAACATTCTTCTCAATCTCACACTCATCATACGCCAATGTATTCGGTATACGATCACGTCTCGTATACCCACATACTCCTCTCAAATATCTCATTTCTACAGCATTTATACATCGTTCATGCTTCTTCATTCACACCCAACATTTAGAACCATACATCAATGTAGGCACTAACACACCATTATAAACACTCAATCGAGCATCTCTAGATACATTCACGTTTTGAGCAAATGTACCCAGAGCACCCAATACCTTGCACCCTGCAGACACCCGCCTTTCAATCTCCCGGTCAATACATCCATCCCTTGAGAACATACTACCCAATATACAAATTCACTCACTTGTTCCAGTCTCACACCATTCACTGAAACATTACAATCAGTCACCAAATCATTCTTCTCAAACACCAACACTGCAAATATTCTGAAATATCGGCTTGAGATGCCATCTGGAGTTAACAGATTTACAGATAGGTCTGGTTGAACTCTAGACTGACTACCACGAATTCTGTTTTTGGATGTTTTAAGAGAAGTTTTTTTGGGCTGTACAATGTTCTATTATTTTATTTTAAAGAAATGGTTCATATAGAAGTTACAGAGAAATAATTTTACTACCTCTTTTATTTGAAGTATTTAAAAACAATATTTTTAGAATATTGTACAGCGCTAAAACCGAGGCTCACTTCTCTTAAAACACCCAAGAACAGAGCTCGTGGTACCAGCCATTGTAAATTTGAAACTTTCAGGTTTGCATTCTTCTGAATAATCCAACTCCACCTACCCGAGTTTGAGGGCAAACTCCACCCTGGCGGTGTACCCCGGCGTGTGAGGTGCATGTGAAACATATTCAGCGAACTCTGCCCCCAGGGTGTCGGACACAGTGCGGGACACGTCGTGGTGCTGCGGAGGTAGCGGTGACCTCGGAGCCCCAGGTCGTGACCCGCACTCCTCGACCTCGTAGTCGGAGTCGTAGCTGCTGTCCTCCGCGCCGCACGTGTCCACAGAGGAGTCCTTGCAGATGTCGTCCACGTATGACTGGAAGAAGCAGAAACATTTGTTAATTATTTATTTTATTATTTAGAAAACTACAGTCTAAATCTCTAAATGACCAATAATTACAGGTACAGTATAAAGTGTACAAATGAATTAAAAAAATCTATTATTATAACGGTGTTTAAACAAATCAATGTCTCGTCCATTTATGTGCCTCGTTCTGCCTTTAAACTGTCTCGTCCATAAAATCCATAATTATGGTACTTATTAAAAATAGATCAAGGCATAAAGAATTCTTCATATTTTCCAAAAATATATTAATAGTTACCTACTTTACAAGTGGGCACAGTAAGGAATTAACCACGACAGAAATGTTAGCACACGAAGCCGAAGGCTGAGTGTGATAATTTGAATGAGAGGGTAATATCACTTTGCCCACATGTGAAGTATAACGTTTTATCCAACAAATTTTAATAAATGCACAATTTATTAAAGAAATATTATTTGACAGTAAAATATGATTTAAATTTTCTAAATTGAAATGCCAATCGCCGTAGTTATACCAAGGTGTTCTGTGTTATTATTAATTATTATTGTTATAAATAAAACATTATACCCACTAGAGGGTAATCTGTTAATTTCCTTGTTTAAAATCACCACAGTTATAGAGCATTTATTGAAAAATGTTGGATAAAACTACGTCGATTGCCATTTCAATTTAGAAAATGAAGCATATGCCACTGTCAAATAATATTTCTTTAATAAATTTTGCATTTATTAAGAGATGTTGGATAAAACGTTATACTTCACAGGTGGGCAAAGTGGTTTTACCCACTCCATAAAATTATCACACTCAGCTTTCGACTTCGTGTGCTAAAATTTCTCTCGTGGGTAATTCCTTCTTTTGCCCACTTGTAAAGTAAATAACTATTATCCACCACCTCTCAATAAATGCTCTATAACTATGGTGATTTTACACAAGGAATCTAACAGATTACCCACTAGTGGGTATAATTTTAAGAAAAGTCACTAGTGAGTATTTTTTTATTTATAACAATAATAATAACACACAACACCTTGGTAACTACTTCGACTGACATTTTAATTTAGAAAATTTAAAGCATTTGTCACTGTCAAATAATATTTCTTTAATAAATTTTGCATTTATAAAGAGGTGTTGGATAAAACGTTATACTTCACACGTAGGCAAAGTGGAATTACCCATTCGATTAAATTTCTCTCGTGGATAATTCCTTACTTTGCCCACTTGTAAAGTAAATAACTATTTCCTACTCCTTTATAAATATATCCCAATTATTTCAATTTGTTTAATGAATTATAGTACCCATAATTCACTGTTCTCGACCAATCACAGAGCCAGAAATCCATAATTCACGGTTATTTTAAAGCCGTGATGTGGATCACCAAACAACGGCCGTCTGACAGTTGACATGTAGTATGTTGTCATTGTGTATTTTTATGTTGACGTTTTTCAACATATGTTTTCAATGAATTTAGATCATTTCAAAAAGTGATTTCCTAATTGACAGGAGAAGAAAAAGTATAGTATTATATTCGGAATTCATCTTCATGAATAATGACTATCATAATCCATCATATAATAATATACTATTAATCTCTTAAGTATAATCTGACATGTCTTAACCAAATTTGTAACATAACATTTTTAAGAATTTTTTTTTAGCATTTTTAACATATTTTTATTGTAGAAAGGATTCCAATTAACGAACTTCCGTCAATTGTAGAGCTCTAATTAATTTGTATCTAATTTATTTTACAATAAAACAAAATAAAAATTATCGCAAATCACGCCATAATTTTTTATAAGAAATGCTGATAGCACATTATTTTTTATAAAAAAAATTATAAAAACAGTTGATAAAAAAACAATCGGAAATATATTTATTTATTAATATTGCAATATATAATTGATAATAACATCCTCATTCATCAATTTTATTTATATAATTAATTTTATTTATATAAATAATAATCATATAAAATTAGAATAACAGGAACAGGCAGTTTCACAAACATATTTAATATTCATTAATTATAAAACACTTTTAGAATAAGTTCTTGTTTATGTTATTCATTTATTTCCTGATGAAGAATAAAATAATAGCTAAAGTAAAACTTTACAGACTCTTATATATAGGGCTTCAAGTAAACTACCACTTCCGATTATTGGATTATCACCAAAAACTAATCAGCTCTTTCCAAGGAGATACAGTCGACATATATGAAAAATATAAAATTTTCTATTTAGTAGTTTTTGAGAAAACGTAACTCCAAAGATCCACACAGACAGACAGACAAACACGGACATCATCACGAAACTATTAATATCGTATTCTAGGGACACTAAAACGTGCTCATCCACTGAAAACTCACTACCGAATTTTTAGCATGATTCCTATACCTCCCTTACAGGATGTGGTGGAAGGTAATAATAGCATTGAAATATTTATATGCTACATTTCAATTCTACACTCGGTATATTCGATCTGATTCGACTTAATTCCGATGACCAGATTTGACAGACATCGAATGGGGTCATACACTTAAAAAAAAGATGTGGTTTTTTACAAATTATAAAAATTTAGTTCATTTTAGTCACATGTTATTCAATATTTCTTATAATTTTTCAACTTTTCATTCATATTTTCCTTTATGAAGTTTCGCGGTTGCAAAATCGTGACGTCATCTTGTAATAGAATATACAGCATGGCAAGGCAAAAGAGGTGTTGATAACAAATAATAATTTGCTTTTCAGGGTTGTAATAATTACTTATTATTATTAAAATGAACACTTCGATAAATTAAATTAGGTATTCGTCAATTATAACGTTTTTAGACAAAGAGTTTAGGACGTGTTAAAATTAAAATGCTTTGATGTACTATATTTTGTCGGTAATGTCGATAGTCTCATTATCACACCTGTCATCTCAAGTCATATGTTGCAGTTAACAACAATTTTCAAATTAAACTTATGTTTATTATATTTGTTATATTATTTTTCCCAGGTAATGTGAATAAACTATATTTGTAAAAACCTCTCAGTAAATAACAATGACAGATAACAGTCAATTTGACAGTTGGTGTAGTTCCTCTCCGCAAGAGCGTGTTTCGTAGAATTACAAGATGACATCAAGAAGCGAAAAATTTGAAATGGGATGCCAATTTCAAAAAATCGTATCTTAATAACTAAATGCCTTTTAATATTAAAATTAGTATCTATATTTATAATTTTACTTAAACTTGTAAATCTGAACATCTGATTGTTAGCGACTCACTTCAGATTGTTTTCATTTCGCGTATTTGGTCAGCAAAGTGTAATACACAACTGTATCTTAAGTTGCAGACAAATATCGCTTATAATTATTTTATAATAATAACAAATTAAATCTAATTAATACACTTGAAATAATCCGTTGTTTTCCTGGTATATTACTAACAGATGATTGACAGTTAATCAACGCAATTAAAGCGAAAAAATATACTTGTAATTCAATTTGGTTTTTCCATCAGAGTAACTGATGCAAAAAACGAGGGATTCTCCAAATTTGGGACAAAGAAAGCCGTACCTTGAAAAAGGAAAAACCTAAGGCTTTATTTACATTTTTTATTGGGAATTTTGCAATTTTGCAATTAAAGTTCAAATTTGCTGTTTATTAAATTGAATTGTAAATGTCAAAAAGTATTGGCAATCATCTTAAAACATCAATTTATAATATAGTTACAATTTACGATATATTGAATCGAAACGTACTATTGTTGAGATCTGTCTGAGTCAAAGTTACGACGTCTGTTAAGAAAATAATCGAACTTAATTTTTTGTGCCTTCACCAGCTTCCTCTAGCAACTGTTTGTTTTCCGGCCCAAGCCAGCAAAAATTAGGGACTTTTGTAAGGTTAGGATTGGCATCATCTGGCTGTCAATTCTATGCGTTGGTTTTGTTTAATGTTTGAGTGATTGGACGTTCGAGATTTCTATTAATTTTAAGCTCGAGTGTAATCAAATATAATTCAATTTTCAGGTGCAATGCACCAACAATAAATAAATAACAACTAAATAAATATCACAGAATTCTTCAAGGAAAACAAATGAATTATTTATATATAAATCCCTCGTATCTTTGATTATGAATGATTTGATGTTATAAACATAAAAACTTCCTAGTAATATTTGACAAATAAATCAGTAATTTCATTTAATAAATTTATGACAAAATCGTCACGAAAATTAATGTGTGTCACACGTCCAGAAACTGTTTTCTGAGTGATTGTAATTTGCAAGCCGTCTTCGGCTCGGCCTGTCAAAATGTACTCTCACTCGAAAAAGTGCAGTTTCTGGATTAGTGATATAAACAACTGTTATTAGTTACAAAAATTATTGAATAAACTTCTGAGGGTAAAGCCATCATACACGCATTCGCGTAAATGTTTCAATTAAGTGCTTACGCGGAAAGAATGTCTTCCCGCATTTGCTTAGTAAATAACTATGAATAATCAGGATTGCTATGAGAAGAAACAATTTTATGTCAAATATGTGTAATGTGTAATGGGGTATTCCGGTATAATTGAATTTATCCAAAGTAATTACTTTTTTTGTATAGTTTATATAACAATATAATGGGACAATACAATAAAACATGATTAAGAACAAGTTTTCATTCATAATTCTATGTTAGAAAAATGCAATTTTTAGGTTATTGTAAACACTCCTGAAAATTGTGACGTCACAATAACTACCGCTCACTTCATGCCTATATGTTTGGTTTTGAGCATATTTTTGTTAATTCAAATATTATTTTTGAACAATTTGATACTCTGATTCCAGGTTTGTATTGTTATGACCATTTTTTTTCAATTACTTGAGTATGGGGTCTTTCGCCATTTAAAAATATTTTTTTTTATGAAACTATATCTAAATTGAAGATTATCTGCGTTTTTAAAAAGTCTTAATTGTTATTCATTAAGCCACAATGATTTTTTTTAAATATTGTGACGTCATTGTAGAGGTGTTGGTGGATCTCAAACAGTACAGATTGTAAATAATTGTAGTCACATGAATGTTCTAATTTATTGTTCGCAATATTATTTAAATAGAATTAAAATAATTTTTCATGGTAAATAACTAAAATGTACATGAATTACATTTATTTCTGGAAGAAACATGAATAAATTGTAATATTATTTTAGTCAAATGTTTGATTACCACTGATACATTTTGCTAACCTATGTCATTCAACAAGTCTTTAATTTCGTTGAGTCGACCTAAAGTAATATTTATTAGTTAGAAATAAATAATATATTTTGTATGTATATAAAATATACTTACGAATTCGAAGTGAAACAAAAACCTTCAAATTAGTTGCCAACTATTTTGACACTTAGACAATCTGACAGCTCAATAATAAGAGAAGTACAAATAATTTAGAATAGGATAGATATGCGCCATAATACTTTGACGTCATTGAAGAGGTCTTTAAAACTCAAATATCTTAATAATTAATAATATTTTTAAAAGTTCTGTTGTATCTAGTACGATGTTTTTGGGATTAGTCATAATATAAATGAATTATTTTCTATTTTGTGACACTAGTGAACGACCTTATTACTGAACATTGAAACACATCCATCCATCCACACAGACATCATTGAAAAATTGTTAAAAAGAGTTCCTGGAAACATTCATTTTATACGTTTAAGAATACTTATAAATTTTTATATTTTGCGTTCACAATGAAATCATTACGAAATCCAAATGCGTATCGAAACAATCTTTATTTCGATAGGTAATTTTTTTTATTTTAGAAAATTGGTATTTGATATTTACCTAAATTACACTCATGAGACACTGACAGGTTGACATTGACAATATAATAACCATGCACAAGGGTTTGTTTATCCTGAAGTTAGTTGTACCTAAACATTATGACGTCACAGTCTGATTCTTTAAATTTGATGAAAACTTTTTAAAAAATCATATCTGGCTTAACAAGAATTTTTTTTTCATTTCAAATTTCGTATTTGTATTACTAGTGACCCAATTTAATAAAACAAAAATTAATTTATTAAGGCTGGCGTTTGAAGCAGTGAAATCGTAGTTCCAATTTATTTCAAAATGTACTGCTTGAAAAAAATCATTTTATTTTTTTATAGGAATTAGAATGAGGTCTCTAGGGACTGACGTTTTTGTTTTTTTAATATTCATTAAAATGTAAAAGTTATAAACAAAATTTATTTAATTTTAAGATATTAATAAAAATAAAATATGTCTGTCCCTGCATTACATTGTTAGGAATGCAAGTGTGTTCAAATTTCTTTAATATAATGCACTGAATTTGAATTATTAGAGAACTAGAATTTGTCCATAAGAGCCTGTGTTAAGTTAGTTCAGCGTTTATCCGTTCAAGGCGCAGCATGCGTCAAAGTACCGCGCTCGCTGCCACCCCCCGCCGGACATACCATAGCTAGGTTCAAGATGACTACAGTGGACTAGCGCGCGCAAATATGGCTTTTCATGAGATACTGAAAATACGCTGCAGTCAAGATGAATTTACTAATCGAAAGTCGACACATTTGGTTTTTTTCAGGGCAAACTAAGAAACACAAAATTAGTTTGGAGTTACTAGTCACATAAAAACAGTACCTTATTGACTAAAAAAGTTAGTAACGCAAGTTTATAACAATATAAAATTTGTTGTGAAAAAACATGATTATTTGCTAACCTGACTAGACTAAATTTATCAATTTACTGTACGATGTGTTCTACTCGCGAGTTATTAAAATATTATACATACAGGGTGTAAATCAAAAAGCGGGCCATAGGCGTTTAACATGGGAAATCAGTTTTTCCGTGCGCAAAAGATCCCAAATGGTTTTAGACGAAAATCGTTCAAATAAAAATTGTAAAGAATTTAATTCTGCATCTAAATCACTAATCAGATTTTATTTTACACGTCTTATAATCCGTAAAATCGACTTTAAAGTTTTATAAATATTGCTCATTTATAGTGATAGCCATGGAATTGAAACAAAATTACAAACAATCACATATCACCAGCAATATTTATGAAACTTTAAAGTCGATTTTACAGATTACAAGACGTGTAAAATAAAATCTGATTAGTGATTCAAATGCAGTATTATATTCTCAACAATTTTTATTTGAACCATTTTCGTCTAAAACCATTTGGGAACTTTTGCGCACGTAAAAACTGATTTCCCATGTTAAACGCCTATGGCCCGCTTTTTGATTTACACTCTGTATATTGCTATAAATATGACAAGTTTTGTATATTGTTCCTAGAATTTACATTGTTTTTGTCATCTCTAAATATAAATGCCAAATTAAATTGGAAACGCTATCCAATATTTTTACGTTTTCATAATCAAATGTACGATTTGTTACAAAATGAAATTGGAGCACAAGCAACTAAACTTTAGCACGGAACATACAAATATATACAATAGAAATTCCAACTATATAAAAAATTTCAAAAAGCTAAAACATTTTTGAAAGATAATAACGATATTTTAGTTACTAAAGCGGACAAAAATAACAAAATGGTAAATATAACAACGAAGCTTATAAAGGAAAAATGTATGATCTTTTATCTGACACTTTTACATGTAAAGTCAGTTCGGTAGATTTATCAACAAAGATTAAAAA
Source organism: Poecilus cupreus (assembly GCA_963942605.1). Taxonomy (NCBI): domain Eukaryota; kingdom Metazoa; phylum Arthropoda; class Insecta; order Coleoptera; family Carabidae; genus Poecilus; species Poecilus cupreus. The sequence goes on along the minus strand of OZ012722.1, from coordinate 18,341,794 downwards.
CAAAAACGACAATATTGTGAAAAATTACTTGATAATAATTACATTGACTTAGAAACTAAAGTTAAATTATTATCATGCAGAATTATCTTAAAACGCCACAGCATCCAAAAGAGGTTTAAAATGTGTTGAATCGTCGTAAATAAGCAGTGATGTGACACATCATTTTAAATATGATCTAGATCAAGATCTAGATCTTCACATTTAATATGATCTAGATCTGATCATAGATCAATTTTTATGATCGGGTCTATTTTTTTAGATCAGTAATAAAAGATCTTTTTTTCACAAAATTTTTAATTCTTAATATGAAAATAGAAAGGTGGCTATTTTAAAAACATTGAAAATACAAATAACATAAAATAAAATCAAAAAAGTTATTCTATATTTTTTTCCAGAAGATATATTGAATTTCTTATATAATATAAATAATTAAATTAAATTATATTAATATAATTAAATTATATTAATTTAATTTAATACTGAGAGTCAAAATTTAGAGGAAAATATCTTATCTTTTTTAAGATCATCGATTTTATTATTATTGATCTAGATGAAGATTTTTTTCCAGAAGATATATTGAATTTCTTATATAATATAAATAATTAAATTAATATAATTAAATTATATTAATATAATTTAATACTGAGAGTCAAAATCTATCTTGTTTCGTGGTCAAAATTTAGAGGAAAATATCTGATCTTTTTTAAGATCATCGATCTTATTATTTTTGATCTATATCAAGATCAAGATCAGAAAATATAAAACGATCTAGATCAGATCAAAGATCTTACAAGTTGATCTAGATCAGTCACAACACTGTAAATAAGTAACTAAATATTATTTAAATATTTATATTTTATATAGTGTGTTGACTGACTCATAGGCATTTTACATGTGAAATAATACTTACACAATTTCCTGCTTTCCTAATCATTTCAAAGAAAAATGTTTCAAATAAAAGTAGAAGAGTTTTAAAATAAGCACTTGAATCAGTGAACAAAGCTCCTTTTACTTATTTAATAAAGACTAAAAAGAAAATTCAGTTTTTATAGTACGTAAATAGCCATGGTAATCTTTATTTGTTTACTTTTATTTTGAATAACGTTAAATATTTGCTTGAATTCAATTCCATTTGTATGTATTTATTTCAATGTATGGTATTAGTCATAAAAAATATAAAATTTATATTATAATTGACTGCAGCGGTACTGGGTTGGTATTATTTCAATATATAGCATCGTAATGTATCTACAACTGTGAAAAACGCCGCGCATTCGCGACACGCAAACTTTAAAACTTCAGAACTCCTCATCTATTCAAGTTATAGACATAATTTCTTCATCAAAAATAATTCTTATCTTTTATTAACATTTCACTCGCTGCGCGTATATCAAAATTCTCAATCGAAAATGATTTAAAGGTCGAATAACTTTTTCACTACCCGAAATAAAAATTCGAAAAAACAACATTTTTATCTCATTTGTTATAAACAATATACTAGTTTCAATGACACTGTTGTGTACTATAAAGTTTCCATTATTTCCTGTATTTTTTAAAGTTTTATATCGCTATTAGTTTTTTAAATATTACAATATAAGTTTAAAAAGATCACAAATTTCAAATTCATTAAAAAGGGCGAAAATTGCTTTTTTGGGGTAGTTATCAATTTCGGATTGCAATTCGGATTTCGAAAATCGATAGAGCAGAAAATTTTACGTCGATTACGATATTTACCCGCATTTTTTTTTTTTTGTCACAATAGAACTTCAGATACGATAAAATCCAGCCGTGTACTCTTAGTTTAGTTGTCTTACCCCTCGCTTCTCGCTCCGATGTAGATACCTATCCCCGCTACTAAGGCCTGTGAATAGCTGCTGTGTGGCGCGAAATGTTGTTACGAGTTTGGACGCTTCAAACGCCAGCCTTAATGAAATTTAGCGACGATCCGTTCCCAAAAAGAATTCACTGCATAGAAAAACATGCTACACTAGTAGTAAAATTTTTCAACACTGCATTGCTAGTGGCATTGATAATAATTCAAAGGCTAAACAAACGAAAAAAACTAAAAGACTGCCTTAAATGGTAACTTGATTCCTTGGAATAATTGTTAATAATAATTATTATCGTCATTTCTAGTGTGAAAAAGTATTGTGAACTGTCAGTGTTTACAAATTGATAAGTTTGTAACATTATCAGCTCTCCACAAAACACATCACATCCTGTTTATTTTTAATAGCACAGCTATAAATAGCCTGAGAAAATTTCTTTCTTTAATTAAAAATATTAATAGAAACTTTCAAATATTCAAATTATTGTTTAAAGTGTGTCAATATTTTTTGACATTTTCTATATTAAATAAATTGTAAACTTAACCTTTGTTGAATTGCAAAATTTCAAAGTTCAAGAGAATAATTGGGCTTGGTTTAGGACTTTCTGGGGCCCGTCAAAATTTTTTTTAAATATATTCCAATGGGGAACTTTACTAGTCACAAAATGGCAGTTATTTATATAGACCCAAAAAAAATAGTACTAGATATAATAGAAGTTTAAAATATATTATTAATTATTCAGATATTTAAGTTTTAAATTCATTAACAATGAACGTAAAAGTATTATACCGCATATCCTGAATTATTTTTTTTCTCTTATTATTGAGCTGTCAGATTGTAGTGCCAAAATGGTTGACAACTAAATTGAAGAATTTTGTTTTGCTTTTAATTTGTAAGTATATTTTAAATACATACCTAATATATTATTTATTTCTAACTAATAAATATTACTTTAGGTCGAATCAACGAAATTAAAGGCTTGTTGAATGACATAGGTTAGCAAAATTTATCAGTGGTAATCAAACATTAGACTAAAATAATCTTACAGTTTATTCATGTTTCTTCCTGAAATAAATGGAATTCACGTACATTTTAATTACTTATCACGAAAAGTTGTTTCAATTCCATTTAAATAATTTTCTATTTATTTCCCAATGCAATATAACTGAGGAGGAAGAGATAAAGAGAGCCAGCTAGTTGTTGGGCTATCTGTCTTTGTTGTGCAATTTTTATATTAGCAACTGTTCAACAAACAAGTGTTTGACAAAGGAAGGTGGCCTTACAACATCTATATGCCTCAGGCTCGTTTTTCGCTTTCAGAAAAACCGACGAATTACCGTTCCAGTATTACTATATTTCAGTGAGAAAATTATGATATATTTATTTATAATATAATTTATTTGTAATATAATCAACAGAAAACAATAATTATAAGTAAAACAAGAGAAATTATATTAAAGCATTTAAAAATAATTGTTATTTGTAACAATCACGATCATTCAATATTGCATTTTCAAACAATTAACTTTCTTAATGATTAAAATAATTATATATTATAATAAAAACTATACAATTATTATTAAACAAAATAATTATAATTAAATTATGATTAATATATAGCTCTTTAGTGACGCATCGAACTGTAAACTACCACTTCCGGTTATTGAATTATCACCAAAAACTAATCAGCTCTTCCCAAGAGGATACAGTTGAAATATATAAAATATCAAAATTTTCTGTTTAGTAGTTTTTGAGAAACCGTAACTCCAGAGATCCACACACACACACAGCCAGACAGACAGACGGACACACACAGATATCATCGCGAAACTATTAAAATCATTTTATAGAGATCCTAAAACGTGCTCATCACCGAAAACTCAATTTTAGTGGAAGGTAAAAAGTTTAGGTATTTTTATTCTAGCAAATAAAAACCCTGATTCAAATGAACTATCATTTCTGGATAAAGAATTGTTTCAAAATGTAATCAGCCTGTACCATGAGCATCCAAGATTTAAATTTGAAATATGACTTGATAGCTTCAATAGAAAAAATCGTCACACACAGATGTCATCATGAAAAAAGTGAAATCGTATACTAAGTACCTCAAAACATACTTATTGTTAAAAACATCTACATATATGTACGAGAGGCTAAAATATATACTTTGGCTGTAAAATTATATTTATAACCATGTCAAAATGCACCAACATCAACAGCAAGAACTTTGCAAATTGTGATTTCTTTAAATATTAAACAATTTATAAAATCAAACACTAATCAACCACAACAATGTACATTCAATAGTTGAACAGTAATCAATTCATTGTTGTAATCAAGCAATTCAACGTCTCCAGAACAAAATTGTTTCACGTGCACCGAAGAGAAATGGAAAAATAGACACAACGCAACAGAAAAAAGAAAGCCGGATCTACCAAGTTGCTGGCTAATGCAACGGAATGAATGGAGCACACTGTTCGAGAAGTTTACGCCACGAAATTAGAAAATGCTGAGATTTAGAACTACAAAACACTTTGATTGCTGGTATTTTATAACAAAATACGAAAGGGTTTGAGACAAGATGTTTTGACAGAGAGACATTTTGACAGCCCCTCACACTTTTTTAGGTTATATTGTAAAACAGGTCAAAATATTAAACATGCAAACAACAAAATCTTACCTTAGCAATCTCAACTACAGTCATCACAACGCATTCCATTAAACTACAAAAATAAAATAACAACTTGTCAACGTATTAACCCAGCACATAATCACACAAACTTCACTAATTTTCTTAACTACAAACACAGCACTACATCTCGAACGTTCCGTTCGAACCACTAACACTGAACAACCAAAATATCGCTGACGGTTTCCCCCACTGAGGTTAGAGAACTGTTGCAAGTGCGACCGAAGAGTATTGTTTGAAGAAAGTCGAAGAGAGGATGATTTTTGATGTAGTTTGGTTCTCAGCGTCTTGGTGATTGCGATTTTAAAAACAGAGTCAAATCCGTGATAGTGGCGATGCAGTGAGAGAGCCATTGCGTCGGATTACCGACAGACATTATTGAGCGATTAGGAAAATAATGTTAGAAAGAGTTTTGCTGGTACCACCAGCCATGTTTTTGAGTGTTTTAGCTTCTGTTTTAACGCTGTATAATTATTTTATAACAAATAGGTACTTCAAATAAAATGTAAATTATATTCGAACAATTTTTTTTTTATAAAATAATTTTAGAACATTGTACAGCGTTAAAAACGAGACTAAACACTAAAAATTAATCAAATGAATTCTTTGTAATAATTACCTCCCGTCACATTCTGTAAGGGCGGTATAGGAATCATGCTAAAAATTGGGTAGTGAGTTTTCAGTGGCTGAGCACGTTTATGGTCCCTAGAATACGATTTTAATAGTTTCGCGATGATGTCTGTGTGTGTGTCTGTCTGTCTGATAAACTGAAAATTTTGATATTTTGTATATGTCAATTGTATCCACTTTGGAAGAGCTGATTAGTTTTTGGTGATAATCCAATAACCGGAAGTGGTAGTTTACTTGAAGCCCTATCAAGTTATTTTGAAATATCTCAGTAAATTGCGGTTTAATAAAAATTTTGTTATTAGAATAATGTTTCAAATATTATTATCTACAATTATTGTTTGAAACATTTTCCTCTTACTATCACCATTTACGAATTAGAACACGTTAAGGAAAAATTATATTTTGATATTTTCGTTTGAATCTGCTAACCTGTGGTTTTTAATATAAACAAAACAACGGTTGAAAAATGTCATTTAAAAAAAAAATCTTTGCGGAAAACAATACAGAGGATGAAATTCTATTAAATTTTTGTTTATCAACGATACAGTACCGTAAAATAAAACAGTATTGTAAAGTCCAATTTGTCGGACTGAAGTCAAGCCGGTAAACAAGCAAATGTGATACAGTATACAATATAAAGATTTTACGGACTGTTATATTCAAAACCATAATAACATACATATTTATTGTGTATATTTTCTGACCGAATTCGAGTCAGTATGTCATAAAACATTATACAATGCTCAACTGTAATTTGACCTTTACATGCTCGCTAGTAAAGTCCTGTGTAACGGCCTTGCAATATAAATTACTATAAAAATATAATAGTTGCTATGAGAACAAACAAATAATTCCACATCTTTTCTATATTTTAAACATGTGTCATTTGACTCAAATGTTATTAATAAATATTTTGAGTTAAATGTATAAAAAATATGTCAGACATGTCAACGTTATAATAGGTAAGAGATAAATATATTCTTTATCTATAACCAAATGTGTAAATAAAACAGATAAATTATGTACTAGGAAAATATTTTGTAATATTTTGCTAATTCATTTATCCCTATTTACGAAATAAACGGAAAATACAATAGTAACTCAAACCACGAAGAGTTGATAACGTTATCAATTGTTTGAAATTTAAATACAAACATTCTAATGTAGAACAAAAAATTATTATAAATAAGTTTTAAGATATATTTGTACTTACTTCGTATTTCAATTTAGAACAGTGATAACACAAAATTTTGATTATTTCACAACCCAATATTAAACAAACTTAAGATAATGCAGAATGTGTCGTTAGTTCTCGTCAAATAATTGCAGATTTTAATAGTTATTCAATTTTTGCTTTCTTAAACGTACAATATTTTTGTACGAAAAGTATAAAATAGTCCTTACAAAGAATCGAACTTGTTACGTACTTTGCTAATAATTATCAAAGTTGCACTATAAAAATTTGAATATACATAATAATTTGTCTAATATATCAGAAAACAATAATTATATTTTTAATAGTTACAATATTCACATGTAACTTTAATTACTTTCTTATTTATGTTGTAATAACTAACGTTACATTTGTAGGTTATATATTTTACTGTTGTCAAAACTAATAGCTGTTATATTAGGCAGAAATTATTGCCAACATTGGTAACCAAATGCACTAAATTTAATATTTTAAAATTAAATTTCATTCATATTCTACCTTTATTTCAATTAATATTATGTAAAAGGTTGTTTGAAATACTATTCTTTTTTATTGCAAATGTAGTTTTTTAATAAATGCTTTATAATTAGGAATGTGTCGAAATTTTCCTGTTGTCTATTTGGTAACTGGTAGAGACGAAATGGACATTTCAGACGTTGCTTTGGCAATGCGAAACAACACATTTTAATGGATAATTTATGAGAATAGTCCAAATATTTAAATATAGGTTTGTTGAGAAATTTAATCAATTATCGAACTGTAAATCTGAACATTAGAAATTTTAATTACTGGGTATTTAAGTTTAGTTTGTTAAATATGTCTTTAGCAACAACTTGGAATAAAATTCAGAAAACTATATTGGATGTTGGGGAAAAACTCCAAATTATCACTAGATAACAAATTACTTGTTTATAAAATAGTGCTCAAACCTATATGGACCTACGGGTTACAACTGTGGGGGTCAACCAGCAACTCCAACATCGAAATCATACAAAGGTTTCAATCTAAAGTTCTTCGGACAATAACTAACGCACCATGGTACGTCTCAAACTACGCTATACACCAAGACTTAAAAATGAAAACGGTTAGAGAAGAAATCAGCTCCACCAGCACTAAATACATAAACAGACTCGAAACCCATCCGAATAACAGCGCTGTAAACTTATTAGACAACAGCAGTACCTCGCAAAGATTAAGGAGATTCAATCCACTAGATTTGCCATACAGATTTAATTAAATAAATCAATAATGTAATAAGTTGCTGTAAGGAAGAAAGTCACTGGACTTTTCTTCCACATGTTAGCTAAGCTAAATCATTTACTCATTATCGAATGTAGATAGATTGTAAATTACAATACCAATAAAAAAAAAAATATGTCTTTACAAATTATTCAGTGGGGAAATTTATCTCTATCCACACAGACTGACAGACAGACAGACATACAGACACACACACACAGACATCATTGCGAAACTATTAAAATCGTATTCTAGGGACTTTAAAACGTGCTTATCCACTGAAAATCACCACCGAATTTTTAACATGATTACTTTACCTCCCTTTCAGGATGCGGCGGGAGGTAAAAATAGTATGTCACTCTGATTTGAACATTATTATCGTGTTTCGTTCAATTTGCATAGCCTCGGCAGTAAATATATAAGTTCAACACAAAAATTCCTGTTTCAACTCCTAGTAACAATATACTATTATTCAGTTTTCAATTGAGAGTTAATTGATATTTAATGTCCGACCGTTAAGTTATTGTTATCATAACTGTTCGACTAACTGAGCAGTTATATGCCAGATAACGAATGTTGGAAATATTACAATTAACGAATGTAACAAAACTCGAAAATACATTTGTCGAATATCTTGGATATTACAAAACTCGAAAATACATTTCTCGAATATTACAAATGTCGAAAGTTACAAATCTCGAAACATATAGTAATCATTGGTCACTAGATGGAACTACGATATTTGGTAGAAGAACCTATCTGTAAATCTGTTAACTCCAGATGGCATCTCAAGCCGATATTTCAGAATATTTGCTGTGTTGGTGTTTGAGAAGAATGATTTGATGACTGGTTGTAATGTTTCAGTGAATGGTGTGAGACTGGAACAAGTGAATGAATTTGTATATTTGGGTAGTATGTTCTCAAGGGATGGATGTATTGACCGGGAGATTGAAAGGCGAGTGTCTGCAGGGTGCAAGGTATTGGGTGCTCTGGGTACATTTGCTTGAAACGTGAATGTATCTAGAGATGCTCGATTGAGTGTTTATAATGGTGTGTTAGTGCCTACGTTGATGTATGCTTCTGAATTTGAGTGTGGATGAAGAAGTATAAACGACGTATAACTGCTGTAGAAATGAGATATTTGAGAGGAGTGTGTGGGTATACGAGACGTGATCGTATACGGAATACATTGGTGTATGATGAGTGTGAGATTGAGAAGAGTGTTGTTAAAAAAGTGGGAGTGAGTCAGTTGAGGTAGTTTGAACATGTTGAGCGAATGTCGAATGAAAGGTTGGTGAAACTAATATATGTGGGTGAAAGATTGCGTGGGCGTCCGAGGAATAACTGGTTGGGTATGATTGATGGTTTGTTGCGTGAACGAATGATTCCGAGTGTGAAGAATAAACGAGCATGTATATGAATGTGGACGAGGCGAAAGTGGTGTGTCAGGATAGAAATGTTTGGAGGGGATTGGTTGTTGGTTGACTGCGTTTCTGGGTTCGTGCTACCCCACTGAGTGGGACATAGCGTGATGTTATGTATGTATGAATGTATATTCGAGAATAGTATATTCTACAACAGGTAATGGAATGGCACATATTCCACGCGAGCAAAAAGTTTGTAGTCCGAGCCAAAGGCGAGGGCTACGATTTGCGAGTGTGGGATATGCCATTCCGTTACATGTTGTAGACTATACTTTCTATAACAAGATTTTAGAAATATACTAAAAATACAAATATAAAACTGTTGTAAACGTCAAACTCAAAGAAATCAAAGTAAAACAAACAGACGTAACCATAGTAACTGAATCAAGATACTTCATATATCGCGCTAATTAGCGGCTCTGATTCGTCGAAAATATTCCATACGCAGCGTATGGAATGTTAGTGAATCCATAACAATTATTCGTTGTGGAATGCCTAATTTCCAAAACAGTGTTATAGAAATGTATTTTCGTGAAATGATTTTTCGAGGGCCTCTGGTCCGAAGTGTGTAAATTAACCGAAGGCATAAAGGCCCTTGATACGTTAATTACTATTTCTTCTCGCTGTATTTACGTATTGGGAATCCATCTGCAATATTATACCTCCGTGGAATTACACATCTTTCGAGGCAATGGCACGCTAACGGGCCACGGCATGGCACAACACAGCGCTTTGCTCTCTGCCTCTCCTAGGCTGGCCGCGTGACGTCAGACGGACGGCCAATGACGACTAGATCCGGGTCGGGTGGGTTGTCACAGCACACTCAGCACCGCGGAGCTACAGCCACCTGCCTGCCGGTCACCGACCCGCGAAGGAAAACAGCGAACGCGGAGCAACCGAACCAAACCAGGAGCCCGACCAACACTGACCCAAAAGCAACCAGAGGATGGCGGTGCAACAGGAAGTAACGGCAAGAGAAAACCAACGAGCTGCTACGACTGACATTACACGAGAATTCTACTAGGAAACAGCGGCCAGTGAGCTCTGAAGTTGCAGAACTTTCAGGCTGCAATAAGTCTACAGTCTTTGCAATTCAATATCAAGCAACACAGCATATTTTTTTGGATACCTGCAGTTGCGAGATTGCTAGAAAACTCAGATAATATTGCAAAATTATGTCTCAATTTTTCTGTAAGTTTGAGTAAAATTATAGATATTGATACTAATTTTAATATTAAAAGGCATTTAGTTATTAAGATACGATGTTTTGAAATGGAGGGTTATACAGAAGCAAATTTTCGTGCTGCCATCTATTCATGTTTTCATTGAACTACCATGAAATTCACATGGGCGAAACACAAACAAACCGCTGTCAAAATGACAGTTCTTAAAATGATGCTAAATATGAAAAATAAAGTGTGTATGGTTTGTGCAATAGTGACTTCCTTTATTACTATAAGGAAAAAATGGCCAGTGTTAAATTTATTAAGTTTCCTAAATGATAAACTTCAAAAATAAAAATATAACCTTGTTAAAACACCATCTCAAACGTCAAAACATGGATGTTTGTGTTATGAACTTCCATCTCAACTTTTACCTCATGTTTCTCTTTCTTGCCTGTGACGTCAAAATCATAACCCTCCATTGGCATCCTATTTCAAATTTTTCGCCTGTGACGTCAGCACCTGCGTCATCTTGTTATTGTACGAAACACGCTCTTGCGGAGAGCGAGGAACTACACCAACTGTCAAATTGACTGTTATCAGTCATTGTTATTTACTGAGAGGTTTTTACAAATATAGTTTATTCACATTACCTGGATAAAATAATATAATTAATATATTAAACATAAGTTTAATTTGAAAATCGTTGTTAACTGCAACATATGACTTGAGATGACAGGTGTGATAATGAGACTACCGACATTACCGACAAGCGACAAGATATAGTACAACAAAGCATTTTGTTTTAACACGTCCTAAACTCTTTGACTAAAAATGTTATAATTAACGAATATCTAATTTAATTTATCGGAGTATTCATTTTAATAATAATAAGTAATTATTACAACACTGAAAAGCAAGTTTTTATTTGTTATCAACACTTCTTTCGCCTTGCCATGCTTTACATTCTAATACAAGATGACGTCACGATTTTGCAACCGCGAAACTTCAGAAAGGAAATTATGAATGAAAAGTTGAAAAATTATAAGAAATATTGAATAATATGTGACTTAAATGATCTAAATTTTTATAATTTGTAAAAAAGCACAACTTTTTTTTATAAAAGTGTATGACCCCATTACTTTTTACCTCCCGCCACATCCTGTAAGGGCCTGTGTTCACGGTGATAGAAATTGGTCCGAGATCTCGGACATAGTTCTCGAATCAAAAAATCGGATCGTGGACACTACCAACTTGGACGAAAAAATCGAATAGAAAACGCATTCTGTCCGATTTTTTCATACTAGTTGCTAACTTCATATAGATATTACCAAATTTAAATTTTGACGTTTAATGTTTGAAAAGCTAAACCACTTTCAATCAAAGCTGAAAATTCATATTTTCAAACAGTTTCTGAAACATGAAATATATTTTTTATTTATTTCTCGTATAAACAAATTTAATTTACTTATGTTAGAATAATTTCTTGAGTTATGTTTTATTAGTTTTTAGTATTGGTAGAATTGAATGAAGCTAACTTCATAAATTCGACTAACCTGACATCTGTTGTCATACAAGTTCACTATTTATGATATAGAACTATATCAGAGATCTCGGACCGATTTTTATCACCGTGGACACAGGCCTAAAAGCAGTCATTGGAATCTGACATGTAGCGATATCCCATCTAGTGGATTATTTTCGAACACAAAGTAGGGTGAAGATTCCGTTAGAAATACATTACGTCAAACGGGAATAAAGATTTTTGAGATAAAAATTACCGAAATTGTAGTTAAACACCGCGATTAATCGAAAATTAAAGTGTATTGTGCAGTAAAAGGGTGTAATAATAAGTCCCGTAAAAATCTAGACGTTACATTCCATTATTTTCCGATGCTGGACAAACGTTTTATTTATAAAGTAAACCAATTTGGAGTGCGAACAAACCTTGGTAAAAACTAACAGAAGTAAACAACATGAATGCGTTTAAATAAATATTATGCTCTGAATATTTTGTACCAGATGGTTATGTACATCTAAGTAAAATTTTGGGTTATAATATGAATTTGCTGCAAAATCTTTTCACTTTGTATTTAACTAAATTTATAAATTAAATTAAATCTGTATTCAAAGTTAATGTTCCTTATATTTGTTCATTTTTAGTTATTTGTTTATTTAATTGATTTAGATCAAGAAACGTACAACTAACCTATAATAGTACAACGTAGCAATACAGTTTTTGCATTTTTCACCCAAATCCAGCCATGCAGGAACAAACAACACTCATCACTTGTTCATCTCCTGCAATTTTCCTATTAATTTGATGGAGATCACCTCGTAAATTCGACGTTGACATACAGAAAGCCACTACACCCACAGCCACTGTCACTTTCATTAAATTTTTTCCCGCATTTAATCAATTGTCAAGTATATAAAATGCGTTCAACTTCTTTAAAATTGAGTTTGCAGGATCTATTGCAGCGCATTCGCAAATATTAATAATCGTGAGACTCATTTTTTATAATTTATACGCGAACAGTACTAATGTCACATTCGAATCTACACCCTAATTGACGCCATCTTGAATAGGCCGCGCACCCATGTCAAATCCCAATGGGAATAATGCAAATAGTGAGTCTTCAGTGGATGAGCATGTTTTAGGGTCCCTCGAATACAATTTTAATAGTTTCGCGATGATGTCTGTCTGTCAGTCTGTGTGGATCTCTGGAGTTACGGTTTCTCAAAAACTACTAAACTGAAAATTTTGATATTTTGTATATATCAATTGTATCCCCTTTGGAAGAGCTGATTAGTTTTTGGCGATAATCCATGAACCGGAAGTGGTAGTTTACTTGATGCCCTATCAAGTTATTTAAAAATATCTCAGTAAATTATGGTTTAATGAAAATTGTGTTATTAGAATAATGTTACAAATATTATTATCTACAATTATTGTTTAAAACATTTTCCTCTTACTGTCACCATTTACGAATTACAATACGTTAAAGAAAAATTACATTTTGATATATTCATTTAAAACTGCTAACCTGTGTTTTTTGAAAAAACAAAACATCGGTTGAAAAATGTCATTTTTTGACATGTGTCATAATTTTTTGAAGGGATGAGCGTTTCTTGATAGTGGTGGTCCGTGTTCCTGATGCATTATTTGATAAGAAATCTATGGCTGGAGGTATTGTGCTGCCCATAACAGATTTTTTGTTAATGGATTACTGTTTCAAATATTATCTAGAATTGTGGTTTAAAATATTTTTCTCTTACAGTCACCATTTACGAAAACAGCTTTTTTACGATATGACAGCTTTTGCAACAGTAAAACACATAACTTATAAATGTAATGCTATCGCAACATAAATACGAATATAAATATGTTTATTATATTTAAATTTATATGTGTGGTAAATATTAAAAATATATTAATTGTTATGAATTATTGTTTGTTCATATTTATATAGTGTAACTTTGACTATTAGCAAAATAACTTCTGAAACAATTTCGTTTCTTTTGTATGTGCTGTTATTTATTAGTTTTATAATGGGGTCTTTCACCATTTTTTTTATGACACTTTATCTATATTGAAGACTATCTACACTCTTAAAAAGTCTTAATTGTTATTCATTAAGCCACAATGATTTTTTTTAAATGTTGTGATGTCATAGTAGAGGTGTTTGCTGGATCTAAAACAGTACAGATTGTAAATAATTGTAGTCATATATTTTTTTACTTATTTTATTATTATTATTACAATAAAATAGAACATTTATGTAACAAAAATTATTTAAATCTGTACTGTTTTAGATCCAGCAACACCTCGTACAAAAAATATTGTACTTGGTATGTAAATAACTATTGTATACTAATTATTTGGTTAAAAGTAAATTTTCCCTGAAATCTGCAACTGGTGATCGGTATCAATTTGCCATTTTGTGGAATAAATCTCAAACCAAGCACTAAGTAATCTGTAATTGCAGATAGTTAGAAGCTCAGTTACTTTTGTACAAATGTCTCAATTATATTTGTATATTAATTTATTTGACTAACAGCCAAATTCACAATCCCCAATACCCCAATCAAGATTTGATTCACTTATCAACGATGATACGCGAATCAATCCAGTTTAACATTGAAAATCAATCTAATCATGTAATCAAATTCAGTGATTTACTGCATCGTTCGAATCAAGCGATGATCACTCGTTTTGTCATTTGTGGTTTTATCAAGTGTATCTAATTTAGGTAAGAGAAACTGTGTATATTTGTAAATATATCATCACGCCTTTTACCCAATAGAGGTTTGGCACTCTGTTTACGCAGATTGTCGATAAGTGATATTTTTTTGCGTATGAATTATTGAGCATACAAAATTAAAATACGCTAACTAGTGGTAGAAAGCTGAACTAACCATAAGGCACATAAATTTCATTGTATTTTGAAATTGATTGTTTTTTTTTTTTTCTTTAAATTAACAACAATAGTAATTATTTTAGGAGTATTTCAATTTGTTTAAGCCATATTATTTAAATAAGAAGTAAAAATGAAAGGTACATTGTATTTTAGATTATAGTTTAGATTGAATTTTCTCCAAAAAAAAACTTTTATTTGAAATCGGCATTAAAGTGCTCAAAAATTGCCATTAAAAGCTCAGAAATCGTCACTAAAGTAACCCATTATACGACGATTTTGAGCAACCCAGCGTTGGCAACCGTTAAATAATTATTGTACAATTAGGATAATTTTGGCATGTATATTGACGTACTATAGTAAATTTGGACGTAACGAAAACAAAATTTACAAGAGGAATTAACTAATTAATTCCGATGACGAAATTGAGGACAAAACACATAATTTTGAGTGTTATTTACGATAACTTTAATTTTCGAGGTTGGCAACACTGACTG
Source organism: Poecilus cupreus (assembly GCA_963942605.1). NCBI lineage: Eukaryota > Metazoa > Arthropoda > Insecta > Coleoptera > Carabidae > Poecilus > Poecilus cupreus. The sequence continues at coordinate 18,326,692 of OZ012722.1, read as the reverse complement.
TCAGTTTCAATTGGCAATTGACAGATGTATAAACTTAACCTATATTGTAATTTTTTTACAGTTTTTTCGAATTTTAGATTTCAAATAAAACTTAATATGTACCTCAGCATTGAAGTTCCTTTTTATCACTCACATGGTTTATTACGGGCCTCGCCAACTAAATTCCATATTCGTGATAAAAAATTGAACTTCATTGCCTTGATACATAAATAACTATTATAAACAGAAAAATTTACAATGTGTATGGCTGCGAATAAAAATCAACTACCAATACTAAAGCACACATTCGCCGTCATAAAATATACAAAATAAATTTGAGATGTATCTTTTGTGAATTGTGTTCAACGCCATCTCTTGATAATTTGGAAGCCCACCGTTTTACAAACAAATGCTAGGCTCGTTTTTCGCTTTCATAAAAGCCTTCAAGTTAACGTTCCAGTATTACTATACTTCAGTCATTAATAGCTGATTATTTTTGCGCACTTATTCAAAGTCGTATTTTTGTTTTCAAGTTGCAGTGATCGAGTTTTGATCCGACGAATTCCAACAACACCGCCATCTGCCCGTTATGGAATCACTTGAACCTGTAGGTGTTTTTATTTCATCCAATTCCACGAAAAATCGAATTAAACAACAATAAACCCATAAATTTCATGCTGCAACTTTGAAAAATATTTCATGTTTCGAACCATGTCGTCATCCCATGGCTGCAAAATACTTGTTCATCAAACAAACCACTAAAACCTAACCACAATCGAAATCTCTGTAATCACATTGACGCTTGGGTTTTTCGTTTTTTTCACCGGACATTCATTCTGCATCACGTGTAAACAAACGCACTTCGGCTTCGAACAAAAGAACGCAGCTGTCAAGATTATTGCGTTATATTTAGAACGTTCAGAATGTAAACAAAAAACATATGCAAACTTGGAAAACATCGCATTTAGAGCAGAATAATAAAACTTAAGAATTATCAACATATTAAATTGAAAATATATGATACTGTGATGATGTTGACGTCATACATCAGTTATTGGTTGTTAACTTTGGACTAGCCGTGTTTTGTTTTGAGTTTAAGTGATAACGTGATAAACTTGCGGTGTTTGTGTTAATAATTGACGAACGACAGACCGGATGTTACTTTGATTTTGATTGTTTCCTGGAGACGAGTTATTTGTTTTACGTCTATGATACACGGTCAGATGTCTAACCAAATAAAATGAAGAGTTTTTGAAATGTAGAAATATCAATCAACGGGATCTGAAATTGCAGATTTACCAGTACATAGATTTAGGATTTTATGATATACTGGGTGTAGAATTGAAATGTGGAGTATAGGGATTTCAATTTCAATGCTTTTTACCTCCCGCCTTCCTCTAGGTAAGGGAGGTATTGTTTTTGGTCAAAAATTGGGAAGTCAGTTTTCAATGAATAAGCACGTTTTATGGTCCCTACAATACGATTTTACTATTTTCGCCATGATGTCTGTATATGTCTGTATGTATGTATGTATGTGTGTGTGTGTAGTCTGTGGCAATTTTTTTCGTCTCGCGTATCTCAAATACTATAATACCAAAAAAATACAATTTTGTGCATTTTTGCTTCTTATATTTATATGAAGAGCTGATTAGATTTTGGATAAAATTGGTCAACCGGAAGTGGCAGATTACTTAAAGCCCTTAACAGTTTTTCGGGAAAAACACGGTAAAATTTCCTTTTTCAACAATTTATGTTATTTTGAAAATTGAAGAATATTTAATTTTACATGTGTTTTGATTACACTAATTTTATTAATTTTCATTAGATTTAGAGATAATAAAATATAAAGAAATTAGATTTCACAAATCTTGCATTCCTAGTACCTACACCATGGAAACATTTAAATATTTTCAATTTTTTATGAAATATCACACATGTCATTGTGATTGTGAAGCTTTTTAAATATACGAAAGAAAATTAAAATTCTCAAATGTAAATAGAAAATAAACAAATAAGAAGGTATGTTTCTGTATCATCAAATACTATTTTGTACCGTTTAAAAGTAGTATTGGGCGGGAGATTATGTGCTGTACACATCATTTTTTTTTTTTTTAATATTGCTGTATATTTATATCTATTCACTTTACACCAAAGTATAAATTAAAATTAAAAAAATCTGATGTGTCCAGCACATAGCCTCTCGCCCAATACAACTCTTAAATGGTACAAAATAATATTTGATGATACAGAAAAACCTTTTTATTTGTTTATTTTCTATCTATATTTGAGAAATTTAATTTTCGTTCGTATATTTATTTAATTTTCTTACATATATTTATTTTTTAACATAATATGTCACCATGAAAACAGCTTCACAATCACAATGACATGTGTCACATTTCGTAAAAAAATTAAAATTTTAAGTGTTTCCATGGTGTACATAGAATGCAAGATTTATGAAAAATATTTTTTTAATATTTTATTATCTCTAAATCTAATGAAAATTAATAAAATTAGTGTAATCAAAACACATGTAAAATTAAATATTCTACATTTTTCAAAAGAACATAAGTTGTTGAAAAATTAAATTTAACCGTGTTTTTTCACGGAAAACTGTTAACGGCTTCTAGTGAACTGCTACTTCCGATTGACCAATTTTATCCAAAATCTATATTTCGGAATCTGCAATTGCTTCATGACAGCTAGGCAATTAAATCTCTAATAGTATTTACACATAATAAATTAAAACTAATTAACTATCGTATAAAGATAAAAATTATAATTATTAATTAAGGAAACTCCATTTCAAAATAGAAATTTAGATTGTGAATATTGTTTTCACAGGAAAATTACCGAAAATTTGATATTTTTTGGCGCCTTTTAATGTTTACTAGATAAATATAATTCTCAGTTCCTATGGAAATATTTATTGTTCTTTCAGCTAATGATTTTCTGCGTATCAAATAAGCTTAATTATGATAAAATGTAATTGTTATTTTATGTAATATAAGATACAGATAAAGAAATAGTTATTTGTGAAACTAGAGAGGAAAGCGCTTCTTTTTCCCACTCGAGTTCGAAGGCTGCGCTTATGAGGCAATTCGAGCGAGAGTGAAAGAAGGGCTATCCTCTCGTGTTAGACACAACATAAGCAGTAAGAAACTTTCATTTACCATTGACAACAAATACATGTTGAGAAAGTACTACACAATTTCAGATTTCACGAAATATCACTAAAAATTGGCATATACTTTTATTGTATTTCTATATCATATAAACCCTAAGAAACTCAATGTTGTAGAGCGCATCGTCATATCTCTTAAATTTATAGAGATATGTCAATTTTCGATTATTTTCGAAATGCTACTTTGAGTGGCTGCAACTCAAAATCTATTAAAGATATTGAAAAATAGACTCAGTTCTGTTCGTTTCATACATTTTATTACAAATTAGCAAATTTTTAAAATTTTGAAATTTTTCGATTTTTTTCCCCAAATTTCGATAGGCGATAACTCGATAAATATAAAAAATACAGACTCGCAGACTGGACCATTCGATTCAGCTCGTCAAAATACATAAGTATGTAAAATTTCATTAAAATTGCTTTACGCGTTAATAGAGGTAGAGTAAAAAGTGTGAAAATGACGTTTTTGGCGAAAAACGTCAAAGGGTACCCCCATTGACATTTGGCCTGAAAAAGGCCATTTTCAGACTTTTTGCTCTAAAATTTCAACTCACCATCTGAATATTCTGAAATTTTTAAGGTTTATGTATTTCGATGAGCTGAATTCAATGGTTTAGTCTGCAAGTTCGTCTCGTTTATTATTTGAGACATTGCTGAACGAAATTTTGAAAAAAAAATCCAAAATTTTCAATTTAATTTTTTTTTATTTTGTTATAATATGCACGAATAACACAAAACTGAAGAGTATTTTTCGATATTTTGCGTAATTTTTGAGTTGCACTTCGAAAAACATAAAAAACCGCCATATTTCGAAAAATTTAAGAGATATGATGATGCGCTCTGCACCTGTGAGTTTTTCATGCTTTATATTATATAGAAATACAATAAAAGTATATGCCTATTTTTAGTGATATTTCGTGAAGTACATCATACGAACTGTGTTTAAATGAGTAAGAAGAATGTTTTACGGAAATAAGAAATATAATAAATTTACAAGTGAAGACGGTAAATATTATAAATATTTTAATTGTTTTCTAATATATTAGACAAATTAATTTGTGTGTTTATATTTATAGTGCAACTTTGACAAATATCAAAAGAACTCCTTGAAGAACTTTATTTCTTTGTATGGACTGCTATTAGTTTTATACTTTTCGTACAAAAAATATTGTACAAACCTCTTGCGTGAACTCGGTTCCCGGATTCGTTCTTTGGCAAGCTCGCGCCGCCAAATACTCATCCGGGAACCAAGCGTTCCCGCATTTGGTGTGTAAATAACTATTTTCTATTATTTCGGGAGAAATACGGTAGGGTTTCCTAGCATGTCGTGAAAAAAGAAATAAGCATTACGTTAATATTTTACTTTTAAATAGCGAGGTAAAAATCTCCGTGGTAACGCATCGGACTGTAGATTATAAGATCTTCAGTTTGATCCTCTTCCTCACAGCCAACAAATTTTCGAAAATAAATTCTTAAAATTGTCTCTGTATACATGCGGTTCATCCACCAATAATATCCTTGGAAGTCTGGGGCATATCTCAGTAAATAATTGTTGTTATATTCAAAAAGATGTAGAATAATATTAGACACAATTTTAATCCGTCAGTATCAGGCAGAATTGAGACTATGAATGTGTATGTATTATGCTTTTGTATGTACGAAGTTTTTAACAATCTGTATGATTGTTTACGAATGTATTTGTTACATGATAGTTTGCTGTAAAATCTTAAGCCCGTGTCACACGGCCAGTGTTTCCACCGTTTGACAAAACTTTTGAATGACAAACACAGAAACGTGACATCACGTCATACAGTTTGGTCAAATGCTCTAAATAGAAACGTTTCTTATTCTGTCATACATTTTGGTTCCACTTTTGTGGTTTTGACAGATCGAGTAACATTTGATAGCCAGCAGTAATGAATAAAGTATTTTAATAGTTATTTACTTTACAAGTGGGAAAAGTAAGGAATTACCCACGAGAGAAATTTTAGCTCACGAAGTCGAAGGCTGAGTGAGATAATTGTATCGAGTGGGGAATTCCACTTTGCTCACGTGTGAAGTATAACGTTTTATCCAACACTTCTTAATAAATGAAAAATTTATTGAAGAAATATTATTTGACAGTGACATATGCTTTAAATTTTTAATTAAAATGTCAATCAAAGTAGTTACCAAGGTGTTGTGCGTTATTATTATTGTTATAAATAAAAAAATACCCACTAGTGACTTCTCAAAATTATACCCCCTAGTGGGTAATCTGTTCCTTGTTTAAAATCGCCATAGTTATACAGCATTTATTGAGAGGTGTTGGATAATAAGATTTTATTTAAACAAATATTATAAATTCGTTAATTAACCTGGTTTGGATTATATTATTAAATAAAAAATTTTTAAAAATATTTTTTTTAACTATATGTTAATGTTATTGAAAAGAGAAAAATAATTATTTTATAGGATACAAAATAAGTAGTAGTGTTCTCAATAGCATTGATAAGTTTCTGTTAGACGAACTTCACCCCAGTGACAAAAATGACCGTCTGACACACCTTCTTTTCATCATACATCAATCCGAATGATATGACGTCATCAAACATAGTTTGACAAACAAAAATGAAGTATTCATTGTCCGTGTAACAAGGGATTTACTAACCCTGAGGAAGGTGTAGGTAAACCGAAACGTCGCTTATGTAATAAATGCTGTATGACTGAGATTTCGAGTATTATTTACACTTGTGTGTATTTGGCACCGTTGAGAATTAGTTTACAAGTCGACATTTAATTGAATGAAACCTTTCTATGAATGCAGATCCTCTTAGCTCTCCACGACCATGACCGCCAGCTCAGCGAGCGCTGTTCACTCCCAGCCCGCCACGACCAGGATGTGAGCTACAAGACAGCCTTGTACACTACCATACCGCTGCTTCAGATACACAACAGACTGACTTGAAGACTAGAGCCTTTCACCGGCACGAGCGATGCTAGACTTGCAGACTGTAAAGAAGATAGGTTCATGGCGGTAAAGCTAGAGGTACACTAAAGCGTGCATTACACGATGAAGTTTTTGTTTTCAATGGGCGCATAAACCATAAACGAAATATGACAAATTATCAAAATCATGAAACACTTATGGAATAATTAGTTGTAAAGTATTTTTTTTTTTTTTTAATATTTTGCAGTAAAGCGATACAACGAATTGAACATATTTTGACGACATGGGTACTCGCATTGATTCTATTGGTCAGAAATATGAAATGTGCAAATCGCGCGTCTGCCGCTGCGCCCAACGCCTATTGTGGGCTAAAATAGAACTACGAAATGTCATTTCATATTTTTGTTTGTTGGTATTTAAGATTATATTTGTTTGGCTTCTATAACTTGTTTCATAATTTCACTGTTTTATTGTGCTGTGTTGAAAAACTATTGAATAAAATTGTGTGTTGAGGTTAGGTTACATCACTACTAGCGCCACTGTTCTCAAACTTTCGTATGATGTTTACTCGAATATCAAGTAAAATACTGTAAAGTTGCCAAAGGAATTTTATCTTTATTTATATTAAGTTTAATTCTTATAAATTAAGACTTATAATATGTAAATATTATTTTTACATTAAAAAATATATACAGGGTGTTCATTTTAAGTGGTACACTATTGCTATTTCGAGAACTATAAGAGCTACGAGGTCGGTTAAATTAGCAAACAATTTCTAGATTATAAGACAATTAAAATGAACGAAACAACAATTTTCTTAGACCAGTGGTTCTCAAAATGCGGGGTGCATCTTTCTTATTTTAAATGGCAACCTACTTTTTTTATTTGCTTATTCGATTCAGTATTTTTTTCTGAATTCAATGATGTTCACATGTATTGACCAAATAATACAAAATATTTGAGAAAAATGCAAAATTAAAAATATATCTTTTTATTTAAATTTGCATATACAAAGTTTGCCATGGAAGAAACAAATAAATCAAACATTTTTTAATATTAGTTTTTTTAAGTGTACATCTGTATTTCTGTATTGTACCAACTAAATTAATAAATATTCTCATAATTACAGTTTTTTCAATTATTTCAGCATTTGATTTATTTGTTTTCTTCCATGGCAAACTTTGTATATGCATATTTAAATAAAAAGATATATTTTTAATTTTGCATTTTTCTCAAATATTTTGTATTATTTGGTCATTACATGTGAACATCATTGAATTCAGAAAAAAATACTGAATCGAATATGCAAATAAAAAAAGTAGGTTGCCATTTAAAATAAGAAAGTTGCACACCGCATTTTGAGAACCACTGGTCTAAAAAAATTCTTGTTTCGCTCATTTCAATTGTCTTATAATATAGAAATTGTTTGCTAATTTAACCGACCTCGTAGCTCTTATAGTTCTCGAAATAGCAATAGTGTACCACTTAAAATGAACACCCTGTATAATATCTACTATTATGCAAAATCTTTGTTTTAGTGGCACTGGAGTAATACCAGTGACGTCACACAAACTTTGAAAAATCATATCTCGTATAATATATGGAGTTTTCACATCAGGTTTTCACTGATCGTCATAATATTATAATACAGTTTCATAAAAAAAAAGGAAAATAGTGTATGAGCCCATTGACTTTAAAAGTTTTCTTTCTAGCACAATGACGTAAGTGTAAGAGAGATAGATGAGTCGACTTGTCACGTAAAGCTTACAACGAAAAATTCTTATATGGGGTACTTTCTCTTAAAAGTTCCTAAAAGATTACAGCTTTTACAGCTCTACCAACTAAGCAAAGTAACAAGTGCCTATCAAATGTCATTTGTGTTTATATTTTTACCTCCCGCCTACCTCTAGGTAAGGGAGGTATTGTTTTTGGTTAAAAAATTGGGTAGTGAGTTTTTAATGAATAAGCACGTTTTAGGGTCCCTACATTACGATTTTACTATTTTCGCGATGATGTCTGTATGTATGTATGTATGTATGTATGTATGTATGTATGTATGTATGTATGTATGTGTGTGTGTGTGTAGTCTGTGGCAATTTTTTCGTCTCGCATAACTCAAATACTATAATACGAAAAAATACAATTTTGTGAATTATTGCTTCTTATATTTAAATGAAGAGCTGATTAGATTTTGGATAAAATTGGTCAACCGGAAGTAGCAGTTTACTTGAAGCCCTTAACAGTTTTTCGTGAAAAAACACGGTTAAATTTCCTTTTTCAACAATTTATGTTATTTTGAAAGTTGAAGAATATTTAATTTTACATGTGTTTTTATTACACTAATTTTATTAATTTCCTTTAGATTTAAAGATAATAAAATATAAAGAAATTAGATTTTACAAATCTTGCATTCCTAGTACACCATGAAAACATTTAAAAATTTTCAAATTTTTACGAAATGTGACACATGTCATTGTGATTGTGAAGCTGTTTTCTTAGTGAAATATATGTCATAAAATTAAATAAATATACGAAAGAACATTAAAATTTTCAAATATAAAGAAAATAAACAAATAAGAAGGTATGTTTCTGTATCATCAAATACTATTTTGTACCGTTTAAGAGTAGTATTGGGCGGGAGGTTATGTGCTGGCCACATCAGATTTTTTTATTTTACAAGGGTATAATTAATAATAAACTTACTAAAGCACAGTGGAATAAGGAAGAAGTTGAAAACTTAGTGGATATACCTCTAAAAATTGCATATAAATTTGTCATATTTCGTTTATGGTTTATGCGCCCATTGTTGTCTTTTATGGAGATCGAACTCAGAATATTATGTTCGCAGTTTAATACATTACCACGAAGCTATTTTAAGATACGAAACATAATAAAAGTCACTATTGCTTATTGTTTTTCTTGTTTAAATGTGAAAGAAATTGGTGCGTCGACATTTGATTGTATGCAATTAATTCATGAATTATATTTTCGTGTAGTAATAATTGGAATGAATAATGGATGCTTCGTTGGTTTTCTATAAAAATTCAAGGTCATACAACGTTTAGTTACGGTGAGATATGCTTTCAAGTTCGAAAGCAAAAAGTAAAAGACGAACCAAAATACCTTTTGAGTATTATTTACGTTAATTTAAATTTTCGAGCTTGACAACACTGAATGTCAGTTCCAATTGACAACTGACAGACGAATAAACTTATCCTATATAATAAATTTTTACAGTTTTTTTTTTTCTAACCTTAGAATTCAAATAATAAGTTAAACTTCAGTACTTTGATACATACATAACTATTGTTTCGAACATATCTTGGTAAAAGTCTTGCTATCTTCATAACATAAGGTACTTCCCAATGGGTGATTTTATGAACTCAGATTTCATAGAAATTATGTTAGTTATGACATGACATATGAGTGTATTGTTCCGTATTTTCTCTATGTGTTTGTAGCAAATATTTTCAACAAAACGAAGAAAAAGTTATTTTCGGTTGACACAACTCTTTTACAAACTTAATTAAAGCATTTTTTCATCAGGGAAACAAAGCCTTCTACATTCTGTACCAATCAAAACGAAATCGCGTCGTATATCACATTCATCGATGTATTGTTTAATGGACAAATAGCTCAAACAGAAACTCAGTCTATTGAATCCGGTTCAAAGAACCAGTACTGCCCAATCAACGTACTCGTGTTTTTTCATACTTTCATTACTTCAGGGAATAAAATCTGATGTAATTTGCTGCTCAAACGGAACAAAATAGAGAAAAAACTGTCAAATGGAGGGCTATACAGAAGCAAATTTTCGTGCTGCCATCTATTCATGTTTTCATTGAACTACCAAGAAATTCACATGGGCGAAACACAAACAAACCGCTGTCAAAATGACAGTTCTTAAAATGGTGCTAAATATGAAAAATAAAGTGTGTATATGGTTTGTGCAATAGTGACTTCCTTTATTACTATAAGGAATATATGGCCAGTGTTAAATTTATTATGTTTCCTAAATAATAAACTTCAAAAATAAAAACATAACATTGTTAAAACACCATCTCAAACGTCAAAACATGGATGTTTGTGTTATGAACTTCTATCTCAACTTTTACCTCATCTTTCTCTTTCTTGCCTGTGACGTCAAAATCATAACCCTCCATTAAAATTGTAGCCAATATTATTCTACTTCTTTTTGTTTATAACAAAATTTACCCTAAATCAATTAATTATTGAGATATGCCTTTTTTATGAAACTGTATCTAAATTGAAGACTATCTGCACTTTTAAAAAGTCTTAATTGTTATTCATTAAGCCACAATGATTTTTTAAATGTTGTGACGTCATTGTAGAAGTGTTGGTGGATCTCAAACAGTAGAGATTATAAATAATTGTAGTCACTCTAATTTATTGTTCGGTAAATTATTTAAATGGAATTAAAACAAAAGTTAACTAGAGTCACAAAGTAGAAAATAATATGACTAAACCCAAAAACATCGTTTTACAAAAATATTATTAATTATTAAGATATTTGAGTTTTAAATACCTCTACAATGACGTCAAAGTATTATGGCGCATATCCTATTCTAAATTATTTGTACTTCTTTTATTTTTGAGCTGTCAGATTGTCGAAGTGTCAAAATAGTTGACAAATAATTTTAAGGTTTTTTGTTTCACTTGAATTCGTCAGTATATTTTAAATACATACAAAATATATTATTATTTTTAATTAATAAATATTACTTTAGGTCGACTTAACGAAATTAAAGACTTGTTCAATGACATGGGTTAGCAAAATTTATCAAACATTTGACTAAAATAATCTTTTAATTTATTCATGTTCCTTCCAGCAATAAATGGAATTCATGTTTATCTTAATTATTTACCATGAAAAGTTATTTTATTTCCATTTAAATAATTTTCCGAACAATAAATTATAACATTATTGTGACCACAATTATTTACAATTTCTATTGTTTAAGATCCACGAACACCTCTACAAAGATGTCACAACATTTAAAAAAAATCATTGTGGCTTAATGAATAACAATTAAGACTTTTCAAAAGTACAGATAGTCTTCAATTTAGATGCAGTTTCATAAAAAATTTAAAAATGATGAAAGACCCCATTCACACAGTAGCGACACTTCAAATTTTCATGATTCCAATATTTCAGTGGTGCACTACCGAAAAAATGGCCGCTCAGTGTCATTAGGAAAGTATAAATCGTCTGTGTCAGTTATATCTGTTGAATATCAAGCTAAAGTACATCACATATAAAACAAAATTAACAAATTAAAGTAATTATTTTGTTGTTAAATGTATATGTTACAAATGTGAAGCCCGATCCTAAAGGATACATTTTAAATTAAATAAATTCAGTATTCTGTATCTTACATATTCATTTTAAACCACCCTGATAAAATTTGTAACCAATGATAATAGACGGCGCTGAATAAAAATTGATAATTTCATTTGACACACATATTTCTAGGGGTCGTTAAAAATTAACCGGTAATTTACAGAACACGCCCCTCAGTATGAACCAGGAAAGTAAATAGTAAATTTGAAATCTAAATTTGTAAATTAAATTCAGTATAAGGCCTGTAGTACATGATCTAATATATCATATTGTTTCTCGTACGATATTCAATACGAGCAATATTGTATCGCGTACTAAACATTTTTCATCCAATATTTCACACGATTTTGATCTAAAATGTTGGAGCGATTTCAGTGCAGTAAAACAATTGATGTCATAATATAATTGACAGCTGGACAGTTTTTAAGGTTAGTACATTTAAACATAAATTAACTTACTTTAATTGACTTATTATTTGTAATCACCCAACCGGCAAGTAAAGTAGTAAAAACATTACCAACAGCATATAATTGTTCATTCATTTTACCAGTTATCATCAACTGTCTAAATGTCATTTTATTATTCACCGCACACGCGTATGTCATATTTTCAATACGAGAAAAATTGTCGCTTGTACGATCTAAATATTTTAAACCAATATATCATATTGGCTGGTACCACGAGCTCTGTTTTTGGGTGTTCTAAGAGCAGTGTTTTAAGCTCTGTTTTAGCGCTGTACAACGTTCTAAAATTATTTATAAAAAAATACTTCAAATAAAAGTGGTAGATAATACATTTTTCTGTAACTTCTACTTGAATCATTTTTTTATAAAACAATTTTAGAACATTGTACAGCGCTTAAACCGAGCCTAAAACACTGCTATTAAAACATCCAAAAACAGAGCTCGTGGTACCAGCCAATGTTTCTCGTACGATATCCAAGATGACATAAAATCATATTAAATATCGTATGAGAAACAATACAATATAATGATCGTGTACCAGCCGTAATGTTATCAAATGAGTAACGTACGCCTCTGGGCTGACCAGGATACAGCTAAAAACAAACAAAACACGATCGCACATCGCAGGAGTGAAACAGTGAAACAGAGTCAGAGAAACAGTTGACGGTAGCGGCGGCGAAGTTGTGCGTATTGGTCGTTCTCATTGGTTGGCCTGGTTTCGACTGACAGTCGACTGTTTTGACAAACGAAGGCGCATGGCTCCGGTACGTTGCCACGCCGACTAGGATGTGTTGGGTTGATTTTTACTCCCGTGACACCGTTTGGGTGATGGGTGCTCTGGATGGGCGATGGCTTTTGACGTCACGGCTAGTGAACATCGCGGCTAAAGGCCCGCTTACATATTCTGTCTAATTTTGCACTGGTCATCGCATTGTAGATAAGGGAGGCATTGTTTTTAGTCAAAAAAATGGGTAGTGAAATTTCAATGAATAAGCATGTTTTATGGTTCCTACAATACGATTTTATTATTTTCGCAATGATGTCTGTATGTATGTGTGTGTGTGTGTGTACTCTGAGGAGATTTGTTCGTCTCGCAAAACTCAAATACTATAATAACAAAAAATACAATTTTGTGTATTTTTGCTTCTTATATTTATATGAAGAGCTGATTAGATTTTGGATAAAATTGGTCAACCAGAAGTTGCAGTTCACTAGAAGCCCTTAACAGTTTCTAAATTTAATTGTACAACAATTTATGTTAATTAAAAAATTGTAGAATATTTCATTTTACATCTGTTTTGATTACACTAATTTTATTAATTTTCATTAGATTTATGGCTGGTTTATAGTGGATTTAATTTACAGATTTAGATTTGAAATTTGCGATTTATCTCCTGGTTCATATTGAATTTATTAAATTTGAAATCTGCCAATTCAGATTACGCTTCAGCTTTTTGACATATTAAACAACAACAAAATAACCATAACTTGTCATATATAATGTTCTTCAATCAAAGATATTAAATTATTATCATATTTTACACTCTCCGCATCCATGTTATAACAATATTTTATGATGATCACAAATAAATCAGTTTGATTGACAATCTTGACACATTTGACTGTTGTGAAAATTATTTTTTGTTTCCCAGTCAAGTTGATTGGTTGGATTTGCAAATTTAGATTTAGAATAGTGATATTTTAAATGTAAATCTATAAATTTGTAAATGCAGCATAAACCAATAAAGGTGTTTCTATGTATTTTATATTTTTTAAATTAAATTTCTAAATCTAAATTTGTAAATTAAATCCAGTTTAAACCAGCCATTAGAGATAAGAAATTAAATTTCATGAATCTTGCATTCCATGTACATCATGGAAACACTTACAAATTTGAATTTTTTACGAAATATGACACATGTCATTGTGATTGAGAAGCTGTTTTCTTAGTGAAATATATGTCAAAAAATTAAATAAATATACAAAAGAAAATTAAATTTCTCAATTATAAATAAAAAATAATCAAATATGAAGGTATGTTTCTGTATCATCAAATACTATTTTATACCGTTTAAGAGTAGTATTGGGCGGGAGGTTATGTGCTGAACACATCAGATTTTTTAATCGTAGTTTGTTGCGATAATATTAAACTAGTGCACCACAAAAACTAAATTGCTGTAATTCTATTTATGAAACTGAATCAAATTTAGTCCAGGGCTTTCGAGTCTGTCTCAACTGACAAAATCCGGATTCGCTTGGCCTCCGCCTCAGCGGTGTATCCGGTCTCGTGCCCCGGACCGCGGACCCGGACCGACCAAGCACACTAACGCAATTTTCTAAAGTGAAACTTTCATTCAGCATTCATTATTGCTTTAATTGTAATTGTTGTAATTACGCCGGTTTAAACATACAATACTTGCATTGAAGACTATTATTATACGCAATGATTCCGCGTTAATTATTAATACAACAATAATATAAGAAATTAAATATTTGGAAGCAGCTTTACATAAAGAAATTTGAATGTTACACATGTTTGATATACCAGGTGTCTACTTTGTTATGGGACATAGGAAATACAATGTTAAAATTTTCATTAGGCATTAGTTCGTTTCCTATGAATTTTAGAACAAAAGTGTAAATATAAAAAAATGTTCCGCAACAAAAACTGTACAAAATGAGCTTAAATTTATTGATGTGATACATTTTTGTCATGCGACAGACGTAAAATAAAATGTATAATTTTTAGCTATTTCCAGAGTGCCATGGTAAACAAAACATACAAACAGTCGTATTGTTTGAGTTTGACAGATGACATTTTGGCAGAGTTTTTATAATTATTGATTTGTTTAAATTATTTCTAAGTAATCTAGAAATAATTTAAAGAAGTCAGTAATCATTATGCAAAATATGATCTGTCAAACTGAAACAATTCGACTGTTTGTATGTTTTGTTTAGCATGGCACTCTGGGAACAGCTAAAAATTATACATTTTATTTTACCTCTCATGACAGAAATGTAGTACATACATCAATAAATTTCAACTCATTTGGTGCAGTTTTTGATTCTGAGCATATTTTGTATTGACACTTTTGATCTAAAATTCGTAGGCAACGAACTATCGCGTAATGAAAATTTTAACATTTATTTCTTATGTCCTATAAAAAAAATCTGTTGTGGGCAGCACAATACCTCCCGCCATAGATTTCTTATCGAACAATACAAGAACACGGTCCACCACTATCCAGAAACGCTCATCCCTTCAAAAAATTATGACACATGTCAAAAAATAACATTTTTCCACCGTTGATTTGTTTTTTCATAAAACACAGGTTAGCAGATTTAAACGAAAATATAAAAAAATAATTTTTCTTTAACGTGTTGCAATTTGTAAATGGTGACAGTAAGATGAAAATATTTAAATAATAATTGTAGATAATAGTATTTGAAACATTATTATAAAAACAACATTTTCATTAAACCATAATTTACTGATATATTTTAAAATAATTTGATAGGGCTTCAAGGAAACTATGACTTCCGGTTATTGGATTATCACCAAAAACTAATCAGCTCTTCCAAAGGGGATACTATTGATATATACAAAATATAAAAATTTTCTGTTTAGTAGTTTTTGAGAAACCGTAACTCCAGAGATCCACACAGACTGACAGTTAGACAGACACGCACACAGACATCATCGTGAAACTATTAAAATCGTATTCTAGGGACCCTAAAACGTGCTCATCCACTGAAAACTCACTACCCAATTTTTACAACAGTATGAATGTAAGATGGTTAAATATTTAAAAAAAATTACTTCTGCAAATTCACCATTAAAAGTGCCTTAAAAAATGCAAACTAAAATCTTGTATTATTTCATATAACAAAAACAAAGTTATAAGCAAAAAAGAAAATCGCTTAATTCATTAATTTGGCTTCAAATGCATTTCATAATATTTCATAACAAACAACATTTATAGTAAAGCACAAAAGATAGTTATTTCTTTAACTAGACAGCAAAATACCAGGTTTACAGCAGAGGCTGACGAAGCTGTAAACCTGTATTTGGTCATAAATATAGTAAGTGTATTCAAATAAATAAATTGTTCTTATAAATATGATTGAGTTCTAAGATTTAAATAATGCCAACGGAATAACAATTTCTTAGAAAAATCATTAGATAAATTCTCAGTAAACCACAAATATTTCACAAACAAAACAAGTTTCATTTCGCTGTTAAACAATCGATTAAAACACTGAACAAATACGAGTACAATTATTATATTGAACACAACACAGATATACTCATATTACATCAATAATTTAATAATTATAGTATAAACTAAACATAATTTAAATAGGTGTAAATGTTTTCTAATTCTTAGTATTTTATGTGCTTTTAATTATTACACCTACATAGGTAACTCATTACTTCAGAATTATCTTTTCATCTTACAAAAACTGCTTTCTGAATAAGAAATACTAGCAAGAAAAAATAATCGTTTCTAACTGACAGGCCATGTATAGTCTGTGCAGTTTTCATACTCCTTAGCGTGACTGTGAATTCGAAAAAGAAACTAAAATGGCTGACACCTTGCGGCAGAAATATTAACTAGAGAAATAAGAAAAACATTTATTGCTTATTAGCTAGTACAAAGTATATTATTTAAGTTTTAAAGATAGCAATTTTGGCATCAAAGTATTATGTTTCTCTGTTTTAACTTCTCTTTCACACATCTATTCTATTCTATATTCTTTGTATTTCTACTATCATTGAGCTGTTAGATTGTGGAAGTGTCAAATGATGGGCACCTAATTTGAAGATTTGAATTCGTAACCAAATAACATAAATCACACTTGTTTGAAAATTCGCGCTATAATAAAACCAAATGGTTAAGGTCGACTCAACGATTTAAAGACATGTTGAATGACATAGGTTAACAAAATTTATCAGTTGTAATCAAACATTTGACTAAATTAATCTTATAGTTTATATACATATGTTTCTTCCTGGAATACGAGTAAATGGAATTTATTTGAAATCGGCACTAAAGTGCTCAAAAATCGTCATTAAAAGCTCAGAAATCGTCACTAAAGTAACTTATTATACAACGATTTTGAGCATCCCAGTGTTGGCAACCGTTAAATAAATATTGTACAATTAGGATAATTTTGGCAGATATATTGACGTACTTATAGTAAATTTGGACGTAACATGAAACAAAATTTGCAAGAAGAATTAACTAATTAATTCCGATGACGAAATTGAGGACAAAACACATAATTTTGAGTGTTATTTAGGATAACTTCACTTCTCGAGGTTGGCAACACTGACTGTCAGTTTCAATTGGCAACTGACAGATGTATAAACTTAACCTATTTTTTTACATTTTTTTTCGAATTATTTATGGATTCATAATTCACTCTTCTCGGCCAATCACAGAATCAAAAATCAATTATTGCTGTTTATTTTAAAGCCGTGATGTGGATCGCTGTCTGACAGTTGACAGTGTAGTCAGTTGTCATTCAGTATTTTTATGTTGACTTTTTCAATATGTGTTTTCAACGAATTTCGATTACTTTAAAAAGTGATTTCCGAATTTACAGGAGTAGAAAAAGTCCAGTATTATATTCAGGATTATGGTCATTGTTCACTCGGATTATTTGCATCACTCGCCTACGGCTACGGCGCGTGACGCAAACTTCTTTTTCGTGAAGAATAATCCCTCATATAATAATATGTATATTTTAATTATTTACCACGAAAATTATTTTATCCAACACCTTTCAATAAATGCTCTATAGTCTATAACTATGGCGATTTTAAACAAGGAATCTAACAGATTACCCACTAGTGGGTATAATTTTGAGGAAAGTCACTAGTGAGTATTTTTTTATTTATAACAATAATAATAACACACAACACCTTGGTAACTACTTCGATTGACATTTTAATTTAAAAATTTAAAGCATATGTCACTTTCAAATAATATTTCTTAATAAATTTTTCATTTATTAAGAGATGTTCGATAAAACGTTATACTTCACACGTGGGCAAAGTGGAATTACCCACTCGATAAAATTATCTCACTCAGCCTTCGGCTTCGTGTGCTCAAATTTCTCTCGCGGGTTAATAATTCCTTACTTTGCCCACTTGTAAAGTAAATAACTATTAATTCCATTGAAATAATTTTCTAAACAATAAAATATAACATTTATGTGACTACAATTATTTACAATCCCTACTGTTTGAAATCCACAACACACGACAACACTGATTTTTAAAAAATCATTGCGGCCCAATGACTAACAATAATGAATTTTTTAAACAGCTGATAGTATTTAATTTATATGAAGATTCATAAAAAAAATTAAAAAACAAAATAGTGAAGGACCCCATTACTAGTGTATGTTAGTTGAACAGACTATAGCGCGTCTAAGTAAGGTTATTTGATTTGTAGGTGAATCCCCATTTATCCCCACTTGTTTCAACGCTCACCCGGATCCCGATCGAGGTAAAAGCGCGCGTATATGGTTCCCAAACGTTTTTTACATTTGAGGGTCAGTTCGAACACAACACTACCTGATCCTGTACTTCTACTGCTCTCGAGGCTGATTCATAAGCAGTTTATTTACATTTTAATTTATTGTTTATTGTATTACCATTGTTAAATACCTATTTATAAACATATGAATTGAATTCTCAGCTGTAGCTAGCCTTAGAGGAATTGTTATTCAAATTTTTGTTGTATAAACAAATGATTATCAGAAGTTTGACGTTTATTCATAACAATTGTTGTTATTGGCGCCAAATTTAATTCACAAAAATATAATTAGGATAAACAAAATAATTTTAATTTCCTGTAGACTTAAAGAGGCATAAGAAAGATGTTGTATAAATTAAGTTGCCTGTTCAGAATTATCAAGGTCTATGCTAAGCAAAAATCGTTTAAAATAAACAACGGTAAATACAAAAAAGCAATGTCACAATTGACGACAATAATGTTTTCTTTGACACTTACCTGAAGCCTGTTTAAGAAATCCGTCTTAATTTGCCAGTCCGTCCGCGATGCCGAATCTGGATAAACGTCAACGAACACATATCCATCAGGAGCTCCATCCTGGTTGTCTCTGATGTTCAATTTCACAGGAAACAACACAAAAATCTTGTCATAATTATTTTGTAAAATTCGTACACAATTCTGTTTTACGAGCACTGAACCAGCAGCGTCGTCTGCCATACTGACAACATCCCATTCTTAGGTTACATATTTCTTAAAATCCATATTTGTCATTATAGAGTTATTTAGTTTACACATGTCATTGCAACACAAAATTAAATATGTCACTCAACGACGTTCAACAGCTGACTTGCGTCCATCACTTGAGACATTTTGTTTTTTTGACAAAGAATGCGGAGTTATGTTTACAATGTGAAGCTCGCTACGCTACTACAGAAGTGAAGTTAACGCAGATGTAGGTATTCCGTTACAACTAATTTTGGTACTGATGTGTCAACACATAAATTCTCGCCTAAATAACTTTTTTCCACAATCGTTTAATTTTAATGTTGTTTGTTCACTGAAAACAGTGAGCAAAGTAAGCAATTTATTCACTAGTGAGAAACAGATTTTTGCTCACTCTTGTTTTAAAAATTGTCAATAGATGGCACCACATGTTTTGTTACGTAATTTAATTTTACACTACTTTGCAATAGGTTTGTTCCAAGTGGTCAATTCTGACAAGTTTGTGACAAATTTCAGTGCGCCTGCGAAAAATGTAAACAAGTTAAGTTTGAAACATAGACTGGAACTGCGAATGGAATGAAGCGCATGTGCATACTCATATTTTGTTTTGACAGCTAACCTTAAATATAAATATAAATAAAGAAATTCATACATTTTTCGCCACAAAAAAGAAATGTTTCAAAGTTAACTTGTTTACATTTTTCGCAGGCGCACTGAAATTTGTCACAAACATGTCACAAACTTGTCAGAAATGACCACTTGGAACAAACCTAAATAATTGCGTTGTTCAACTTATGACTTCATAAAATGTATTTACTTGTAATGTTACACTTCAATTAATGAAAAAAATTTAAATTGTTCGTTGACAAGTTAGAAACTATTAGGGAAATTCATGCTAATACCGGTTTTGTGTTGGTACTGAATCTATTACAATAGGTCATTCTCCAATATCAATCATGTTATTTAACCTCTTCAGCTTCGCTTAAAACTGTTGCTGTGTGTTGTCTTGTCCTTGTTGCTCTAATTTTTAAAAAATTATTATTTTGTTACGTTTAATAGTAATAAAAAATAAATAAATATTTTGTATTTGATGTTTTATATTTTGTAGGGCTGTGCGTTTACATCGATATATCGATATTATATCGATATATCGATATATCGAATAACGATATTCAGTAGAAAAAATATCGATATATCGATACATCGATATATCGATACATCGATATATCGATACATCGATATATCGATACATCGATATATCGATACATCGATATATCGATACATCGATATATCGATACATCGATATATCGATATATCAATATATCGATATATCGATATATCGATATATCGATGTATCGATATATCAATATATCGATGTATCGATATATCGATATATCGATGTATCAATATATCGATGTATCAATATATCGATGTATCAATATATCGATGTATCAATATATCGATGTATCAATATATCGATGTATTGATATATCGATGTATCGATGTATTGATGTATCGATGTATTGATGTATCGATGTATTTTGTGAAAAAGAACTAAAATTTAGCTATAATGCCATCTAATGAAAGGGGTTGTGCTCGATTTATTGATAGCATTGCATAATGATATTAATTTTTACTTTCATTCTGGAGTCGGGATTAAAGGGAGAATTAATAATTGGGACGATGTATAGGTACAATTTCCAGCAGAAGTTCTCACAAAACTACCTTCCAGTCATGGCATAGTACAATTTCAAATATTTTAAGTAGATTCCCGTTTGTTTTATAATGCTGGCGCCCAGCACCATAAAGCAAGTACACAAACACCCCAGATGTTAAAATTTTTCGCCTTTGAAACACCCGTTACTTCTCTTCACAATAGGATTGCCGACATTCTGAACCATTGTAATCCTTCCATAAAATCTATCTGCATTAGATTGTTTACTATTTATATAGTACCTACAGATCGACATCCTGAATCATTGTTTAATTACCAATAAAATCTAACTATATTAGATCGATACATCATTACATCAATCTCTTGATATATCAATATATCAATATATAGATACATCAATATTTCGATATATCAATATATCGATACATCAATATATCGATATATCGATATATCGATATATCGATATGTCAATATATCGATACATCGATATATCGATATATCGATACATCGATATATCGATATATCGATATATCGATATATCAATATATCGATATATCGATATATCAATATATCGATACATCGATATATCGATATATCAATATATCGATACATCGATACATCGATATTATCGATATTTTTCTAATATCGAATATCGATATTCAAAACTAGATATCGAACAGCCCTAATATTTTGATTGTGAAAAAAAAATCTGATTTTAAACTGATAAACTTTCTGTTTTGTACAGCCTAACCTGTTGTAACATGGAGACTTTTTTATTATTTCCAATTCTTCGCTAATTAGTTTAGAACAAAAAAAAATTACATCCTTGATGGCCGTTTGCAGATGAGTGGTAACTACACTTACGAGTAAAAAAGCTGTATTATTTTGATATCTGATCTAAGCAAGCACTATTTTATTGTAACGATACAGCTATCATGCACAAAATGACTTCATTTTGGATTTTGAATTTAAAACAGGAAAGTATTTTTTAAAATATTTATTATCACTCAACACATTAACCAATCATATTTAAGAATGCGGACAAATCACATGGGACCACGTTTAAAACATGTTTATCAAAATAATATATTCTCACATTTTACTGCAAGTTCAACTTGTGATTAGATTAGATGTAATTTCAGAGTTCTTGCTCTCAAATATTGTACAGTAATACGAAAATTGTAGCTTATTAAACATGTTTTTAAATAAATTGATTGTATTTGTGTTAATTCTTAAATATACGTATAGCAAGACTGAAGAAGACGAAGGCGTAAAATACGCTAACCGCTGTGAAGGTTAAAAATCAATAGCCATCAAGTGACTAACATTAAACAAATATTTAATTCTAGTTTGCAAAGTTCTCGCCGTGGAACTTGAGGGTCGTCTAGAAGAAACGGGAAAATCACACGATGTAATCGAGTTGGGATATTCTGTCGATGATGTCAAACCGAAAAAACGAACCAAATACAAGAAATCCGAACTGAGACTTGTTGAATCTCTCGAAGGAATTTGCGAACGAATTCTGGAGTACAATATTCACAAAGAGAGGCAAGACAGCACCAGGTTTGCCAAGGGGATGAGTCAAACCTTCCAAACTTTGCATGGGCTTGTGGACAAGGGTGTTAAAGTTGAACTAGGGATTCCATACGAATTATGGGATAAGCCCAGTGCTGAAATCACCAACATGAAAACACAGGTAACCTAAAAATTTCACTCATTTTTTGACAGTTCTTTATGAAGCTTTTGTTTTAGTGCGAATCGCTGTTGGAACAAAATGAAGCAGATATTGAAGAGTGGTATTTTAATCACCAAGGGGATGTGACTCTCAAAAAATATTTATGCGTAGATCGAGTTTTGAAAGATGGGGAAGCAAAATGTTTGGATGAAAAATTAAAGGGAGAAACTGCTAAAAAGAAACCTAAAAATGAAGAATTGTGATTACAGTATATTCAAATTTTATTGGTTATATTAGTTTTATCACGTTTTATACAATTTTTTAATTTGGTAAATGTTTTCTATTGTGTAATAATTTAAAATAAAGACTATAGGCTTCCAATATAAACTTTTATTAATAACAAAACTATTACATTTATTCAGGTTTCTTCTTACGTTCCGGTGGTGCTTTCCCTCTTAAAGCTCTCAATCTTATCATTTCTTCCTTGAAATCTTCATGTTCATCTCTAAATAAACCATAAAACCGTAATTTCTTCATTAGCCAGCCTGTTTCTACATGTCTGGGATAATATTCTGTGATATCTTTATTTAAATGAAGTGGTTTTTCGCTAAATAGCTTTACTACTTTCATAGATTTTGAATTTGTTGGTCTAGTAACTTCTCCGAATATTCTGTTGCTTAATATGTTCATCCGCCGGGCATAATTTGTTGATAATTTTGATAATTCTGCGTATTTACTCATTTTGACACTGAAACAAAATAGGTTATGTTTAGCTGTCACACAGCTTTATTTATTAATATTTAAATTGAATATATTAAATTGAATAAGCTTGTATAACTCATAATAAATAAATAAAAGATTGCTGGTTTAAGTTCTGTAATTTAGTTATTAAAATAAATAGGAAAACAAACGTAAACAATAAAATAACGTAATTATAAAGAACTTACGCAAATAAACTTTTATTAATTTGAATATATTATATATAATAATAATTTAATTAGTTGTATAATATATTATGTAATACTTACCAATTAAAACTATTTTCTGTAGATAATTTTGAGGTTAATGTTTAATGATTTCCATGTGAAACTACCAACATGAAACAACTGCAGATCTAGAAACGTGATTCTTTTTTTGTAACAAAAACTAAACAATTATTTATTTACAAGCGATGCGCAACTTTCCCAATCAATTCACTTGTTCTGCTAACAAGTTTGTTTAATAATTCAAATAAAAATGTAGTGATTTTTCTTTAGTTTGAAACAGTGAACTTGATATAATTTCGGGTTATATTTACCTGCACACCTGTCAATTTTTAAGATTATGGATATTGTTGTAAAACAACGTAAGTACAGATAAGGTTGTTTAACAATTATATAATGTTTAACTGTGATTTTTGTGTTTCAGATGGCAGATAATAGTGGCTATTTTAAATGTTGTGTCTTCGTTATAGATCATGGCTCAGTGGGCCAATGTTTATGACTTTAACTATTATTTTTACGATGGTGTTTTTTCTACAATGCGTGTCGTACTATCGTAGCACTCAAAAATATTATAGATTACAAGGATACAAAAGTATGGTTAGTAACTATTGTTATAACAAAGTAATATCCTAGGAAATTGTGTTACTTTATCAGAATTAGTTATACGAAAGATAACAATTTATCTTTTAGTTTTAATCAGTTCAAAAAGCTTTCAGAACTCGTAATTATAAATAAATAAACGTTTCTGGTTTAAGTTCTGTAAATTTTTTATTTAATATACAAGTAGGTACTGCACGTAATTCTTTGTCAGGAAAACAAGTAAACAACATAAACAAGTAACAAATTATGATTTATAATACAGAAGAATCTATTTCAACTCGTAGTTTTTGTTCTGAGTCACTGTAGATTTCTATAGCTTGTACAAAAATCCGTGGCGATTGACTTGACTTGCTAATGGGATAAGCCAGCCCTAACCAGCGGGGTGCAAGTTTGTCTGATGTTCAGGAGTGGATTATTATAATTTTTGGCTTAGATGCTTCAATCTCCGAAATTTTTAATACGATTATCTTTTCAATTGTTTCCCCGAAAACTGTTAAGTAAGATAATTTTATACAAATATACCTTCAGAAAACGACATTTAAAATTCATTTTATTAAAATTTTTCATATTTTGATATTACTTGTGTCTGTTTGTGTAAAACTCATTTGAAAATATTATCCAGTACAACCCTGTAAAGTAGTCCCTCATAAATTTCTTTAATCCTCTTATGGAATACCTGCTGAGAAACACTAATGGAATCAATCGCCACGGATTTTTGTACAAGCTATACAGCTTCTCAAATGAGTCTGCTATTGGTACATTTTGATCTTGCTATAATTTATTTCTAAAACATGACTAACCACAGCAGATTTGTCTGATAACTTAAGACGAAATTAAAATATTATATAAAATAGTTTGATTGTAACTCAATAATTTGACGGTTAAAAAAAAACAGCATATTCCATGATAATTAGAAATGTTGAATAAGACATTATTTCACTCATTACAAATTAGACCAATCAGAATGTCTCATTTTCCATTGTTGTGCATTTTATAGATAAGTGATTAAACAGCAGCATGCTGTTTATTCGTGATTAAATAGAAGCTAGCTTTTATATGCAAATTATGAACATTTTGATGGAATATTTAGCCGGATAATTAGTTGCAGAAGCAAAATATTTTCATGTTTTTTTTTTATTTTACTGGTATTGTATATCATTAAACATGCTGAATTATTCAATTCATGCTTTTTATATTTATTAATTTTTGACATTTATTTGTCAAGTAAAAAGAAAAACAAATAATTTGCTATAGTTACACTATAACAACAAAATTTCATGGTGTATTTTGTTTATGTGTGTACTGATTTATTTATGTGAAAATGTGTCAAAATCAGCGTTTTAGTACAATGTCTTCGGGAAATATTAAAGTTTATACTATGAATTCATGAAATAATCTTGACATATACCTCTCGTGCTAACAATGGAATTGATTAAATTTAATGTCTAGCTTATAAAATTTTGCTTTTAAAATAGTCTTATCGTACATAATAATTTACGATAAAATGAACTCAAACACTTTTTAAGCAAAATTTATTGCATAAGCCATATGTCAAATGTATTCGATTAAATTCTTAGCACTCGGAATATAACTATTGAATATTTTTTGAAGTTTTGAGCATTTTGTAATGATTCATATTTGTATTTTCTATGTTTGAAAAAAATAGCATGCGTTTATTCGGAATAAATGTGACTTGGTGTGCTTCGAATATAATTGTTCGATTCGGTTCGCTCGTCGGTCAAACTTTACATGTTCACTACACTAAATATCACATTTACTTCTAATAACACTTAATATACTATTGACCATGTCAGGGAACAATGGGCCCATAAACCAATTTTTTGAAATTTTTTTTATATAAACTTGATTAGAATCTATGACGATCAGTGTAAACCCGATGTGAAAATTTCATATATTACCCGAGATATATTTTAAAGTTTGCGTGACGTCACAGGTACTGCTCCAGTGGCACTAAAACAACGATTTTTCATGATAGTAGATATTATATATTTTTTAATGTAAAACTAATATTTACATATTATAAGTCTTAATTTACAACAATTAAACTTAATATAAATAAAGATATAATTTCTTTGGCAACTTTAGAGTATTTTACTTTATATTCGAGTAAACATCATACGAAAGTTTGAGAACAGTGGCGCTAGTAGTAGTAGTGATGTAACCTAACCTCAACACACAATGTTATTCAATAGTTTTTCAACACAGCACAATAGAACAGTGAAATTATAAAACAAGTTATAGAAGCCCAACAAATATAAACTTAAATACCAACAAATGAAACAAATAATATGACATTTCGTAGTTCTATTTTAGCCCACAATAGGCGTTGGGCGCAACGGCAGACGCGCGATTTGTAATTTTCATATTTCTGGCCAATAGCATCAATGCAAGTATCTGTGACGTCAAAATATGATCATTTCTTTATATCGCTTTACTGCAAAATATTTAAAAGAAAAAAAATACTTTACTACTAATTATTTCGTAAGTGTTACACGATTTTGATATAAATTTGTCATATTTCGTTTATGGTTTATGCGCCCATTGAGTTATAATAAAAAAATGATAAAACAGTATTAACTACAATTTTTTATACTTTTTTCTTTTTTGTACCGTTTAGAAGTTGATCATGTTGTTTACTTGATTTCCTTACAAAGAAACCAAAAGTCTTTTTCTTTTATTTTGTTGCTTAAGTATGACAGAATGTCGTTGATGGCGCGTTATTTAAGCTGATTGTTCTAATAATATTTGATTTTTGTTCCAGATTGACGATATATCATACACAATGAACAATGTTGAAAACATTGCTAACAAAACTTCTGTTTTGCTCACACGAATTAACAAATTTTTGCACAAAAGAACTGAAACCAAGTCCTCTATACCTAGCAGGTGATATATTTTTATAACTGTTAGCAGAATTTTAACCGCGGAGCCTGTTTGCAATTTTATAAGATCTGGCATATTGAATTATGATTTAGTGAAAAGCGTATTTTTATTGTATATTTAGTAGACAGTGATAATGGTTAAGAGTTAGCTTTTTTATAAAGTTATATTTTTCATAAAGACGAATTTTATACATTGGGACAGTAGCATTCTTTTAAAGTTTTTTGCTACGCCCGAAATCTATACAATTAGAGTTTATGAAACGCCTGATTATTCTATGCGAATTTAAAATTCTGTGATTCAGACAATATGTGATTTGAAAACACGAAATTGCATACTGTACACAGTCAATTCTCCCAGTACGTCGCTCAAATATATTAACCTAAAATTTTGTAAATATGCTTCCTAGTGAAAATTGAAATTGTAAAACCAAAATAATCAACTTTATACCAAAAATTATGAGAGGCAAAATGTACGAATATATTATAGTGTTTTAGATAGTATATGAATTTTGAATTAAAAACAAATATAAGAATGTTGTACAAGTATAAATTGTACATTTCAAGTCAAAAGTTCATTATTATAACAAACAAGAAATAATATTTAGGGAATTTTGGACGCTGCAAATATTTTTCTGGAATTTTAAAAAGTTTTATATCGTACTATTCTACTTTAAATAATACTTATTTGTTTAACTAGGCACTAAAATACCAGATTTTCAGCACATGCTGCCGTTTCATAATGAATGCTGCCGAAGCTGTAAATCTGTGTTTAGTAACGTTTTGAATACATTAATTTTTTGCTGATTTGGATTTAATATTAATTTAGTGATTACTTTCAAAATAGGTATTTTGAAAGTTATTGTATCATATTATATTTTTGAACGGTTGCTATGTAAAAACGAATATGTTATTTATGTTTTCATAATAGGTAGTTATTTACTTTACAAGTGGGCAAAGTAAGGAATTACCCACGGGGGAAATTTTAGAACACGAAGTCGATGGCTGAGTGTGATAATTTTATCGAGTGGGTAATTCCACTTTGCCCACGTGTGAAGTATAACGTTGTATCCAACACTTCTTAATAAATGAAAAATTTATTAAAGAAATATTATTTGACAGTGACATATGCTTTAAATTTTTTAATTAAAATGTCAATCGAAGTGGTTACCAAGGTGTTGTGTGTTATTATTATTGTTATAAATAGAAAATTACTTGCTAGTGACTATTCTCTAAATTATACCCACTAGTGAGTAATCCCTTACTTGTTTAAAATCGCCATATTTATAGAGCATTTATTGAGAGCTGTTGGATAAAATTTATTTCTGCTGCTTTGTGAAAATTTCTAATCAACTTATTACACAAAATGGAGACTAATGAATACATTTTAACTCTCTTTAAAATCTTTAAATCGTAAGATACAGGATACACGTGTACATTTGAAAGAAGCAAATTGTGGTTATGTTGATGAAATATAGAAATGTCAAATTCGTTGTTTCACTATCACAATTCAACAATACAATAGACAGTAAAAGTGACATTATACAGGCTGTTGGTTGTCAAAAAAAAAACGACCTCATAATGTCAATCGGCATAAATAATAATTTATATACCCAGTGCGGAAAGACATCTTTTCCGCATGAGCTCTTATTTGAAGCTTCATTTGTGCGAATGCGTGAATGACGTTTTCCCGAAAAAAGTTTATACAATCTTTTTTGCAACGAACAAAATTATTTTTATCGGAATTAAAATTGAATCCAAATACTCGCAAATTTACAAATTTGCAGCAGTAGTCATAGCAACCGGTTGATAAGTAATTTGATAAGATGACAGTTGAACAGTTGAAAATGGAAGTACATAACATTTTATGAACAAATTTTTTTATTTATAAATGATTTTGCTGTAGAATGCTCGGGGAAAGTCAATGTTTTTTTGTATATTTTATCGCACAAGTGTGCGATTTTAGTTTTTTTGCCAATAGCCTGCGGCAATAATTATGTACATACCAAGTGTGAAAAGAACTTTTGTGATACACAAAAATCGGTGCAAGTATCTTTTTATGAACTAAATTTTGTTATTTTTAAAAATATTTTGCTGTAGAATCTCTGGGGATAGCCAATGTTTTATTTGTATATATTTTATCGCAAGAGTGCGCGAATTGAAAGTTCCTAGTCGTCAATAGCGTGCGTTAAATGTTTCCAAGGTTGTGAGTACAAAAGGTATAATTTACACCAGGGATGCATATCGGTTTGTAGACCTTAAAATACTAGAAATTTTCATTTTTATTCCAATATGATATTCTGTATCTAGCAAAAAAAGAAGGAATTTAGTTATTTGAGTTATTAAAACTGTCCCAAAATATTTCAAATATAATTTGTTTATATTATCGACTAGGGAGATTTGACTGTACCTCTCTTAACGTACTTATTAGTTATTATATGAGTTTAATAGATATTAAAACAGTTAATCAGTATTTTCTTTCTGAATCTGTAGAGCAGTATTTTAACATTGCCTTCAAAATGAAATCGTCCAAATATTACATCAAGCACAATTTTATATTGATGTTATATTACAAATAAATTTTATGGCAGGATGGTGCAAAAAGTGTGTCTGTGTATTGTTTTCTGAATAAAAATGTGTTCATATATATTTGGAAAGTTTAGTTAAATGTAAATGTCTACTAAAAGTGGATGGAAACGCTTCATAGAAGATATGTTAAATTCTCAAATATTTTATTTTTATTGTTACATTTATAGAGTTGTATATTAGAGTGTGTTAATAAAATATTAATTGTGGTTCTGTCAATTATTTAACAACTAACCTAAAAATACATTTAATAGTATATTACGTACCGTGAACTGTAAGTGATAGTTTTTAGGTCGAGAATGTAGTTTGGGATGTCGAGACCCGTAGGGTCGAGATTTCCTAAACATTCGAGACCTAATAAATCACTTACAGTTCGAGGTTAGTAAGTTATTTTTTGCAATACCTGCGTAAATATAACAAAAGGAAAAATAGGTATCAAAATTAACAGCTGTCAGATTGAGGTTAAAAATAAAATTTGAATGATATATATTTACTTAGCATCCACCATGAACGGTAAGTTTCACTTACCATCCACCGTGGACGGTAAGTAAATGATGTAACTATGAAAACCAATTGTGCAATAAAAGTTCAACTTACTGTGTTTAAATTTTATTATTAATGGGTAACTTACAGTACAGTTATTGCAAAAAGAAATATTAGGTACTTACTGTATAAATCTTGAGATGTATTTACGTATTTTAAAATAATGTCGATATTTTATATTTGTTTTCCTTATGAACTGGATATGTATAACATTCACGTGAATCTAGATTTATATATTTGTTTTATGTAATTTCTAAATCTGTTCTTATAAGGTTATGGCTATAAACACTCTACAAACTGGTCGTTATGATCTGTAAGCGCACTGTTTGTGGAGTCTTTCATTTTCTAGTGGTGGTATGAATGCTTTCAAAAGTGACAGATAAATGACATATAAGCTCAGAATGGTAAGTTATTAGTGTGAAAATATTACTTTTAATTATAATTTTGTTATTATTTTCCTACGTAATAGGACTAAACAGGAAGGAAATTTATTGCTCAACAACGAATTTTCATTTGTGAAGCGCTACCAACAGAACTGATAAAAAACACCAAATTATTTTTTGACAAGTCACATTTTTTTTTAATCTTAACAGAATTAAAAATTACCTCAATGGAAAAAACAAGTTTTATGCAGATTGTTATCGCAATCAACACTTGTAAAACTTGGACTCGTGCGTTAACAGATTATTTATGAAACTTGTGTTTTAATATACTATTTAAAACCACAAGTTTGAAATAAAAATTGTAGAGAATTACATCTGACATAAATATTGTAGTAATTGTTTTTTAGTACATTTGATGTACAAATTTCGTTCAAATATAAAATGTGATTATAATATTTTATATTTGAAAGTTAGTACCTATTTTTTGAAAAATTTTGTTTCTGTTTAAAACAATTCCTATTCATGGTCAGCACAAAAACTATTCATGTTTTTTTTTAATGAAAAATCGCATTAAGAAAGTATATCATGAAATTAAAATCAATAAATAAATTTATACATAAAAAATCAAGACTTGAATTCCAAAGTACAAAATTAATTTTCAACGATCGTCCATTGTTTGTACAGTCTCACAGATCCAATTTATTAAATAATAATATTTATAAATATAAGCAAGTTGTGTGGTGACCATAGTAGTTATTTTTTAACCGTAATTAAAACAAGCACAACTGAACTCAAGTAGTAAATTTATAATTCGAAATTATATAAATCCATGCATTGGGGATTATTTTTATACGCGCCTTTATCTTCTAAAACAGCATGAGGCGAACAAATCCATGGATCATTTGTTTTTAATTGCCAGTTAAACAACTGCTCCTTCAACTGTTGAAAAACATCTTCAACGGAATTCTTATTTGCCAAATTTTTTAATTCCTCAGGATCATGTTTCAAATCATACAACTCCCACTCTGACCTGAAGTAATATGATTGCAAAGTTTTCGTCCATGGAAGAGGTTGATTTGATTTTGAAATGTTTAAAATTTCCTGAAATTCAAATGTAATCAATAAGAAGAAGAAATAATGCGTGCCATTTCTTTGGTGATTTTGATAAGTGTATCGGGTTTCCGAAAACTTACTTGAAATGTTGGTGATAAATAAAAGTCTTGATCTATTGGAAAGGCTGCTTTTGAATTTAAATTGTGAATTAGTTTGTAGCGGTGAGTCCTGATCGCCCTCATTGGATAATACATCGTTATTTCATGTAAGTTGTGGCTTGCAAATACTGCTTCCGATGTTAGATTATTAGGTTCTGATCGATTCGAAAAATAATTATTAGAATTTGTAATGTCAACTAAAAATATATTAATGAACGTGGCTAGTTTTCAAATGACTAAAGTCTTATAAAATGATTCCATTGTACTATTATATTTTGTGTATTTAAAAAAATTGCTATTAAACCGAGATGATTGAGGGAAATTTGTATGTGTTATGTTGTAGTTGGCAACATTAATAGTTATTTATTTTACAAGTGGGCAAAGTAAGGAATTACCCACGAGAGAAATTTTAGCACACGAAGCCGAAGGCTGAGTATGATAATTTTATCGAGTGGGTAATTCCACTTTGCCCACGTGTGAAGTATAACGTTTTATCCAACACTTCTTAATAAATGTAAAATTTATTAAAGAAATATTATTTGACAGTGACATATGCTTTAAATTTTTAAATTAAAATGTCAATCGAAGTAGTTACCAAGGTGCTGTGTGTTATTATTGTTATAAATAAAAAAATACTCACTAGTGACTTTTCTCAAATTATACCCACTAGTGGGTAATCTGTTACTTGTTTAAAATCGCCATAGTTAAAAGCATTTATTGAGAGGTGTTGGATAAAATAACATTTACAGCAAAATTCACAAACATAGTGATTGACTGAAACTGAGCTTTTAATTTACTAATTTGATTCATGAATCAAATAACCATGATCAATTGATTAATGAGTCATATATTGATTTCGTTTTTTGACAGTTCATATAATTTTCATTATGTAAATGATTCTTTTTATTTAAAACAATAATTGAAACTGAATATTTTTATTTGATATAAATTTAAAATGAAAAATATTTAATATTTTCCGATTTCTTTTATCTAAATTAGATATACTTGTCAAAACCACAAATGTCAAAACAATGATCAAGATGAGTGATCAGTGCTTGATTCATGGAATCTGACTAATATCAGTTGATCACTGAATATGATTACATAAATAATTCGCTTGATTTTCAATAGCAAATTGGATTGATTCACGGATCAGTATTAATTGTGTTGTTTGGGGAATATTGAATTCGGCTGTTATTCAATTATTTGAAACTTCATGTCAATTACTCAATTCTCAAGTTTGACGTTTAAGAATCTAAATAAATGTCATTTAGTATCAATCGTCTAAAATAACAAATTACGTGTAGAAATGAAAATTGTTTATACGCAATTGGGTTTCGCAATGACTTTATTATGAACGTAAAATATAACAAGTGTACTTTACCGCTTTGCAGTAAAGGCAGCAAACTTCTTCCAGTTAAAATCGGTCGATTTTCTTTTTTAATGTTGAACCAATTCATAATTGTCGGAGTAATGTCTAATAAACTTGTTAGAGAATAAGTAACTTCATTTTTTCGGTGATCTGGATCAGGAGAAGCAATAAGCATTGGCTCAGCCATTCCTGAATCGTATAAATTTGTTCGACCATTTGGAAATGGAATTCCATTGTCAGAACTGTATATTATGAGGGTGGAATCTAATTTTCCTGCGTTTTTTAATTCGTCTATTATCAAACCGACCCCTGAAAACAAGATTATATAATAGTTATTTACTTACTAAGTGCGGAAAGATGATCTTCTCGCATGCGCGCTTATTTTTATCAAGAGCGAGGGTTTCATAGTTTTGAAAACATATTTATAATACAGGATGTTATTTTCCTTTAAACATCTCGCTTATTTATCAACATAGCAATTTATTTCACATAACATGATTTATACAAAAACATATAAGCTAATTGATAGCGGATGTATATTCATGATATCATTTCCGGTTTACTAGTAATTAATATCAACTTTGAAATTCCAAATGGAACATAGTAAATTTTTTACAAATTTGAAAAGTACGTCCAATTTGCTTTATAATCATGTAAAATAATCCATATGTTACATTATTAAAAAATAAAATGGCGAGCACTATAATTATACTTAATTAGTAAAAAAAAATATATTATGTTCTATTTGAAATTTCAAAGTTGATATTAATTATTAGTAAACCGAAAACGATATCATGGATGTACATCTGCTATAAATTAGCTCATATGTTGTTTTATAAATTATGTTATGTGAAATAAATTGATATGTTGATAAATACACGAGATATTTACTGGATATCATTATTTTTTGACGTTTCTTAACACCAATGAAATGCTTCATTGTATGTCACGTGTCTGCGTTTTAACCAATCGTCATTATTATACTGAGCATAAAGCTGTAGTGATTATTACCGGGAATAAACTCTGTAGCTTTTTTTTTTGTTGACAGATGTCAGATAGTTATCATCAACACAAGTAAAAATGAGCAAAAAGATAGATTTAGTGGCGTGCCTGATGATGAAATCAAAAAATAATCTAATTAAATATAACTCGAGAGTTCGAAAAATTAAAAAATAATTCTCTTTATCAAACTTGTTGCCATTTGGAAATAAGTTTTCGAAAGATCTGTAAAATTATTTTCAATTTATTCTCACTCTCTTGTTATATTATTACTGAAAATAACAACCTATAAACAGAGAAATCATAAACGAGAAAAGTAACCAATATTGATTGATAAGTATAAGTTTGATGACAATACACAAACAGTTCTAGATTTGTTTTAAATATATAAAAAAATATATACCTTGATCTAATCTGGAGATAGTAGTATACTGGGCTGCAACATCTCTTCTGGCAATTTCAGTGTTCGGTACAAAATACGGCAGCTGAATTTCATCCCATTGATAATAAATCGGTGTCCAGTCTGGAATAGTTCCCATACCTACGTCGCCATTTCCAAATTTCTCACAAAACTGTCCAAATTCAGGGTTAGTATGTCCGCATCTGTGTGGGTCGTGAAATCCAATGTACAAAAAGAACGGTGAATTAGAAGTATTTTGTAAAAATTCTCTAGCTAATAATTTCATGTGAGTTATATTCCTGCCGACTTGTAGAATTGAATTGTTTTCTTCGGTTTGCTCGTAGTCGAAATTGTAAACTGATTTTGGTCCAACGTGCTTTTTACCGATAATACCTTTAAAAATATTTTGATTTAATTATTTTATAGAAAAATTCCCACCCCAGTACATAACGAATGGCGATAATGTCCATTATTAGAAACTTATGCAAATATTTATGAAATAGAAATGAATTTAATAACTAGAAAAATAGTATATTGTGTCATTAGGAGTAAATGTGATACTTTGAGTGCTGAGCATGTAAGTTTGTACGACGAGCGAAGCATGCGAATTACATGCGAAGCACCCAAAGACACATTTACTCCGAATAACACATGCTATTTTTTCTTCAAACATAGAAAATAAAATTATAAATATTATAAAATGCTCAAAACTTCAAAAAATATTCTGTCTTATTTAGCATTTCAAGTTGCCGTAGAATATGCTGTTTTGTTATTTTTGTTTATTTGTTTCATTTTTAACTGTCAAATTATTGAATTACAACCTAACTATTTTTCATAATATTTTACTTTGTCCGCCGCCGGCGTAAATGTGTTGCCAAGGATACACTTTTACGCCGGCGGCGACAATATTGAACTTCTGCTTGTTGAATACAAATACATAACAACGTACTTTTATGACGTTTGAAGAAAAACACTTTTATCCAGCGAAAAATGTGAACTTCTGTTTGATGAATACAAATACATAACAACGTACTTTTATCACGTTTAATTATGTTTTCTTTTAATTATTATATGAAATAGATAGTGTAGAAGTATAAAAGCAGTGTGTTTTGAATACGTGTAATATTTTTATTTTTTAAATATGTATATAAATTAATTGAGGTCCCCTGAATTTTCTCAATGTCGTTCGTGTTTCTGCTTATTATATTACATTAATCATAATTACTATGAGAATAAACATAAAATTGAAACATTTATTCTATATTTTTTGTATTTATTTGTATAAGAAAGTCGCGTAGGGCCTACACGAGATTCGTTTTTAAAATAATCTAGACGCTTTTGTTTTGGAATAGTTTTGTTTAGTTTTAAAAACCCACCTGTTCGCACTCCATTTTGGTTTAAAATTTGCGGCAAACTTTTTATTTTATCAAACGAACTGAAATGATGGACGCCTTGGTGTAACCCGTATATACCATTTTGGTGGGCAGGCATTCCAG
Source organism: Poecilus cupreus (assembly GCA_963942605.1). Lineage (NCBI taxonomy): Eukaryota > Metazoa > Arthropoda > Insecta > Coleoptera > Carabidae > Poecilus > Poecilus cupreus. The sequence continues at coordinate 18,290,701 of OZ012722.1, read as the reverse complement.
TTAAAATTGCTGATCGACTGTAAATTTGTAAAGTCACTTTATTTGTCTCATATTGTATTTTAAGCTTACCTGGGGGAACAGCTGCTGACAGAAGTGTAAGCATTGTTAAAAATCAAACTCTTCTTTGCAAGTTTATCTAAATTAGGAGTCTGGCAAATTTTATTTCTATACGTTCCCATTTCAAAGCCTCCATCGTCAGCTGAAACATTCAAATATTACAAATTTCGCGGGAATGCGCCATCTGTACAAAACTTTTTTGAAACATGTTATCTTTTGATAACCACAAATTCATGTGTCAGGATATTTAATGTTTACGTGTTGAATTATTACAGAACAAATACATACCAATAATCAGAAGCACATTACGTATTGACGCGTCACCAGAAGTTTTATAAACGGTAAGTAACAGAAATATCAAACATTTTATTACTGCAGAATACATCTTCGGCTTTCTGTCAATTTACAATTTACAGTTTTGACTTTCCGATTGAAAAAATTAGAGCAGTAGAGGGGAGAAGAATCAGAAATGAACCGGGATAAAATATTATGTCTTTTTGATGTTGACGGCACGTTAACTGCTGCTAGACAAATAATAGAACCAGATTTCGAAAACTTTCTTTTGACTCAAGTTAAACCACAATGTACAATTGCTCTCGTAGGAGGATCTGATTTCAACAAAATCTCAGAACAAATGAATGGAGACGACGTTGTCAATAAATTCGATTACGTATTTCCAGAAAATGGATTAGTACATTTCTACAATGGAAAAGAAGTCGATAGACAGTCTATTCAACAATATATGGGCGAAGAAAAACTACAAATTTTTATTAACTACGTACTTAAATACTTATCGAATATTATGTTACCTGTAAAAAGAGGAACTTTTGTTGAATTTCGTTCCGGAATGCTCAACATTTGTCCCGTTGGTCGATCTTGCTCTCGAGCTGAACGAAATGAATTTGAAAAATACGATAAAATTAATCACGTTCGAGCAACTATGATAGAATCTCTCAAAAAACAATTTCCAGATATTGGTTTAACTTACAGCATCGGCGGTCAAATTAGCTTCGATGTTTTTCCAAATGGCTGGGATAAAACATACTGCCTGCAACATGTAACTAAAGGCACTAATTTCGAACAGATCCACTTTTTTGGAGATAAAACTGACCCTGGTGGAAACGATTATGAAATTTTCAATGACTCTAGAGTGATAGGACATAAAGTTACCTCGCCAGCAGACACGAAAAAGCAGCTAGAAGAATTGTTGAGCAATTTGTGATTATTTATTTCGAGAAACTTTTATGTAAAATATATTTTATTTTCAATAAACTTTACACAATATACTGATAGTTTTTATTCCCCGATGTATTTCGGAGGACGTTTCTCGTTGAATGCTTTGAGACCCTCGATGCGATCTTTGGTTGGAATTATTTTAGCGTAAGAAGCTTCTTCGAATTTGAGACCGGATTTTAAATCTACATCCAGGCCTTTGTTGATGGCCTCTTTGGCCATTTTAACAGCAAATGGACCGTTTGGCACGATTTCTCTAGCTACGTCTAAAGCTTTTAAATAAGCTGCGTCACCTTCGTTGTTTTGTTTTACAGCGTGGTTTACTATTCCTGAAACAATTGAGAACGAAAATTAATATTTTAATCTAGTGACCTATGAAAACTATAAAAATATTGATTATAAAATAAATTTTCTTATAAAAACAATGACTATATAACTGAAATCACAATCATATAGAAATACAAATTATGGTCTAAATACTTAATTAAAATTTAAGTAATATAAAAACAAATAATGATTTAAAGCTTTAAACCTGAAATAAAATCACATAAAAACAAATGAAGTACAAAAGACAACCAAATGTATGTACTTACTATATAAAAAACAAATAATGGTTTAAAATTCAAAACTGAAATCAAATCAATTGAAAAAACAAATGATGATCTATCGACAAATCAAATTTAAATATCAATTAGAAAAAATAATTTATTTAAAAAAACAAATACCGATTTGAACTTAAAAAATGAAATTAAATCGTAGGAAAATAAATGATACTCTATAGACAAATTAAGCTATATTATGTAAAAAAACAAATGACGATCTGAATTTCAAAACTGAGATCAAATTACATAGAAAAACAAATGATGATTTGTCGACAAATTAAGTACAAAATTCACTTGACAAATATTTCTGAAATTATATAAAAAGCAATAGCTATTTGAAATTCAAAACTGAAATTAAATTACATAGAAAAACAAATGATAATCTACAGACAAAGCAAGCTAAACTACACGGAAAAACAAATGAGGGTCTGAATTTATTTATAAATTGAAATCAAATTACATAGAAAATAAAATGATAATCTGTCGACGACAAATGAAGTATAACATGCAATGGACAATCAAAAGAATCAAATCTGTAATTATACAAAAAACAAATGATAATTTATCGACAAATCAAGCTATGTATACGGAAAAACTAATGATAGTTTAAATATAAATTTAAAAATATAGTTATAAAAAAACAAATGACGGTCTGAATTTCAAACTGAAAATAAATCACATGGAAACCAAATGATAATCTCTCGATAAATCAAATATGTGGAAAAATAGCAATTAAAAACTTATGTTATTTAAAAATGAAATGATTTGAATTTGAAAATAGAAATAATATGTAAACTGGAGAGAAACAAATGACAATCTGCCGACAAACGAAGTACAAAATTCAATGGACAAACAAAAGATAACAAAAACAAGTGCACTATAATTTCTTACCAAATTTCTCGGCTTCAGCGCCATCGAAGATCCTGGCAGTATAAATAAGTTCTTTAGCGAGAGACGGATTAATAATCCTAGGCAATCTTTGAGTTCCTCCAGCTCCAGGAATGATAGCTAGTTTTGTTTCTACTAAACCTAGTTTGGCACTAGTTGAGGCAGTTCTTATATCACAAGATAGAGCTAATTCTAAACCACCACCCAAAGCAGCACCATCCAAAGCTGCAATTACTGGAACTGGTAAATTTGTTACACTTGACATGAGAGATCGCAGCCTTGTTACAAAGTTTCCTACTTCTTCTTGAGACAATTTGAGACGTTCTTTTAAATCAGCTCCTTTAAGAATGAAAATTAGTTTATTTGTGTGTCTAAATATGAGTTATAATGTTATTACCGGCGCAAAATATTCCAGGGACAAAACTCCGAAAAATAACAACCCTAACCTCATTGTCATCTTGAATACTTTTCAAACTATTTTCGACCTCTGTTACTAAGTTTAAACCAAGAGAATTTCTTGCTTTTGGTCGATTAAAACCTATTATAGCTATACCAGAATTAGAGCCAGACAGTTTTTCGTAAATTACATCTTTATTAGCTATTTGAGATAGAAATCTTACATTATTTGTTTGCTTAACAACTGATATGAAATTTCGTGTAAATGATGGAAATAATAACATTTTAAAGACCTACTAATCAACTGCACAAAATTTACTAGAGAAAAATAGATAAAGGAGATAATCATCAAAGGCATTTAGGACAATTACAAAGGTCATTCAAATCAGAGAATATTTAATAATCTTGCGCAAATATTTTAAGTAAAACCAAATATAGATTTAGACGTTTAATAAAAACAGAGTTTAGAAAGTTTTTGGGTGTTTAAATATAAAAATTTATTTGATTTAGGTTATAATTCGTAAAAAAAATTGTAAATTGTAATGTTAGTCATTCATATCAGAGAACTGTAATCTTGCGTAATTATTTTAACTAAAACAAAATATAGATTTAGGCAATAAATAAAATTAGAATTTAGAAAGTTTTTGGGGGTTTGTAGAAACAAAATTATTTGATTTAGGTTATAATCCCACTGAAATGTAATAATACTGGAACGCGCATAAGCGGTGCAAATGCGAGACGAGAGAGAAAGCGACCAACGGGTGTATCTATCCTTGTTGTACAGTACGTTCAATAAGTGTGTATCGTAGCATTTTTATTATCATAGGAACGTTATGAAGATATAAATATGAAGCGTTTTCGTAAAATAAACTTGTGGGTACCACAATGCCTTCAAAAAATTATGACATGTGAAAAAATAACATTTTTAAAGCGTTATTTTGTTTTTTCAAAATGCACAGGTTAGCAGATAAACAAAAATGTCAAAATATAATTTTTCTTTAACGTGTTTAATTCGTAAATGGTGACAGTAAGAGAAAAATGTTTCAAACAACAATAATATAAACAAAATATCAAAACCGTAGCTCCAGAGATCCATACAGACATCATCGCGAAACTATTATGGTATTTCATGCTCATCCACTGAAAACTCACTACAGAACAAGAACTGTCAGTAGCAGTTTCTTGGAACATAAACAATGACTAAATCGACTAAATTTTGTATCAGTCTGTACCTCTGCACGTACGTTTCCCAAACGCAGAAGAGTGTTAGATAATGATGGAGATACCCGTAGCAAATGATCTTTCTCGGCTCTCTTTTTTCGTACAGGGAGAGTATGGCAGCGCGTGTTCCAGTATTACTACATTTCAGTGTATAATCAGTGAAAAATCTACTTATTAGTTTGTAAATTGTAATGTTGGTAATGGTGTCACTAATCAATCCGGTATTTTTAAAATCTTTGTAAAGTTGGTAGAAAGATGTGGTGAAATTGACTGTTTCATGTGTCATGTGAATTTATTACGTTTTTAATTCAAAATATAAATTAGGATTAACTTTTTATAAAGAAATTATTAAAAATGAAGCTTTGGTTAGTTTTGATACACATTGTCCTTGTGGGAAGTTCTGTTTGGGCTTCACTGCAATATGAGGGGTTATCTGATAACGAGTTTGCCGAATTTGAAGAATTTGATACAGAAGACGACGAAGTAGTAGAAATTGTGAAAGGCAAACCAGAAAAAGAACAAGGACAAGCAAACCCAGATATTTTTCAATCTGATGATGATAACGAAGACGATATTATGGTTGAAGTAAGTTTAAACAAATACTTATCACGGAATCTTTAATTAATTTTATGGTAATTAAGGATGACGACAATGAATTCGAACACTTTCAAGATGAGGAAGAATTCGAAGGATTTTCCGATGAGAAAATGGATATCAAACCAGATCAGCCGCCACGGGAACCAAAAATTACGATAACCAAAGTGCCACTTCATTTTAGAGCGAATTGGGATAGTTATTGGCTTGAAATGTTAATGGTTGCTGGTTTAGTGGTTTATTTCTTGAACTTCTTCACCGGGAAATCAAAAAATACCAAGCTAGCAAACGCGTGGTTCACCACGCATAAATCCTTGCTAGAAGATAATTTTAGTTTGGTGGGCGATGATTCAAAATTGGAGAGCGATTCTCCAGGTTTGATTAAAGAAAGTGAGAATATGTTCACTTTGTGGTGCAGCGGACGAACATGCTGCGAAGGAATGCTGGTGGAACTGAAGTTCATTAAGGTATTTGGTGGATTTGTTGATGTGTTTCGATTGATTACGAATGATTGTTTGATTTTTTAGAGGCAAGATTTGGTGGCTGTGATTGCGGGGATGATGAGGCCGACTTTAGATCAAGTACATATCAAAGTTGTTATGAATAAAGAAGATATGGATACGTTTATTATGTGTGTTGCCAATAAGAAGACTGCTCAACATTTTGCCAAAGAAATGGCAGACTTAGTAAGTTTCTATTACTTTCATTTTAATGTTAATTTTGAAATACTCAATTCTCTAATTGTTTCATATTAAAACAGTTAAATGATTTTTGGTAGAGAAAAAATTCTGCATCTAGTAATAATACTTTAATTTATAAATTTACTTTATCCGAAACAGAGAAACAAATTAAACAAATGTTAGTAAAATTTATTTTATTCTGCTGATGAATAATAATAAACAATAATTCGAAACGTCGTATTTAAGTGAAATATTTACTACTATTATATTAATTTTCAACTGTAATTACCCAAGAGCTTTTTATTTAGCCAGATAAATTTCTGTTTGTCACGAAATCTTGTAGAATACGATTTTTATAGTTTCGCGATGATGTCTGTCTGTCTGTCTCTGGAACTGAAAATTTTGAAATTTTGTATATATCAATTGTATCCCCTTTGGAAAAGTTGATTAGTTTTTGGTGATAATCCAATAACCGGAAGAGGTAGTTTACTTGAAGCCTTATCAAGTTATTTTGAAATATCTCAGTAAATTATGGTTAAATGACAATTTTTCTTATTAGAATAATACTTGAAATATTATTATCTAAAACTATTGTTTGAAACATGTTTTTCTTACTCTCTCCATTTGCGAATTACAATACGTTAAGGAAAAAATCTGGTGTGGGCATCACACTACTTTCTTATACAAATAAAACCAACTGAACACGTATAATTTGTACCTTGCGTATGACTATTTTGACATTTATTTGATTTATAATGTTAAACCTATTTAATATTGTTCTCAATGTAGTGTTCAAAACTTTCTAACTAATAATATAAATATTACTTTTATAATATTTCACACGACGCATATTTTTGACACTTCACAATTATTTGATACGTTTGACACATAGATATAAAAATTGTTTTAGTTTTTGTTCCCATTTAACTAAGATTATAGAAATATATTCTTACACAAATAATTTAGCTTTTCTCAAAATTAGAAGCATGTACAAGAAAAGTGCAAATAACATTTTATATTCCAAATATTTTTCATTTTTCATTTGAAACTTTTTCTCATAGCTGATTCTATTTTTGAAATAAATGGAATTTATTGTTTTGTGTGTCCAGTAAACTTCCTCTTCCGGTTTTTCAATTTCATTCAAAATCAACTCAACTCTTCATATTTTCATGAAATTATAAATTGCAAGTTTCGTTTATATATCTTGTCTCGTTCATGAGATATTGCGTACACGAACATCCATCCATCCATCCTCACACACAGACATCATTGAGAAATTGGTCTTAACGGATTCAGTGGACGTCAAAATATGTATTTCTGCAAAAATCTCGTCAGCGATTTTTTTCATGATTCCAATACTTTCTTATACTTTGTATCTAAAGTAAAAAGAGAAAAAAATTTCAAATAAAATAGTCTAATTATAAAAATCACAAATCACAGTAAAATAATCGAAATATTCGAATCTTTTTCTTCATCGATATGTATTTATGAATCTTCTCCCCCCGCAGAGTTTGTACTGCCCGGAACGTAAAACCGGTGATCGCATGGGTCTTCCAGTCAACTTCAACATCATGAGCGAGATCTCCGAGGCCACTAGCGCGATGCTAGACTCGCGGATGACGGCCGTGTTCAACAAGTACGCCGAGCTGATCGACTACATCCACTTCTCCGACCAGTATTCCGGTGTGAAACAGCCCGAGGATGGCTCCTCGCTCAAGCTGCCCGACGTGCAGAAGGTTTTATTGTTTGGCTTCAACGTACCTGTCAAAGGCAGACCTATCCAGGACGCCATGGAACAGCTGAAGCCGCTGATGGTGATGGTGTTTTATTGTATGGATAAAGTTAGGAAGTACCGGCTGTCCAAAGAAGGTAAGAGATTTTTGTTTTTTACTGGACATCAACTAAATAACTTGTAAAAATTATAATAGACTTTCAGATTAAGTTCAGTAAAGATTAATTATTGCAAGCGTGCCGCGTACAAAGTATTTTTTTCACGACATGGTACGAAACCCCACCTCTAGAGAGGAAAATATAGAAGTGCTACCAATATAAATGTTATTTACAAAAAATATATTATAAAAATTATAAATAAATTCCTATTTTTATTGAAAATCCTTATTTTGGTGATATACAGACTTTAAATTGTCTTACAATTATGTCTTATATTTTTCTTTTTCTTATTTAATCACAAATTTGACAACTTATTAAAGATATTTAAGATTGGTTCATTGGCAACACTGCTGCACCACCTTGTGTCTGATAACCTAACTTTTAACTTGTCAGTCTGTCAGGTGTGTTCTCAAAGTGTATTTCAGGTCCGAGCAAATCGTTTTTAGAAACATGTCGTGAAAAAAATGTTGTGTCTAACACGAGAGGAAAGCTCTTCTTCCATTCTCGTTCGAAATGCCTCACTCGCTGCGCTCATGAGGCAAACTTCGAACTCGAGGGGGAAAAAGATACGCTTTCCTCTCTAGTTTGACAAATAACTATTTAAAATTAATTTTATAAAAATACAAGCCCGGAAAATTTTACCAGTTTCTTAAACAAGTCATTTAGAAGTCTGTAAAACTTTACAGCTGTATTTATTCATTTACCTAGTTACCAAATTATCTGTAAAGTGTCATTTACATAGAAGGTGGAAATAATAGTATATTATTGTATGAGGGATTATGATAGTCATTATTCACGAATATAACACTGTACTTTTTCTACTCCTGTAAATCCGGAAATCACTTTTGAAAATGATCAAAATTCGTTGAAAACAAGAAGTGTTAATATAAGTTTTAGCAGTGTAAAATGTTCTAAAATTATTTTTAATTACAGAGAAATATATTTTCTACCACTTTTATTTGAAATATTCTTTTATAAAATAATTTTAGAACATTCTATAGCGCTAAAACCGAGCTTAAACCACCCAAAAACAGAGCTATGTATTAAATATTTTTATGTTCAACTGTATTATAATCACTTGTTTATATTATTTAGCGTTCATAAAATAACTCTTTATACATTAGTCATATAAAGTATAAACAACAAAACCCCAATTTCCGTACTTGTTACATAAATATTTATTACAGAACTTAAGCAAAAAATCTTTTATAATTTTACAAATACGAGTTCTGAAAGTTTTTTCAACTTAAATTACATAATTTGTTTTTGTAAAATCACCAATCCCCCTTAATTCAGTCCCCTGGCGAAGGTGGAATTACTGAAATGCGTTGTATTTTAACAAGTGATAACATGTTGTGACAACTGAATGTTAGAATAAGTAACAGTGTTTAAAAATCTAGTGGAAGATAATTGAAATAATGTGATGTTCATATAACATCCCGCTTAATCAAATTTTAAACGGTATAGAATACAAAAAAAAGTTTCAAGTAAAAATTGTTGCTAAAATTATTTTATCTATCCCACACCTCTCAATAAATGCTCTATAACTCTGGCGATTTTAAACAAGCAAAGTAACAGATTACCCACTAGTGGGTATAATTTTGAGAAAATCCACTAGTGAGTATTTTTTTATTTATAACAATAATAATAACACACACCTTGTGGTAACCACTTCGATTGACAGTTTAATTTAAAAATTTAAAGCATTTGTCACTGTCAAATAGTATTTCTTTTATAAATTTTACATTTATTAAGAGGTGTTGGATAAAACGTTGTACTTCACACGTGGGCAATGTGGAATTAATTCCTTACTTTGCCCACTTGTAAAATAAATAACTATTACATATTTATTTTTATAATAAAATTTATTCTACCTTGATAATTTACTGAGATATGCTCAAAATACCTTCTAGATTTTTAAGAAAACTACCACTTCCGGTTGATGAATACATCACTCATTTATTTGCTGAGATATGCAGTATACTAGCTTCCAATTTACAAACCAAAAATTTATTTAAATATTGCTAAATTAACCACATTCGTCCGTCCGATTATAACAGTTTTATAATAAACTTATATATGTCTGAAACATCAAGAAAAATTTATAATGTATGCCTTAGGCGTTTTCTAAGTTGATCGAATAGTAATCATTGTAAAAAAATAAGGACAATGTTCAATAAAAGGTTATTGACTTCGGATATAACGACATCGTTATAGCGTCAATTATTCCGCGCATGCGCCTGAACATATATTCCAGATTTTTCTCGCGTTTGTGTTGTGTTTCTCAGCATATTTTCCATGTGTAAATTGAACTTCGTGTAGATGTGTCTTGTGATTTAAAGGTTATGTGCGTTATGTCAAAATAATATTCGCGTTTAGCAAAATAAAGTAAACTAAAAATGGATTTAACAATTACTCCAAAACGTAAACGACAAGTTTTAAGTGTTGAAGATAAAGTGAAGATTATTCGAGAAATAGAAAAGGGCAAACGCAAAAGTGAACTTTGCAGGGAATTCGGATTAAAAAGTTCAACTCTTTCCACAATTTGGGCAAATAGAACGAGATATCAGGAAGCATTTGAACATTTAGGTAAAAGTGGAAGTAAATTTAAACGATTGCGAAGACCAGATCGATTTGATATCGATGAAGCTCTTCTAAAATGGTTCAAACAACAACGAAATGAAAACATGGCAATAAGTGGCCCGATTCTAATTCGCAAAGCTGAACATTTCGCGAAATTACTAGGCCACGAAAACTTTACCTGCAACAATGGATGGATAGATCGGTTTAAATCACGCCATGATATAAGTTTCGCAAAGATTAAAGAACAAAAGGAACATGAAAATCAACAAATAGCCGATTGGTTAAACACCGTTTGGCCCAAATTCCGAGACGGGTACGATGATAAAGATATTTTTAATGCTGATGAGACAGGGTTATTTTTCAAATTAACCCCAGATGAAGCCCCGAATTTCAAAGGTGAAAAGTGTCTGGATGGAAAATTTGCGAAAGATCGTGTTACTATTTTAGTTTGTGCAAATGTAGACGGGTCTGAAAAGAAAAAGTTGACAGTTATCGGTAATTCTAAAGTGCCTAGATGTTTTACACGATTACCTGTTCGATATAATGTCAACAGCAAAGCATGGATTACCCCGGAAATATTCCAAACGGAACTGAGAATTTGGGATGAGGAATTATTGAGGGAAAACAGAAAAATTCTGTTGTTACTAGACAATGACACTTCGCACATTTCTGTACCTAACCTCACTAACATAAAACTAGCATTTTTACCGGCAAATACTTCAAGTGTTGCGCAACCAATGGAACAGGGAATTATTAACAGCTTAAAATATCATTACAGAAAACTAATTTTATTGCGAATGGTGGAATCAATAGAAAACAAACTAGAATTTTCTTTTAACCTACTTGACGCGATAGAAAACATTGACAAAGCCTGGCAAAGAGTGTCAGAAAAACAAATACGCACCGCTTTCCAAAAATCCGGGTTTAGCAATGAGATTCAGCTTGAAACAGAAGAAAATATTTCAGACGACAATATTCCTCTGTCTAAATTCTTACTGTCAATAAATGATACAAATTTAATCAAATACGATGTTGATTCTTTCGTGACAATCGATGATTATCTAGTTACCTCTGAACCCCAAACAGAACAAGAGATAGCGCAAGAAGTAATTAAAAAACACGATCACCATGACAACAATAATGAAGAAGAAGGCAAAGAAGAAGACGAGAGGGAGGAAACTTTTGTTCCGAGTGTTTCACAAGCTAGACAAGCAGCGAGAATTATTACAAGGTTTTATGATTCACAAGAAGTTGATCCGATGATAGTTTTGCAGGCGACGAATGTTGAAAATGATTTGGAAAGACGATTTTGGGCCCAGAGGAAAATTAATGAAGATAAGCGTTAGGAGTAGGGGCTTAGTGGAGGTTAATGTTTGCTGCTTGGCAGCTTTTGGTGAGTGAGTTGTATTTTTAGAGTGAAAATGTGTTTTTTTTTCTTAATCGTATCCCTTATGAAGTAATTCGAGCGAGTATGGGAGAAGCGCTTTCCTCTCGTGTTATACACAACATTTTTTTCGCGTCATGTTTATAAAAACGATTTGCTTGAACCTAAAATACACTTTGACAGCTTAACTGACACGTTAAAAGTTAGGTTATTCGACGTAAGGTGGTGTAGCAGTGTTGCCAATGAACCAATCTTAAATACAAATGAAAAGTTGTCAAATTGTGATTTAATCTAGAAAGATAAAAACAAGACATAATTGTAAGACAATTTTAAGTATGTATATCACTAAAATAGTGATTTCCAATACAATTTGCCATTTATTTATAATTTTTACATTATATTTTTTGTAAATAACATTCATATTGGAAAAACACGTTTTCCTCACAATTTCGGGAGAAGAACGGTGGGGTTTCCTGACATGTCGTGAAAAAAATAATATTAGCTACAGTTTTTGGCTAAACCGTAGTTTACGGCCAAATATGACGTTAGCTGCAGATTCAAGTTCCTTTAGCCAGTCATAGTTAAAGAAAAACAATTAAAAAAAAAAAAAGAAACTCTGATTTATTTTAGTTTTGAGGTTGAATAAACACGAATTTGTTCAACAGCATTTTCAGAATGCAAATTTACTAGGTTTTTGTTGTTCACCCCAAACTGTCATATCCACCAAATATCATTGGCGATCCGTAGCTAACGTCATATTTGGCCGTAAACTACGGTTTTACCCAGTTTTTATTTGAAGCTTTTTACCTCCCGCCACATCCTGTAAGGGAGGTATAGGAATCATGCTAAAAATTCGCAAGTGAGTTTTCAGTGGATGAGCACGTTTTAGGGTTCCTGCAATGCGAGTTCAATAGTTTCGCGATGATGTCTGTGTATCTGTCTGTCTGTCTGTCTGTGTGGATCTCTGGAGTTACGGTTTCTCAATAACTACTAAACTGAAAATTTTTTTATTTTGTATATTTCAGTAGTATCCCTTTTGGAAGAGCTAATTAGTTTTTGGTGATAATCAAACAACCGGAAATGGTAGTTCACTTGAAGCTTTATCAAGTTATTTTGAAATATCTCAGTAAATTGTGATTTAATGAAAATTTTCTTATTAGAATAATGTTTCAAATATTATCTACAATTATTGTTTGAAACATTTTTCTCTTTCTGTCACCATTTATAAATTACAACACGTTAAAAAAAATATATTTTGACATTTTCGTTTAAAACAAAACAATGGTTGAAAAATGTCATTTTTTGACGTCATAATTTTTTAAGGGATGAACGTTTCTTGATAGTGATGGTCCGTGTTCTTTCATTGTTCGATAAGAAATCTATGGCGGGAGGTATTGTACTGCCCACAACAGATTTTTATATTCATTTTTATTCGTTTTAGTATTTTTTTCTAAGTTATGTACTTTATAGTTTATTTATAGTCGCAAATCGAGACTGTTACAATATGTGCAGGAGGTATAAAGTTATTTAATTCTCGTTTGGTTTTAAATAATTCGAGTAATTTATATAAACATATTTACTTACAAAACTTACACTAACGGTCTTCCATCTTCGAAGATATTTTGAACAATCTTGACGCTCTAGTTCTTCTCTGATAAAGCTCTCTTCAGTAACCAAAAAACATTCTGAAAGAACTCGAAAGTCCATGCCGTGAAAGTTTATGCATGTATTTTTGTAATAAAGCAAAGAAAAATACTATAAATGAATTTAAATATATTTTTAACTACTTTTTGTGAATAACCCATCATATATTCCCAACAAAAGCAAAAATAGTATATTGTACAACGAGCATGGAATGGTACTCATTTCCTACGAGTATGAAAGTTTGTAGCATGAGCCGAATGCGAATGCTCCAAATTATACGAGTATGAAATGGACATTCCATGCGAGTTGTACACTATACTTTTTCTACGACCACGATATTATTTCCTAATTCATTTAATTTTAATAATAAATTTGTCCCGCTTTCACCATTCCAATATTTGACATTTCTAAATAAGTATCCTAGCAATGGCACCTGTAATGAAATGAGCTGACCTGTACTGAAATACTCACAAAACAAATTCATTTCGCACAATGCTTGCAATGTACCTCATATCCCTAGCAACAACAAACATACAATGAGCAGATTTCTCAGTGGTCGTAGAAAAAAATATAACTATGATATAAATGAACAAAAATTAAACGTATACTTCCCTCGCAGGTAAAACCAAGGCCGACAAGAACCGGCAACGCGTGGAAGAAGCCTTCTTGAAGTCCACCCACGTGGCCCGCGCCGAGGCCGCCGCGGCGCGCCGTGAGGAGCGTCGCCGCGTCGAGAAGGAGCGCGTGCTCTCCGAGGCCGACCCCGAGCGCCAACGCCGCTGGGAGGAGAAGGAACAGAAGCGCCAGCTCAAGAAGAAGGCGCCCAAGATGAAACAGTTGAAAGTGAAAGCCTTGTAGAGCGAGACAAGTTTATTCATTTCGGATTGTTTGGTTTGGTTTTGTAATTGTTTTAGGTTGTTGTTATTTATTTGCGGTTTCTAAATGATTTTGGAGCTGTCAACACAATTATTGTTATGGAGTCTATTAATAAATTCTTATTTTTGTGAGGACAAGTTTAGATTGATGTTTTATCAGAAACAATAACTAGTTTGTTAAAACCGTTACACTGTTGTCAGATCTTTTTGCGTTTGTACCAATTTTTGAATATGTTCTATTGTTGTTTCTCTCTAATTCTTGTTTAGTAATGTTTCATTTTTCATACGAAAAAATATGTTAGTATTTTGTAGGTTAATTAATTGTTCGATGTTTTCAAACTTTTTATAATAATAAATTCTTCTTCAAAACCAGTTCAAAATTATTTCAAATCGCTCAATAATTTCAATACCAGTTATGTGACATCAAATAAACTGTGGTTTAGTTTTCCTTTGTGCTGTAAACATAAAAATATTTTGCCAAAAATAATTAATTCAAAATGATTTGGCAATTAATTATAGCTATTTTTACAATTTTTAAACAATAATATAATTCTGTTGTGGACATAAGGGCCTATTCTGTAACTTACCTGTTAATTTTTAACGGCCTGTTAAAAATTTTAACCAATAAAAATATATGTGTGAAATAAATTTTCAATTTTTATTCGGTTACGTCTGTTATCATTGGTTCAAATTTTTAACAGGCCGTTAAAATTTAACAGGTTAATTACAGAATAGGCCCCATATTCTGCTACAATTGATTCTATTTTTAAACTAGCAGAAGGAAATGCTGAAATCATGTTTTACTGTGAAAAAAGCACTAGAATTTTTGGGGATATATTTCAGATTTCCGGTCAATTTTATTTTGGTTCATCAATGTTTCTAATATAAAACTGATAATAATTATCAATACTGCAACATTTTTCAAAAATTAACCTCAAACAACACTGACAGCCACTGAAATATAATAATACTGGAACGCTAACTGAAGTTGAAAATGCGAGCCAAGAGAATCAGCTAATTTTTGGACCATCTGTCTTTGTTGTACAATGTTTTTACATAGCAACCGTTCAACAAACAAGTTTAAACAAAGAAGGGTGGCTTTACAACATCTATCTGTCTCAGGCTCGTTTTCCGTTTTTATAAAAGCCTACAAGTTAGCGTTCCAGTATTACTATATTTCAGTGCTGATTTATGTTTTGCCCAGAGTTTTGTTTGTTGTAAAGTAAATGGGGCTCCGTCTAAGCCAATCACAACTTTTATATTTTAGAAATAATATTAGAAAACAATCCGTTTCTTTCGTCAATATTTAGGCTTTTTATTCTTTCACAAAAGTTGTTTATGTTATTGACTTGAATTTACAGTATTTGGGCTACACATTTTAAGTACAGGTGTGTTTAAAAATCATTAATTCGGTAAAATAAGTTTTAAAAATAACATTTTGGGGTACCCTATTCGTTTTAGCGAGATATTTGAACTAATTCAAAATAATCCTGCAATTTTATATTTCTATCAATTGGCGTAAAAATTTAAATTGAATTTAAAACGGACATCCTTTCCAAATTTTAACGTCATTTTAAAACTTTAACGAATCGAATGGATAAACCAATCAATCAAATTTTATACTGTGTGGTTTGACTTGAAAATTATCTTGTTCGACCAACAGAAACCTAACCTCAATTTACTAGTTCACATTTCTCCCGCTACAATCTGAAAAATATGTCAAATTTCCAATAATCTAAACTTGTTTACAGGTAAAGAATTTATTAATATTTGTGCCACTTAAAAAGTCATTTATTAATTAGTGATCTCATCAATTTGTTTTTCAGTTGACAGCATTTTTTACATTTTTGTATGAGCTCCATTTTGTAAAATAATAATCATGCGAGTATCGTTTTTCAAACATTTATTTGAACAAATACATATACAGATATGTTTTGTATAGATAATATTCACTGGTTAACTGTAACAATACAAATACTGATTATTATAATAATAATTGATAATGACCGTTCGAAAATTCGATTATAAGTTATTTATATAACATAGTACATATGTTGTAACAATATTAAGAATATATGTAATTGTCAACAATAAATAGTGCAATACAATACAGTAACAACACTTATTATATATTTATTGCAATTTTTAGGCCACTGAAATCATGTATATATGATTCATGCATAATAAAATCGTTTTAAAATAAAAACATCTTTGAGCTACTGAACGAATTATAACCTAATTCAAAACGGGCGTTTTAGATAAACTTGTCAAAAGGCAATTTGAAAATTGGTCAATAACACTTAGAATATTGTTTTATTAATAGGCAAATTTATTATCACCGCTTAAATTTCAAAATATATTTTTTCTTTCATTAGTTTTTCTTTTGCCCGCATGGCGCTTAAGTAGGAATATTTGAAAATCGAGATGAAATGACAGTTGAGAAGTGTCAAGATAATTTAGAAAAACTGCTGATTCCTTGATTAATTTGTAGAAATTGTATAATATTTACGTTCTAATTACTGGTAAGTCTAATTGAAATAATCCATAACCATGATTTCATTTTCAAAGCTCGAGTAAGTACATTTTATGTCAAGCTAATATTTTCTTACATTACGAGTATCAATATTTGTATAAAAGTAACCTCAATGCTAATTTCGCTTATAATTCGTATAATTTCGTTTATGTAAACTCGCCAAAAATAAAAGCCAAGTCAAAATGGAAGTGCCAAATCTTATTATTTATCAATTAAAAAATAGAGTAGGATTTTATTTTAGATGAGTGTACATAATACTGTGCAGTTTATTCTTATATGTATTTGTTTTTGCATTCATTAGAATTAATCTGTGCTACTTGTAAGATGAAACGATCGATATTTAAACTTAACCTAAAATATTTATGATTAAACTCTTGCGGTGTTTATAAATCGTTACAAACAGAATCTTATATTTTGTATTTCAAATACAAATGAACCAGTTGACAATTTGCAAAAAATTGTTTATGCTATATTTCTATATCTGTCTAATAATATTTCTAAATCTATAACTTTAATGACAAAAAATAACGTTCAACGATTGTTAAATCAAAATATATATTTAGCTTGCCATTCATTCGTTAAAAATATGTCGATCAATAAATGTTTATCTTGCACAATAGCACTGATTGCAATCTAGCTGCATTGTACGTATACAGGATGTTAATTAAAAAGCGAGCCATAGGAAATTAAACTAATTGTTATTTTAGATTTTTCTAGAATATTTACGTATTTTCGGTAACAAACATTTCAATTATTTACTAATATTTTAAGCTTGAATTGACGATATTTTATTTATATTATGCCAGTAAAAGTAACAAAAATCTGTTATTTAATCAATTTAGGTTCATGATGCAGTTGTTGTTTTTGAACATTTTTTGTGTTTCCACCTTTGTTACGCTAAAAACTTATCGTATTGTGGGCAGATATTCCAGTTTCTTTGAGTTTAGAAATGTGTACAGATTAAAACTGTAAATTTAATTATTAGTTTTCTGTAGTAGTTTTCACACTCATGGTCTAAAATCTCTTTGTAAATCTCTGTTCAGGTTAGAATTGTAAATTTAATCGTCTATAAATATTTCAATTTCTCTGAACAGCCCGGCACTTTTTATAGAATATATCTATTAATAATTGATTCAATCCAAGCTTCCAGTTCAAAGGGGTCTTTCACCATTAAAACAAATTAAAATTATGAAACTATATCTAAATTGAAGACTATCTGCATTTTTAAAAAGTGTTAATTGTTATTCATTAAGCCACAATGATTTTTTTTAATGTCATTGTAGAGGTGTTGGTGGATCTCAAACCGTAGAGATTTAAATAATTGTAGTCACATGAATGTTCTAATTAAGTGTTCGGAATATTATTTAAATGGAATTAAAATAACTTTTCATGATAAATACTTAAAATATACTTGAATTTCATTTATTTCTGGAAGAAACATGAATAAACTGTAAGATTATTTTAGTCAAATGTTTAATTACCACTGATAAATTTTGGTAACCCATGTCATTCAACAAGCCTTTAATTTCGTTGAATCGACCTGAAGTAATACTGATTAGTTAGAAATAATAGTTATTTACTTTACAAGTGGGCAAAGTAAGGAATTACCCACGATAGATAATTTTATCGAGTGAGTAATTCCACTTTGCCCACGTGTGAAGTATAACGTTTTATCCAACACTTCTTAATAAATGAAAAATTTATTAAAGAAATATTATTTGACAGTGACATATGCTTTAAATTTTTAAATTAAAATGTCAATCGAAGTAGTTACCAAGGTGTTGTGTGTTATAATTATTGTTATAAATAAAAAAATACTCACTAGTGGCTTTCCTCAAAATTATACCCACTAGTGGATAATCTGTTACTTTGCTTGTTTAAAATTGCCATAGTTATAGAGCATTTATTGAGAGGTGTTGGATAATAGTATATTGTGTTATTAGGAGTAAATGTGATACTTTGTGTGCTGAGCATGTAAGTTTGAACGACGAGCGAAGCAAGTCGGACAATTTCATGCGAAGCATACAAAGTCACATTTATTCCGAATAACACATGCTATTGTTTCTTCAAACATAGAAAATAAAATTATAAATTATTATAAAATGCTCAAAACTTCAAAAAATATTCTGTCTTATCTAGCATTTCAAGTTGCCGTGGAATATGCTGTTTTGTTATTTTTGTTTATTTGTTTCATTTTTAACTGTCAAATTATTGAATTACAACCTAACTATTTTTCATAATATTTTACTTTGTCCGCCGCCGGCGTAAATGTGTTGCCAAGGATACACTTTTACGCCGGCGGCGACAATATTGAACTTCTGCTTGTTGAATACAAATACATAACAACGTACTTTTATGACGTTTGAAGAAAAAATAATATATTTTGGTACCGTAGTTTACGGCCAATTGTGACGTTAGCTACGGATCGCCAATGATATTTGGTAGATATGACAGTTTGGGGTGATACAAGTCAAACAACAAAAACCTAGTAAATTTGCATTCTGAAAATGCTGTTGAACAAATTCGTGTTTATTCAACCTCAAAACTAAAATAAATCTGAGTTTCTTCCTTTTTTAAATTGTTTTTCTTTAACTATGACCGGCTAAAGAAACTTGGATCTGCAGCTAACTTCTCTTGTGGCCGTAAACTACGGTTTAGCCGATATTTTGTATGTATTTAAAATATACTTACGAATTCAAAGTGAAACAAAAAACCTTCAAATTAATTGCCAAATATTTTGACACTTCGACAATCTGACAGCTCAATAGTAAGAGAAGCATAAATAATTTAGAATAGGATAGATATGAGCCATAATACTTTGACGTCATTGTAGAGGTCTTTAAAACTCAAATATCTTAATAATTAATAATATTTTTTAACTTCTGTTATATCTGATACGATGTTTTTGGTCTAGTCATAATATAAATGACTTATTTTCTATTTTGTGACTCTAGTGAACGACCCCATTGTTCAACCTGTAGTACTTAATTTAATGTTTGTACAATTTCTTATCAGATTTTCTGTCAAACCTGATTGCAAATGACAAGTATACAACGACGATGCTCCTGTGTCTCGCTTTTTAAAGGACGATCTGCAGATATATTATCTTTTTCTACATCTAAATCTAATTGATTCTGACCAGCAGAGTATAGAATAGACATCAAAGAGGTAGCGTGACAAATACTAGGTATATAGTGGCAAGATTAGTATATAGTGTTGAGCGTATAGGCGAACCCAGCGATAGTGCTATCCTTATATTACAATCTATAGATTTATAGTTGGTACCACTACGCATTTCTGCGCTTGCGCAGCATTCATGCTGTAATCATAAACGTCAAATAAGATGTCATTTCTTGATTTTGAAGACTAGAATTATTATTAAATCTTGACACGATTAAAGTGTGATCGTAGAAAAAGAATAGTGTGCAACTCGTGCATAATTACCTATTCCGCGCTCGTGTGATTTCAGCACTCGATTTCGTCTCGTGATAAAACTCTCACAATTCGCGTGAAATAGATAACTTTCTGCATTTGTTGCACAGTATACTATTATCGCTTTTACACAATTGAAATGTAAGCTGTTCGAGCGACAAAATATTGCGCTGTAAATATACATCAACGTAATTAAATTTAATCAAAATACTTGTAAATTTATAAATTCACAGTAGCAGAGACAGCAATCACCGGTTGCTAAAAAATTTGATGACATTTTCTTTAAAATATTGGTAATTATCGATAGTTCTCACGGGTTTAATACACAAAAATCGATGTAAGTAACATTTTTTAACTAAATTTTGTTGTTTTTAAGATATTATGCTGTAGAATGCCTGTAGAAAGTTAGTGAGGTTATGGTCGTGAATAGCGTGCGTCAAATCTTGTTTCTCAAGTTGTGAGTACAAAAAAATATTTCAACTATCTCCTTATTATTATTATTATTGGTCAAATTTGATGTTCAGTGAGAGACACCTTCTATTCAGAGCTGGGAAAGATACTTTTAATAAATATCTAGATACTTTTCTAAGATACTTACATAAATTTGTTAAAGATACTTAAGTATCTAGATACTTTTTATTCTAAGTATCTTAAGATACAAATATTTCTAAATTATCTAATATAAATACGTAAGATACTTTTAAATATTTTAGATACTTTTTAATATCTTAAATACTTTGAGATGTTTTAGATACTTTTAAATATCTTAGTTAGGTACTTTTAAGAAATATTTGAGTAAATTTTAAATATTTATACTAACTGTAAGCTTAAACATTAAAAAATATATCAGATATTTCAAAATATTTCACTGGCACATACCTTAAATATTTACAAATAAGATACTTTTTTTTAATAAAAGATACTTTTTAAGATAAAAGATACTTTTTAAGACAAAAGATACTTTTTTTAAGATAAAAGATACAGATATTTTTAAAAAGTATTTAAATAAAAGATACATTTTACATAAAATAGAATGTATCTAAGATAAAGTATCTTAGATACTTTTAGTATCTGAGATACTGTTGAATATATTTTTATGTAAGATACTTCCTGCTCTGCTTCTATTAAAGTTCATCTTCCCAAATTTAAAAGTGGAATATTTTTAATAAGCTATGCTTTTATATAAAAATATACTACATCAAGAACTGGACAAAAACTTGATTATATACAACAGATTTCAGTGTGAAATATTTTAAAATAAAATTACACCACCAACCAAAGATATTAGTGGAGAAGAAACCACAGGAGTAATGTGGATTTTTTTTTGTTTTTCTGACGTCCAGATAGCACTTCCGTTGGGTCGCGTAGTAGTTTAGTATGAAAATATTTGGTTCAAAATATAAAATCCCTGAACTCTAATTGTATAACTAACTAAAATCTAAATCACAGAATAAAACATTAAAATCGCAAAAGCGATCATAGAAAATGTAATAAAAATATCAAATTTTTCATTAATGTAACGAAATCTAAAATCTAGTCTAAATTATTTTTGATATTATGTCTCCCCGGGTAGTGTATATATGTTTAGTATAATTTGGGTATAAATATTGTATATGTTGCTTAAGTAGGCGAAGCATTTTCTGCCAATAATTTAGCGTTTAAACCAATGACTGCTTTACAAAAATGTATTTCAGACATGTCTATAAAATCTGAGATCACGATGTTCACGCCTGCGCCACCTGGTTTCTGTTTTTCTATCCATTTTTGTTTGTGTTTTTCTAGGGGCACTCCGCACTCTGATCGTAGCGTACCTAGAAAGAAATTACATTTAAATTAGCATTTAATTCGTGAAAATATCAAAGTGCCGGTTTCCTAGCACCGTCCGTCACTAATGCGTGTTTTTTAAAGGTTTGTTTTCTACCTCCCACCTACCTCTAGGTAAGGGAGGTATTGTTTTTGGTCAAAAAATTGGGTAGTGAGTTTTTCGTGAAAAACACGGTTAAATTTCCTTTTTCAACAATTTATGTTATTTTGAAAGTTGAAGAATATTTAATTTTACATGTGTTTTGATTACACTAATTTTATTAATTTTCATTAGATTTAGAGATAATAAAATATAAAGAAATTAGATTTAGAAATCTTGCATTCCTAGTACACCATGGAAACATTTAAATATTTTCAATTTTTTAAGACACATGTCATTGTGATTGTGAAGCTGTTTTCTTAGTGAAATAAATGTCAAAAAATTAAATAAATATACGAAAGAAAATTAAAATTCTCAAATATAAATAGAAAATAAACAAATAAGAAGATATGTTTCTGTATCATCAAATAATATTTTGTACCGTTTAAGAGTAGTATTAGGCGGGAGGTTATGTGCTGGCCACATCAGATTTTTTTTTTAAATTGACAATACTTTTTCCAGTGACAGCCAGTTTGACAGCTGACAGCTATTTTGTGCTCATTTTGGTTTGTCATTTCACAATAAATAGACTTACGCCAGAACCTAGGAAACTGGCCAGAACTACGCTTGCAAATTGTACAAATTTATTTTGAAAATTTTATTTAGCGACGAGGATCATTTTTTATTAATTGACTACGTCAACAAACAACATTGTCGCTTTTGGGGTGAAAAAATCCATAAGCCATTACTGAGACATAGTTACATAAACAAAATGTCACTGTTTTGTGAGATTTACGGGAACCATTGGTCCATATTTCTTCAAAAATGATACAGTCAATGGAGAGCGCTATAGTCATGATTACTGACTTTTCGTTCCTCAATTGAATGGCATTAATGTGGAAGAGCGGTGGTTTCAACAAGACGGCGCAACAGTGCGCGCCTCAATCGATTTATTGAGGGACACATTCGATGAGTGCTCAATATCGCGCAGTGAACCTGTGGATTGGTCTACAAGATCTTGTGATTTAACATACTTGGATTATTTTCTGCAGGGATATTTAAAGTCGCTAATCTACGCAAATAAATCCGAGACGATGGACGACATGGAAGCCCACATTCACCATTCATTATTGCCGATATATGGCCTAAACTGTCTCGAAAATGCAACTTCATCTTCCCGAAATTACCACGATTTTAATGTGTTTTATTTCATTTTATAGTTCAATACCTCTAAAAAAAGACACCCGTTATAAACTAAAGAAATAAGGCAAACATTCATTGTTTACAGTTTGTTTAGAGATAAAAAAATCTATACTTGACGGGAATTCGATCATTAACATAAACCAAGATTACTGTTTAACCAATCATAGGTTTGTTTAGAATTATACCGCTGTATTGGGCTTCCAAATTATCAAGAGATGGCGTTGATCACAATTCATATAAGGTACATGTCAAATTTATTTTGTATGATATCTTATGATGGTGAATGCTTGCATTAGTATTGGTAGTTTGCTTTTATTGGCAGCAGAACTGTTGCCATACACACGGCAAATTTTCCTGTTTTTATAGGTTTTTTCGCAGAAAATTCAATCTTAACCTATAATCTACAAATACAATGTACCTTTCATTTTTACATCTTATTTAAATAATACGACTTAAGCAAATATAATACTTACATTGGAATACTCTTAAAAAACTACGATTGTTTTTTGCCCGCAAAAAATGTAATTGCAAAGCTGCAAAAAAACAATGCCAAACAAAACGATGTGCATGCTTCAAAGCCTAAACCACGCCTGGAAAATAGAGAAATGCGCGATTTTTCGTCTAATTGCCTGATTCCGCCAGTCAAATAGAAGAATAAAGTAAAATTCATCTAATTGCCGGCATTTCGCTAAATGCCTACAACATATACGAGCCCAGAATCATATTATTTGGCCCAGTTAAAGTCATAAAAAGGAAATTTGTTAATTCGCCTTATTTATATCTTAAATTCTATAATTTTTATATTCCACACATACATATGTGTAACAGAGGTATTGTTTATGCTACGAATTAATTAGATTTTTTTAATAATTCATCAACAGTAACTTGTTAATTATTTCAAGGCCTATCAGGGTTTTTGGGCTTATCTTAATAAATAAATGAGATAGAGAAAATTTTATTGGAATCAAAAAGATGTAGAATAATATTACTTACAATTTTTATTTGAAACAATTTTCTGTATTTTGTTGTCATCAGATTTAAAAACAATGTTTGCGATACCAGCCAGTACCTTTGGGACAAATTGTAAATTTGATATTATTTCAGTTGTTATTATTGCTTAAAATATTCTTTAATATAACAGAATTTATGTTATAAATAAATTTAGTACAATAAATTTTCCCTCTGTTCGATCAGAAATTTTTTTTTTAGCTATTCTAAAAGTCTAAACTAGGCCAACTAATATGATTTTGGGCTCGTACACTGTATAAATACTTTCAAACACTGTCTATTATTTCATATAACAATTAAAAGACAACCTAAATACTCGTAACCAAGTTTATACTAGCAAATTTGAAGAGAATTCTATCGAAATACCATGTATTTAAAATTTAGAATGTGAGCAAAGAATATTTTCCTGATTCCTCTAGTTGTCTAGTTTACAATTCTACCGAAAATTCTCATCCACTTTGATTTGTTTTCACAATATAAAACATTTTTAATTTTGTCTCCTGTATTTAATCCTCCTCCTACATAATCACAAAAATCATTAAACCAAACAATCCACACCGTATCCACGCAACAAACAACCAAACATCAATAACAAATAACTTACCAAACAGGTGTTTACAAACAAACCACGTACTGGGCGTGAGGACGCACTGGCTCACGTAGCCTTTCGACGGAGCCCGAGAGCGGAGGTTGTCGTCCAGGGTGGTGAACAGCTTGGAGATGGATACTGTGTCAGGCCATGGAGTTGGCCAGCTTGCTGTCGGCCATAGCAGAGGCTGCCCGAACCTGGAGAACGGAATGTTGGAAATACATGTAAGTTATTTTAATTTGAAAACTGATGTTATAAATGTGGGAAGTGGGTCATAAATTTGACAGAAAATTCGTTTGTAAAACCGAAGGATGACACATATCAGATATCTGTTAAAACTATGACAATGTTTGATCATATTCAATCATATAAATTTAATGTGATAACAAAACGGTCGTGATTTTATTAATAGTTATTTACTTTACAAGTGGGCATAGTAAGGAATTACTCACGAGAGAAATTTTAGCACACGAAGCCGAAGTGTGTAATTCCACATTGCCCACGTGTGAAGTATAACGTTTTATCCAGTAACTCTTAATAAATGCAAAATTTATTAAAGAAATATTATTTGACAGTGACATATGGTTTACATTTTTTTAAATTAAAATGTCAATCGAAGTGGTTACCAAGGTGTTGTGTGTTATTATTATTATTATAAAAAATACTCACTAGTGACTTTCCTCAAAATTATACACACTAGTGGAAAATCTGTTACTTTCCTTGTTTAAAATCGCCATAGAGCATTTATTGAGAGGTGTTGGATAAAACAGTTTTCTTGTCAAATTGCTAGGTAACAAGGTTTCGTTACAAACAAAAATTTACCCGGCAAAATAAAAAACTCTTGTGTCATCACAGTTGATAAATTTTTATTTTGAACGAATTGTTTTGCTTATCACCAAACATGAAAGCAAACTGCATGGTACATCCCGACTCCGAAGGACGAGGGATTTTATAACAAATATAGTAATTCTGGAACGCGCACTTTTAGGCTTTGATGAAAGAGAAAAAAGAGTGAAAACATGTGCAGTCTCATCCTAAAGTGATAAATAATATTTAATAATGTATGGTTCAATTATTTGAAAATTCGTTTAAATTCACATTCATCAAAATTAATTAAACTCATTTTTATTCATGTATTATTATTTTTATATTAAACATTTTATTTCAAAATTATTGAATGTTAATTTCTTTATATTTTGTTATCAACTTTCTAAGAAGACTGTACGACAAAGATAGGTTTCCCACATATTGCCTGTCTCTCTCGGCACGCATTTTAGCGTTAAGTGTGCGTTTCAGAATTACTATATTTCAGTGGGTTTTTACCTAATGTCAGTTTGCTTGAGTGATTTTGCTTAAAAACAAATAAATGAGTGATTAAAAATAAAAATGCCGATCTCGGTGGCGTAGTGGCTATGTCACTAGCCTAGCACGCCAGGGGTCGTGGGTTCGAATCCCACTGAAGAGCATGGTTGTTTGTGTTGTTCACATACTTTCATAATCATCCAGTCATGAGGCGGCATATGACCATAGTAGTTAGTCCGCCTCTCATCTTCATAAATAAAGAAAAAAGAAATAAAAATTTATGTGAGAAAACCAAAGAGGTCGTTTGGTATTTGATGAGATAGATTCCAAAGACAGCGCAAAATGAAATTTGAAATATTAATTGTCACAATGACAGTTACAAACAACTGTGTGTTTACTTGATGGCGGGATTTTATCAGCTATAATATCCCTAGGCCATTGATAATTACGAAATAATTTTATCCAAATATTATTGCTAACATTTTTCATTTGAACATTTCCTTTGGAACTGTTTTCACATTTGAAATAAATTGAATATTACACATCTCAAAATCGACCAGAAACTGCTTGGTTTCACACTCACAATGAATAAAAGGCGTGATGATTAAATTTATTTTATTTTAGAGCTGAATTGTTAACGAAATTTTTCAAAGAAAAGAAATGAATTGATTATATTTACAAATCCCCGTATCCTTGTTTACGAATGATCTGATGTTACTAATTCCTAGTAATTAATATTTGGTAAATAAATCAGAATTTCATTTAATAAATGTATGACAAAGTCGACACGAAAAAAATATACTCGCATGCACAAAATAGCAGTTTCTTGACTAGTGCTACAACCATTAAAATATGTGTTTATACCTCGCAGCATCGCTGCGATAGATGACGATGACCTGGTAGCGGAACTGCGTAGTCATGAACTCCAAGGTGATGTGGTCCATGTGCTGGGTGTACGGCAGCAACTTGTGGCCGAACGTGGACGTCAACAGCCGCATGAAGCGCTCGTGGTCGGAAGGTCCAAATGCGTAGAAGTGCTGGCAGTCCAGGATTACCACCTGGACACACGAGGAAACAGAGATTGCTGAAGGGGAGACCATATACAATGAGGTAAATACATTTGATCTATAAAGCTTCTGCGGGTTTTTTCCACTAGCATCTTTAGAGATTGTGATTTATCGCAAAAATATGTTATACCGAGATCTGCTTCAAGCAAAGTGCCACACTCAGACATGGCTAAATATGTTGATGATTTATTTATTTATTTTGAGAACTATAGGGTAAATTGTTCCGTGGCGGAATATAAGTTTCCAGTTTGATACCCATATTGATGGCATCTACAACTGCAGATTTGAATTTTAGGCGAAATAATTCTAAATGTAACAAGGCGAACATTCAAAATACGGTTTATTATTTTACTGTCAAAACTATTTAGAAATATCAAGTTTCAAATTGCGTTTGTACTTAAATGCAACGAAAATCGTCTTGACAGGAATTCTTGAGTAACATTTTTTGCCAAACATGTGTGTGCGAAACTTTGTTAGAATACATACATAACATCATGCTATATCCCACTCAGTGGGGTAGCACGAACTCAGAAACACAGTCAACTAACAATCAATCTCCTCCAAACATTCCTATCCTGACACACCACTTTCGCCTCGTCCACATTCATACATGCTCGTTTATTCTTCACACTCGGAATCATTCGTTCACGCAACAAACCGTCAATCATACTCAACCAGTTATTCCTCGGACGCCCACGCAATCGTTCGCCCACATATATTAGTTTCACCAACCTTTAATTCGACATTTGCTCAACATGTCCAAACCACCTCAACTGACTCACTCCCACTTTCTTAACATTCTTCTCAATCTCACACTCATCATACACCAATGTTTCCGTATACGATAACGTCTCGTATACTCACACACTCCTCTCAAATATCTCATTTCTACAACAGTTATACGTCGTTCATGCTTCTTCATCCACACCCAACATTCAGAACCATACATCAATGTAGGCACTAACACACCATTATAAACACTAAATCGAGCATCTCTAGATACATTCACGTTTCGAGCAAATGTACCCAGAGCACCCAATACCTTGCACGCTGCAGACACCCGCCTTTCAATCTCCTGGTCAATACTACCCAAATATACAAATTCATTCACTTGTTCCAGTCTCACACCATTCACTGAAACATTACAATCAGTCACCAAATCATTCTTCTCAAACACCAACACGGCAAATATTCTGAAATATCGGCTTGAGATGCCATCTGGAGTTAACAGATTTACAGATAGGTCTGGTTGAATCCTAGATTAGGTGTTTAGTTTTTTACGTAATTTTTGTGTTAGCTCTGCAAGAGAGATTCCCACTTCCCGTACCTACCCGCATATGGGGTAGTTGAAAGTCGTTTTAGTTGGGTTGGCAAACCGATATTCGTCCCGAAAAGCATGCAAGTTTTCTTACATAAATTATACTTTCTTTTTCATAAAATTGGTATAATAGTTATTTGTCAAACTAGAGAGGAAAGCGCTTCTTTTTCCCCCTCGAATTCGAACGAGAGTGGAAGAAGAGCTTTCCTCTCGTGTTAGACACAACATTTTTTTCACGACATGTTTCTAAAAACGATTTGCTCGGACCTAAAATACACTTTGAGAACACAACTGACAGACTGACACGTTAAAAGTTAGGTTATCAGACACAAGGCGGTGTAGCAGTGTTGCCAATGAACCAATCTTAAATATCTTTAATAAGTTGTCAAATTGTGATTTAATAAGATAAAGAAAAATATAAGACATAATTGTAAGACAATTTAAAGTATAACAACACATTTTCCTCACTATTTCGGGAGAAGAACGGTGGGGTTTCCTGGCATGTCGTGAAAAAAAGTATTTGCAACGTCATAAAAGTGCTCAAATAATATTACTGCTTTATTTATTATCTAATCAAATCATACCTCTCTCGGGTGAGTCTCCAAAAACGTCTGTATATCCCCCAGAGGCCCCCTGACATCATCTGCATACAACCCATGAACAAAATACAGGTCCTCCGTTCCAACTTTCGTCGCGATCCTCAAATCAAAGTATCTGATGCCGGCATTGAGCTGCGTGGTGACGTCAAACTGCTGCGTGATCGACCAGCGGCTCATCACGAACCCCAGCATGGACCCCAGGAAGCGTAGCCGCTGGAGAAGAGGTTCCGCGTCTGGGGACATCGGGCTCTTGCGGGTTATGGACCATGTCATGCTGTCGTGAGACCCTGGAAGGTGTTACTTTATTGTAGAGTTGGCAAATTTATTTTTTGGGAAATATTCGCAAGATAAAATATGGAAATTTTCCGGAAACTTTCCTTCGTGTTTTCAAAGTCATGTCAATGACAAAAATAATGATTGTATTTAAAATAACAACATTGGTAACAATAACTCGTATCATAATACACATACCACGCTTTTACTATAAATGTCTTTAATTTATTTTTTAAGTTTTTGTTTTCTGCTGCAAGAATTATATTTTAAAATATGATAAACAAGAAACATAGGTTATGTTAAAGAGAAAAATTTTGAAAGTTTCTAAAGGCAAGGAAATATTCCCGGTAAATTTCCATTTTGGGAATATTTCATTTTGGAAACACTACTTTATTGTAATTTAGTTTTCGATTACTTTTACAACAGATAATCTTTTGTGGGCAGCACAATACCTCCCACCGTAGATTTCTTATCGAATATTTGCAGAAACACGGACTACAACTATCAAGAAACCTTCATTCTTTAAAAAAATTGAATTTTCAATTATGACACATGACAAAAATTACATTTTTTATGATTGACACTAAAGGTAACACTTTACGGACTGCTAACATTCTGTAAAGTGTCACTTTATGCCTACTCTGTTAAATTATTAACAAATGCATAGCAGCGTAATTTGGCAGCGATAACCTTCTATATAAGTATACAAAATAAACCAAACACAAATTTACAGCTTCGTCAGCCTCTGCTGTAAATCTGTTATTTTGGTGCCTAGATAAACAAATAATTATTTTTCAACCGTTGTTTTGTTTTTATCAAAGAGCATATGTTTGCAGATTTAAATATAATTTTTATTTAACGTGTTGTTATGTGTAAATGGTGACAAAAAATAAAAATGTTTCCAATTATAATTGTAGATAATAATATTTGAAATATTATTCTAATAATAAAAATTGTAATTAAAACATAATTTACTGAGATATTTCAAAATAACTTGACAGGGCTTCAAGTAAACTACCATTTCCGGTTATTGGATTATCATCAAAAATTAATCAGCTCTTCCAAATGGGATACAATTGATTTATCAAAATATCAAAACTTTCAGTTTAGTAGTTTTTGAGAAACCGTAACTCCAGAGATCCACACAGACTGACAGACAGACAGACGTATTCTAGGGACCCTAAAACGTGCTCATCCACTGAAAACTCACTACCGAATTTTTAGCATGATTCCTATATCTCCCTTACAGGATGTGGCGGGAGGTAAAAAATTATATTTTGACATTTTAGTTTAAATCTACAATCCTATGCTTTTTGATAAAAAACCAAACAACGGTCGAAAAATGGAAAAATGTCATTTCTTGACATGCGTCATAATTGAAAAGTCATTTTTTTAAAGGATAGTGTTTCTTGATTGTGACAGTCCATGCTTCTGCAATGTTCGATAAGAAATCTATAGTGGGAGGTATTGAGGGGCTCAAAACAGATTTTTTAAAAATGTAAATTTTAATTTAAAATAGGGAGATCAGGAATCTGCAGTTGCAGATCTCAATTTCAATTGGGTGTAGTAAGATCCACACGGGTCCATATTTTGACAACAGGTACAAAAATATATCACACCGAAATTTGCTCCTAGTAGAGTGCCATACCAAAACATGAATAAATATCGTGATAATATATTTAATTAATTTTGAAAACAAAAGTTCTAGATTATTTTCCCTGGTCTATCATTTCAATGGGTAATCTGAAAATCTTGTGGATCGATTTTGATTATTTTTGGACCAAAATATGGTATCATTTCGTGCATCTAATCAGATAAAACTTATTTTCAATAATATTCTGCATTCGTATAATAATTCTGACTGTTTTGAATGATTTGTAACAATATCAGTTTTGCCTTCCGCCACATCTTGTAAGAAAAGAATAATTCTAAAAATTCGCTAGTGAGTTTTCAATGAATAAGCATGGTTTAAGGTCTCTAAAATACAATTTTAATATTTTAGCGGTGATGTCTATATTTTCGTGGATGGATGGATGACTTTTCAATTATGACGCATATCAAAAAATATCATTTTTCTACTCCTGTATAAATGTATCCCCATTATTAAAATTTTTTCGATGAATTATAGTATCCATAATTCACTCGACTCGACCAATCACAAAGCCAGAAATCCATTATTCACTGTTATTTTAAAGACGTGATGTGGATCACCAAGCAACGGCCGTCTAACAGTTGACATATAGTCAGTTGTCATTGTGTATTTTTTTTCAACGTGTGTTTTACAACGAATTTTGATCATTTTCAAAAGTGATTTCCGAATTTACAGGAGTAGAAAAAGTATAGTATAATATTCGGAATTATGGTCATTATTCACTTGGATGATTTGCATCACTCGCCTACGGCTCGTAAATAATAACTATTATAATCCCTCATATAATAATATACTTTTTATACATTGTTTTGTTCCTTTTCAAAAACCACAGGTTATAGATTTAAACAAAAATGTCAAAATTCAATATTTCGTATTTGTAATTCGTAAATAGTGTTAATAAGAGAAAAATGTTTTAAACAGAAATTGTAGATAATAACATTTGAAATATTATTTTAATAACAAAAATTGCCATTAAACTATAATTTACTGAGGTATTTCAAAATAACCTGATAGGGCTTCAAGTAAACTACCACTTCCGGTCATTGAAATATCACCAAAAACTAATCAGCTTTTCGTAATGACATACAAATATAAAATACAAAATATAAAAATATTTAATTTAGCAGTTTTTCAGAAATCGTAACATTTACACAGACAGACAGACAGACACACACACAGACATCATCGTCGCGAAACTATTAAAATCGTATTCTAGGGACCCTAAAACGTGCTTATCCATTGAAAACTAACAACCGAATTTTTAGCTTGGTTCCTGTACCTCCCTTACAGGATGTGACGCGAGGTAAAAATTATGAATTATGATATTATTAGATACAGAATATTTTTATCTACAAAAAACTATTTAAAAACAATCTGGCGAGCCACTGTATCAAAATTAAATTATTTCAAAATTCATATTCTATTGTTGTACCACCCTGTATTACATTTAAATTTTACACTTACATCTTTGAGGGTTATAGCTTGACGGTTGGTAAAACTTTGCACAAATGAGATCTGCGAAATCAGGGTGCCACACCCAAAATGGGTAAACAGCGCAATGATATATTTATTTCAATATATTTTAAACATAACCACTGCTAATTTCACATCATTCATTTGTAATAATTGCAGAACCAACTAGATTAAAATTGTAAATAGCAACAAAAACGTTTATGCTAAATTATTCAGCAAATAGTTTTCCAAGCAATATGTTACAATAAACTTTATTGTTACGCATATAATTCTGCAACTTACAAATGTTAACGCCCTTGTACTACTTGGGCCATGTGTTCCTTACCTGGTATCGCAAGATGTATCAGAGAAATTGACCGGAGTTGTGTAGGCAAGTTCGACATCCAGTTTTCCAAATCGCGGACAATTTCTTGAGCTTTCTGCTTCGTGGGGCTGTCCATCTTCTTCGTAAAACCCTCACTACCACAACAATTGAAAATTAACAATAATTTAGAGCACTAGTGCATTTTGATTGCCGTGAACTGGTTCCGAATGTGGTTAGCTTCAGCTGTCAGAATCAGCTGTGAATGGTAAACAATGAGTTTTGACATAACTTTTTGAAATCGCGATTTTCGAGTCCTTGACTCATTTCCGGTTGTTGCCAATCAATACGCTCGCAGGCAGGCAACACTGCGGACAGAGAATTCCCTGGTGGAAATGCGCAAAATCGAAAGTTTATTGCGAAATATCTTATGAAATGGTGATAGTTTGTTTAATTTGATGGAGCAGGTGATTTAGTTTTGGTAGCACTTTAGTTTTATATACGGATTTGTTGTAACATATGTTTCATGACGAGAATAACGTGACCTTTGTACACCATGTGTTTACGCCCACTTTATGTACGGTTGTACCAAGCGCGATTGACCGCGAATCATGAAGGCCAGTAGAGAATATATTGGAAGATTTTAATTTATTGTATTATGTTTATTTGATTATCTCCCGCATATATAGGGTGTAGAATTCAAATGTGGCGTGTAGTGGCTTCAATATTATTTTTTTAAATAATAATGTAGCTTTTATACCGGGTGTTTACTTTTTTTGAGCTAAGGAAATACGTTATTATTTTAATTTCACTCTAAGTTTTTACCTAATAATTTTAGAGCAAAAGTGTAAATAGGTAAAATGTTCAGAATTAAAACCTGCACTAAAAAATGTGTATAATATATGTACAAGTAAGAAAATTTAATATAAGTTCATTTACCATTGACAACAAATACATGTTAAGAAAGTTCTGCACAATTTCAGATTTCACGAAATATCACTCAAAATTGGTATATACTTTTATTGTATTTCTATATAACATAAACCCTAAGAAACTCAATGCTGCAGAGCGCATCGTCATATCTCTTAAATTTATAGAGATATGTCAATTTTCGATGTTTTTCGAAATGCTACTTTGAGTGGCTGCAACTCAAAATCTATTAAAGATATTGAAAAATAGACTCAGTTCTGTTCGTTTCATGCATTTTATTACAAATTAGCAAATTTTGAAAATTTTGAAATTTTTCGATTTTTTCCCCAAATTTTGATAGGCGATAACTCGATAAATATAAAAGATACAGACTCGCAGACTGGACCATTCGATTTAGCTCGTCAAAATACATAAGTATGTAAAATTTCATTAAAATTGCTTTACGCGTTATAGAGTTAGAGCAAAAAGTGTGAAAATGACGTTTTTGGCGAAAAACGTCAAAGGGTACCCTTTGACGTTTGGCCTGGAAAAGGCCATTTTCAGACTTTTTGCTCTAAAATTACAACCCACCATCCGAATGTTCTGAAATTTTTAGGGTTTATGTATTTCGATGAGCTGAATCCAGTGGTTTAGTCTGCTAGTTCGTATCTAGTTTATTATTTCTGATATTGCTGATCAAAATTTTGAAAAAAAAAATACCAAAATTTTCAAATTTAAAAAAATTTGTTATTTTGCTATATTATGCACGAATAACACAAATCTGAAGAGTATTTTTGGATATCTTGCGTAATTTTTGAGTTGCAATTCCTCAAAGCTGCACTTCGAAAAATATCAAAAACCGCCATATCTCGAAAAAATTAAGAGATATGATGATGCGCTCTGCACCAGTGAGTTTTTTAGGGTTTATATTATATAGAAATACAATAAAAGTATATGCCAACTTTTAGTGATATTTCGTGAAGTACGTCATATGAACTGTGTTTAAATGAGTAAGAAAATTGTCGCTCGTCGTTCAAACTTACATGCTCAGCACACAAAGTATCACATTTACTCCTAATGACACAATATACTATTTCAGTAATCATGTCAGCATAACAATTAAAAAATATTATTATTAAATATAAAAATAAGTTAATAGTATATTGTGTCATTAGGAGTAAATGTGATACTTTGGGTGCTGAGCATGTAAGTTTGAACGACGAGCGAAGCGAGTCGAACAATTACATGCGAAGCATACAAAGTCACATTTATTCCGAATAACACATGCTATTTTTTCTTCAAACATAGAAAATAGACATTAAAACATTAAAAAAATGCTCAAAACTTCAACAAATATTCTGCCGTATCCAGTATTTCTAGTTGTCACAGAATATGTTATTTTGTTATTTTTGTTTATTTGTTTTATTCTTAACTGTCAAATTATTGAATTACAACCTTACTATTTTGCATGATATTTTACTTTGTGCCGCCGGAGTAAAAGTGTTGCCATGGAGACACTTTTACGCCGGCGGAGACAATATTGAACTTCTGCTTGTTGAATACAAATACATAACACCGTATTTTTATGACGTTTGAAGAAAAACGTTATTTACCTTTCTCCTAGCAACAAGATCAAAATACTAACTACATTAATGTCACTTGCAATATATGTCAAAAATATGATATATAAAAATGGCACTTTCACCAATTGCGCTTTTAAATAAACCTTTTCATAAATAATGTCGTTAAATTATCTCGCCGAATTACACTCCAGCATTTTATTTTTTCCGGATGAATTTCAGTTTAACAACTCTACCTTGTCACCTGACAACAATTTGACTCGAAAACTGTTACAAAAAAAAAAAACTCCACCTACGGTGTCGTGATTTTATTAAAACAGTTTTCTTGTCAACTTGCTAGGTAACAAGGTTTCGTACAAACATAAATTTATCCGCCAAAACAAAAAGCTCTTGTGTAATTACAGTTGAAAAGTTATAAAGAAACAGAGCGATTAGTAACGCAATATTATTATTTTTCAAGGATTTTTCATCTTTGCTCGTATCGTGTGTGCCTCTCTGCTCTCATGTGATTGGGCGATCCTATTAATACCCAGACACACCTCCAACAACCGAAAATATTTTTTTAAAATTCAATTTAAGTGTCGGCCGAAGTGTTTCATTTAATTTTCGTACAGTTGCTGATTTTGGCTCATCTACTTGATTTAATTTTAGTTTTGTCGTCATTTGGTCTGTGAAGAACACGATCTTTGTACTGTTGGTTCGGGTTATATTTAGAACACATAAAACCGAATATTTTTCGTAGAATGATACTTATAAACTTCTTGAAATATTACTGAAATGGAAACAGGTTTGGTTGCATTGTTTCCTTGTTTTGAAAATCTATTTTTAGTGTGATCGTTTGGACTTAGTAGGTAGGGGAAACAAAAGACGACGTGGAACAAACGACGAGATAGCGTTCTATGAATCTACGATGCTGTGTTGTTTTAGTGTGTTGTTTTTTTGTTGAAAATAATGTAGAGTAAATAATTTATTTTCAGATGCAAATGACCGGCCTTCGTACCTTGCATTTAAAAAACAACGACCTCTAAAATCATTTGCGATTTGCGTAAAACAAATATTATAATATTCATTATATTTTAATTATTCTAACAACATAATTATATTTATTTTCAACATTTTTGATTGGGAATTTAGTATTGATTGCATGGTATATGTAAAGTGCTTGATAAAATATTTTATCAATAGTTGTTTAATTTTTTATGGCTAATTAAATGGGTGTCGCACCTATGCAATTTTGGAGCTCGGTAGATGGCAGTACCAGCTGTCAAAATACAAAGTATAAAGAAGTATTAGAATCATGAAAAAAATCGTTGACTAGATTTTTGCGGAAATAGATATTTTGACGTCCACTGAATCCGTTAAGGTCAATTTCTCAATGATGTCTGTGTGTGAGAATGGATGGATGGATGGCTGTCCGTGTGCGCAATATCTCATGAACAAGACATGTAAACGAAACTTGGAATTTATTAGTTTCATGAAAATATGAATAGCTGAGATGAATTTGAATTAAATTGAAAAACCGGAAGAGGAAGTTTACTGCACACACAAAACAATAAATTCCATTTATTTCAAAAATAGAATCAGCTGTGAGAAATAGTTTCAAATGAAAGATGTTAGCAAAAATGTTTGGAATATAAAATGTTATTTGCACTTTTCTTGTACAGGCTTCTAATTTTGAGAAAAACTAAACTATATATTTTAATAGTATATTGTGTCATTAGGAGTAAATGTGATACTTTGGGTGCTGAGCATGTAAGTTTGAACGACGAGCGAAGCGAGTCGAACAATTACATGCGAAGCACCCAAAGACACATTTACTCCGAATAACACATGCTATTTTTTCTTCAAACATAGAAAATAAAATTATAAATGTTATAAAATAGTTATTTACTTTACAAGTGGGCAAAGTAAGGAATTACCCACGAGAGAAATTTTAGCTCACGAAGCCGTAGGCTGAGTGAGATAATTTTATCGAGTGGGTAATTCCACTTTGCCCACGTGTGACGTATAACGTTTTATCCAACACTTCTTAATAAATGAAAAATTTATTAAAGAAATATTATTTGACAGTGACATATGCTTTAAATTTTTAAATTAAAATGTCAATCGAAGTAGTTACCAAGGTGTTGTGTGTTATTATTATTGTTATAAATAAAAAAATACTCACTAGTGGCTTTCCTCAAAATTATACCCACTAGTGGATAATCTGTTACTTTGCTTGTTTAAAATCGCCATAGTTATACAGCATTTATTGAGAGGTGTTGGATAAAATATATTTCAATAATTTTAGTTACAATGACAACAAAAACTAAAACATTTTTAACATCTATGTGTCAAACGTGTCAAATAATTGTGAAGTGTCAAATATATGTGTCGTTTGAAAAATTATAAAAGCAATATTTGTATTATTAGTTACTAGATATTAATTAATAACTGTTTTAAAATAAAATCATAATTACAATGAGAACAAAAAAATTAAATAGGTGTATGTGAAATAATTGTTTAAAAAGTCATACGCAAGGAACAAGTCTTAGTTATGTGTTTAGTTGGTTTTATATGTACAGGGTGGGCCAGAAAGATGTACGATTTTAAAAACACTATTGCGTTGGAACGGTATGAGAGAGCGGTGTGCGGGAGGTGGGGATGAATAGCTCGTGTCTGGGAAATTTAGTTACCATGGAGCGTTTCACGGGTGCACAGCGTATATTCTGTGTAAAAAAATGGTGATTTGTGCACTGTTTTTCTTCGATAATTCCGTTATGTGTACAGATGACCTAAATCATTGTCCCAGTGAAAGTGTTATTAGGTCGTGCGTCAGAAAATTCGAGTTGAGGTAACCGTTTGGGCGGCCATTTCAGTACACGGGGATTATTGGTCCCTATTTCTTTGAGATTCAGCGAGGGCAATCTGTGACTGTAAATTCCGACCGATACACAGCCATGTTACGAGATTTTTTCTTTCCGCTACTGCAAGAATTTGAAACCTATAATCGTGAGAAATGGTTTCAACAAGACTGCGCAACATGCCATACATCTAATGTCTCATTGGCAGTCGTAAACGAGAAGTATGCAGGGAAACTAATATTGCGACGAGGAAATATTGCAAAGCCGTTCAGAAGTCCAGATCTTACACCACCAGACTTTTTTCTGTGGGGATACATGAAAAGAGTAGTTTACTGCAATAAACCACGATTGCCCAATTGAAGACATATCCGAGAAGAAATGGCCGCTATTCAACGCGAAATGTGCCAGCGAATTTTTACAAATTTGCGGTCCAGATTTGAGGAGTGTTTGCAGCGTGATGGTGCACATCTGGAGGAAATTATTTAAAACAAATGAATTTCCCAGATGTTTACTTTTATTTAAATAAAGATTTGTTTGTGTACTGTTTTTTTAATGAATTTTTCAAATCCACCAAACTTTCTGGCCCACCCTGTATAAGAAAGTAGTGTGGTGCCCACACCAATTTTTTTTTATGCACTTTAATTACAGATCTCAATAGATTATTTTTAACATTGAGGTATGCGGCAGGCTATTCACCTTTTCATCGAAATTATTTTTATTAACTTCCCGACAAAAAAACTATGTCAAATAAATGGAAGATCTTATTTTGGATACAAAGAATGCATTGTTAAAAACAAAAGAAATATTACTCAAACCTTAACAAATTGTTAGTGTTTACTACAGTAATTATTTAATTAATCATTTGTTATTTGAAATATCTGTTTGTTTTAGGATTATAAAAAACAGTAAATTGAAACAAATGCATTTGAAATCTTGTCAGTAAAAGTCCACGCACCACAGTACAAAGTTCACGCGAGTAAAAAATAATCATGTGCAGTTATGAAACATCATTCGTCATCAAAGCAAACAATTTAGTTCGTGACCCCTTTTAAAAACTCGGCGAGCCGCCACTGGTCGGTCAGCCGGTCTACATCGATCCAGCATAAAGCAGGCAAGAACCCAAAACGTAAACACTCGTTCTAGAGAAGTTCTAGAGGAAACAACCGTTTTCTTTTCAAACATACTTTCACTAGTGTGAACGATTGTAGTGTATTGTTTGTAAAAACATCACTATATCAACTTGGAATCATTCTACGATAAGATAACCTAAAAGTTGAGGCAAATTAGTGCGGTGTTAGTTTGTGCGTTTAAAGTGAGTTAAAACAGACAATCTGGCCACCGAAGTAAGAGCTAGAGTGGGCATGAGGGTAGATGTACAAAAGTTTATCCGACACACATCTTCCGACCACTTTTCGGACTACATTTAGTACAGAATTCAGTGATTGCTATCATTCCTTGGTGAAACACGTGTATTTTCATTCCTTTTTAACTATTTTTACTGCGGTTCGTCGTGCCAAATCGATTTTGAGTGATTTCAAAGTGCAACATAACCTAGATTCAAATTGAATCATTTTGCAATCACAGTGACAGCGATTTTCAGCTGTGATATACTCAGGAAGGCGGTCAAGATGCTGGCTTCCGCCCATTTGACCATTTTTGAGGAACCTGACAAAGGTATGTGACAGAATCCAATTTGAAAATTAATTTTGAGATTTGTTTATTATTAAACAGTATGACACGGCAGTAAAATATTTGTTTTTTAAGTTGTGTTTGTGGGTGGAAAATGTTGACATAGGGTAGGGAAATAAAATCGATTATTTCTAGAACTTTTATAAAACTGCTGTGGGTAACACATAACCAAAAAATTGATTCAGTTTTAAAATTATTTTCAATAACCAAAGACATAACAAATTAAAGTTCTTTTAAAATTAACGCCAACTTATTGTATACCTCTGTAAATAATTGGGAAATCATTATTTTCGGTTTTCCGTACAAATATATTTCTTTCATATCTGACAATTTGCTGTTATTTTAATTTTAAATTGCGGTAAATTGTAGAAATTAGTTCAACTTATTCCATAAATAAAATAAATAAATAAATATATCATCACGCCTTTTACCCATTACGGGTGTGGCACTCTGCTTACGCAGATCTCGGTAAGTGATATATTTGTACGTATGAAGTGCGGTTACCAGCCGTCAAGTCATAGCCCCTAAAGTTGTTAGTGGAGGGGGAACCACAATAATGTCTAAATATTCCTCGTTACTGAAAGTGTTAACCATTTTGCACTTTGACATGTAATAAATTGACATTTATAGTTATTTATGTATCAAGGCACTGAAGTTTAACTTTTTATCACGAATATGGAGTTTAGTTGCCGAGGAAAATAAACCATGTGAGTGATAAAAAGGAACTTCAGTGCCGAGGTACATATTAAATTTTATTTGAAATCTAAAATTAGAAAAAAACTGTAAAAAAAATATTATATAGGTAAGTTTATACATCTGTCAGTTGTCAATTGAAATTGACAGTCAGTGATGCCAACCTTGAACAGTGAAGTTATCGTAAATAACACTCAAAATTATGTGTTTTGTACTCAATTTCTTCATCGGAATTAATTAGTTAATTCTTCTTGCACATTTTGTTTCATGTTACATCTAAAACTACAGTACGTCAATATATCTGCCAAAATTATTTTGTACAATAATTATTTAACGGTTGCCAACACTGCGTTGCTCAAAATCGTCTAGTGACGATTTCTGAGCTTTTAATGACGATTTTTGAGCACTTTAGTGCCGATTTCAAATAAAATAATTTCTACGATAACTTGTTTTATTGATTTTTTTTTGTTTTAAAAGGCTCTCAGTCTCGTTGACAGCAATTTTTGAACAAAAAAAGATAAATTTATATAGCCCTAACTTTTATGATAATACATTAGAATTTTTTTTAACTAAACATTTGTCAACTAACTTTAAAGTCGAGTTTAAAGTGTCCCCAATTTCTATTTAAAATATAACTAACCAATGTAGTTTGTAATAACTGTTAAGTTAATTGCTTTAACTTGAAAATAGCTGTAAGTTTTTATCTCCCGTCACAGAGATATAAAATAAAACAAAAATTAGGTAGTGAGTTTTCAGTGGATAAAAACGTTTTAGAGTCAGTAAAATATGATTTTAATAGTTTTACAATGTTTGTGTGTGTGTGTGTATATGTTTGTCTGTCTGTTACGGTTTCTGAAAAACTACTAAATTCAAAATTCTGATATCTTATATATTATCTTTTGCGTCTCCTTGGGAAGAGCTAATTAGTTTTTGGTGATAATTCGATAACTGAAAGAGTTTACTTGAAACCCTATCAAGTTATTTTGAAATATCTCTGTTAATTATGGTTTAAAGATAATTTTTATTATTAGAATAATGTTTCAAATATTATTATCTACAATTGTTGTTTGAAACTTTTTTCTCATACTGTCACCATTTACGAATTACAACACGTTAAAGAAAAATTATATTTTGACATTTTTGTTTAAATCTGCTAACCTGTGCTTTTTAAAAAAATCTGTTGTGGGCAACACAATACCTTCCGCCATAAATTTCTTATCAAACAATGTCAAAAATAGACATTTTCAACTGTTTCTTTGTTGTTTTCAATATGCACATGTTCCTGCTTTTTTTGATAAGAAATATATGGCGACAGGTATTGTGGAGCCCACAACAGTTTTAGGTGAGGCGGGAAGTAAAATTATTTACTGAAATATATCCAAAAAACCTGATAGTCCTTCAAGTAAATTACCACTTCCGGTTAATGGTTTGCTTCCTATAAACCAATATATAATCAATTCTAAATATAACATGGTGTTTTTCAAACAAAATGAATAATAATAAATGTGTGAGTTTGCTACTCTGATTTTTAGAGGTTAGAATATATTGGTTCCGTCAAATAACAAGCCCCCAAGATGCTAGCGGATAAAAAATGCCACTCACCATTTCTGGAATTTTGTTTTGAAGTAATTTATCTTCATTTTGTCACAGATTAACTTTAATAATATTTACTAACGTCGTATTCCAAGTACTATAACCAAATAAAAATAGCTGTATTCTAATCCTGTCATTATCACACGTTTAGATAAGATAAGGCATCATGTTTATTTATTTTTCTGCGCATTTGACTATATTTTTACATTAAGTATTATATCTGTACAAAGTTTTGTATTTGTAAATTGATGACACATGGAAATTAGGAATTTAAGAATGTTAGAAAGATGTGTTATCAAAAATTTAATTAATTTATTATCCGAAATGTATTCAACTATATCGACTTATCATAAATTTAATAAATTCCTTTTAAATCGTTAACCATGAATGATGAAATTTTATAATTATGTAGATAATAATTAATTTGGGAAAAACTGTAGGAATTATTTGATATTCAGCTAAATCAGGTACTACAATAATTCAGAATTTCGTATATATATTTGCTGATACCAACAGCTGTTTTTACTTTCTTTCTTATACATATATAAGTATAAGGAAGTATTGGAATCAAGAAAAAAATCGCAGACGAGATTTTTGCGGATATACATATTTTGACGTCCACTGAATCCGTTAAGACCAATTTAACAATGATATCTGTGTGTGTGGATGAATGGATATCTGTGTGCACAA
This sequence comes from Poecilus cupreus, assembly GCA_963942605.1. Classification (NCBI taxonomy): domain Eukaryota; kingdom Metazoa; phylum Arthropoda; class Insecta; order Coleoptera; family Carabidae; genus Poecilus; species Poecilus cupreus. The sequence continues at coordinate 18,248,005 of OZ012722.1, read as the reverse complement.
TATCTCTTGAACGAAACTTGAAATTTATAAGTTTCATGAAAATATGAAGAGCTGAGTTGATTTTGAATGAAATTGCAAAACCGGAAGAGGAAGTTTACTGGACATCAAAACAATAAATTCTATTTTAGAATCAGCTGTGTAAAATAGTTTCAAATAAAGATGTTAGCAAGACTATTTGCTTCTAATTTTGAGAAAAACTAAATTATATATTTAATAATATATTTCAATAATCTTAGTTACAATGGGAACAAATACCATAACATTTTTTACATCTATTTGTCAAATAATTGTCAAAATACAGGGAGGAGTCATACGTGTTCAGTCTGTTTCATATGTACCTATAAGAAAGTAGTGTGGTGCCCACACCAGATTTTTTGAAATACGTACAATATGGCCCCATTTGGTTACCTAAATATTAGTGTTTCATGATATATCAGCCAAATAAAAACTAATATTTACTAAAAAAAATTGTAATACGACCATGGAATATTAAACATAATAAACATAAAATATTTGACTGTCAGAAAACAAATTTAGATTTATTTATAAGTGTCGTATTATTAGATAATTTGTAAAAGATTTTAAGGATATAATAGCAAATTTGAGAGTGCATTTTTCCGATAAATAAATAAACAAATAACTTGAACATTTATTTTGACAGATCTATCAAAATATTTTCAAACTGTTCTATTTGTTGATGATTGCTTTTTGATATTTACTATTAAAATTGGAAAAATATAGCATACAAAAAAAAATTCAATATTTGTAAATATTAAAATTGGTTTTATTTCTCATGTAATGTGAAAGTTTTTTTTTTTGTTTGTTTTTATTTCGTGGAGGAGACCGATTTAATTAACATAATTAGGCTTAATACATGCAGTTTTTCATTCTAGACTTTTATACTTTAAATCTAAAATCCTTTGCGAATTCTATATAATATAAAAAATAAATATATTATCCTATATATAGGCTGATTCATAACGTACTTTTCCTTAATAAACTCTTGGCAAAATTTCAATAACAAAAAAGTTAGAGCAAATTAAAGTTGAATCAATTAATGAGCAGTTGTTATAAAATTAAGGCAGTTAACTATTTTTTAAATAGAAATTGGGAATACTTTAAAGTTAGTTGAACTATGTTTAAATAAAAAAAATAGTAATTAATATCAGGGTTGGCAAATATCATGATATTTATATAAATATCAAAATATCATAATATCCGATATATATCTGATATATATCCGATATATATCCGATATATATCCGATATATATATCAGGAATTTCGTTCTTAGGCTATATGCAAAAAAAAAAACATGAAACGTAAAATACCTTTATTTTGGTAAACAACAAAAATAAAGCTTTAGTTAACAAAAAACAAGACAAAAATTATTATTATTTAAGTAACAAGAAATAACATTTTTTCTAAATATATTATATAAATAGTAAATACCTAAATGAGTAAATACTATTGTAGTTTGACATATGATATAAAATATTCATATTTTTATTTAAGTAACAAAAAATAAAATTTTCCTAAATATTTATATTACATAAATATCAAAATAACTTGTCGTTTGACATGTTTTTAAGTTTCGCACAACCGGGCCAAAGGAATATCATCATCATCATCATTATCTTCACGTAACACGACTTCATCACTTTTTGAGAAGACCCAGTCCAAGCTTTTGGCTTTTTTATCGGTATTTTCATTTAAAATATTAAGAATTTTTCACTCCGGGTATTTATTTAGTAAAAAATTAATAAGTGATATATATCATGATATATATCAATCAATAAATATCGGATATATATCAAGATATATATCATGATATATATCACTTGATATATATCTGCCAACCCTGATTAATATATTATCATAAAAGTTACGGCTATTAAAATTTTTCTTTTATTGTCCAAAAATTGCTGTCCACATGGTTGAAGGCCACTTAAAAACAAAAACACAACTGAAAAACAAGTTACCGTTGAATTTATTTAAATGTCAATTCATAAACGTCAAAGTATGTTAAGTTGCAAAATGGTTAATACTTTCAGTAACGAAAATTATGTAGATATGATTTATGTTTATGAAATAAATTTCATTTATTACAAAGATTTCTACAATTCACCGATTTTGCCATTATTTTTTGTGCGGTGTCTAATATTTAAAATTAAAATAACAGCACATTCTCGAATTTGAAAGAAATATATTTCTGTGGAAACGAAAAAATAATGATTCTATATCATTTTATATTTCTCTTTTGCTACTATTTTCCCATTTTCAATTTTTTCGATGAATTATAGTACCCATAATTCACAACAGAGAATTATGATTCATAATTCACTCTTCTCGACCAATCTCAAAGCCAGAAATCCATAATTCACGGTTATTTTAAAGACGAGTGTGGATCACCAAGTAACGGCAGTCTGACAGTTGACATGTAGTTAATTGTTATTGTATGTTTTGATGTTGTCGTTTTTCTACGTGTGTTTTCAAACGATTTCAGTAATTTGCTAAACACTATTTTCGACTTTACAAGATTAGAAAAGTACAGAATTATATTTTGATCATGGTCATTATTCAATCGGATGATTTGCAACACTCGCCTACGGCTTCATTTTCTTGAATAATACCTATCATAATCCATCATATAATAATATATTATTAGAACATTAGACATTGCTAAAACACTTCTCTTGTGTTTTAAGAAATATAAAAATTGTGTTAAATAAACCTAAAAACAAAAGTTCTAACCTTACATTTTGTAATAATTACTAGCACCTGTTTACGTCAATGAAACAAAGAACCAAATATTTCAACATTTCCACAAAGAAAGTCGCCGTCCTTTCCTTGAAAAAAACCTAACCTTAATCGATTGTAAGTTAAAACCAATTCCGCTTGTTTCTTCCGCAATATTAAAAAAAAAAGTTTCCAATTTACATCAGGAAAAAATATATTAGAGTCGATGCTCAGCTGTCGACTATCGACTATCAAACAAAAAACGTCGTTTCATGGCCTTCTTATCAGCAAATGATGAAATTAGCACTCGACGAACAGTCATGTGTTGTACGATGAGAGTTCAGTTGTGATCTGTGTCCTCTTTCAGTAACAGTGTGTCTGTTGTTGCAGCAGCGATGAGACCCAAACTCAAGCAGTTCGCCCCCTTGCTGGTGGCCCTTGTGGGGCTCCCTGGACGGGGGAAGAGCCTCCTTGCCAAGAGACTTGCGAGATATTTGAATTATATTGGCGAGAATACAAAAGGTGAGATTTTTATATTTATAACTGTACTGTTTGTTTTTTATTTAAACTGGTTTACTAGCTCAAGGATATGTTGCTGCAGATTATTGTATTTTTACATGTATGTGCTATTATCAGTCGTCAAAAATAACACCCTAATTTATAGCATTATGGGGTCTATGTAACTTACCTATTCATTTTTAAGGGCCTGTTAAAAATTTCAACCAATGATAACAGATGTCACTGACTAAAAAATCTGGTGTGGTCACCACACTTCTTACTTATACAAATTAAACTAACTGAATACGTATGACTTGTTCCTTGCACCTTTGTTTTGACAATTATTTAATACATAGATGTTAAACCTGTTTCATTTTTTATTCTTATTGTAACTAGTAACTAATAATACAAACATTACTTTTATAGTATTTCACACGACATATATTTTTGACACTTCACAATTATTTGACCCGTTTGATACATAGATTAAAAAAAAGATTATAGAAATATATTCTTAAACATATAATTTAGTTTTTCTCAAAATTAGAAGCATGTAAAGAAAAGAGCAAATAACATTTTATATTCCAAATATTTTTGCTAACATCTTTCATTTGAAATTTTTTCTTATAGGTGATTCTATTTTTGAAATAAATGGAATTTATTGTTTTGTGTGTCCAGTAAACTTCCTCTTCCGGTTTTTCAATTTCATTCAAAATCAACTCAGCTCTTCATTTTTTCATGAAACTTATCTTGTCTTGTTTATGATATATCCATCCATCCTCACACACACATCATTGATAAATTGGTCTTAACGAATTCAGTGGACGTCAAAATATGTATTTCCGCAAAAATCTCGTCAGCGATTTTTTTCGTGATTCCAATATTTCCTTATACTTTGTATAAGAAAGTAAAAATGAAAATTCCATTTGACATATATTTTTATTGGTTAAAATTTGTAACACACCGTTAAAAATTAATAAGTAAGTTACAGAATACTCCCCTAAAACTGTAATAATTTTAATTTTAGTAAATGTCTGGTAGCTTCGAGTTCTGCAGTTGCAGATTAATACATGATTTGTGTATTGTAAAATACAGTTGCTACTATTATCACTTGAAAGCTTTTATGAAAAATCGATGTCGCAAGGCCACCCTTCTTTGTCTAACACTTGTTGTACAGCGGTTGCTAGGTAAAAAAAATGTCGTACAGTCTTGCTCGAGCCGTAGGCGAGGACTACAATGCGGTATAAATACTAATTTTTCACGACCACAATATTTATGGTTTTTTTTTTGTATATCAAAATTACTTTAATTGTAATATAATTTATGACATTTATTTGTTTAATTTTGTTCATTTTCACATTATTTGAGTACTTTCCCTAACAACGGGAAAGAAAGTGCAAAAATCTCGCGTAGATATGAAATTGGCTGTTTCTGTCATGATTTTGGTATCATAGAAACAGAATTTCTCTCCCGCTCGTGAAAAAGTAATATTTAACAATGTATTGTTCAATTATTTCAAATTCCTTTAAATTCACATACATAATAGATAATAGTTAATTGAACTCATTTACATTAATTTATTATTTATCAAAATCATTGAATGTTAATTTTCTCCTACCGTCACATCCTGTAAGGGAGGTATATTAATCATGCTTGATAGTGAGTTTTGAGTTTGAGCACGATTTAGGGTCCCTAGAATACGATTTTAATAGTTTCGCGATGATGTCTGTCTGTCAGTCTGTGTGGATCTCTGGAGTTACGGTTTCTCAAAAACTACTAAACTGAAAATTTTGATTTTTTGTATACATCAATTGTATACCCTTTGTATATTTGAAATATTCTATAAACAAAAATTGTCATTTAACCATAATTTACAGAGATATTTTAAAATAACTTGTTAGGGCTTCAAGTAAACTACCACTTCCGGTTATTGAATTATCACCAAAAACTAATCAGCTCTTCCTAAGGGGATACAATTGATATATTCAAAATATAAAAATTTTCAGTTTAGTAGTTTTTGAGAAACCGTAACTTTAGAGATTCAAACAGACCGACAGACAGACAGACACACACACACAGACATCATCGCGAAACTATAAAATCGTATTTTAGGGACCATAAAACGTGCTCATCCACTGAAAACTCACTACCGAATTTTTAACATGATTCCTATACCTCCCTTACAGGATGTGGCGGGAGGTAAAAAGTAAAAAAATTTTATTTAAGCATTTATTTGTAGTATATCGATTTAATATATTATTAAAATGTGACAAAAACCTTAATCTTGATTTAATGCGAATTTCCTAAGTTATAAATTTGATTTGTGGAAAAATTATTAACCAATTAAGTTTATTTATGTCTTTTGTGTTTGCGATAAAACAAAATTTATTTTTTCGACTTTTAGTTAATGCTCTTAACATATACATATTTTGTAACGAATTATATTGCTATTTTACGATAATTTGACAGTAAAACTTTAAAGAAAATAAATCATTGATGTATCTTTTTACTTCATATAGTATTTATAACTAAAATAAAATAGATGCTTAGCAACTAAATTAATATTGGTATCTATTGGTTTGTTTGAAGTATGGCGACACAATTTATTTCGGTTAATAAATATAGAACATTTACCAAACATATTAGTAAAAATTTGTGGTCGAGCGAGTTAAAAACCGCTGCACAAATATTTATTTTCGTCATTACGACATTTAAATGTGCTTAGTAACGAAATACGATCATAATAAATAAAATAGTTCTAAATTTAGTTTGTGGTTTTGTTTACTTAAGAATAAATTGTTGACACAGTGATTTGAATTGATACCTAAAACGAACATTGTTATTCTTGAACAAAATACAGTGACAAAAATGCCACAATGTTTACCCGTTAAAATGCAAGCTGCAAAGGTCTCTAGATATGAACGAAACCTATTTTCGTGAGGAAAATATAGAAGTGTTACCAATATGAATGCTATTTCAAAAAATATATTATACAAATTATAAATAAATTCCTAATTTTATTGAAAATCCTTATTTTAGTGATATACATACTTTAAATTATCTTACAATTATGTCTTATATTTTTCTTTTTCTTATTAAATCACATTTTGACAACTGATTAAAGATATTTAAGATTGGTTCATTGGCAATACTGCGACACCGCCTTGTGTCTGATAACCTAACTTTTAACGTGTCAGTCTGTCAGTTGTGTTCTCAAAGTGTATTTTAGGTCCAAGCAAATCGTTTTTAGAAACATGTCGTGAAAAAAATGTTGTGTCTAACAAGAGAGGAACGCTCTTGTTCCACTCTCGCTCGAAATGCCTCATTTGCTGCGCTCATGATGCTAACTTCGAACTCGAGGGGGAAAAAGAAACGCTTTCCTCTCTAGTTTGACAAATAACTATTGCATTAGGATTGTCGAGTCAGAATTAATCAAAGAATTGTTCTACCAGAAAATCACAACATTTCCGAACATTCTATATTAGAAACAACTTCTTATCTTAAACAATTACTGTAATTATTTACGGATATTTTTCTTAGTTATAGTTGCAGTATTTCTCAATATTGTATAATTTATTTTGCTATTTAGAGGTCACCTTTTTAAATTACATTTATTAATTAATTGAACATTCTACTACGGTGGGATCAGTAGCGTGCAGTTTCAATTTCTCATTCAGATTTTTGTATGCTGTCTTATTTTTCTTCAAAAAATTGAAGAGCATTGGAAAGACCAAAATAAATCTAATGGGGTCTTTCACTAAAGTCACAAAATGGCAAATAAATCGTTTATATTATAACTAGACTCAAATAAATCGTACTAGATATAATAGAAGTTTAAAAAATGTTATTAATTATTAACAGACAGATTCATAAAAGGGATTAGCGCTAACTCCATTTTTATTATTACTCGTAACTTCATTTTCCATTCTCAGAATATAATTATTTTAACTAAGGTTGTAATCAAGATTGGTTAGCTTAAAATTTAATACATTTTAATAATATAATTAATTTAGAAATGAAGCTACACATGGTAAAAACAATAAAGTTAATGCTAATCCCTTTTATGAATCTGCTTGTAAGATATTTGAGTTTTAAAGTCCTTTATAATAACGTATTATGTTTCTCTGTTTAAGCTTCTCTCTCACACATCTATTCTATTTTAAATTCTTTGTACTTCTCTTATTATTGAGCTGTCAAATTGTCGAAATGTCAAAATAATCCAAACCACCTCATCTGACTCACTCCCACTTTCTTAACAACATTCTTCTCAATCTCACACTCACCATACACCAATGTATCACGTCTCGTATACCCACACACTCCTCTCAAATATCTAATTTCTACAGCAGTTATACGTCGTTCATGCTTCTTTATCCACACCCAACATTCAGAAAAATACATCAATGTAGGCACCAATACACCATTATACACACTCAATCGAGCATCTTTAGATAGATTCGCGATTCGAGCAAATGTACCCAGAGCACCCAATACCTTGCACCCTACAGACACTCGCCTTTCGATCTCCCGGTCAATACGTCCATCCAACATACTACCCAAATATACAAATTCATTCGCTTGTTCCAGTCTCACACCATTCACTGAAACATTACAATCAGTCACCAAATCGATTAATGAAACAATCAATTAATCAAACAATCGATTAATTAAATAATCGATTAATCAAATAATCGATTGATCGATTATTTTTTTTTTTATAAAAAGTCAAGTGTTCGATTAATCGGTTATTAATCGATTATTATTCCCAGCCCTACTTTTTATAACTGCAGAAGGTTTTCAATTTAGATAGTTTCATTAAAAAATAGTGAAGGAAATCTGCTCTAGTTGAGTGCCACACTCAAACTTATGGATAAATGTCGTGATAAAATATTTATATTTGACGAGAGACCGTTCACATTAAAGTTGTTTTTGACAATTCCAAATGTTATCAAATGCAGTTTCAACATTTCTTGCAACATTCTGTTTTCTACAATTCTATTAGCTAAGGTCACTTAACAACAGTGATTACAAATAATTAACTAGAAAAGAAAACACGATAATTATCTGTTTAATAACATTTGTTTCATGTTTCTGATTGCAGTGCTGGATATAAGTGAATACAGAAGAAAACACATGGAAAAATATGGCAGTCACGAAATGTTCAAAGCTGACAATCTACCAGCTTGGAAGCTTAGACAGCAGAGCTTCCACGAGGCCTTGGCAGACGCTGAGAAGATCCTCAACGAAGGCGTTTCTATTGTGGTGAGAAAATATTTTTTTTTCTTTAAATGTCATAACAGTACGTTGTTATGTATTTGTATTCAACAAGTAGAAGTTCAATATTGTCGCCGCCGGCGTAAAAGTGTCTCCTTGGCAACACATTTACTCCGGCAGCGGACAAAGTAAAATATCATGCAAAATAGTAAGGTTGTAATTCAATAATTTGACAGTTAAGAATAAAACAAATAAACAAAAATAACAAAATAACATATTCTGTGGCAACTAGAAATACTGGATACGGTAGAATATTTGTTGAAGTTTTGAGCATTTTTTAATGTTTTAATGTCTATTTTCTATGATTGAAGAAAAAATAGCATGTGTTATGCAGCGGACAAAGTAAAATATTATCAAAAATAGTTAGGTTATAATTCAATAATTTTACAGTTAAAAATCTGGTGTGAGTACCACACTACTTTCTTGTACACATAATACCAACTGAACACGTATGACTTGTTCCTTGTGTATGACTTTATTTTGATATAGATGTTAAACCAGTTTAACATTTTATTTTAATTGAAAATAGGTATTAAAAAATAATATTTAGTCTTTAAAACTTTCTAACCAATAATACAATTATTACTTTTATAATATATCAAACGACAGATATTTTTGACACTTCACAATAATTATTTGACACATAGAAGTAAAACATGTTTTAGTTTTTGTTCCCATTGTAACTAAGATTGTTGGAATATATTAATAAATATATAATTTAGTTTTTCTACGCTCACTATCGAAAATCGCATTTTCGAAATATCACTGCTCACTCCGAAAATCGATTATTACAAACAACAGAAAAGAGCATGAATGTAAAATGCACGAAAGTGCATGTATGGACTTCTTGTAAAATGCACGAAAATGCATGTGTATCTCAGGGTTGGCAGATATATATCAAGTGATATATATCATGATATATATCTTGATATATATCCGATATTTATTGATTGATATATATCATGATATATATCACTTATTAATTTTTTACAAAATAAATACCCAGAGTGAAAAATTCTTGATATTTTAAATGAAAATACCGATAAAAAAGCCAAAAGCTTGGACTGGGTCTTCTCAAAAAGTGATGAAGTCGTGTTACGTGAAGATAATGATGATGATGATGATATTCCTTTGGCCCGGTTGTGCGAAACTTAAAAACATGTCAAACGACAAGTTATTTTGATATTTATGTAATATAAATATTTAGGAAAATGTTATTTTTTGTTACTTAAATAAAAATATGAATATTTTATATCATATGTCAAACTACAATAGTATTTACTCATTTAGGTATTTACTATTTATATAATATATTTAGGAAAAATGTTATTTCTTGTTACTTAAATAATAATAATTTTTGTCTTGTTTTTTGTTATTTTAAACTAAAGTTTTATTTTTGTTGTTTACCAAAATAAAGGTATTTTACGTTTTATGTTTTTTTTTGCATATAGCCTAAGAACGAAATTCCTGATATATATCGGATATATATCGGATATATATCCGATATATATATCCGATATTATGATATTTTGATATTTATATAAATATCATGATATTTGCCAACCCTGGTGTATCTATTCATCTTTGTAGGCTTTGTTTTAGTTACCTAGGTTACCTTGATATCCTGTTTATTTAAATGTCAATTTAAAACTTTTCACTGAAATAAGAATAACAAGATAACAAGAAAATGAGTGATACAGAAGAAATTTTTGAATGTACACCTCCAGAAATTATTGCAGCAGCCAGCAATAGCTGCAATAATTTATTGCCCGAAAAATCCCGCAAAAGGTACGATGACATTTATCGGAAACTCATTGATTGGAAAATTTATAGAAGAACAAAATCATTTTTGGAGAACGTATTTAATACATAATTTAAAAAAAATGATCGTAGAAAAAGTATAGTGTGCACCACGTGCGAAAATGCTCTTACATGCTCATGTTTTTCTGCAGCACTCCCCTTCGGGTCGTGCCACAAATAAAACACTCGCATGTAAGATGCTATTTTCGGCACTTGATACACAATATACTATTTTTTCCGATTGACATTAAAGATGATACTTTACATAGCAGCCGTTCAACACACATGGCAAAGAAATTTGACAGCGTTTACTTTCAAAATATCTATATAAAATAATCACTAAATTAATATTAATTCCAAATCGGCAAAAAAATTATGTGTTCAACTCGGCATCAAACACAGATTTATAGCTTCGGCAGCATTCATTGCTTCGGCTTCGGCAACCTCGGCTGTAAATCTGGTATTTTGATGCCTAGTTAAACAAATAACTATTTTCTGAAAATTAGAAGCATGTACAAGAAAAGTGCAAATAACATTTTATATTTCAAATACTTTTGCAAACACTTTTAATTTTAAACTTTTTTCACAGCTGATTCAATTTTTTGAGAAATGAAATTTATTGTTTTGTGTGTCCAGTAAACTTCCACTTCCGCTTTTTCAATTTCATTCAAAGTCAACTCAGCTCTTCATATTTTCATGAAACTTATAAATTCCAAATTTAGTTTACATATCTTGTCTTGTTCATGAGGTATTGCGCACACTGACATCCATCCATCCATCCTCACACACACAGACATCATTGGTAAATTGGTCATAACGGATTCAGTGGACCTCAAAATATGTATTTCTGCAAAAATCACGTCAGCGTTTTTTTGCATGATTCCAATACTTCCTTATACTTTGTATGTACTTTGTATAAGAAAATAAATATTGTAGTTTATTTTCAAGAAGGAAAAAAGTACTTTTTTTCATTGAAGAAAATATAACTATCATTCCCTCCCACCACATCACCCTAATTATTTTATTTTACCAACAATACAATTATGTGTCCCTCCTTGCTGAATAAGCCTGTGTATTTTTTTTTTTTCTCTCTAAAGTTATTAGTTAGCAAGGAAAACTGATTGGTTGCTTTAAATGAAAAAAAAAAAAAAAAAAAACTCAGTGTATAAGGAAGTAAAAATGACTTATACTGAAAAGTTATAATGTTATGCTGTTAGAGTGTTTTACTCAGAGGTTTTTATTACTCGTATATTTTCAGGTTTAAATCAATCGAGTTGTTGATACGATAAGAATGTTTTTAATGTTTTAAAAGTAAATAATAAATACAAATTTACCTGTAAATGTTGTAGAAAATATTTATAAACTTTTACAAACACCGAATCGTTGTTGCTGTGTGTGAGAATTCTCATAGACTAGCTTCCATTATTGTTGTGTGAGCACACGTGAAAAGAACGTAGCGAATTACATCATAGATTTTTTTCTTAAATTTAAATTGCTGATGACTAATGTAAATGAATAAGTAATGTTACGTTGATGTTTATAAACATGTAGGTTTTTTTCTTCAATATTTTATTGTTGTATTAAGAATATTTACAAAATTACCTTCAGTTTCTGTTGAAAACTATCTATTTGCGTACTATACCTACAGTGCTATAATTAGTTAACTGCTTGACCTCAATTTTATGAAAATTCAAATAGGATTGACGTCAATAGAAAATCAATTTGTTCCTACTAAATACTGTACAAGCTCTAGAAGAAAGTATTTGAATTCTGATAGATCTGTGTTCAACAGAAAATATATTCGTAAACCAAAGGTTGTCACTTACGATCAAATGAACAGGTCGATATCTTTTAATATGTTGCTCATTTTTACTTTCTTATACAAAGTATAAGAAAGTATTGGAATCACGAAAAAAATCGCTGACGAGATTTTTGCGGAAATACATATTTTGACGTCCACTGAATCTGTTAAGACCAATTTCTCAATGATGTGTGTGTGTGAGGATGGATGGATGGATGTCCGTGTGCGCAATATCTCAAAAACGAGACATGTAAACGAAACTTGGAAATTATAAGTTTCATGAAAAAATGAAGAGCTGAGTTGATTTTGAATGAAATTGAAAAACCGGAAGAGGAAGTTTACTGGACACACAATACAATTATTCCATTTATTGCAAAAATAGAATCAACTGTGAGAAAATGTTTCAAATGAAAGATGTTAGAAAAAATGGAATATAAAATGATGTTTGCACGTTTCTAATTTTGAGAAAAACTAAATTATATATTTAAGAATATATTTTAATAATCTTAGTTACAATGGGAACAAAAACTAAAACATTTTCACTATGTGTCAATCGTGTCAAATAATTATGAAGTGTCAAAAATATGTGTCGAGTGAAATATTATAAAAGTAATATTTGTATTATTAGTTTTGAAAAATACATATTAATTGATTTTTATTTTAAAATAAATTCATAGTTACAATGAGAATAAAAAATTAAACAGGTATATATCAAATAATTGTCAAAATAAAGTCATACGCAACAGACAAATCATACGTGTGCAATTGTTTTTATTTGTATAAGAAAGTAGTGTGGTGTCCACACCAGATTTTTAAATCAGAGATTGTTTGATATCTGACAGTTTGCGTTTATTACGATTAAATTGCAAACGATATTAAGAGATTTCAAACTAAGTACCTAAATGGTTTATTGTTAGTTGTTCATGGAAAATTCCAATTCTGTAGTTCAGTTCCCGCCTAATCAGCGGATGTCATTATATTGTAGGAAATATTTAACCAGTGTCTTATGCGAGAGGAGCGCCCAGTTAAGAGTTACTTTAAGGGCCACTGTCTTATCACAACTACTTACATTTTGACTTTTTTGTGAAATAGTTCAAGGGCTCCTCAGTTTATTTTGTGAGTTCATGTAAGTAGATTTGAGTTATATGAATGAATATTGTTAATAACGAATGTTATATCGATCTTTGAAAGTTATTGCAAAAGTTAGTGAGTAAACGATACATTGGATTATATAGAGTCGAATTATTCAGCTCGTAAATATTATATAATTTTGTTATTGTTGAATATGTGTTTGATTCTCGCCTGCACGCATAATTCCCGCCACTTGACTAGAAGTCATTTTAAAATACTCTTTTCCGTGGTGGCCAGCGACTACGCTACCCTTGGTTATTCATTTAAGTAAAACCCTTTTTTACGTCAGTTACCTTTTGGTACCAAGTGCGAGGTACCTGTTACCAAAGCTGGACAGTAATTAATTACTTTTGTAATTAGATTACTAATTTAATTACTTCTTTTGAAGAAGTAATGGTACTTACATTACTTTTGCAAAATAAGTAATGGTACTGCTATTTAAATTACTTTTCCTCCAAGTTATTCCAAATTGAAAATATGGGTTAAAGTACTGAATTACAAAATATAATTACTTTTTACGATTACATTGTCTTAAGGCTATTTTCATTACTGTAAGTATAATTAAATTACTCTCAAACTAATCTCATTACATATTAAGTAGCATTTAATCTAGTACGATTACTTAGAAGAATACTGTGCAATTTTTTTTATTAAATTAAATCTACTGAAGAATATACTTGTTTAGTTTATTTTTTATTCCAATAAATAATTATTTATGTATCTAGGCACTGAAGTTTAACTTTTTATCACGAATATGAAATTTAGTTGGCGAGGCCCGTAGGGCCGAGGAAAATAAACCATGTGAGTGATAAAAAGGAACTTCAGTGCCGAGGTACATATTAAGTTTTATTTGAAATTTAAAATACGAAAAAACTGTAAAAAAATATTATATAGGTTAAGTTTATACATCTGTCAATTGTCAATTGAAACTGACAGTCAGTGTTGCCAACCTCGAGAAGTGAAGTTATCGTAAATGAACACTCAAAATTATGTGTTTTGTCCTCAATTTAGTCCTCAGAATTAATTAGTTAATTCTTCTTGTACATTTTGTTTACGTATAAATTTACTATAGTACATCAATATATCTGCCAAAATTATCCTAATTGTACAATAATTATTTAACGGTTGCCAACACTGGGTTGCTCAAAATCGTCGTATAAATGGGTTACTTTAGTGACAATTTCTGAGCTTTTAATGACGATTTTTGAGCACTTTAGTGCCGATTTGAAATAAATGTTTATTATGTTTGCAGTATTTTAATTTTTATCTGCTTCGATTTAATGTTAAGTATTTACCTCCCCAAAAAGTAATTCGAAAAAATAATTTATTTTATTACACATTACATAAGTAATCTGATTATATTTTTTCTTAAGTAATGGGCAATGGATATTTAATTACATTCTTAACGTAATTTGCCCAGCTCTACCTATTACACTGTTCCAAACAATAAAAATAAAATTCCTCTTTCCAGATCCTGGACGGTCCGAACGTAAGCCGCGCCCAGCGCCAACACATCCACGCCCACTTCTCCAGCGCGCTCTCCTGGCGCGTCATGTTCCTCGAGTGCGTCGTGGAGGACCCGGACCTGCTGGAGCGCTCCTTCAAGTCCATCCTGCAGCACTCGAGCGACTACCGCGACATGCCGGCCGAGCAGGCGCTGCAGGACCTCACGCTGAAGATGGCGCACTACCGCGCGCAGTACGAGAGCCCCACGCTGGGCGCCAAGGAAGCCCTGCCGTGCCCCACCGTCAAGGTGCTGGACGGCGGGTATGGGGGCGTGGTGGCGCATGGGGTTGTGGGGGTGAGGGAGGGGAGGATATTGGGGTATGTTGGTAGCGGGAGACCCATGACGCAGGTGCTGTACTTCTCCAGGGTGAGTTGATACATTTGATTTTTATTTTATCCAGCAACGATATTTTAAAATTTCATGTATAGTATTTGGAGGGTCATGTTACGAGCTAATTAGATTTTAGGAGCAATTAATCTAGTGGAAGTGGTAGCCTATCAGGTTTTTTCGGGCATATCTCAGTAAATAATTAATTTATGTTAAAATTTGTTCTATACTATAAGGTGCAGAATAATATTGACTTCAATTTTTATTCGAAACTCTTTTTTACCTCCCGTCAAATCCTGTAAGGGAGGTTTAGAAATCATGCTAAAAATTAGGTAGTGAGTTTTCAGTGGATGAGCACGTTTTAGGGTCCCTACGATACTATTTTAATAGTTTCGCGATGATGTCTGTGTGTCTGTCTGTCAGTCTGTGTGGATCTCTGGAGTTACGGTTTCTCAAAAACTATGTAACTGAAAATTTTGATATTTTATATAAAATCAACTGTATACCCTATAGAAGAGCTGATTAGTTTTTGGTGATAATCCATTAACCGGAAATGGTAGTTTACTTGAAGCCCTATCAAGTTATTTTGAAATATCTCAGTAAATTATGATTTAATGACAGTTTTAGTTATTAGAATAATATTTCAAATATTATTATCTACAATTATTGTTTGAAAAATTTTTTTCTTACTGTCTCCATTTGCGAATTACAACATGCCAAAGAAAAATTATAATTTCACATTTTCGTTTAAATCTGCTAATCTGTGGTTTTTGGAAAAAACAAAACAACGGTTGGAAAATGTCATTTTTGACATGTATCATAATTGGAGAGTAATTTTTTTGAAGGGATGAGCGTTACGTGATAGTGGTGGTCCGTGTTCTTGGATTGTTTTATATGAAATCTGTCCACAACAGATTTTCTGATTTTCCACTCAGTTGATAGAAATAACTGTTGTAAAAACAATTGACAATCGCTAAAACATACAACTTTTAAACGGCTGTCAAAAACAGTTGACAGCTTCACAATTTTCTTTTTGATACCTATATTCCTCATACCCGGTTGCACCAACGTCAGTTAAATTTTAATGTGATTTAAATTATTAAAAGCAAATCAAAGTTATATATCATATGGAGTAATTAACATTGATGTCAAAAATTAGATACGCTTTTATCTATTTAAACCTAGAGTAAAATTTAACTAACGTTGTTGGAAATATATGTTTTTAGGTCGCCTAAATTTATTTATTCAATAACTCATGAACAAGAAACGAATTACAATTATAAGTTTCATGACAATGCAGCTGTTTCGTAGACACACAAAACATTATCAACAATAAATATGGAATCAGTCGCAAAAAAAAGTTTCAAATTTAAATGCAGTTTTCTTGTATCTGCTTCCAACTATTATATGTTTAATAATATATTATAATTAAAATAAGAACAAATACAACTGAAACATCTCTTATATATACTATTCAGTATATCATATATGTGTCATGTCAAGTGTAGTTATTAATAATTAATTAATAATTTATATGTATAAGAAAGTCGTGTGGTAATTTAGAAAATATTACATTTTGACGAAACCAGATTTGCAACTAAAATAACCTGCTAATAATGTCGCCTGTCTATTTTAAACAAGGTTACATTTAAAATAGAAGATAAAAGCCACTAGTTAGACAATTTGAATATGTAAAGATAGAGTCAGAGAATTTCCCGACATCATACGATATTCAAAATGACTCGACAATCCACCAACTGAACAAACCTATCTAATATTATTTAAACTATATCTCTAAATTCAATCTTTGATTTGATAATCCGCCAAAATGCATGCGTCTAAATACTAATTCAAATCTTATGGAAAACTACTGCAACAACAAATATTTCTCCTGTCCCAAATTAGAAGGTAAACATTAAAATACGTCCTCTACATTAGCTGCATAAAGTGATCCTGATCACGACACGTGATCGTGAACGGGAATAAATCACGCTGATGTTGGGTGATTGTAGAGAAATTATGTGGGGTATTGAGTCAGCCGGCAAAGAGAATGGAAAAGATGAATGAAATCGGATGACAGATCAATGTATGTCAGGTGGATGTGGCGTGATATTATTAAGATTATTTCATTCATTACAAACCTGACCAATCAGAATGTTTCATTTTCCATTGTTGTGCATTTTAGATAAGTGATTAAACAGCACCATGTGTTTAATCGCGATTAAATTGAAGCTAGCTTTTATTTGCAAATTTTGATCATTTTGAAGGCATATTTGGCTGGATATTTAGTTGCAGAAGCAAGATACTTACATGTTCTTTACATTTACTGGCATTCTATATCTTTAAACATGCTGAATTATTCATTTCAAGCTATTTTTATTTATTAATTTTTGACATTTATTTTACAAATATAACAACAAAATTTTATGGTGGCTTTTGCTTATGTGTGTACCGATTTATTTATGTGAAAATGTGTCAAAATCAACGTTTTAGTATAATTTCAGCGCTAAAAATTAAAGTTTATACTATGAATTCATGAAATAATCTTGACATATACCCCTCGTGCTAAAGAATTGAATCGATTAATTTTGATGTGTAGCTTATTTACAAAACTTTGCTTTTAAAAAAGTGTTATCGTACATAATAATTTAAGATAAAATTATTATTATTTCAAATTATTATGTACTCAAACACTTTTTAAGCAAAATTTGATGCATAAGCTAGACATGTCAAATTTAATCGAATAAATTTAAAGCACTTGTGATATTACTATTAAATATTTACTGATATGATTGTAGGTAGAAATAATAAATACATAAATAAAACTGATTATTCCACTGAAGTATAGTAATTCTGGAACGCTAACTGACGTTGAAATTGCGAGGCAAGGGAGACAGCTAGTTGTTGGACTATTTGTCTTTGTTGTACAGTGTTTTTATATAGCAACCGCTCTACTAACTTAACAAGTGTTACAACTATCTTTCTCAGGTTCGTATTTCGCTTTAATAAAAGTCTACGAGTTAGCTTTCCAGTATTACTATATTTCAATGGATTATTCAATTTATTTCTAAAATAAATACAGGTATAGAGCGGATTTATGCACGAAAAAAACTGAATTATATGCGCATATATATGCACTGATTTTTTGAGAAATATGCTCTATATATGACAAAATATATAAAAAAAAAAATCTTAAATTATTAGATAAAAAGTAAAAATGAATGCATTATGTATTTTATTGCACATTACAGTCATAATCCTGATTCACAATTAACAAATATACTACTAATATACATATAAACTAAGTCTGGAAACTTGATATTATAAGATTATGACATATTTACATAATTAAAATAACAAATTATACAAATTTTTATAAAAAAAAAATAAAAGTGAAACCTAAGTAAAAGATATATCCAGCTGAGAATTCTCGGTCTTATATTCATTGTACCCAGTTTTACCAGCATTCGTGTATACAATGAATACCTACCGTTACCGTTACAGGGATTTCCCTAGAAATATTAGAGTTTATTGGTTTGTGTATTTGCTTATTGTATTGTTTATTGCTTTTTCCGTTGCATATTTATTGCGGCCTCTTCTAATATTTGGGAATTATCAATGTGCATTACCAAAAATTTCACATTAATTATCGCTAAACAAGGTCTATTGAAATATGCAATTATATGCAACTTTTGTAAAAATGTGCATGAGAATGCCCAAATATGCAATATATGCAATTAGTAATTAGCATTAATTAACTCTAATCAATGTAATTCGCCCAGAAAATTGATTTTATTTAAAGATATGCAAAAATTAAAATATATGCACTTTGCATATAATCCGCTGTCCAACGATTACAATATCATGTCATTCAAATGTAGATTTTAGATACATTACTTACAAACTGATTAAATTGAACAATCTATGAACCGAAAGTTTATAAATGAGTGAAAATTTTGTTATATTTCAAAAGATGTACTACTGGGTATATTTTGTACCGTTTAAAAATGAAATTTGTGGGAAACTGTATGCAGATTTATAGGTGTTTTATTTTTTCGTGTCCCCTAATGTATTTTCCATTTCTTCCAGCACGGAGAGAGTGAGTTCAACGTGTTGGGGCGCATCGGTGGGGACGCACCTCTGTCACCTCGCGGACGGTGCTACGCCCAGGCACTGTCCAAACACATCAACTCCTTGAGCCTCAAGGGCCTCCAGGTGTGGACCTCACAGCTGCAGCGCACCAAGGCCACTGCGCACGCCATCAACGCGCCCAAGCTCCATCTAGCGCAGCTCAACGAACTTGACTCGGTGAGATACAAATTAGATTTTTATAAAAAATTAAATATATCAACAAGTCATTTACCCTTATCTGAGTGTAACATTCTATCTAGAGTATAATGATAAACTTTTTAGATAAATTAAAACTTTCAAAGATGTGAGGAATTTTTGTAGCAAAAATTAATCGTCTATGGGAAATGAAACACGGAGCTATATTTTACTCTTTTGTAGGAAATATAAGAAAGTATAGGAATTGTGAAATGAATGAATTATCGAATCTTTATAATTATAAATTTCATGAGGAGGATAAGGATTTTTATTTAGTAAACTGGTTAAATAATTATGTAAACCTACACCAATAGAACTTATTTTTAAATAATGAAAAACTTGGTTTTTTGGTTAACAATTGCAAAACTGCAAGTGGAAGTTTACTGGACACAAAACAATCAAGTTAATTTATTTCGAATGTAGCTGCAAAAAAAGTTTCAAGTAATACAAATTAATAATTATTTGGAATATAAAACCTGCTTCCATTTTTGAGAAAAACTAAATTAAAACTAATATGTTTATAACATTTTTTTTAAAATGATATCTAATAATTTTGTTTAAATCCTATCCAATTTGGTATCAAATTAAAAGGTGTCATAAAATATCAAAAATAAATTTTTATGATCGTCATTTGTTATTTACAATAGTTAATTTAATCATGTCGAGTTTGGTGCCAAATTAAAGATGTCCCAAAAGACTGCACTAAAATATTAAAATTTCTTTGCATTTGTTTTTATAAGAATTATAAGAATTATATTGAATTAAAGCTTTCTGAAGGTGGAATTTATATTTATCAGATCATATTTTGTTTTGACTTGTCATTTTGCTACCCTATTTACAGCAAATCACGGTATGATAACATTTTCGAGGCCCCCTGTATTTTGTTAAAAATATCAACACATCAAAATTGGTTGCTCTCATTATTTATTTATTGTTCTTAAGACCCAAGACGATTTAATTGTTTTTAAAAAAGAAAGACAGAAAGAATCCAAACTTTCGTCAAAAAAATGCGACACACGTATGAAATAAACCAGTGTACGTCATACATTCGTTAATGATTTTTACGGTACTCATTTCTAAATTCCTGACTCGACTCCTCGTCGCCTCGTCCTAAAACATCTTACTCGTACACATTACCGAACATATAACGTAAATAACTATTTTGTGGTTCCTTGTATTTTCTTAATATCGTTTATGTATAAAATTATATTTCAGTAATCATAGTTGCTATGGGAATAAACATATAACTGAAACATCTATTCTTTATTTATAGGAATCAGAAAGATCACATCAGATTTTTTGTATTTTACTCTGGTTATTTTTAAATTATGACTGTTACATTTTTTCTTTTTTTATGTAGAGTGAATGACTTCTTGTATAATATTCCTTTTATAGCTTTTTTATTGTTTGAAATGAATGATTATTTAGTACATGTTATCGATTATTTATTACTGTTTTTAAAATAACCTAAAAGATATAAATTTATTTATTTATTTGATTCAATTCTGAACTATACATAAGTCTGCAGTAATCAATAATTAATCGAATGGAGGATTCTTATAATGACGTCACGTGACAAGCGCCACGCTATGAACTATAAGAACTAATGAGTTAGAAGGTACAAATACGAATAGAAATAGTTTTCAGTTGTATTCGAACTGTTTCGAAGTAACAATCTCTTGTTTGTATTTGTAGGTGATTTTTAAATAAAATCTGATGTGAAATTTACACAGATCTAAAATGTATACAAGAGTGTGGGCTGATAGTTCCATTAACATGGTAAAATAAATATTATCTCATTATATTATTTCCAGGGCGAATGCGAAGGCCTAACCTACGAAGAACTCCAAGACCACCACCCCAAAGAGCTCGCGCGCCGCGACTTCGACAAACTAAACTACCGCTACCCCAGCGGCGAATCCTACCGCGACATCATGCGCCGCTTAGAACCAATCCTCCTCCAGCTAGAAACCGAAACCAATGTGTTGATCGTCTCCCACCAGGCTGTCCTGCGCTGCATCCTCGGCTACTTCCTGGAGACGCCGCCGGACCAGATCCCCTACGTGAAGGTCCCTCTGCACACCATCATCAAGCTCACTCTGGAGGGCTACAGCTACACGATGGAGACGGTGAGGATGCCGATAGAGTGTGTGGATACCAACAGGCCTCGTCCGAAGAACTGTTCGGTGAATCGAACCGCTGAAGAGGCTTTGAAGACTGTTCCAGCGCATTTTGATACGTTAGCGCCGTGTACTTAGACGTGGAGGTTTGTTTGAGAGTTTTAAATGCTTTTATGATGGAAAACCGATGATGTAATATTTTTTTGAAGAGTCATATTTACTGTTCTAACGATATTTATTATAAAGATATTTGGTAGATGTGACAGTTTGTGTTGGTGCAAGTCAAACAACAAAAACCTAATAAATTTGCATTCTAAAAATGTCGTTGAATAAATTCAACCTCAAAACTAAAATAAATCTGAATTTCTTGCTTTTATTAATCGTTTTTCTTTAACTATGACCGGCTAAAGAAACTAAGACCTGCAGCTAACTTTTCTTGTGGCCGTAAACTACGGTTTAGCCGAAATTTAAACTCCAGTTGAATTTATTTATACGAGATCTATCCCAAAAGTAACCGCGCGAAATAATAACGGTAGGGCGGCGCCACTGTCCACAATGGAAGCAGAAACCTTCATGCGCATGTCTGATTTTTTGCTTCGCCATTGGTTACATACTTCTCTGTTTAATAGCTGTTAAATGAAGTTATGTTCCATGTGTTTGACACATTTTCATTTCGCTCGAAAAGTCTAAACGTACTGAGCCAAAAGTTGCAACAAGTTTTGTCAAAAGCTTTCGAACGATTCGCCAAGTATTTGGGGATTAAGCCATGGGAAGTACACAAATAAAGAAATGGGTTAACCGATTCGAAAGTGTTAAAAGTGTGCACGAAACCTATACTGGTCGCAACTGAAAAAAAAAAACAAGTTGTCACAAACATGTCAGAAATAACCACTTGGAACCTAATAACTTCTCTGCTTTCGCTTTCGCTCGAAATATGTTGCATCAAGTTTTGTTAAAAGCTTGGTGATTCTCAAACCGAGCAACTCGTTAGATTCGTCCAAATGTTCTGGGTGATGCCATGAGAAGTACACAAATAAAAATTGGTTTGTCCGATTCAAAAATGGCCGTACATCGGTTGAGAGTGACCTGCGTTCTGGATGTTCCAAAATTGCATTTTTGTTGAAAGTGTGTAAAATCTCGTAATGAGAGATCGTCGTTTGACTGTACGAAAGATTGCTGAAGAATATGTACGCTTCTTGACTGTGATTTGTATTGAAATAAAAACAATTTCTGGATTTCAGTCACAAATTAAAAATTTTATTTCAACCTCTACCAGTTTCTACACCACTTGTGTCTACTTCAGGAGATTTCTACCACAATTGTTTTGTCTTTCACCTCCTGAAGAAGACCCAAGTGGGGTAGAAACCGGTAGAGGTTGAAATAAAATTTTTAATTTGTGACTGAAATCCAGAAATTGTTTTTATTTCAATACAAATCACAGTCAAGAAGCGTACATATTCTTCAGCAATCTTTCCTACAGTCAAACGACGATCTCTCATTACGACATTTTACACACTTTCAACAAAAATGCAATTTTGGAACATCCAGAACGCAGGTCACTCTCAACCGATGTACGGCCATTTTTGAATCGGACAAACCAATTTTTATTTGTGTACTTCTCATGGCATCACACCGAACATTTGGACGAATCTTACGAGTTGCTCGGTTTGAGAACCACCAAGCTTTTAACAAAACTTGATGCAACATATTTCGAGCGAAAGCGAAAGCAGAGAAGTTATTAGGTTCCAAGTGGTTATTTCTGACAAGTTTGTGACAATTTTACTGCGCCTGCGATAAATGTAAACACGTTGAGTTTGAAACGTAAGCTTCATTTCCTTTTTTGTAGCGAAAAATGTATGAATTTCTTTATTTATATTTATATTTAAGGTTAGCTGTCAAAACAAAAAATGAGCATGCACATGCGCCGTTGCAGTCTATGTTTCTAACCAAGGAGCACCAGGAGATTTCACTTGCATAGTAAAATTAGGTTCGCGTTGTGCGAGCCATCTGCCGGATCTGGCCGCACTTATATTTGCTTACAGAGTATTAACGTAGGCTACGATTTATTTAAAGCAATTATTAAAATGTCACATCTGTCATAAATTTTCCAAAAACACAAGTTTATATTAAAAAGTTCTTAAAATTAGAATTTCATCGTTATGTGAAGTAATATTTCATTGATGTACAATGGTACGATATTGTAAGTACTTAAATTACAAATATTGATATTTATGTAATTATCATTGAATATTAATTTTCAGTGGATTTCCATCAACTGGGAAGTGCATATATACAAATTTCAATAATCTATTAAGTTCGAAACGAAGACCTTCTTTTCCACCAATCATTTTCCTTTAAATAATAAATTGAAAGATTCATAGAGCATTGCGTGATGGAATTCTAGACTTAAACTAAATTTGACCATAGGTAAATTTGTCGCTATTTTCAATGCACAAGTAAATCCGATAGAATATAATTATTAATTATGTTTTCAATATTTTTCAAAGATGCGGCAAGAAATATATGCCTTTCTCTGGGAAGTTAGCATGGTCTGGGTGTATGATGGAAAATATCAACGTTAGATGAATTGTGGATAGAATGACATTGTTAAATTCACTGATATAAATTGTATCATGCAAATGTATTCTTTCAAAATATATTTTATTTTTGACATATGTGACTTTGATTTTTATTGTCTTGAATAAAATAATTATAAATATTTTAAAAATATGTATAAATATTACATGTGGTGGCATCTAACGGTTGTGGCCGCAATTATAATTACCATGGCAACGACGATACAATTTTTTTACATGTGAGTGGAATCTCCTGGTGCTCCTTGTTTCTAACTTAACTTGTTTACATTTATCGCAGGCGCAGTGAAATTGTCACAAACATGTCAGAAATAACCACTTGGAACAAACCTATTATTTCGCGCAGGAAAAATAAAGTTTGGTTACTTTTGGACAGACCTCGAATACTAAATTTACATCAAGATATCCAAATGACAATCAAATCTGTGACAGTAATGTTAAATAAGTCATAAAATAATTTGAAATGATGTGCACTTATTATAAACAAATAAATTTACTTTAAAAGTAAATTTAAGTGACAGTTAAATTTCTTTATAATATCGGGCATATATCTATTCAAATCCCTGATCAGAAAAATCGGATTGGGTGTGGGTGAAATATTTTGACACGTCTGACGTAATATCTGCTTAAAAAACAATACATTTTAAATATGTCTCTACAGTTCAGATTTACAGTTCAATATTTGTTAAAAAAAAAAAAACAAATGGATTGTGTGTGAGCTAAAAAAAAAAAAATATTTGATTAGAAAAATTAAATTGGAAAAAATACTATCTAAGTATACCGCTCAAGATGAAATATGCAATTCGATATCTGCTAAAATCTCTATTCAGAATAATTAGACTACATGAACTAAAAAAATCTAATCAGGAAAATTTGATTGGATCTGACTGAAATATTGTGACCAATCTAACTTAGTATCTGCTCAGAGAATCATACATACTAAATAATTTACTAAAGTTTAGATTTACGGTTCAATATCATTTAAATCTTTTCAAAACAATTGGATTGTGTGTGAGCTAAAGAATCTCGGATTAGAAAAATTGGGTTGGGTGTATAAGAGGTGGTTAAAAGTTTGAAGTAATATCTGCCCAGTGAACCATACATTCTAAATTCAAATTTACGATTCAATGTATGTTCAAATTTCTGTCAGTGCGTGAGAAAATAAATCGCTAATCAGAAAAATTGGATTGGGTTTATTTAAATATAGTGGACCAATCTGACGAAATATCTGCGCAGAAAACTATACATTCTGTTTAAATTTCTGAACAAATTTCTAGTTAGAGAAATAGGATGATTGTGAATAAAATATGACAAGAAATCTGTTAAAATATCAGCTCTCAATGATACCACATTGTGGCTGGTTTATTCTAATTAAAATATAATAATACTGAAACGCTAACTGACGTTAAAAATGCGAGTCGAGAGAGATAGCTAGTTGTTGGACTACCTGTCTTTGTTGTACAGTCTACTATAAAAATTAAATAATAAATTAATAGAATTATGTACATAAATTTAAAGGAATTTTTAAATAATTGAGCAATGCACTGTTCAGTATTATTTATCACTTTTGAACAAGACTGTACAACATAATTTGATATAGCAATTGCTTTACAAACGCATGTCAACCGTTCTACAAACAAGTGTTAGACAAAGAAGGGTGGCCCTACTACATCTATCTATTTGAGTATTTGAGGCTCGTTTGTCGTTTTTAGGAAAGCCTACAAGTGCGCGTTCCAGTATTACTATATTTCAGTGCATTCCTGATTCATACTGAATTTATCAAATTAAAAATCTATCAATTAGGATAGGCTTCAGATTTTTACAAAATATCAAATATGGTAAAATTTTAAATGTAAATTTTATATGTATATTTGCCAGGAAAGGTATTTATATTCATTTTATATTGTTCAAATTAAATTTCTAAATTTAAAATTGTAAAATGAATTCAGTATAAACCAGCCATAACAACTATTTTTCCTTTTCGGTATTCTAATCTTTGAACAAATCTCTGATCAAAGAAACTGGATTATATATGGTTAAAGAAGGATAAATCTATAATTTATGCCAGTCGAGATCAGATATATAGATTGATATCTGTTCATATCTCTCAGCAGATTTGTAGTGTTCACGAAATAAAAACACTCTGGATAAAATTTGACTTGATAAAAACCCCTAAAATCATATAATATAAATATGTTACAGTTCTATAACACCTTTAGATTTACAATTTTATTTTCATATCCTTGATCAGAGCTTTCAGATATGTTCCAAATCTTTTAAACAGGTCGTGTGATTTTGAACAAAATTGGATAGAAAATCTGTTGTTAAATTTGCCTGAAAAGTCGTACAATTTAAAAGATGCCACTCATGATCATATAAACTAATAAAATTTCCGAGTAATCAAGAATTGAAGCGCAATTTATCATTACCGGAAGACGAAATCTGACGGTTTTTCTAGCGGATATTGCGTCATTTGTCGCTTTTACCAAAACAACTATTCAAATCTTATAATAAAAAAATAAATTATTGTACGAGGTGGTTTAGAAAAGGAACAGTTTTTAAGTCAGGTTTTCCATCAAATTGCATTTTTACAAATAGTGAAACATGCAAATAATTGTTACATTAAATCATTTATTTATTAATTGGTAAAGTAATAACTGCTAGTTGAGAATGACTAAAACGTTTCTGAATTATTTTACAGAAAAATACTTGAAATAAATGTGAAAGATAATTTAGTTGTTTGTCATTTTTCTTTAAAATATTTCAGGAATCAACCAAAATATAGTTAGTACTAGCAGTAAATTTTATATGCGTGGTTAATTATTTTTACGTCATTGTGCGTGTTTGAATTTGTAATTGTTATATTTTATTTTAAGTTTTTTACGCAAATATTACAGTTTATTTGTGCATTAGCATATTTGAAATCAGTACAAATTTTGTATTTCTTTGTTGTTAGCAATTTCCAAAAAAACGAAATGAAATTTAGGTGTTTGGCTAGCGAGGTTTCTATAGATGTCAATCAATTATTTAAATAAGTATTTTAGCTATTTTCTATATTATTTAATATGATTAGAGTACGAGTTTGATAAGTAGCTCATGGAATATTTTAAAATTTGATTTAATTTTAAATGTAATATAAATTAGTATTAAACATTAGAGAATAGCAATGCTTATTCTGAAATCTTTATCAAGAATTTTAACAGCAATACGAGGAAGAAATTTGGTGAAAGATTGGATTGACACTACAGAAAGATTTAACATTTTTTATAAAAGGAAAAACTATAAAAATATGTAATAGGGTCTTTAGTTTTGACTGTTAAACCTGTGGAAATATTGGTCGGGGCAAAAAAATCCCTACAATTAGTATTATTTTCAAACGTCAATACGTTTTTGAGCAAGAAATTTCGATGGCCTTCAGTTGTACTTGCAAAAATTTACAGGTCGACAAACTGATATGCGTTCCTGGGAGGTTTAATTCAATGCTAAAAAGGCTGCAAATATATTTTACGTTCATAATGAAGTCATTACGAAACTCAATTGCGTATCGAAAGTATTTTCATTTTGATACGCAATTTTTTGTTTTATAATATTGGTAATTTTTTAATAGCAATAATACGCAATTAGTGGAATATAGACAATATTATCGCACGCATCTGAAAGTTGCACGAGGCGTAAGTCGATTTTGTTTATAAAAAAAGTGCGATAATCATGTAGTATTTAAAAAAAAAATATCTACGATCTTTCGCAATTATGTAAAATAGTTTCTATTATGAAATAAAATTTTTATTAATTTTAAAAGAAAGTAGCAACAGACCGGGATTTTATAAAAAAATTATAGCAACGCATTGAAAATCACGACAACCAAATACACAGTGCGGTAATATAAAAAACGCACTAGTGCGGTAATGTAAGTCATTACCTGTCTAAAATGATGTGTAGGATATATCGCACGATCGTAGATAATTTTATTTTTTGCCCTTTGACATTAAAAAGTGTGAACAGGATGTAAAATATCACTTTTACTGCCTAGACGGAGGCAGTAAAAATATTTTACATAGCAACCGCTCAACAAATATATAGTAATTGTACAATAAACGCATTGCAATAAGTTTAAAAATGTATGTTTAAAATAATCACTAAATTAATATTTATTCTAAATTCGAAAAAAAAAATGTGTTTAAACGGCACCAAACATAGATTTAGAGCCGGCAACATTTGCTGTAAATCTGGTACTTTGGTGCCTAGTTATACAAATAACTATTGACTTAAATATAAAAAAAAACTCAAGTCAATAATGCACTCGAATATGATTTCTTGTGGACGCATATCAGTTTGTAGACCTGTATGGTACGAATTATGTAATTATTAATTGTGAAAAGGGCTGAAATTTACAAGTTTTGCAAGGTGTGAACCATTAATTCTGTGATATCAAGGATTTTATATAGAATGGAGAGTGTCTATCCGTAAAATAGTTTTGTAAGCAATTATGTTATGTTTTATTATACTGTTATTAATTAAGAGCATTATAAACAATTTGTATACTATATGTAAATATAATTCTGCATGACATCATTTTGTGTTGATATTAAAAAAGTTACAAAATTATGTAACTTTCATTGACTCCGCCAGTTGCGTCACTTTCCTGTCAATGTGAGTTTTAAACCGGCTTTTGTGCGCCTCGGGGTACGAATTGACCTGAAACTGACCCTGAACACGGGGCGTTACTTAAAATGAATCGAACGATATTTGTTAATGACCGAAAAACTGCAGCGAACCCGTCAAATTGAGGGCAATCACGTGAAATGACAAAGGTAATCAGAAAAATATTCGCTAATTGACAGGTGATGTTTGAGGTTATGTCGCGGGGCAAATTCAAATATTTCCGTTTTCGTTTCTGTGATTTTCCAGGAATTAAAGTTTTTCCCACAGTGCACTTCCGAGTGAAAGTGATTAGGTGATTTAGGAAATAACTCGGAAATTTCGTTGTCATTGTTATCTTTGTTGTAAACCACTTGTGGTTTATCTGCCGCTATTGTCGTTTTCGTGCAATGAATAATGCGGCCCTGAGTGAGTAGATTTGATCTACTGTAACAAATCTGCGTCTTTCTACAGAGAATTGTGGCCAGTGTCGTGAAAACCTCGCTTCGTATAGTGCGTGTTTTACATTGAACATGTTTTGTCATTGTTTCTTTTGGTTTTAAGTTTATTTTTAGTTTTTGTTGAATAGAAATCGCTTCCATTCATACGTTCATTCATAATTTTCGCGCTGAGTGACTAATTGTTTTATTGCGAAGATTTGTGTCAATGTTAAGTCGAGTTGAATTTATCAATTAAATTGAATTGAAAATAATAGGTGGGGCGGGCGTGTTTGAAAATTTACGGCGAAAAAGCTGCGTAGAATTAGCATTGATTTTCATGTGTATTTTTGTCTGATAATAACAATTCCAAGGACAAAATGAACGAGAAAGATCTTCTTTTGGCTCGAGCCATGGTGGCAGAAGATCGCGGGGACTCGACGTCTCCAGGGAATAGCCCTTTACCGCTGAAGAAAACTGTTCTTGGAAAATTGCAAGACAAGAAGCAAAACTTTCGGTAAGTTGTGTTTTGCGCATTTGTATAAAGTGGTTTTATATGTATGTAAATATTATGCAATTTATTTATTTTGTGTAGGATGTTTTAAATGTTAAAGTAATAATTAAGGAATGTTTTTGATATCAACACCTGTTGATACGTTTTTATACTAATGGATAATGCATTATAAAAATAGCCCGGATAGCTCAGTCGGTAGAGCATTGGACTTTTAATCCAAGGGTCCAGGGTTCAAGTCCCTGTTCGGGCGGACTTTTTTTCTTTTTTTTGTTGTGAAAAATAAACCTCGAAATAATAAAATTATAGTTTTATAAATATTATGCAATTAGTGGGATATAGACAAGATTATCACACTTAAGTAAAAATTACACAACGAAGTCTTATGCCGATTTTGTGTATAACATAAGTGCGATAATTATGTTGTATCTCACGTATTGCATACATAATTTTATCTACGAACGTTGAATAGTTAAATTGATATATTTGTATTGAAATAAAAAAATAATTATTTTTAAATTTAAGTAGTAACAGGCCGGAATAGTCGAATAGTTTACAAAATAATAGAAACGCGTTCAAAATCACATCAAATTAATAAACAGTCCGGTGGGAATGTCTTCAAAACCCGAATACGCAAAAACAGAATGAAATGTAACCGAATACGCATGCACAGAATATGCAAAAACCGAAAGGTTACAGAATAGCACGAAATATTCAAAAACAGAATATGCATTTCCCGAAAAAGTTGGCGTGGCTTTTGGTTGGTCTACTTTAGGCAATCACGGCTAAATGTTAATATGAAATTAGTTAGGTACATTCACTAACAGATGTTACTTATTAATATGTCGATAAAATCACAGACGTACGATTTAAATTGTCAAATTGACAGCTAAATTAAATAAAATCAATAATTATTTTTATAATTCAGTAAACAGTTTACGTTCTATCAAATTAGAAAAACATTTAATTTTGTAGTTTAGTTAGTCTGATTTACCGTCAAATATATCAATTAATAATGTCTCATTGTTTTTAGATATATAGTTGTCACTATTAGTGTGGGGATCTATAACTTTGTGCTCGTCAACATACCATGACATAATAAATAGCTGATTTTATGTAAACATACATTTTTCTGATTTTTGTAAAAAATCTATATATCAATTATATAATTATTTAAGAATGTATCAATTGTAAAATTGAATAGAATTTATTGTAATATGCAGCGTTCGAAAACATCCAATTTTTATTATGTTACAAATATTAACAATAATAAATAATTCATTAAAAGGACCATTTTGATATTGTTGATTTATATAAATCTTTCGATTTTACCGACAAAAGAGGTTCTTTTGCTTTTGTCATAATTTCTTTAATATTTTACAGCACTTCTTTCATATAGAACAGTATTTTGAAATGATGTAAATAAAACGTATAACAGTGACAGAATCAAATTTCAAAAAACTATTAGTGAATGTATCCAACTAATTTCATATTAACATGTAGCGGTGATTGTCTAAAGTAGACCAACGAAAGAGCCACGCCCACTTTTTCGGGAAATGCATATTCTGTTTTTGAATATTACGTGCCATTCTGTAACCTTTCGGTTTTTGCATATTCTGTGCATGCGTATTCGGTTACATTTCATTCTGTTTTTGCGTATTCGGGTTTTGCCCGTACACCCCAGTCCGGTAATATAAACAAACGCACTAGTGCGGTAATATAAGTCATAACTTGTTTGAAATGAGTGGGATATGCAGGGTATATCGATGAACTATTTTTGTATTTTGCGTCTTTACGAAACTGTTGAATAAATGTCAATTCAATGTAACCAATTACACATACAATTTTCACTTTTCGTACTTGTTTTATAAAACTCTTTTTTTATTATATTATCGTTGATTTTTAGATGTGTTGTGTATATTTTCAAAATTAATATGTAATTTTGATTGCGTTTCACTATAATTCTTTTAATGACAGCCGTTTTGGAAAGTTCTACAATTATTATTTGACAGGTAGCTGACAATGAAATTGTTTTGTTAATTATTTTTTTGTCTCGTATTTATTTTATTTTTGAGGCTAAAAATTCCAATTTTAAAACAATTCAGTGAAATACTTCAAATTAGAGTCTGAATAGAATAAATTAGGTATATTATTTACAAAATTTTAGAAAATAAAATTTCTAATTTGTTATCATGTTCATATATGTAATAAGACAAGCAAATTTATAACCTTCGATAGCTCAGTTGGTAGAGCGGTGGACTGTAGTTGTATAAATTGATATCCATAGGTCGCTGGTTCAAATCCGGCTCGAAGGAAACTTTTTTTTTTTAATTATTAAAATTAAATTTACATTTTAAATATAATTTAAACTATGAAAACTATTATATTTTGTTAAATGCGCAATGTGCAAAATTTAATTTCACATGGAAAATAGTTTTGGTATTACTCGATTACGCTTCAATCGTAATATACATAAACAGCTCTATTTTTGCTATAATTAATCAGTAATCAGCAACAGTATAGCACTCATTTAGTGATCGATCGTTTTCCAAGAAGGACGTAATAATGTCCCGGTAAACTTATATTTTATTCAACAATATGGATTGTTAAAAATAGTATTGTAGTTTAGATTGAACTTTGTGTTGTTACCAATCTGTCATCTCTCAAATCAAGTGAACGGTTTGATTATTAAATTGTTTAATTTTATAATCATGAGTTCATCTGCTGACAGTGGGGTGTCATTAGAAGAACAATTAGAACGAAAATGTATTTTAGAGGACATAGAGTCCATGGATGTACAGTCTTTGATGTCTATGTGGTGAGTTTTTTTCTTAGAAGCACCAAAATTAACGGAGTTTATTTTTTAAACACATTTTTCGTTTAATTGTTTTTTTGACCTTGCATGTTTAATGTAACACAAGTTTTTTTTGAGGTTATATTGCAGTTTATTTACTACAATTGACATCGCAGAATTGATATTGTGTATATATTTTTTTAGATATCTGAATTAATTATTAGTAATTTTTAGTTAAAAAAATATAAATGTTACGTAGAAAAACAATACATCGAGTAGTAGAAATAAAATGTTATGTGTGCGATGGTGGTGTAATGGTCAGCATAGTTGCCTTCCAAGCAGTTGATCCGGGTTCGATTCCCGGCCATCGCACTTCCCTTTTTTTTTTCTTAATTTACAAATATTTTTCGTTTCATGAAATCCAGTATTTTGTAATTTATTTCAAAAAATGTATTCTCTATTGCGCTTATTAAATAATAATATTAGAAATATTCTAATTTCATTGTTGACAGTTGATTGGTACGCATGCGTACACAAAACGATTTCGACAGTTTGTCATTCAGTTTTCATTTGTGATAGTTGTACTACTGTACATAAGGTGTGTCATAGTTTGTGAATAAAAAATCAAATAAGATTATCAGTTCATGTATTGTGTAAATTCAAACGTGCTTATCTCAAAAATGAACAAATTGTATTGCTTCCAAACAGCTGGACAATCTTTTCAATCGTGTTTCACTTACACATAACCTCTCCTATTGTGTGGTGTTTAGTTCAAAATAAATGTTTTCTGTGAAAGTGATCATATTTAACGTGATAAAATTGTGATGGAATCATTATGGGTCGGCTCTGATGTGGATTTATCCACGTTAAGGCTTTGTAGAATGGCTGATAAATTAGAATACAGGCTTTCATGCCTGAGGCATCACAGTAAAAATTCGAATAGTTTCTGTGAAACTACTAATAATTGTATAGAACAATGTGGAGATAATGTAAGACGGAGACGGCGTTCAGGAACGTGGCCGTAAGTTTTTTAAAGATAGAAAATATCTGTTATATAATTTTAAAGATTTGTACAAATTTTTTAATGGGACTTGTGAGCTAGTTTCTACTTTTGGATCGATGTTGCGGTCTGAAAACTTTAGGTTCGATAACTTGAAACAGTCGAACAGCTTTATTTATTACGCATTGTTTTTACTAATTTTGATTTGAATTACAAATAAAATTTTTAATTATTCTTGCATTCAGTCAACTCATATTTACATTGAAGCTAACAAATATTCTTTAGCTGTCAAAAATAAATTTTGACAAATTAAGTACATTGTAGTTTTGTTATCAAATTCTCAGAATTATGAGTAGATTCCAAATAATTAATTTTTAATTACATTTAAAACCCACCACAATCAATTTTTTGTTACACTTCTCTAGAGGCAAAAGCACAGATATGGATTCAGGAGGAGCAAATTACAATAGATGTGTTAGTTTAATGGACGAGCAAGATTTCAGGTGATCATAAATATATGTTGTCATTTGTTTTGTGTAGTATTGTCTCAAAAATGTAGTTGTGATTGTCGTAATCTTATCGTAGATTAGTTGTCATTGTTTTTATGCATGTCATGTATTGTTGTCATAGATATAAATAATAAATAAGTATCTATTCATAGTAACATAGTTAGCATTGAAATATAATAATACTGGATCGCTAACTGACGTTGAAAATTGGGAGCTGAGACGGCAAGTCTTTGGGCTATCTGTCTTTGTTGTATAGTCCGCTTAGAAACTTGACAGAAAATATAAATTAACATACAATGATTTTGAAATAAAATGTTTGATTTAAAAATTAAATAAATATATATATCATCTCTCCATTTACCCATTTTTGGGAGTGGCACTCTGCTCAAAGCAGATCTCGGTATTTTGATATATTTTCCGCGTAAAATGCAGTTACCACCCGTCAAATCATGGCCTTCAAGGATTTGTCTGTGTTGAGACTCGAACCGAGGATATTATGATTCACAGTCCGATGCTTTATCACGGAGATATTTACCCAATCATACAAATAAGTTCAATTAACTATTGAGTTCGTGAATTTAAAGGAATTTTCATATAGTTGACCAATACACTGTTAATAGTTATTTGTCAAACTAGAGAGGAAAGCGCTTCTTTTTCCCACTCGAGGTCGAAATTTGTCTCATGAGCGCAGCGAATGAGGTAATTCGAGTGAGAGTGGAAGAAATGCTTTCCTCTCGTGTTAGACACAACATTTTTTTCACTACATGTTTTTAAAAACGATTTGTTCGGACCTAAAATACACTTTGACAACACAACTGACACGCTAAAAGTTAGGTTATCAGACGCAAGGCGGTGTAGCAGTGTTGCCAATGAACCAATCTTAAATATAAATTAAAGTTGTCAAATTGTGATTTAATTGTAGAAAAATAAAAATTATAAGACATTATTGTGACAATTTCAAGTATGTATATTACTAAAATATGGATTCTCAATAAAATGGGGTAAATTGCTCCGTGGTAACGTGTCGGACTGTGGATCGTGAGGTCCTCAGTTCGAATCCCACAGCTGACAGTTGCCAATTTAAATTTACCCCTGTGGTTCCCCCTCCACTAACATATTTGGGGGCTATGATTTGACGGCTGGTAACCGCATTTCATACGAAAAAATATATCACATACCGAGATCTGCGTAAGCAGAGTGCCACACCCATAATGGGTAAAAGGCGTGATGATGATATATACTCAATAAAATTAGGAATTTATTTATAAATTTTACTATATATTTTTTGTAAATAACACATATACTTTCCTGTCTAGAGAGGAAAAATACATTTTTCTCACTATTTCAGGAGAAGAACGGTGGCGTTTCCTGACATGTCGTAAAAAAATATTACCCTTTTGGGCAAGATTGTGCAACATGTATTTACATAGTAATCGCTCAACAAATGCATAGCAACCGTTCTACACACAAGTGTTAGACAAAGTAGACTAGCTTTACGACATCAACCTGTCTTAGGTTTGTTTTTTGCTTTCATAAAAGCCTACTAGTTAGCGTTCCAGTATTACTATATTTCAATGCCTATTCATAGTTGGTGCACGTTAATAGATGTGGTATTTGTTATAATATAATTGTTTCTGTAACTGTTAAAAAGGCGAAAAAAGGTTTTTCTACGACCATTACTGAAAATTACATTTTCTCCGCACTAAAATAAAGTTTGAAAATTGTATATTTCGCCTAGTCGTGTGGAATCACGTGGGCAATTAATCCACATGCAAGTGTGACCAACATACTAATAATATATAACTGTATGATATTGTTATCAAGTATAATTACATTTATTTGAAATCGGCACTAAGGTGCTCAAAAATCGCCATTAAAAGCTTAGAAATCGTTCTTAAAGTAACCCATTATACAACGATTTTAAGCAACGCAGTGTTGGCAACCATAAAATAATTATTGTGCAAGTAAGATAATTTTGACAGATATATGACGTATTGTAGTAAATTTATACGTAAAATGAAATAAGTGCAAGAATTAACTAATTAATTCCGATGAATAAATTGAGGATAAAACACAATTTTGAGTGTTATTTACGATAACTTCGGTGTTCGAGGTTGGCAACACTGAGTGTCAGTTCCAATTGACAACTGACAGATGTATAAATTAAAGCTATATAATAATTTTTTAGTTTTTTCTAATTTTAGATTTCAAATAAAATTTAATATGTACTGCACTGAAGTTCTTTTTTATAACTAACATTGTCTCATTGTCCGAGGCCCGTTAAGTTCCATATTCGTGATAAAAAGTTAAATTTTAGTGCCATGATACATAAATAACTATTATATATCATAAAATAATTAATATTTATTTCAGAGTTTATATAAATCTTCGTTTTCAATATTGAGATTAGAACTAAAGTACAGTATCAATTTTTTTAATAAAATATGTCAATCTATAGATTTATAGTTGGTAACACTGCGCACATCTGCGCTTGCGCCGCCTTCATTCTGTAATCATACACGTCAAATAGTTTGAGTTTGAGATGTCATTTCTTGTTTCTAAGGAGTAAGAATTATTATTATTAAATTTTTACAAAAATGTGATTGTAGAAAAGGTATAGTGTACAACTCACGTGAAATAGATAACTTTCTGCACTTGTTGCACAATATACTATTTTCTACCACTACCGAAAATTACACTTTCTCCACACTAAACAAAGCTTGAAAATTATATATTTAGCAGAGTCGTGTGGAATAGCGTGCGCAATTATTCCACACGCAAGTGTAACCAACTTACTAATAATATAATACTGTATGATATTAATATGTCAAGTGTTATCATACAATAATTCATAATTATTTAGTTTACATAAATCGTTTGCGTTTACACGAATCATTCAAAGTCACTTATACGAGTCAATTCTAATTTATTTTACACTTGACTTTAGAAAGAGAGGTAGTTAGTTAATAGCGTTTACACAGAGGCAAAATTCGCCTTTTCAAATTACATTTTTGCTCCACTTGTAAACGTAGTCATTGTCATAAGCTTTCCTACTTTCGTTACAGTCATTGGAATGCATTTGGATCTAATTACCATAATATATTTATAAACAAAATTTAAAAGTACTACAATAAAATAATTGGTTTATTTTCTGGTGTTGTTTGTCAAAAAAATGTTAAATTCTAGTAAATCTGAAATGGAGAAGAAGTTAAGCAAAGAAACGATGC
This sequence comes from Poecilus cupreus, assembly GCA_963942605.1. Lineage (NCBI taxonomy): Eukaryota > Metazoa > Arthropoda > Insecta > Coleoptera > Carabidae > Poecilus > Poecilus cupreus. The sequence goes on along the minus strand of OZ012722.1, from coordinate 18,210,773 downwards.
TTAAGTGAGTGATCTAATAATATTTAATATTTTGTGAATTTTTCATTTGGAGTTGTTTAATAAACAAGAAGATATCGCATAGAAATTTCTATAAAATAGTTCTCAAACTTTCATTTAGAGTTGTTTTAACTTCTATCTTAAGTAATGCTCGTACATATAATTCATCATTGTGATAAAAGCAAACACGTAATTAATTTATGTGATAATAAAGAACAAGTTGCAAAATTTCATTTCTTAATTAACGTTGAAAAAATAACATCACGTGGAAATACTTTTCCCAAGGTCGAAGTAACTAAACAATTACAAATTGATCAATGGTTTTGTGAAATCAATGAAATTTGACATTATTCACGCATTCTTGTCCTACTTTTATATCTGATTGACTATTTTATTAGCTTTATTTATTGTTTTTAATATGCAATACTAATTTTGAGTAATATATAAAATGCAAGCAACCAACATAACAGTTTTGTATGGTTGGTTGCCTGTTACGTAGGTGTTAAAAATTATTAATTATTTATTTTATTATTACTGACTGTTTTGAAAGAGGTATAAACTGTAATGCCTATTACTCATTCGAATGATTTACATCTTCATTCTCATGAGTAATAACATACATTTCATGCTCATTAAATAATATACTATTATTAACAGAAATTATCAAAAATTCGTAGAAATGTGAGTTGATATAAGTAGGCTAAATAACAATTTCTATAGGAACAAGTATTTGTTTATAAAATTGAAATATTTAAAATCAAATTTTACTTTAAAGTCCTAGGACTTTTTGTACGTTAAGTTGTCCGAAAAATGTAATAATAGTAACCCAACCAGTATGAAATAAATATAATTGTACGCCGTACAATAATCTGTTAGTTGTTTCATATACCACTAGTGGCAGCACCTACAAGGGCAGCACTGACGAGTGACAGTTGTATTACGTGGTTCTGGCATATTTTATATTTTATTGTTTGCTTGAAGAAAAAATAGTATATGTCACTCGGAGTTGACATTCTGTTTGTTTCAACTCCTAGTAACATATTTGATTACACTTTTACAATTTTACAATAAAATATTTAGAATTGTAGTAGGCTTTGGCTAATATATTCCTCATTCATTTGTTACATGCATGATAGTACGCTTTTAAATTAAAAAATGTTTTTGTTTTATAGACACATGCCCGGTATTATAAAGAAATTTAAACTCCAGTTAAATTTACTTCCATACTAAATTTACATCAAGTTATCCAAATAACAATCAAATTTTTGACAGTAATGTTGAGAAAGTCATAAAATAATTTCAAATGATGAGCACTTATTAAAAAACAAATAAATTTACTTTAAAAGTAAATTTAAGTGACAGTTAAATTTCTTTATAATATCGGGTAACAGACATTCATTTTTTAATATACATATTTTGTTTCTAGGCGTACCAGATCATTAAATGCGCCGTCACCTATACAACAATTTGGACCATGTGGACGTATTATGAAAAACTCAGCTATGGTTATGTAAGTATTTATTTATATTTACAAGCATTGAATCATATCATTTGATCCATTTAAAATCATACAAAAGAGTAATTGTTTAATTCATCATATTTATATTTAAAATTGTATCATTTTTACCTCCCGCACATACATACCGGGAGTTTTTTTTTATCAGTATACATAGGGATGTGCCATTACCATAGTTACAGTTAAAGTGATTAACAGCAATGTATTAACGCGTTTTTTTTTTTAAGAGTGAACATTGGGATAATTTACATTGATTATTAATAATAGTTAATCCTAATGAAACAAACAATGCAAGTTAAAACAAATGAGAAATTTGTTTTAATTGCTTTAGTACTTAATAAATTACATTGAATTGATAGGAATTATTATTTTTAATTACTGTAAGTTATCCCTATGTTCACTCATAAAAAAACGCTGTCAATCATTTTGACTGTAACTATGGTAATGACACATCCCTAGGTATACTGATAAAAAAAAAAACTCCCGGTATATGTAAGGGCGGTATTATGTTTAATTGTTTGTTACGAATTGATTAGATTTTGGGAACAATTTTTGAACAGTAAGTGGTAGATTATTTGGAGACCTGTAACGGTTTTAGAGTATATCTTAATAAATAACACACATAGAGTAAATTTCATTGGAATCAAATAGATGTAGAATCATATTTGTTACAATCTTTATTTGAAATATTTTTCTATATTTTGTTGATATCATAATCAAAAACAGTGTTCGTGGTACCAGCCAATACCTTTGGGCTAAATGAATTTTTTATGTTAGTGATTTTTGTTAATTTGTTTTTACTTCAGTTGTAATTTTTCCTTAAAATATTGTTAAAAATAACAGAATTTAATATACAAATAAATTGAGTAGAACAATTGTGAAATCATAACAATACTTTCTTATACAAAGTATAAGTATTGGAATCATGAAAAAATCGTTGAGGTGATTTTTGCGGAAATACATATTTTGTCGTCCACTGAATCCGTTAAGACCAATTTCTCAATTATGCCTGTGTGTGAGGATGGATGGATGTCCGTGTGCGCAATATCTCATGAACAAGATAAGATATGTAAACGAAACTTGGAATTTATAAATTTCATGAAAACATGAAGAGTTAATTTTGAATGCAATTGAAAAACCGGAAGGAAGTTTACTGGACACAAAACAATTAATTAAGTTTTTTCAAAAATTGAATCAGCTGTGAAAAAAGTTTCAAATGAAAGATGTTAGCAAAAATATTTGGAATATAAAATATTGTTTATACTTTTCTTGTTCATGCTTCTAATTTTGAGAAAAACTAAATTATATATTTAAGAATATATTTCAATAATCTTAGTTACAATGGGAACAAAAACTTCAATATTTTTAACATCTATGTGTCAAATAATTGTGAATATGTATCGTTTGAAATATTATAAAAGCAATATTTGTATTATTAGTTAGAAAGTTTTATAGAATATTAATTAATATCTATTTTTAAATAAATTCATAGTTACAATGAGAACAAAAAATTAAACAGGTTTAACACCAATATGTCAAATAATTGCCAAAACAAAGTCTTACGCAAGGAACAAGTCATACGTGTTCGTTCAGTTGGTTTTATTTGTATAGGAAAGTAGTGTGGCGACCACATCAGAGTTTTGTTTGTTATTTTAACAGTCTTATTTGAGCCAAATGATATGATTCTGGACTCGTATTGTATTATACAGGATTGGCTCCAGGGGTAAATTATTCTTATAAAAATATATAAAACCTCTATTCCAAGTGTCATACTCAGATAGGGGCAAATGATATGATGCTATATTTATTTTAAAACCTAATTATTTGAATTTTTCACAAATTATTGTCGGCGTAAAGGTCGCATTCGTCATTATTAATTATAAATTCTTTTAACAATGCAGTACGAATTTTATAATAATTATAAAATTATTGACAGTTGACCTTTTTGAAACAAAAAAATTGAACAAGAAAATGACGGATACGGATGTAGGTATATTTATTTCATTTATTCTTGAAATTTAAACAATACAAAAATTGTTTGTTCATCAAATCATTTCTAAATCTGGGCATTGTCGTAATTTTATAATAATTGTTTTCATAATTATATAGTGTTTTATAAAGAAAAAAAATTAATGGACAAATTTTGTATTTTTGAATCTGCTTGATCATTGCTAAATATAGTGCGCTCAAATAATGTGAAAAATTAACAAAATTAAACAAATCAAAGATAACTATCATAAATTATATTTAAATTCAAATAATTTTTAAATATATAAAACCATCATAAATGTTGGGGTCGTGAAACAAATAGTATATACACTGCAGGAGAGAAGTGTATAATTTTTTTCCCGGGGAGTAAATTGAAGCACGAGCCGTAGGCGAGGGCTACAATACGACAATAGTTATTTACTTTACAAGTGGGCAAAGTAAGGAATTACCCACGAGAGAAATTTTAGCACACGAAGCCGAAGGTTGAGTGTGATAATTTTATCGAGTGGGTAATTCCACATTGCCCACGTGTAAAGTATAACGTTTTATCCAACACCTCTTAATAAATGCAAAATTTATTAAAGATATATTATTTGACAGTGACATGTGCTTTAAATTTTTGAAATTAAAATGTCAATCGAAGTATTTATCAAGGTGTTGTGTGTTAATATTATTGTTATAAATAAAAAAAATACTCACTAGTGGATTTTCTCAAAATTATACCCACTAGTGGGTAATCTGTTACTTTGCTTGTTTAAAATCGCCATAATTATAGAGCATTTATTGAGAGGTGTTGGATAAAATATTTTAATGTATAATATGCTATATATGAAAAATATCAATAAACAATAGTATATTATTATATGAGGGATTATGATAGTCAATATTTACGAGGATTAGGTTTGCGTCACGAGCCGTAGGCGAGTGGTGCAAATCGTCCGAGTGTACTTTTTCTACTCCTTTAAATTCAGAAATCACTTTTGAAAATGATCGAAATTCGTTGAAAACACACATTGAAAGATGTCAATATAAAAATAAACAATGACAACTGACTACATGTCAGACGGCCGTTGCTAGGTGATCCACATCACGTCTTTAAAATAACCGTGAATTATGGATTTCTGGCTCTGTCCTGAATTATTGGTACAATTAATCGAAAAAATTGAAATAATGGGGATATATTTATATAGGAGTAGAAAAAATAGTACACCGCAGGAGAGATGTGTATGATTTTTTCCCGCAGAGTAAATTAAAGCACCAGCCGTAGGCGAGGGCTACAATACGACATAAAACTTTAATGTACAATAGTATATTGTACAACGAGCATGGAATATGGTACTCATTTCCTAGGAGTATGAAAGTTTGTAGCATTCGCCTTCGGCTCATGCTGCAAATCATACGAGTATGAAATGGACATTCCATGCGAGTTGTACACTATACTTTTTCTACGACCACAATATTATTTCAAAATTAATTTAATTTTAATAATAAATTTGTCCCGTTTTCACCATTCCAATATTTGACAATTCTAAATAAGTATCCTAGCAATGGCACCTGCACTTAAATGAACTGAACTGTATTGAAATACTCACAAAACAAATTCATTTCGCACGATGCTTGCAATGTACCTCATATCCCTAGCAACAACAAACATACAATGAGCAGATTTCTCAGTGGTCGTAGAAAAAAATATTAATAGCATAGATGACAGCTGATATAGTGTTGGTACTACTGAAATTGAAATAAATTGACAGAGGACGGAAGATAATATTTTTATTCTTGGCAATTTATTGACAACAATATTTGATTTGACAAATTTATTGACTAATAAATTGCGTCGTGTGAAACAGGCATAAAATTCAACTCTTTTAACAGAATTTCGAAAATTTGATAGATTTTGATTGATATTTTCATGATGTTTTCAACTTTACCCGTGAGGTTCACCCTTCATTAACGTCTTTGGGGGCTCTAATTTGACGGCTAGTAATTTCATGTAATAATATATAACTTATCGAGATCTGCTTCAAGCAGAATTCGACACAGAAAATGAGTAAAAAGCATGATGATAAATTTATTTTTATCTATTTATATCATACTGATACGGTATTTGAAATTATGCAAATTAATATTAATTATTTCGTTAATGACGTCTTTATAAAGATAGTATTGCAGTAATAATGAATTAGTAGAAAAGCTTTTGAATATATTAATGAAAACTAGAATGAAAATTTAATTTATTCATTAGAATGACACAGCATTTTTGAAATACAAAACAATAGATTACTTGGGTGGTATACACGTGTGTAGTAAAGTGCATAAATAAAAAATTAAATTCATAGATTTAATAATATATATGGATGGAGCGTTGGCTATGCTTTTAATACAGAAATCTGTAACCAACATAAGAGAGAGATAGTCATATCTAAATTACGCAGTGGGAGAAGAACAGCACATTTTCATGCCACCCAGCACGTGGTACGAATGTGCTGTTCTTCTCCCACTGCGTCATTTTAGATTTGACTATCTCTCTCTTATGTTGGCATTAAACTGCTGTATGTAAAAATCAAGAAAATGGTTCCCACAAATTCATGTAGTTTCATTAGCTTGAAAATTTTCTCCTTTATAGCTAATATCCATTTCTTGCTTAAATCCACATTTTTGGAAAACTGTAATAAATATGTATATACACAGCGTTATAACCTAAAGTGACATATTTACCTGTCAAATGGAACACCGTCTTTTGTAGCCTATTTTTTTACAATTATATGCAACAGGATTTCACCATATTTGATATATTTAAATATGACATAAATAATTGACAAAATTCTAAATGAGGGACAAAAGCTCGCACAAAAGTCTATAAAAACAGTATTCTACTCACACGTCAAACGTCAAACCAAGTTCTTGTCATCTTGCCACCCGTCACGTCACTTTCATCTCTCTATCTCTATCACGCTGTGTTGGTTACAGACTATCTTTTTCTATACTCCTTCCATACATTTTATTAATTCTATGAATAAATTAATCTGATGGCCTAATAACTTTTAAACGGTACAAATTATAGAAAAAAATATTTCAAATAAAAATTGTAGCCAATATTATTCTATATCTTTTCGAATATAACAATATTTACCCTAAATCAATTGTTTACATAGATACGCCCGAAAAAACCTGGCCTTCTAATAAACTACCACCTCTAGTTGATCGATTACTACCAAAATCTAATCAGCTCGTAACATAAACATTATCAGTTATTGTAAACGAAATTTCGTCACTAAGAGACGTCATCGTAAAATTGTATTGGTGGGACCCAAACCGTGTTTACCTTAAATTTAAATTTTGACACGTTACAATACCTCACTTACATACCTGATGTATCTTTTATCTATTCACTTTACAGCAAAAGTGTATGTACAAAAGTTGATCAGAATTTAAATGTACGTGCAATAAAGCCCCATGTGATTACTTAAATAATAATTAATAATAAATTAAACCACAACTATAGTTATTTGTTTTAGTTTTTACTTACTTGTAAACACCATTTACCCAACACTGTAAAAAATTTTTTGTAAAATTTACATAATCGGTCACTGGCAATTTTGTGACCACAATGGGTCTATGTAAATATACATAGCAGTGTAAAATTACACAACCTAGTAATGCGATGAACATAAAAATGTAAAATTACATTATAGATTGTAACATTACATAATTATGTAAACTACGAAATTTTAAAAAGTATTTTTTAAAAAAGCTATGTAATCCTTTACATGGCATATGTAAATTCAGTACAAATCCGCATGTAATAGTTTCATATCAAATGTAAAATACCCATTTTCGTACATGTAACTATGTTTTTTCCTACTTGTCAACTGTAAAATTTACTTTTATAATTCAATTTTTACACATTGTCACATTACATTACACATATGACATGTAAAATACACATATTTAAAAAATTTTTTTCACATAATTATGCTATTAAATTACATAATGCTGTGTTTCCCATTACGCTTTTTTGTAAAATTTACTTGTTTTTTATGAAATTATTGCATAGTCTATTTTCTGGTTTAATTAACCTATGTACAATTTGTATTTTGTTTATTATACTTACCTTTCGTTTAAACTAACCAATCAATTTGAAAATGTAAATTCATACTATTTAACTGTAAATATTACAGATGTTTGGAAATTACACATAAATTACTGTGAAATCTAAATAAAAGTGTATTTCTTACATACACGAATATTTAAGCAACAATAATTTGTAATTATTACAAGCTAAAGAATTTTTGTTTAAAAATCAATGTAAATATTACAAACAAATGAAATATTATTTTCTTTTTTCATTAAAATTTACATAAAAATGTTATTTTTACATATACATGGATTTTTTATTATTAAAATAATGTAATGCTGCAATATAATGTAAACTTGATACTTCTTTAATGTAAATCAACAGAAAATCTGTAATTATGTAAGAATTTATGTAAATATTTCAGGAAGTATGCAGATATTTCATTATATGTGCAAAATATTCAAAGTTTACATAAATTCGGTAAATATTACTTTAAATATTTAAAAAAAATAAATATTTGTGTAATATTTTGCAAATATACATAATTCAGTAATTTTACATAAACAATCATGAATAATTTACATTGATAGATAATGTAAAATTACATGAATTTTTTACAGTGAAGCCCTCTATTGCCTTTGAATGAAAATGAATCTTTACAAGTTACTAATTGACAGCTGCATTGTAAAAATTTTACAAGTTAGTAAACAAGGTTAACAATGCACGTTGCCACAGTAATGCTTACAAGGCTTATGCGAAATCATTTAAAATATTCTTTGACAGAACAGTTGTGTGTAACTGACAGGACTTGGTTAAAATTTAAATTTTATTTACAAATGAGTAACAAGTAAAATGTTGTACAATACATGCAAGGTAGTTTTACTGCTTCAAGGAGGTGACAGGCTCGCCGGTAATTTGCTCCATTCAGCAGTATAAACTGTTTTACCTTGCTTGTAATGTAAATAACTATAACTGGGCATCAAAATACCAGATTTACAGCAGAGGCTGACGAAGCTATAAATCTGTGTTTGATGCCGAGTTGAACACATAATTCTTTTGCCGATTTGAAATTAATATTAATTTAGTGATTATTTTATATTGATATTTCAAAGGTTACCGCTGTCAAATTACGTTGCCATGCGTGTGTTAAACGGTTGCTATGCATTTATTGACGGTTGCTATGCGTTTGTAGAGCGGTTGTTATGTAAAATATTTGTACATCTGTGCATATTTTCATAAAGCTTATAAGTTCTAAGTTTTGCTACCATTATCTTGTTCATAAGATATTGCACACTCGAACACACATCCATTCATCCATCCACACACATAAACATTATTGAGAAAAAATTGAAAACGGATTCAATAGACCTCAAAACTTGTATTTACGCAAAAATCTCGTCAGCGATTTTTTTCATGATTCCAATACTTCCTTATACATTGTATAAGAAAGTAAATATAGCAGTAAAACCCCTGTACGACAATTCAATTTTTCGCACAGTATATATGTGCGGGAAGTAAATTTAATAGTATATTCTACAACAAGTAATGGAATGGCACATATTCCACACGAGCAAAAAGTTTGCGAGTGTGGGATATGCCATTCCGTTACATGTTGTAGTCTATACTTTCTATAATAAGATTTTGAAACTTATACAAAAAATACAAATACAAAACTGTTGAAAAAGTCAAACTCAAATAAATAAAATTAAAACAAACAGACGTAACTATAGTAACTGAATCAAGATACTTCATATATCGCGCAAATATGCGGCTCTGATTCGTCGAATTTATTCCATACGTATGGAATGATAATTATTCCAATACAATTTTTAGTTGTAGAATGCATAGTTTCCACAACAATGTTATAGAAAATATATTCTGTTGTACATGAATCGTCCATAAATATGTGTTTGAAAACGTTACATTAACATAATTTTTGTTTATACCAACGACATTGAAGTTATTTCGATTATGGTTGCAATTATAAACATTAACAAGCGATTAGATAGTCGAGGAAGGAAATGTAAGTTTATTGTTACAATTATTAAACAATTTTTGTGGTTTTTACGACTTTATTTTCATTTGAGTGTACGGAATTTTTACCGCAGTTGATAATGATTTATTGGTGACGTTAATTGCTTAGATTCCTAGAGCAAAGAAAAATGTTTTCAATTTATTAAGAAATGTTTCGTTCATAATTTAATTTAAATAATGATTGTATATCATCACGCCATCCCCAAAATACTTATTTTTGTACAATTGAAATATGGAATATAGGTATTTCTGTTATTTATTTTGATATTGCTGTAAATTTTTACCTGTGAACTTTAGAGCAAAAGTGTGAAAACAAAAGTTGCTCAGAATTTTAAAAAGCAATGCAGTGGTCCATTTAATAACCTAAATATTAGTGTATCACGATATATCAATCAAATTAAAATTAATGTTTATTAGAAAAATGCAAACAAAAATGAACTACATTTGACATTTCAAAAAATAGATTTAAATTTATTTATTACAGTGTTGTATTATTTCCTGTGGAAATTTCATAGAAGATTATAATGATATAATGGGGAATTTTTTAATTCATATCTATTTATTTATTTCTGTTAAATAAATAAATTTTAACCTACTTTTAAAATGTTAAATACTTTTCTTTTTTGTCTCATTTTCCATGGCCGTGTTACAATTTTTCTAATAAATATTAACTTTAATTTGATTGATTGTTGTTCACGAAAAAAATGCATGCGATGAAAAATTAAACAAAAACGAAGACAAATTTTCCACATACGTTATGTAATAGATATTTATGTAATAAGTACATAATTAAGGGTTTTATGGACGAGGCACATAAAATATTGAGTCAAAAAAAACCTATTATGTACGTTTTACATACAATATTTTATGTTCGACAGCATTGCAGATTATTTTTCTTAGTTTAGAATGACAATTTTATTTGGCACATGATGTTGACATGAAAGAAATAGATAATTTCGAAAAATGCGTTTTTTCGGTTGCTTGGTTCGTGAGGTATATATTGTTTTTTTTCTTTATCGGACTAGTTCATAAAGAACTACTTTATGGACGCTAAACAATATCATAAACAAGTGATTATAATACAGTTGATCATAAAATATTTTATAATATAGATATACAAGTTACGTATTTTTAACAAATAAATATGCAAATTATAATTTATTAATTTAATTTAGAATATAAAATTATTGGCAATAGTATCAGTAAAAAATCTGACACCACAATACCTCCCGCCATAGATTTCCTATCGAACAATGCAAAACACGGACTGCCACTAATAAAAAAAAAATTGAGTTTTCAATTATGACAAATGTCAAAAATGACATTTTTTCCATTTTTGAACCGTTGTTTTGCTTTTATACAAAATCATAGGTTTGCAGATCTAAACGAAAATGTCAAAATGTAATTTTTCCTTAACGTGTTGTAGTTCATAAATGGTGACAGTAAGATAAAATTGTTTCAAACAATAATTGTAGATAATAATATTTGAAACATTATTCTTATAACAAAATTTGTCATTAAATCATAATTTACTCAGATATTTCAAAATAACTTGATAGGGCTTCAAGTAAACTACCACTTCCGGTTATTGGATTTTCACCAAAAACTAATCAGCTCTTCAGAAGGGGATACAATTGATATATACAAAGTATCAAAATTTTCAGTTCACTAGTTTTTCAGAAACCGTAACTCCAGAGATCCACACAGACTGACAGACAGACAAACACTATTAAAATGGTATTCTAGGGACCCTAAAACGTGCTCATCCACTGAAAACTCACTACCCAATTTTTAGTATGATTCCTACACCTCCCTTACAGGATGTTGCGAGAGGTAAAAAGTAAGAACTTTAACAGTCAGAACTTACTGTAACGTTTTGAGCGAATTTACATCTGATTATTTCACTCATTACAAACTTGACCAATCAGAATGTCTCATTTTCCATTGTTGCGCATTTTAGATAAGTGATTAAACAGCACCATGCTGTTTATTCGCGATTAAATTGAAGCTAGCTTTTATATGCAAATTTTGAACATTTAGAAGGCATATTTAGCTGGAAAATTAGATACTTACATGTTTTTTACCTTTACTGGTATTCTATGTCTTTAAACATGCTGATTTATTCAATTCAAGCTATTTTTATTTACAAATTTTTGACATTTATTTGACAAATAAAAAGAAAAACAAACAATTTACTATAGTTACACTATAACAACATAATTTTATGGTGCTTTTTGTTTATGTGTGTACCGATTTATTTATGTGAAAATGTGTCAAAATCAACATTTTAGTTCAATTTCTTCGGCAAATATTAAAGTTTATGCTATGAATTCATGAAATAATCTTGACATATACCCCTCGTGCTAAAGAATTGAATCGATTAAATTTGATGTCTAGCTTATTTACAAGATTTGCTTTTAAAAAAGTGTTATCGTACATAATAATTTAAGATAAAACTCCTCGACCTGCGGTCTCGGTATTTTTTCAAATTATTATGTACTCAAACACTTTTTAAGCAAAATGTTTTACATAAGCTAGACATGTCAAATTTAATCGATTAAATTCTTAGCACTCGTGATATAACTATTGATTAACATCAGCCAATCCACAAATTATAAGTTTGGGAACAAATATGTTGGTATTCTAACCAAATTAACTACAATCAAAACATTGAAACATCATTATTTTATATTCAATGCCTTTGTGATTTGTATTTGACGTCTCGTCATTCGCTCAAATCGTGACCACTGCCTGAACCATACACGATTCTACGTACACCATACACTTATTATGATAATACAGTATAAGTATGACGTTTGACGTTTCGTTTGATATAAGCGCTCGACCGCAGATACCGCGAGCAGTGTGCCGGGAATCGTTCGTTGTTTCGATCGTCTTTTGTCTTGACGCTATGGTCATTTGTTAGTGGTTTGTTTACTGTGGGGACAAGTGACAGTGTAGTTTTGTTTTGCGTTATTTTATTTTTGTTTTTTTGGAGAGGGAATGGTGAGTTAGGTCCTGGAATATATTTGGAAATATTGATCTGGAAAAATGTAGTTTTATCTTGAATTATTGAAGAGTTTACTAGTTTAATTTGAAAAGTTTGTTTTAAATTGCTTTTCTGTTTCAATCAATGTTATAAAATTGTTACTATAAAATCAAATTATTTGTAGGTCATAATTTTACTAAAGAAAAATGTAGACAACATATAAATTTATTTTTAATGATATATTTACATATTTACAATACTTTCTTATTGTATTTTTTTTGTTATTTACATATTTTGAAATGATCACAATATTTAAAATACTTTTTATGTTTATATTTTAATTTATTCTGGTCATTTACACGCAGCAAATTTTACTTGAAATTTAAATTAAATGCATATTCATACACTAATAATATTATTTCGGATTTATTTATGCTTGTCCATACGCATACATTTTTTTATAAACTGTTAAAAAAATCGATTTTCGAATTAAATAAATTAAATTAAAAATATTTTTATTTACGATCGTTGTTGAAAGTTGCCCTTTTCATTGGGGCCTATTCTGTAACATGTCTGTTAAATTTTAACGGCACGTTAAAATTTTTAACCAATAAAAATCTGTGTATCAAATGAAAATTTCAATTTTTATTCAGTGCCGTTTGTTATTATTGGTTATTATTATTTTTTTTAACAGGTTGTTAAAAATTAACAGATAAGTTACAGAATAGGTCCATTATAGCAAGTTAAAAATGTCATTTTCTGACACTAGTGTTAAAAGTAACAGCAACTTGTTAAAAGTGATTTTATTGTTACTTTTAACACGTTGCTAACGATTTGTATTAATAAATCAACAAATATAATTTTACCTGTCAAAATATTATTCCACATTTTTTTGTTTTTACCATAGATAATACTTGTTTGATATACGTATTAAAAGGGATTTATTTCGTTCGTGTGATTGTTTCACTCGGCTTCGCCCCGTTCCACAAATTACTCCACTTACTCATAAAGTGTCACTTTTAACACTATCATAAATACCTATTATCTACGATCGTTGTTAAAAGTGGCCATTTTAACGGTTTTTTAGCAAGTTAAAAGTATCACTTTCTGACACAAGAGCGAAAAGTAACATAGCAACGTGCTAAAAGAGATTTAATTGTTACTTTTAATACGTTGCTAACGATTTGTATCAATAAATCTGTCAAAATGTATAATTCTATATTTTTTTATTTTTTCTAATACACTAGGAAGATCGTAGATAAAATTTTGTATGACGTGTTAAAATGGATTTATTTTGTTCGTGGGGTTGTTTCACCCGGCTTCGCCTCGTTTCTCAAACTTCCCCACTTACTCATAAAATGTCACTTTTAACACATATCACAAATAACTATTTTACATACATACAGACTGTGTTAATGAGATTCCTCAGTTCGAATCCCAGCCGATATAACTAAACACTTTAGTTTTAACTTTTCCCCTATGGCTCTTAACTAACTTCTATGGAGGTCATATCTTGACGGCTGGTAACTATACTAAAAAAAAATCACCTATCAAGAACTGCAAAAATATTGCCATACCCAAAATGGGTGAAGGGTGTAATGATAAAATACAGTATGTCTCAATATTGAGGCACAGTATTAGAATCTGTAGAACTGTAATGGCTGGTTTATATATACTGGATTTAATTTAGAAATTTTTGATTTCAAAGGGCCTAGCGGGATTTTTAACCTAATAATACCCCTCTTTGCATTGTTGCTGAAGAAATTCAGTTTTTTTTTTATTATTATTATTGTTTACACTTCGAGCAGTATGTATGATTTTTTTTTAAATTTTCCAAAGTTATTTCGATAATAAATAATTTAATTATTTATAAGCCGATCTCGGTGGCGTAGTGGCTATGTCACTAGCCTAGCACGCCAGGGGTCGTGGGTTCGAATCCCACTGAAGAGCATGGTCGTTTGTATTGTTCGCATACTTTCATAATCATCCAGTCATGAGGCGGCATATGACCATAGTAGTTAGTCCGCCTCTCATCTTCGTCAATAAAAAAAAAAAATTATCATAAAGAAGTTGCTGTTTCACAGGGTTTTTATAGGTTTTTTGGGTCCGACTACTCATCAAATATAGTCCATTATGTGACCTTTAAGATGCACTTTGGATCCTTCAATTATCTTTTTTTGGACAACAACTTGATTTAACTGAAGCTACATTTTGGAAATAAAAGAGGGGTATTATTAGGTTAAAAACTGTGCAGAATCTTTTATTTTTTGGTGTTTGACACGAATAAAATAATGGAAAAGCAAAAACCCCCGGGGGCAACCACACCTATCTTATCCCGCTAGGCCCTTTGTGATTTACCTCCAGGTAAATACTGAATTTATTAAATTTGAAATCTGCCAATCAAGATTAGGCTTCAGATTTTTGAGATTTGTATTCAACAACAAAAAAATAACTTTAACTTGTCATATGTGATGTTCTTCAATCAAAGATATTTAATTAATATCATATTTAACATTCTTCGCATTCATGTTACAACAATATTTTATTATGATCACAAATAAATCAGTTTGACTGACAATCTTGAAAATTATTTTTTGTGTCCCAGTCAATTTGATTGGTTGGATTTGGAAATTTAGATTTAGAATATAAAATATAGTGATATTTTAAATGTAAATTATAAATCTGTAAATTTGTAAATCCAGCATAAACCAATAAAGGTATTTATATGTATTTTATATTTTTGTCATTAAATTTCTAAATCTAAATTTGTAAATTAAATCCAGTATAAACCAGTCATAAATTTAACCAAAGTTGCCACACTAGTAGGCCTTGCTAATGATGTTTTTGTTTTCCTGGAAATACCTATTTTCGTTGTATTTTTCATTTGTAAACAATTTCTAAACTTTCGCATATTGACAAAAATATATGAAATGGACAAGGTACATATTTTTATTGTAAGTACAACCAGTGGCGTAACGAAATATATTTTTTTTCAATGGCTCATATTCAAGTGGCACTAACGTATAATTTTTAAATGGAACTAATAACAAAAATATCAGAGTAATAGTTAATTACTTTACAAGTGAGCACCAGAGAAATTTTAGCACTCGAAGTCGAAGGCTGAGTGTGATAATTTTATCGAGTGGGTAATACCACTTTGCCCACGTGTGAAGTATAACGTTTTATCCAACATCTCTTAATAAATGCAAATTTATTAAAGAAGAATTATTTGACAGTGACACATGCTTTAAATTTTTTAAATTAAAATGTTAATCGAAGTAGTTACCAAGGTGTTGTGTTATTATTATTGTTATAAATAAAAACAAACGCTCACTAGTGGATTTTCTCAAAATTATACCCACTAGTGGGTAATCTGTTATTTTCCTTGTTTAAAATCGCCATAGTTATAGAGCATTTATTGAGAGGTGTTGGATAAAATATATTTTTCCAGGAATAAGCCAAGTTACATTTGAATAAACAAATTAAAAGATTAATAATTAGTTGTGCTTGTATCATATAGCAAATTTAAAGTATAATAAATTTACTTGTATTATTTTGTACTATACTTATTAAGTGGACTGTTAATCATTTGTTTATAAAATTTTATTTGATAATTCAAGTGTAACTTCTGGAAAAATAATTCATATTCTCATTATCAGAAAAACAAAAATTATCATTTAATTATTTTCACGTTAAAAATTTATTAGGAGTGTGCAATGTTTTATATTAAAATTAGAAAAAAATATTTTTCGAAATCGATATTAAAGTACACGAAATCATTTCCACGAAGTTAGCCAAAATAGTAGCTAAAGCAAAACTTTACAGACTCTTATGTCAAAATTTTACTTTACAAATTCATCTGTCAAACTTGAATTACAAACCACAAGAGTACAGAAATATAGATCAAATGATAATTGGCAATGGGCCCATAAACCAATTTTTTTTATGTAACTTTATTAGAATATATGACGAGCAGTGAAAACCCGATTTGAAAATTTCATATATTACCCCAGATATGATTTTTCAAAGTTTGTGTGACGTCAGTGGCACTAAAACAACGATTTTCCATGATAGTAGATATTATATTTTTTTTAATATAAAAATAATATTTTCATATTATAAGTCTTAATTTATAACAATTAAACTTAATATAAACTAAGACAAAATTCCTTTGACAACTTTAAGAGTATTTTACTTGATATTCGAGTAAATAACAACAAAAGTTTGAGAATAGTGGCGCTAGTAGTGATGTAACCTAACCTCAACACACAATTTTAATCAATAGATTTTCAACACAGCACAATAAAACAGTAAAATTATGAAACAAGTAATAGAAGCCCAACAAATATAATCTTAAATACCAACAAACAAAAATATGAAATGACATTTCGTAGTTCTATTTTAGCCCACAATAGGCGTTGGGCGCAACGGCAGATAGAGCTCTAGAAGAATGTAGGTATTCTCGTCCGCCATTTTGGGTCCAGATGTCATAAATAAAACAAGTTATTGGAATCCAGTTACTCAAAAAAAAAAACATTTAAAATTTGTATCTGTCAAATTTGAAAACATATTTCTTGAAATTCTGTAAAATCCAACTACACAAATCATACGGTAATATATTAGAAAGTATTCTGTACACTTACCTGTTAGATATGAAATATAATAATCAAGAGAATGATATATCACAATTATTAATCAATATCAACTTCAAATTTGACAGAAAAGAATTAAAGTAACTGGATTCCAATAATTTGTTTTATTTATGACACTTGGACCCAAAATGGCGGATGAGAATACTCATATATTCTAGTGCCTTACGGCAGACGCGCGATTTGCAATTTTCATATTTCTGGCCAATAGCACAATGCAAGTACCTGTGACGTCAAAATATATTCAATTCGTTATATCGCTTTACTGCAAAATATTAAAAAGAAAACAAAATACTTTACTACTAATTATTCCGTAAGTGTTACACGATTTTGATATAAATTTGTCATATTTCGTTTATGGTTTATGCGCCCATAGAAAATAGAAATTTTCAAAATTTGCACTTACTGAAAAGTATTAATTTAGTATCACTGGTTTCAATTTAACAACACGTACATAATTAATTGTTATATTAAAATCGTGACCCTGAAATATGTATTTCATAGAATTTTTTTTTAAATTTGTTTGTCAAGACGTATTGGAACAACTGTATATACGTTTCCAGTGTATATATTAAACTTTTAGGTACCATATATAATGTAGTTTATATAGTAGTGTCAATATTATTCTTTTGACAGTAATAAAATAAAAATAGCTATTATCTCAATATTATTTATTAATTACTCCTTTTTTATTGATGATTTGCAAATTGCAAATTCTACAATAAAATTGTTTATATTTATATTATGACATATAGTTTCAAGAAAGATGAGTATCTTCTATTTACACTTTTAATTTGCGATTAGATAATGTTCTTCAAGAATATTTTAATTGCAAATAAGCAAAATAATTTCTAAATAAACCTGTCTACATTTTTTGATAAAACGTCAAATAATCGTCGATAAGACCGTCCTTGATTTTATAGTAATAATGTTTATATCTAGGTCATGTGTGAAGTTGCGAATTTTACTATTTAATGTGTTTATTTTACCAGGGCCGTACTTAAACTATTTCCAGAACAGGGAGATTTTTGAGAAGCAGTCACTTTGAAATTAAATTGTAAAAATGGTTGCAAATGGTAATATTGTGCCTTTTGAAAAGAGACTCGAGACCGCGGATGGACCTAAGACGAAATATGAACTGCGGTAAATATTTTTTTAATTTATGTACCTTACTTAGTACACCTCTGTAAACTTTACATATTGTATCACACTTAAATATAGTACGACGTATATCAGTATATCAATGTTTTTTTGTATAAAATATTTATGTGATAAATATATTTACATTTTTTTATGTTGTTTGGTCATTTCATTTAAAAAAAATCTCTGGTTAAGTAAATAAGTTTGTAAACAATAAGTATCTGGAACCGCTGTCAAATATGAAAAATAAATTGTCTCAGAATAATAATAAAAATCTGATTTCTCATAAATTTCGCCTAAACAATTTTTGAATGGTTTATTATAGAAAAAGTCTCAATAAAAATTGTAGGCAATATTATTCAGCATCTTTTTGATTATAACAAAAGTTACCCTAAATTAAATATTTACCTACTGAATTATGCAGTAGTTATTTGTTATTTGAATTTCAATACACTAAAATATATTTTTATTTAAAATCGGCACTAAAGTGCTCAAAAATCGTCATTAAAAGCTCAGAAATTGTCACTAAAGTAACCCAATATACGACGATTTTGAGCAACCCAGTGTTGGCAACCGTTAAATAATTATTGTACAATTTTGGCAGATATATTGACGTACTATAGTAAATTTGGACGTAGCATAAAACAAAATTTGCAAGAAGAATTAACTAATTAATTCCGATGACGAAATTGAGGACAAAACACATAAATTTGAGTGTTATTTACGATAAGTTCACTGCTCGAGGTTGGCAACACTGACTGTCAGTTTCAATTGACAACTGACAGATGTATAAACTATAATTTTTTTTTACAGTTTTTTCGAATTTTACATTTCAAATAAATCTTAATATGTACCTCGGCACTGAAGTTCCTTTTTATCACTCACATGGTTTATTACGGGCCTCGACAACTAAATTCCATATTCGTGATAAAAAATTGAACTTCAGCGCCTTGATACATAAATAACTACTTTACGAATATAGAATAAATAAACCATATAAGTAATAAAAAATACTTTAGTGCCTAGGTATACATTATATTTTTTTCCGAAATCGATAAATTATTAGTTAAAAACATAAATAAATAGCATTATGTATTTGTAAAAAATAAGCTAGCTTTTGCGACGGAGATGGCTGTGATAACAAAAGTACTGTCAAAGTGTCAAATTTGATTGTAATTTAATAAATTAAAAAAGACAAAAAGTTTTCTTGTCAATAAATTGCTAAGAACAGAAATATTGTTGTTCGTTTTACACACATAAGTTTTTAGACAATTTATTAGTACCAACACTATATCAGCTGTCATTTATGTTACTAATATTTTTGGTTCAAGTTATACGTACAAAAATGACAAAACTAACCATAATATAAGCAAGTTTGAATGGTTGGCAATTAAAAAAATCCTTTAGAATTCCCTAAAAAAAATTGTCGAAAAATGGAACATATTCTAATGCGTCAATTTGCCAATTTATGATTAAGAAAAAATTGGTAAAGAGTTGAATTACACACAACAGTAAATTGACAAGAATACTTAACCAATAAATTGCGTCGTTTGAAAGAGGCACTATTTTTTTTTTGTAATTTATAAAATTCCTCTGCTAGTCTGTCCAAATACAAACCTTGGGTTATTTAAGAAGTGTAGTGATGAATTATACATTTATTTACTTGTTCAATGAACAACGAACATATTTTTTTTCTCCACGTCGCTGAATAACTTGTATTGTTTATGTGTAATATAATCTATTGAGGTTGCTGCGTGATTAATATTGTACAATTTTTATGAGTTAAGTCTTGAAGTTTACTACATGTGATAAAAAATATAAAAATGTTTTTAGCGTTTTTCTGGTCAAAGCCCTTCCGATAACACGGTAATTTCCTTTTGGTGTTTACTTTCTTAATACAATTTATTTTTTTGAGATTATTATGTTTACAATAATATGGTAAATAATTTAGACAGTTACTAGATTAAAATTATTCGTGAGGGGTATTATTTAGATAAACTATAGGTTATTTAACATAAAATTTTTCAATTGGCGTGTTGATATATTTCTTTTTATATTTTGTTTCTATAACAAAGCTGTTATGACACCCAAAGCAGTTTCGTAACAGCTCAATCGAGTGTTATAATAGAGCATACAATTTATATTTTCAATGTTGGTAACTCTACTGACATGTCATATGTCAAAAAATATCAAATGTCACACTTCGCTAAATAAATAAATACAAATTGTACAAATGATATTTTTGTATAATTTTGAATTTAAAAGCAGAAGTTATGAATAGTAAGAAAAATAAGAGATAGGGTAGATAAGGTTAGGTGTTGCATTTTCAAACGTCACATCAGTGTTACCAACTAACACAAAATTCCCTGAACATTGAACTTGGATTTTTTTAATAAAAAGAGTATAATATAAAAAATCTGGTGTGGGTGCCACACTACTTTCTTATACAAATAAAACCAACTAAAGGTGTATGATTTGCTCCTTGCGTATAACTAAGGCACTAGAATATATGAGTATTCTCATCCGCCATTTTGGGTCCAAGTGTCATAAATAAAACAAATTATTGGGATCCAGTTACTTTAATTCTTTTCTGTCAAATTTGAAGTTGATATTGATTAATAATTGTGATATATCATTCTCTTAATTATTATATTTCATATCTAACAGGTAAGTGTACAGAATACTTTCTAATATATTACCGTATGATTTGTGTAGTTGGATTTTACAGAATTTGAAGAAATATGTTTTCAAATTTGACAGATACAAATTTTAAATGTTTTTTTTTTAAGTAACTGGATTCCAATTACTTGTTTTATTTATAACATCTGGACCCAAAATGGCCGACGAGAATACCTACATTATTCTAGAGCTCTAGTATAACTATTGTGACAATTATTTGACATATAGATATTATGCCTGTTTAATTTTGTGTTCTCAGCTATGATTTTAATTTAAAATATTAATTAATATCTAGTCTTGAAAACTTTCTAACTAATAATACAAACATTGCTTTTATAATATATAAAACGACACATATTCTTGATACTTCTCAATTATTTGACACGTTTGACACAAAGATGATTTTAGTTTTTGTTCCCAGTGTAACTAACATTATTGATTTATATTACTAAATATATAATTTAGTTTTTCTCAAAATTAGAAGCATGTACAAGAAAAGTGCAAATAACATTTTATGTTCCAAATATTTTTGCTAACATCTTTTACTTGAAACTTTTTCTCACAGCTGATTCTATTTTTGAAATAATTGGAATTTATTGTTTTGTGTATCGAGTAAACTTTCTCTTCCGGTTTTTCAATTTCATTCAAAATCAACTCAGCTCTTCATTTTTTCATGAAACTTATATATTCCAAGTTTCGTTTACATATCTTGTCTCGTTCATGAGATATTGCGCACACGGACATCCATCCATCCATCCTCACAACTACAGACATTGAGAAATTGGTCTTAACGGATTCAGTGGACGTCAAAATATGTATTTCCCTAAAAATCTCGTCAGCGATTTTTTTCGTGATTTCAATACTTCCTTATACTTTGTATAAGAAAGTAAAAATGGTATAAAGAAGTCGTTCCATAATTTTCGTTTGTTTTGTTGGAAAGGCTGGGTCCTTTCTGCTCACAAAATAAAATGACAATTATGAAACTCGTTCTTTAATATACTGTTTTCCCTAGTATTTCTAAACAAGCCTAATTTGATATATTCAATTTTTGTTTCAATCTCAATGACTCAGGATCTTATCAAGTTGTCACCAGTTTCCTAAACTAGAATAAACCTTTTGAATACTTGAGATAAGTAATTTAGTGAATCACATTCGAATAAACAAATTTCCTTTATTTATATTTGCATTTACCTTCATCACACCTAGGAATGACGTTTGCAGTGTGCATTTGTACAATAGTTCACGTTTATTTCCAATGTTGGTGTGTTTATGGCGTAGTGAAGAATGTCATGGTGTTTCAGGACGATTCAGGACCCAGCCAGCCAGCGGCTCACGTGGTACAAGCCGCCGCTGACGGTGCTCGTCATTAAGAAGGTCCGGGATGTCTCGGTGTTGTCACCGTTTGTTCAGCTGGTACGGTGGCTCATTGAGGTAAGATTTTAAAAGCCTTAATTATATATAATTAAGCCACAGTGATTTTTTTAATGTTCTATTTTATTGTTAATGCCCAGTTGCACCACCCTTCCTTAAAATTAAACTTTACTAAGCATTACTTATTACTAAGGAATCCTTATATCTTAAGTTTGTTGCACACGTTGAATTTAGGCATTCCTTAGTTAGTCATTGCTTAGTTCTACATTCTGTATCTAAAACTAGAGATCTATAAACGGTCATTTTGCCCTGTCCTGGCATTCTAATGTTAACGAAATTTTCATTTTCTAATGTTAGAATCTAATATGTAAGTTTAATACGAAGTGCCAAGAAGATTTGTTTATTGTTTGTGACATTTCAAACGTTCAGGAAATTCATTAATTTATCGAGAAGGATTACCAAGTAAGTTAATAAATTTGTAAGAATTTATTTAGTGATATTAACAATCACAGAAATACGATTCATAATAATTTAACATTCTTCCTCACCACAAATACAAATACTTGACAGTTTCTTTGTTATGTAGTCGTTAAGTGCTCAATGTTGGACACTTAATATAAAGATTCCTTAAGTTAATTTAAGTGCTAAAATTTTTATATTTAAGAATTACTCAGAATTTTAAGGAACTCTTAACGTTTAAGTGAGAGTGGTGCAACTGGGCATTATTAAACAATTTTTTTTCACGATATGCCAGAAAACTCCACCTTTCTTCTCCCGAAATAGTGAGGAAAATGGTTTTTCCTCTCTAGAGAGAAAAATATTGAAGTGTTACCAAGATGAATGTTATTTACAAAAAAATATATTGTAAATATTCCTAATTATTTTGAAAACCTTATTTTAGTGATATACATACTTTAAATTATCTTACAGTTATGTCTTATATTTTACTTTTTCTAGATTAAATTAAAATTTGACTATTTTAATTTTCTTTCAAGATTATTTCATTGGCAACACTGTTACATCGCCTTGCGTCTCATAACAACTTAACTTTTGACGTGTTAGTTGTATTGTCAAAGTATATTTAAGGTCCGAGCAAATCGTTTATAGAAACATATGAAAAAAATGTTGTGTCTAACACAAAAGGAAAATATTTCTTTCACTCTCGCTCGAGTGGGAAAAACAATTATGTTAAATCACAAATAGCTATTTACGTACTTGTATCGTACAAAATTTTATCTACGATATAATGAAAAAACTCAATAAATATTTTTTAAAAAATACTTTTATTTGAAATCGGCTCTAAAGTGCTCAAAAATCGTCATTAAAAGCTCAGAAATCGTCACTAAAGTAACCCATTATACGACGATTTTGAGCATCCCAGTGTTTGCAACCGTTAAATAATTATTGTACAATTAGGATAATTTTGGCAGATATATTGACGTACTATAATAAATTTGGACGTAACATGAAACAAAATTTGCAAGAAGAATTAACTAATTAATTCCGATGACGAAATTGAGGACAAAACACATAATTTTGAGTGTTATTTACGATAACTTCACTGTTCGAGGTTGGCAACACTGACTGTCAGTTTCAATTGACAACTGACTGATGTATAAACTTAACCTATATTGTAACTTTTTTACAGTTTTTTCGAATTTTAGATTTCAAATAAAACTTAATATGTACCTCGGCACTGAAGTTCCTTTTTATCACTCACATGGTTTATTTTCCTCGGCCCTACGGGCTTAGGCAAGTAAATTGCATATTCGTGATAAAAAATTGAACTTCAGTTCCTTGATACATACATAACTATTTAATAATATTTCGAGTTATCAATCGGTATTGTGCGTACGTGAATTATTAAATGTTTATATGTATTGATAATTTCTTTGGATTAGTAGTGTAGTAAAATAGATTAAAATCAGAACGTGTCTGATAATTTTGAAGTGATATTCCTATTTATAAATATTAAAATGATTCATAGAAATTTATATTTATCCTTTTATAGGCCTTTGTGAATTTGTAATTTCTTTTGTTCATTTAATTAATTTATGTTACTTTGTGCATTTGAATAAACATTTTAGTAAATTTACTGACGCAAATCCAATTTTGTTTTTGAAAAGGTTTTAATTTCGTATGTATAATAATTGGGCTTTGAGAAACATCGAAAAATATTATTTTTTGTGCATTGTAATATTGTTTTTATGCTATGTAAAATTATATGTTTACGGTCTGAACGTATTGTTTTTAAATTATCGTGTAATGGAATATTCAACAATTGACGTGATTATTTTAGCAGTAATATGTAGTTTGCTTCTATAAAAACTTAATTGAAGGAAACGGCAAAAAACAATACAAAGTTCAGAGAAGAAATGTAATTATTATATTTTTCTTATTATGTCTGGTTTTGGGTGTATTAAACACTGAAGCAAATTGTTTGAGTGTTGCCAAAAGATCTACAACTATTTATTATAGAAAAATGTTTAAAATACAAGTTGCAGACAATATATTTCCATACATTTTTTTATTCAAACCATTTTCTTGTACATTAACAATCAGCCATTTTAGGTACAAGTTATGAGCCTAACCCCAAATGTTTTCATATCATCTAATGAAAATGCTACAATCAAATATAATAATAATTTTTTTCACGCTCTTATTGTCGCAACACAAGTCTAAATGATTATGTCATGTATGTATTACACTATACTCTTAGGTAAATGATCATTTTTCGATAGATATTTATAAGATTTATTCCCGGTATTATAATAGATATTTACGATATTAGTGGGATAAGAGCATTATTAAGATATGCATGTGAAATTTCATTTCATCCATAAGTATATTAATAATGCATTATCACACGTGTATTGTACAATATTTTATCTACGCCCGCCTAAAGTTAAAAAATTTAAATAATTTACTTTATTTTTTTGACAAGTAGAAAATAAATCCAAGTATTTTCTGTAAAAATGGTTTCAAATCCATGACGACCACAATTTGACATTAAGCATTAATGTAGTTGTTTTTCATAAATTTTTGAAGCATTTCGTGAAAAAGTGATTTAGAAAGTATTTCGTCGGATATAGAAGAACAAGCTTCAAAAATTATTAATTAATTAAACATTAATTAATTTAAAGAATTGCAAAGATTGTATTATCAACATTTACAATAAATAGTACGTTAACGAAAACGAGTGCGTTAATGAAGCACTTAACCCACGCAAAATGAGTCGGTTTAGTGACATTAAACTCACGGACGTAGATAAAGAAATTTAAACTCCAGTTTTTACTTCCATATTAAATTTACATCATGTTATCCAAATGACAATCGAATTTTTGACGGCAATGTTAAGTAAATCAAAATAATTTCAAATGATGTGTACTTGTTAAAATTAAATAAATTTATTTTCAAAGTAAATTTTAGTGACAGTTAAACTTCTTTATAATATCCGACATATCTGCTTTAATGGGATCACAATTCTTTTTCGTAAATCTGCACCTAACCCACTTCCACGAATCGTAATGAAATAGTTATTTTTGTATCAAGACACTGAAGTTTAACTTTTTATCACGAATATGTCCGTAGGGCAGAGGAAAATAAACCATGTGAGTGATAAAAAGGAACTTCAGTGCCGAGGTACATAATAAGTTTTATTTGAAATCTAAAATTCGAAAAAACTGTAAAATATTGTTATATAGGTCAATTGAAACTGACAGTCAGTGTTGTCAACCTCGAACAGTTAAGTTATCGTAAATAACACTCAAAATTATGTGTTTTGTCCTCAATTTCGTTATCGGAATTAATTAGTTAATTCTTCTTACACATTTTGTTTCATGTTACTTCCAAATTTACTGTAGTACGTCAATATATCTGCCAAAATTATCCTAATTGTACGATGATTATTTAACGGTTGACAACACTGGGTTGCTCAAAATCATCGTATAATGTGCTACTTTAGTGATGATTTCTGAGCTTTTAATGACGATTTTTGAGCACTTTAGTATCGATTTCAGATATTTATCTACGATAATGTGTAAAATTGATATTTAGTTAGTTTTAAATTTATAAAACGGTTGTTTATTATCAAGATTTCATTAGTCACGGGCCGCTCGTGTTTTAATTGACCCATTCGTGACTAAAGATTAGCTTTACGTACTTGTATCGTAAATAACTATTAACCATATTTATAATATTGAATGTATAATGATGACCCAGAATATATTTGCATTTACATTAAAGCAGATTTAATTTATCAACACACGGAAAAATCTAATCACCAACACTAATACCATCTTCTACTTCTGTCTTCTAGGAAAAACACATGGTGGTGTTCGTGGAGTCCGCCGTCCTGGAGGACCCCTTACTGCTCACGAACCCGTCCTTCACGTCTGTCCGAGACAAGCTGATGACGTTCCGGGACGGTAAGGACGACCTGACGGACCGGATCGACTTCATAGTGTGTCTAGGAGGCGATGGCACGCTTCTGTACGCTAGCCTGCTGTTCCAGCAGTCCGTCCCGCCTGTGATGGCCTTTCACTTGGGGTCGCTGGGGTTCTTGACTCCGTTTGAGTTTGATAATTTCCAGGAGCAGGTCACTAATGTTCTGGAAGGTGGGTGAAATTATTTTAAAATTAGTAAACATGTTCAATATATCGGGTAAACATAAATAAATACATTAATTTCATCCAGTGATACAACATTTTTTTAGATTATAATTTTTATAATAATTATTATTAACAGATTTATTTTTTACAGTCAAAATTTATTTGAAAAAAGTACATATATTAACATCAATTATTTAATTGCAATTGTTACTGTATCACATGAAAATACCTGTTAATTTATGTGGTGCTAAAAAAAATATTAAATTTATAAGAAAAAGTTATTAAGATATACGGGATGTCTACTTGTTTTATAGGACATAGGAAATACTTGTTAAAATTTTCATTATACGGCAGTTCGTTCCTATGAATTTTATAACAAAAATGTAAATATAAAAAATGTTCAGCAACAAAATCTGCATGAAATGAGCCTAAATTTGTTGATGTAACACATTTCTGTTATGAGATACGAAATTCATATATTGACGTTCACTGAATCTGTTAATACCAATTTCTTAATAATGTCTGTGTGTAAGGTTGGATGGATGGATGTCAGTGTGCGCAATATCTCATGAAAGAGACAAGATAAGTAAACGAAATTTGGAATTTAAGGTTCATGAAAATATGAAGAACTGTGTTGATTTTAAATGAAATTGAAAAACCGGAAGAGGAAGTTTACTTACACAAAACATTGAATTCCATTTTTTTCGAAAATTGAATCAGCTCTGAGAAAAAGTTTCAAATGAAAGATGTTAGCAAACTTATTTGGAATACAAAATGTTATTTGCACTTTTCTTGTACATGCTTCTAATTTTGAAAAAAAAAAAACTAAATGATATATTTAAATAATCTTACAATGAGAACAAAAACTATAGTATATTGAACAACTAGTGTTACAATGACCTTTTTACCTTCCGCCTACCTCTAGGTAAGGGAGGTATTGTTTTTGGTCAAAAAATTGGGTAGTGAGTTTTTTCAATGAATAAGCACGTTTTAGGGTCCCTACAATACGATTTTACTATTTTCCCCATGATGTCTGTATGTATGTATGTAGGTGTGTGTGTGTGTGTGTGTGTGTGTAGTCTGTGGCAATTTTTTCGTCTCGCATAACTCAAATACTATACTACCAAAAAATATTATTTTGTAAATTTTTGCTTCTTATATTTAAATGAAGAGCTGATTAGATTTTAGATAAAATTGGTCAACCGGAAGTAGCAGTTTTATTGAAGCCCTTAACAGTTTTTCGTGAAAAACACGGTTAAATTTCCTTTTTCAGCAATTTATGTTATTTTGAAAGTTGAAGAATATTTAATTTTACATGTTTTTTGATTACACTAATTTTATTAATTTTCATTAGGTTTACAAATAATAAAATATAAAGAAATTAGATTTCACAAATCTTGCATTTCTAGTACACCATGGAAACAATTAAAAATTTTCAATTTTTTACGAAATGTGACACATAAAATAAATAAATAAATATGTCATTGTGATTGTGAAGCTGTTTTCTTAGGGAAATATATGTCAAAAAATTAAATAAATATTCGAAAGAAAATTAAAATTCTCAAATATAAATAGAAAATAAACAAATAAAATCGTATATTTCTGTATCATTAAATACTATTTTGTACCGTTTAGGAGTAGTATTAGGCGGGAGGTTATGTGCTGGCCACATCAGATTTTATGTAATACGAGTATAGTTTGCGTAAACGAGCCGCAGGCGAGTTACGCAAAATACGAGTATTACAACTAGGCATTGTAACACGAGTTGTTCATACTACTTTTCCTATTTCACGTTCATAAATTCATTAAAAATAAAAATAAAATAAAATTGTATGGCATGTTTAATATATCACTGGGCACCAAGGGGTTTTGCCCGCGGGGCCTATCGGGTCCCAGGCTGCAACCCCGACGCAGGGACTCCGATTCAATAATTTTACGTGAGCAATGACAGCCCCAAGTTTGACAGACTGTTAATTTTACAAATAATAAATTCCCCAAAAACAGTTGCACAAAATTCAATTTTGTAGCATTGTTTTTGAAAAAAACAGTTGCACAAAATTGACTTTGTGTACGTGAAATAGGAAAAACTATTGTTAACATCTATGTGTCAAACGTGTCAAATAATTGTGAAGTGTCAAAAATATGTGTAATTTGAAATAATATAAAAGAAATATTTGTATTATTAGTTAGAAAGTTTTAAAGACTAGATATTAGTTAAATCTATTTTATAATAAATTCATAGATACAATGAGAACAAAAACAAAATAAACAGGTTCGTTTAACATCTATGTATCAAATAATTGTCAAAATAAAGTCATACGCAAGGAACATGTAACATAAGTTCAGTTGGTTTTATTTGTAAAAGAAAGTACGAAAGTAGTGTGGCGTCCACATCAAATTTTTTAGGGTAGCTGTGTATGACATAAATTTTGTGTGCAATATTTCTGATCCATCATCTAAATTTTCCTCAAATCTCGTTATTTTCGATTAGAATATTCTTAATAAAAATATGTATTTAAATCGCCTCCTTCTCGTAGGCCACGCAGCCCTAACACTACGCAGCCGCCTCCGCTGCATCATCATCCGCAAATCAACCCCCGAGTCCTCCAAGTCGTCGAAACCACCCACCAACCTCCTGGTGCTGAACGAGGTGGTGGTGGACCGAGGCCCGTCGCCGTACCTCAGCAACATCGACCTGTTCCTGGACGGCAAACACATCACGTCCGTCCAGGGCGACGGTCTCATCGTGTCCACCCCCACGGGCAGCACGGCGTACGCGGTGGCCGCCGGTGCCAGCATGATCCACCCCTCGGTGCCTGCGATCATGGTCACGCCTATCTGTCCGCATAGCTTGAGCTTCAGGCCGATTGTGGTACCAGCTGGAGTTGAACTGAAGGTGAGGGGGATTGGTGTGAGTTTGTTGTGAGTTTATTAGGTTGGTAGAGTGTGAAGTGTTCCGAAGTTAAATTTTCCTCCCGAACAAATACAAGGTGTACTATTTGATAACAAGCACAATTTTTTTTATAAAGTCAGGTTTATATGATACCATTATCAACTTTTATTTTTCAAATGGGAATCTAAAATTGTTTTACTAAAATAAAAACTACCATTTTTTTCAGTTTTCAACAATTTATAAATTAATATGAAAAAATTCGAGATAAATAAGATAATTGTGAAATATCAGAAATTATTTTTATTTAAATGTTCTAGGTGACTATGCGAAAATAAACAAAAAATTCTTTACAAAGCACGTTATACGGGTAACAAATATACATCTGCTTTATTCTCATTATTTTAAATTATTTTATTTTGTTACATATGTTTATACAAAGTCATCGTGAAAATTATGAAATCGTAAAACATATGTTAGCCCTCTATTGCATGAATTATTTGTTTTTTAAATAAGGGCTCAAAAAATTTATTTCTTCATCCAACATCATAAAAGTACGTTATGTATTTGTATTCAACAAGCAGAAGTTCAATATTGTCGCCGCCAGCGTAAAAGTGTATCCTTGGCAACACATTTACGCCGGCGGCGGACAAAGTAAAATATTATGAAAAATAGTTAGGTTGTAATTCAATAATTTGACAGTTAAAAATGAAACAAATAAACAAAAATAACAAAACAGCATATTCTACGGCAACTTGAAATGCTAGATAAGACAGAATATTTTTTGAAGTTTTGAGCATTTTATAATATTTATAATTTTATTTTCTATGTTTGAAGAAAAAATAGCATGTGTTATTCGGAGTAAATGTGTCTTTGGGTGCTTCGCATAAAATTGTTCGACTCGCTTCGCTCGTCGTTCAAACTTACATGCTCAGCACCCAAAGTATCACATTTACTCCTAATAACACAATATACTATTTTACAAAAGAAATATTCATATATTGAAAATAAGTGCGTTATATAAATTTTTTTTCTAAAAAAAAAAGCTTAGTTTTTTATAGTTTTGTTCACTATTGGGAACATTATGAACAAATTCAACTTAAAATAGAACTTTGGTCTATTGGGTCGACTTTGCGTACTATACAAAATTGTTTGATAAACAACCTCTTCTAGGATATCAGATAAAAAAAAAAATTTGGAAAATTTGTAATGGTGTATTTAGCTCTAATATATCAGCAGATAATACTGCTTCCTTTAAATTTTACATTTTTTATCTCAGTTTCTGTAATTATCCTTTTTCCACTTAAAAATTATTTTTTTATGTTGGTAAAATTGGGAGGAATGACCTAATTGACAAAGTGTATATAATGTTCCCAAATGGTTACAACATGATTGCCATGAATGTAAACTGCATAAGAAAAGAAAAGAAGAATTTTAAATTTTATGTTCCCGATCGGGAACAGTATGCAATAGAGGGTTAAGCAATATATTTAATTCGTCACAATTATTAAAAATTTATTGTGGGCAGCACAATACCTCCCGCCATAGATTTCTTATCAAACAAAGCAGGAACATGGGCCACTAGTATCAAGAAACGCTCATCCCTTCAAAAAATTATTACACATGTCAAAAAATGATATTTTCCAACCGTTTAAAAAAAAAAAAACATGAAAATATCACAATATAATTTTTCTTTAACGTGTTGTAATTCGCAATTGGTGTCAGTAAGAGGAAAATGTTGCAAACAATAATTGTAGATAATAGTATTTGAAATATTATTCTAATAACAAAATTTTCATTAAACCATAATTTACTAAGATATTTCAAAATAACTTGACAGGGTTTCAAGTAAACTACCACTTCCGGTTTTGGGATTATCACCAAAAACTAATCAGCTCTTCCAAAGGGGATACAATTGATATATAGAAAATATCAAAATTTTCAGTTTTGTAGTTTTTTAGAAACCGTAACTCCAGAGATCCACACAGACTGACAGACTTACAAACACACACACACAGGGACCCTAAAACGTGCTCATCCACTGAAAACTCACTACACAATTATTAGCATGATTCCTATACCTCCCTTACAGGATGTGGCGGGAGGTAACACTTTGGGGATTGCAATTTGTCTGAACTGTTCGCGCCAAAATGTACTAGTAAAAAAATACATCATCGCGCCATTCATCATGTTTGAGTGTGGCACTCTGCTTGGAGCAGAACTCGACATATGATATGAAGTATTTACGAGTAAATAATTCGCCGAATAGATGAAAAATGTCACATCAAAATCAAAGTTCTAGCTGTCATTGTTTTGTTGTACAATTTTTTAATTATTCGACGAATGACTTATTCGGAAGTTTATTCTTAGATGGAAGGATCAACCATAAATTAAATAAGCTACATTGATTAAAATGAAACAATATTAAAGTTTGTGTTGTGTTGCTTTATTCAGCATGATTTTTTTTACTTAATATTCATTACTTATCAGAAAAATTCCACGTAATTCTATTTGAATTATGCATTGTAATGGTTATTGTGTATTATCATTGAACCTACTTAATTAACATTGAAAATTAATCAGAAAATTTTAAGGACATGTGCAAGGCGGTCACGTGAAGTTTTAATAAGCATAAAGTGCATTATCCTCTTTCGTTTATGCAACACGAAGAAAAAACCATTCAATGAGTTGCTTTT
Organism: Poecilus cupreus; assembly: GCA_963942605.1. Taxonomy (NCBI): domain Eukaryota; kingdom Metazoa; phylum Arthropoda; class Insecta; order Coleoptera; family Carabidae; genus Poecilus; species Poecilus cupreus. The sequence continues at coordinate 18,178,135 of OZ012722.1, read as the reverse complement.
TCATTCTTGTATTTTGTAGGTCATATATATTTCCTGTTTTTAAACGTATTGTTTCACTTAATATTTTCACATGATAATTACGCGTTTACACTTTTTATAATCATGTTAAACCAATGAATAAATATTTCCATTTCAGTGATCTTATAAAATTATAAACACTTATATTTTACGAAAGAGAAAAACGTGGGCCGCTCTTCTTTGTTTAACACTTGTTTGTTGAGCGGTTGCAATGTAAAAACATTGTACAAGAAAGACAAATAGTCCTCATCTGACTGTCTCTCTCTCGACTCGCATTTTCAACATCAGTGAGCGTTCCAGTATTATTATATTTCAGTGGTTTATAACAATATCAGTTTTAAGTATTTTTTAATAATTTGAAAACATTAGAAAATATTCTCAGGATTCTAAATTGGATAGGAATCGCATCAAAACTTTATGTTTCATATTGAATAATTCATTAGCTGTCAAAAAACGATTATTTTTGTCACAATTAGCACAATTAGTTGTTACGTTAGCAACTTTTTACAGGCTGATTCATAAAAGGGATTAGCGTTAACTCCATTTTTTCAATCATCTGTAACTTCGTTTCTAAATTATATTATAAAAATGTGTCAAAATTTATACTAAGCAATCTTGATTACAACCTTAGTTAAAATAATTATATTCTGATATTGGAAAATGAAGTTACGAGTAATAATAAAAATTGAGTTAGCGCTAATCCCTTTTGTGAATCTACTTGTTTATGGTGTCTCTAGTAAAATTTTTATGAATTTGCCTGTAGAGAAAAGACCCAAATATTCTATTAAGGTCAACCATACGCGTCGAAATCTTTTATTTAAAAAAAAAACAGCAAATTCTGTATTCTTCATTTATTTTCTTGTTCTTTATGGTCCAACAACCTCCATCCGTCAAAATTTCATGGATTTGCAATGTCAGACGAAGTACATTTCACATGCTAAAAACAAATATTTTCATTGGGTTCGTTCACTCCCATGAATTTTGCAAATTCAAATTTGAATAAATTATTTCTACAATTATTCTTCTCGAAAAACAAAACAATTATCACAGTGAGGTCTTTGAACATTCTAGTATTTATCTATGTGGATGAAAAGGATAGCTAAAACATTAAACTATAAAAAAATATTCGTTGAAGTCTAGTTGGTCAAAAATTCAGAACTTTGATACTGTGTCTCTCATTCCCTTGAACGACTACAGTAATGAAAATAATTCGAATATTTAGAAATATGCTCTTCTAAAACATACTAAGTTTATTTTCAATTTGAATTTACAGTTTTTGAGAAACAAATAAAATTTTATTTGTTTCTCAAAAACTGTAAATTCAAATGGAAAATAATCTTAGTATGTTATAGACGATCATATTTATAAATATACAAATTATTTACATTATTGTAGTCGATCATGGGAATGTGACATAAATTTTACTACTTTTAAAATTATGTTCATGTATAATTTGCAAATAAAATTAGCTTTTTAAAATTTATTACAAAACTGGACTTTTATCTACAAATATAGGTATAAAACATTATATGTTTCATTTATTATAATAATAATAATATATTGTTTCAAAAAAAGTCATGTTCATGTTGAGCTATCTTCAACCCGTATGGTTGACCATAACTTTTACACTTTTAGCACCTTCAAAGTTGAAAAATTACTGAGATAGTTCATGATTTCGCCGTAGGAGGTGGCTACTGGCTTAGCGTTTTGACGTTTCTACATCTCCTGATTAAAACTAAATATTTGTGTGAAATATAACGAAAATAATTCATACAGTGTGTAATAAGTGTTATATGTAATAGATTTCAGTGTCTCCAGACAGTAGAAACACATCATGGGTCTCGTTTGACGGACGAAATCGACAAGAATTATTCCACGGTGACAGGTATGTTTGCAGCAAACATGAATGTCCGGCTACCTTATCAACGTCAGCTGCCAAATAATTTATTGATTTGTGTCCACTTCATCATCTTTTGACTTGTTTTATTTGGTTGGAGTTTTCATTAATATTTTTTTTTTAGGTTATGTTGCTAGGAAAGTGCACGAGTTCCAAGAAATTTATAGTTAGATTTTCTGTCACTGTTTTCTTGGAAACTCGCGTATAAATGTTTATGATTATATCTGTGAATTTAGAATATTAGAGTTTGATTTGACTGTGTAGTAATGTGCTAGTGATCGTTATTAAATGTTGGATGGTACGTGTTGTATTGCAGATAGCACCGAATGCAGAGGCGCGCAGCAGTTCGTATGTGTCTTTTGACGGTCGGTACCAGCAGGAGTTGCGCCCGGGCGATAGGTGTGTTTGTTAAATCGTTTTTTGTGTCATTCATTTCGACTAGTATAAATCATTTTAGTTCACTTGTTTAGATTCAGTCAAGAATTAAAGCAAAAATGTTGTTTTTATCTTTGATTATTTCACTCATTACAAATTTGACCAATCAGAATGTCTTATTTTCCATTGTTATGCATTTTAGATAAGTGATTAAACAGCAATCGCGATTAAATTGAAGCTAGCTTTTACGCAAATTTTGAACATTTTGAAGGCATATTTAGCCGGATAATTAGTTGTTGAAGCAAGATACTTACATGTTTTTACCTTTACTGGGTATTCTATATCTTTAAACATGCTGAATTATTCAATTCAAGCTATTTTTTTTACAAATTTTTGACATTTATTTGACAAGTAAAAACAATTTGCTATAGTTACAATATAACAACAAAATTTTATGGTGCTTTTTGTTTATGTTTGTTCCGATTTATTTATGTAATTATTTTTTGACGTTTCTTTAAACCAATCAAATGCTTTATTGTATGTCACGTGTCTGCGTTTTAACCAATCCTGTCATTATTATACTGAGAATAATGCTCTTGTGATTATTCCCGGCAATTTACTCTGTAGCTTTTTTGTTTTTGTTGACAGATGTCAGATAGATATCATCAACACAAGTAAAAATGAGCAAAAAAGATAGATTTAGTGACGTGCCTGATGATGAAATCAAAAAATAATCTAATTAAATACAACTCGAGAGTTCGATAAATTAGAAAATAATTCTCCAGTATCTTTCTCAAACTTGTCGTCATTTGGCAATAGCCACGAAAGCCCTGAATTATTCTCACTCTCTTGTTATATTATTACTGAAAATATGTCAAAATCAACGTTTTAGTACAATTTGTTTAAATTTGATAATGACAGGTAATATTTGAATTTGACATAACGAATGAATAATATTATTTTATCTGTCAATATTATTTTATTAGCAACAGTAATAAAGGTCATTAATTGATAAAAAAGTGTTAATTATGGGTATATTATTTGACTGTCACATCAAATTTCTTAGCAACCAGTGGTTGCTACGACTATGATGCTACGTTTTGTAAATTTACGAGTGTTTTGATTAAATATGAATTTCGGTAAAAATATTTTTTTCCACAACATGCAAGGAAACTTCACAATTCTTCTTCCGAAATAGTGAAAAAATGTGTTTTTCCTCCCTAAAGAGGCAAATGTAGAAGTGTTACCAATATGAATGTTGAAAATCCTTATTTTAGTGATATACATACTTTAAATTATCTTACAATTATGTCTTATATTTTTCTTTTTCTATATTAAATCACAATTTGACAACTTTAATTTAGATTTACGATTGGTTCATTGGCAACACTGTTACACCGCCTTGCGTCTGATAACCTAACTTTGGCGTGTCAGTTGTGTTGTGTGTTTATGGTCCAAACAAATAATTTTTAAAAACTTGTGTAAAAATTTTGTGTTTTGCTTTCCTCTCTAGTTTGACAAATAACTATTATTCGTTACAAAAAACGTATTTTAATTTTATTTGACAAACATAGGTAGTTTATGTTATATGTCTCTTACTGTATTGTCTGATATTTGTATTTATTCTTTACTAAATCTTTTCTCTATTCAATTGTTCTATTTATATTTATAAATGTTATTATCGTTTCTATTATCTCCACACTTTTCTATTTCTTTCACCCAATCTTGTGGCAGCTCTCGCTTGATACGGTAGCAGGCTTTCGTGTCCGCACCATTTCTTCACCACCATCTAACTCTTTTCATTTTCTAGTCTTCGCGTGACAACCTCCGTGTACCCCGTCCCCAGCATCTGTGCTCAAGACCAGATCAGCGACTGGTTCGATTCCCTGGCCGAGTGTCTGCACTGGAACGTCAGGAAGAAGCAGAAACACTTGGACGAGCTCTCTGATTTGACACACTCCAGTTCTAACGACACGCTGGATTCGCTAGAACAGTCTGAACACCTAGATGCGTAGCGCAAGTAAAACAGTATTTGAGGTTAGGTTGGAGAGGATTGATGCGTTTTAAAATGTTTAGAAAAGTTATTTATAATGTTTTAAACTAGTTTAATGATTTTTGATAGCAGTTTAAAATATTGTTTGATTAAATATCTTGATTTTATAGTTTTGAAATAAGTAGACAATTTAATACAATAAGCATAAAATTGCAATTTTTAATACAGGAAACAAATTGGAAATGCTAGCCGGACTCTTACATCCATAGTTGATGTTCTTTTGTTTGTTTGTTTGCAAAATAAAAACAAATGAATCAAAGAGATTTCTACTGTGTTTTGTCATTAAAACTCGTTTGTGTTTTGTCTATAGATTCATTGATAAATAAATAAATAAATCAGCAGAAATGACCTTAGCGGTCGATCTGCTTTGTGCAAGCTAATAAATAAATAAGTAAATAAATAAATAAAAGCTAATAAATAAATATCGGTAATGACTCAAGTAGTTGAACCGCTTAAACTCATTTTAAAAAAATGAACAAATAAATGAGGTCTATTTTAAAAAGAGAACTAGCAATAAAAATCTTTTAATTATTTTATCTACGATCGTGCGATATATCCTACATATCTCACTCATTTCAGACCGCACTATTTATTTGGTTGCTGTGATTTAAAACGCGTTGATATCGTTTTAAAAATCATTCTGAACTGTTGCAATTATGATTTGAAATTAATTAATTTTTTCATTCAATAAAAACTATTTTACAAATTTCTTTTCACAGATAAAAAATTTTGCGGTATACATGGGATACTACATGATTATAACACTTGTATTATACACATGCGTGCGATAATCTTGTCTATCTCCCACTAATTGCATACATAATTAGCATCAACATATATTTTGGATTTTATTTTGTTTGTTTACAATATCAAAACAAATGAACCAATCGGATTTGTACAGTAAGCTGTTTTCAAAACGCGATAGTGTTTTGTTTATAACTACAGTAGTAAATAAATAGATGAGAATTTTAAAAAATTAAATAGAGAAATGGTAATAAACAACTTTTAAGGATGTTTTAATATCAACATTTATTCGTATTGAAATATTTTAGAGTAAATTATTGAAAAAAAAAATGTTTATCTGTTAATGGGACCTATTCTGTAACTTATCTGTTAATTTTTAACGGCCTGTTAAAAATTTTAACCAATGTGTCAAATGAAATTTTCAATTTTTATGCAGTGACGTCTGTTTACCATTGGTTAAAAATTTTAACAGGCGATTAAAAATTAACAGGTCAGGTAAGTTACAGAATAGGCTCCAATATTTTCTAGAGCCATTTCGAAATGTCTAATTTAGTTCATTTTTTGTCCGCAGTTGAATCTCTTTGGTTTATTTAATTTGTAACTCATTCCAGTTTATAAAATAATATCTGGACTATTGATAATTGTTGATTAAATTTAATATATTAAAGTTATGATTTATATATTTCCGGCTAGCACTTCTACCAATTTCGTATCGAAAGAGCCTTCATTTTATAAGAAGCGTGCGAAAAAACATATCTTATAAAACTCGTTCTTTAATGTATTATTAATTAACTATACGAAAATCAAAAATGACTGCATCTGTTTAATCAAATAAAACATAATAATTAATATAAGATATAAGTAGATGAATAAATTAAGATATTTATGGAAGTTTGGGAACCTGTGTTAGGACAACTAGCGCCGCGTGTTGATAGATTTTAACACTAATGTTTTATACGTTATACGACGCAATTTTTTTTTGACAATAAATTGCGAAGAAAAAAATTATTATTATTCGTTTTACACACGACGAATTTTGCGTCTATTGTTACAATTTCAGTAGTACCAACCCCAGCGGTCACCTAAAAAAAATATTAAAATCTTTAAAAAAATTATTTCATCATCTGTAACTCGTTTTTACATTAATTAAATTAACAAAATATGTCAAATATAATATATTTTTTGAAGAACCATGAAATCTAACAGCCATTTTATTCATGATGTAACTTCGTTTCTAAATTAATTATATTATCAAAATGTGTCAAATTTTATGCTAACCAATATTGACTGCAACCTCAATTAAAATAAATACTGAGAATGAAAAAAAAGTTACGAGTAATAATAAAAATTGAGTTAGCGCTAATCCCTTTTCTGAATCTACTTATTTATAGTGTCTCGAATAAAATTGTACACAAGTTTGACTAAATGACAATGAGCAAAATCCCCTAGAATTCCCTAAAAAAAATAATTAACAATTTTATTGTCGAAGAAAAATTGACAAAAAGTGACGTAATACACAAAACAATAAATTAACAAGAAAATGTATTGACCAATAAATTACATTGTGTAAAACAGGCTATCTATCAAAAAGATACAAATAGAGGAACAGTGGCATTATGATCGTCTGAACGCACCCTAGGGTTACACATTTTAAAGATTGAAAATCCAGATTCCCTGCAAAAATCCAAATGATTTTAAACATTTTAAAACGCAATCAACAAAAAATAGATAAAACCAGATTGCCTCTGGATGTTTTTCATCGAACGTTGTATTCAGGCCTCAGCCGAATTGTAAAATCTGTTATTTCGACAATGTGCTGCTAATTTCATGCCAGTTTTGTTGTAAAAGTGGTGCTTTTGCAAAACTGCGCAGCAAAGTGGTCTGGTTCAGCCGAAATAAATAGATCGTGATAAATTTTTACATAATAAATCGAAATGGCGCACTTTTATACTAAAACCAGCGTTGTCCAAATGTTTTCATGGTTGTCTGTGAATGTGGGAATACCAAACAATAAAGATTACAATCTTGTTGAGTAAGAGCCGTCCAGAAGTAAACTATGAATTTGAAAATACGAATAATTGTGTAAAGTTCTGGCAGCCATGAAAATGTGTGGAAGCGCAGTTGTAGATTTGTTTTTTAATTTAGATTAGTGAGGTTATGGTATGGTCCAACTTACAGCACACTAAGAGGTCCAATTTTTGTCACAGTGTGCCAAAATCGACACAAACGATTGTTAGAGCAATATATTTAATTTATTTTAATTGTATAGTATTTTTTATGTGTTGTAAACACGAACATGTTTTACGAATAGATTTTTTTATGATCACTGTTGATGAATTGTTTCTAGGGAGATGATTTTTTCGATTGTGGTAGAATTGGTTTTATATTTTGAATAAAACAGAGATTTGTTAAATAAAATTATTTTTATTTACATAAACATGAAAATAACACATTTATTATAACAATTATATATTTATTTATTGATTATTTTACGTATCACTTTTTGGCATAATTAGTCTTAGAGGTACTTTAATATTTATTTATTTATTTACAATATACAAAATTTCTTACACAAATATTAACATGATACATTCCATGGAACAAGTTTTTACTTCATTCTTTTTAACCACAGAAATTTGAACTAACTCAAGAGAAGCCAGTTTTAATACACAACATTTTATATTTTTATCGTATGGCGCGAATATTTAAATTGAATTTGAAACAGATATTATTTTTGACGTAACTATTCATACAGTATAAATGTTATTAGCAGTGCAGTAGACGCACGTCTTATCAGCATCTAATGTTCTGTCACGTGTCATATTTTCTTGCGTATCTATGCTCTGCCTCCTGGTAGACGAAGCGGTTGAATTTAAACAAACGTCAAACTGATAAAACACATTATTATAACGTTACTATTGATACAAGTTACGTATTTATAACTTTTTAAATTAAATATGTAAATTATAACTTAATAGAATTTAATAGTATTGGCGTTAAGTACTAACATCAAGTGGCTGGTATTAGAACTAGCCGGAGCCAGCCAGGAGGCGGAGCTTAGCTCTTTAAAGCCAAATGTTCACTTTGCAAAAATACCAAGGAGTGCCACAACTTCTAGTAACATTTATACTCTATTTTTAAGAACCGATTTCCAACCTTGGATAAACTAGAGAATAAATGTATCAGTGGAATAAAGAAAAAATATTGCAGCAAGATCATAGCTTTAATAATAATTATTATTCTAGCTGTCATCTTTTGATGCGACATTTTTTAGTTTATTCCACTAATAAATTATTTTCTAGTTTATCTGAGGTTGGAAATACTGGCCCAGAACTAGTAGGAGTATTTTCAAGTTTTAATTACAAAATATAAGTTTGTGATTGGCTTAGGTGGAGCCTGATTTACACCAAACAAACCTATACACTTAAATCTCCAACGTCATATTAGTTCTCAATAAGTTATTTTTGAGGTTAGTTTCACAAAATGTTACAATAATAAATTATATATTTTCAGTTTTATATTTAATAAGTTAAATACATTGGTTAATCAAAATGAAATTACAAGTAAATTCTAATGTGACGCGAAAAATTCGTAGTTTCCTTTCCCTTTAATATTTTAACTTTATTTAAAACTCACTTTAGAACTATCAACTACTCCTTCCGACCAATAAAAATGGCTTACCTCAATTACGAATTAGTTCAAATTTCTTTGGCTATAGCAAATGGACTATATATTTTTTTAAATATTTTTATCAAGCTACCTTTGCACACAGTCTTTTTTTACAAAAACAAAATAGTCCGAAATTGAATATATTTTAATTCACAGTGTAAATACATAGGTGATACATCCAATCAGATGGTTCGCCAAACTTAACGTTGTCATGGTACTGGGAAGTTTGTGAAACATAACCTTCTTTCTTTTATCATTACAATATTAGGCAATTAGAATGCTTATTTGCACCAAGAGGTTACAGCGAAAAAATCCTTGCACCATATTCTAGTTCTCGACAACTTTGTTGATATTGAAAATGCTGACATTTGAACAAATAGATGGTTTATTTTTATTTAAATTCTGGAAATAATCAACTGAAACTTAAAACCTCATTCACAGTTATGAGAACGAAAATAAAATTACACACTAATAAAAAAAGAATCTAACAAATATATTCTTATGGAAAGTGTTCTCAGCAGTCTAAAATAAAAATAAACATATGACATGGACATAAGATTCAGTCAATTAAACGGAAATGAAAAAGGATAACTTTAATCAGTCTTTCTTTGTGAAATGAAAACAGCTAATAAATTCATCTGTTACGTTAAAATGAAAACAGAAAATGTCAGTAATGAACTAGACAACAAAATTAAAACATAACCTACAAATAGTACCGGTGTGAAATTGTAGTTATATATGAAATGCACTAGATGGCAGTAGACATTTATGTTTTATTTTCGAAGCTGTGAACACGAATCATCTAATTCTATTTATATTTCTAAAGGGTGCATTACACGATGAAGTTTTACTTTTCAAGTACCTTTAAAAGTTTTCTCTTTTGCACAATGACGTAAGTGTAAACTGAACTTTTGATACTTGGTTGTTTTAATTCACTAAAAAGTTGATCATATAAATAGACAATTTAAAGTCACTTAAAAAAAATCTTCATCGTGTATTGCACGCTTTAGTTTTATAACTGTAAATGAGGATTCAATTTGGCGAACGAGGAACGAATATTATTGGCTATTTCCTCTCTTCCTACATGTGTAATGCGCCATCTATGTATTTACACCATAATTTTAACCTGAAATATTTTAGAGAAACACATTTACATTTAATCAGTTTAAAACAAAAAAGTTTCCAATAGAATGCCTACATAACTTAAAAAATCATTATTCATTTGGTCAGTGGTAATTAAAGTTAAACCTGCACTGGTAATTAATAATTTTTGCTTTGAATCGAATATTTCCTGCTGATCATAGTTTTAACCGGTCCGAAGCTAGTTCGGTTGCCTCGCGCAATCGTGTTAAACTTCACTGAGTCTTTATCTTTATTTTCGTCGTTTTTCGTCTCGAAATATTTACAAATTTGTTTAACACCCGCGTTGGGTTGCACGGGGTACTCCGAATTACTAAGATCGTGCAGAGATCTTGTTCGTTTAGTGCTGTATTTAGAGTTATTTGTTGCTGTGTCATCGTTGTTGACAATTCTACCTAATCTGCAAAGTGATTCGAACAATTTTAATTTTTCTTTGACCGGCACGTAACTGTCAGCATTCTGACATTTTTTCAGTAAGAGTTCAACAGTTTGTTCGTCGTCATCCGATTTTTTAGTTTCCGTGGTAAATGTGGCAGGAATATTTAGTGACATAAACTTTTCGTATTTAGGGGAATTTGGCGGCTCGTAGGTTTCGTTTGATTTGGAAGTTTGACAGTAGTTTCTGTTTTCGTCGAAATTAAGTGTTTTTGGACGAAATGAAGTAAGTGATGGTGGTTCGATGACTGGATTGGGGATGCTGTTGTGGTTGCAGTCCTTCTCTGGTTTTGGTGTGGAGTGTACTTGTGGTGTAAGTGTTAAAATGTCCAAGTACTTGATGGCGTCCAGTGGTGTTTGACGGATTAGCTCGATGGCGATTGTCCTCACCCACAGATCGAATTCTCGCTGACTCGATGCCTGCAAGAAGAAGAAAGGTTAGTGTTCTATTGTTGTCATCAACTTTCCTTTACAATTATTCATGTATTCTCTTATTATTGTTGTAATCAACTACAAGCGAACTTCTTATGTATTTAGGTTTATAGTATTTTGTGAAACGGGTATTTCTTATAAAGTGTATACATTTACGACCACGGTATTGTCTTCCTATTAATTTATATTTTAATGATGATCGTAAATTAGTATCTTGGCAACGTAGCGAAAACTACAGTATATATTTATGATCTGTGAACTACATAATATTTTGTTTTGTATAAACGTCAGTGCCAGTAATTTGAAGATTTTGGAATGTTAGTATAGAAAGTGATAGCTAAAAGGATCTTGGTGTGAGATTTCCACATATTGATAGAGTTGCTGAAATAAATATTTATTCAAACATGGCAAATAAATTGTTTGTTTTATTTTCGTAAAATATCTAAATACAAAGCCTCAATTTTATGGAGATATTTTTCCTTGTTGAAAAGAATTTTCAAGCGTTAATAATAATGTTGTTATTGAACCTGTGAGATATAAAAGTTGTGTACAAGAACATAAAAAATTTCTATAATACTATTTTGGAAACTACACATTCTACAACTGAAAATTGTTATGGAATCACTAACATTCCATACGCTGCGTATGGAATATTTTCGACGAATCAGAGCCGCATATTAGCGCGATATATGAAGTATCTTGATTCAGTTGCTATGGTTATGTCTGTTTGTTTTAATTTTATTTATTTGAGTTTGACGTTTTCAACAGTTTTATATTTGTATTTTTTGTATCATTTTCAAAATCTTGTTATAAAAAGTATAGTCTACAACATGTAACGGAATGGCCTATCCCACACTCGCAAACTGTAGCCCTCGCCTTTGGCTCGGACTACAAACTTTTGATACCAAAATCATGACAAAAACAGCCAATTTCATATCAACGGGAGATTTATGCACTTTCTCTCCTGTTGGAAGGGAAAGTGCTCAAATAATATAAAAAAAAACTTCCTACGAAAAATATTTGATATTCTCCTTATATCATTACAAACTTCTACAGAATTTCTACAGGAAAAGTAATAAATAAATCTAACTCTGTTTTCTGAAATATCAAATATTATTCGTTATTGTTTAATAATCCATGGTCTTTTTACAATTTTTCTAATAAATATTAATTTTTATTTGATTAAAATATTGTGAAATACTAAACTTTTGTGTTTAAACTTTTGCTGTAATGTGATTAAATAAAAATACAGTAATATTTAAAAATTACATTGAAATAAATAAATAAATAGTTTTTTAACCATTTTTATTTAAAATCGGCACTAAAGTACTCAAAAATCGTCATTAAAAGCTCAGAAATCGTCTCTAAAGTAACCCTTAACGACGATTTTGAGCAACCCAGTGTTGGCAACCATTAAATAATTATTTTACAAGTAGGATAATTTTGGCAGTTATATTGACGTACTATAGTAAATTTATATGTAACATGAAACAAAATGTGCAAGAAGAATTGAATTAACTAATTAATTCCGTTGCAGAAACTGAAGACAAAACACATAATTTAAGTGTTATTTACGATAACTTCTATGTTCGAGGTTGGCAACACTGACTGTCAGTTTCAATTGACAACTGACAGATGTATAAAGTTAACCTATAAATATATTTTTACAGTTTTTTCTAATTTTAGATTTCAAATATAATTTAATATGTACCGCGGCATTGAAGTTCCTTTTTATCACTCACATGGTTTATTTGTGATAAAAAATTAAACTTCAGTCAACTATTATTTGTAACTATTTTGCAGCGGCTATGTCTATCCCTATTTTAAACTAAACAACAGGTATTAGTAAATTGCATCTTTAATTATAAATTAAAACAGTGAAATTAAATTAGATAAATTAAAATTGAACATTTATTACTGAACATCAATTTTCTAAGTAGGTAACTTACTCAATCAACAATAGCTAATAATAATTTGAAACAGATATGTGTGCAAGACAGATTAGAGAAACTACGATTTTCTAACCTAAAAGATGTCATTGTTGAAAGCGTATAGAAATAAGTAATTATTATTTTATTAACAGATGTGTTTTTACTTCTTTGTCCTAAAAAACTTGCAATATTAACTTATTTTCTAATGATGATAATTATGAATTATTAATTAACATCACATGTATACTAATCATATTCAATTAAAATTAAAACAACGACATATTGTCTAATTGATCTCAAGATAAGATTGCACTAATTAATTAATAATTTAAATCGATTAGACGATGCAAATAAATTATTTACTCAAACATAAATAAAATAAAAAGTTTATCGCAAGTGCTGTAGTAAACAAAACACTTTAAATAACTCAATAAAGAAATTTTACGTTATTAACTAGATGATTTTTTGTACATTACGTCATGTAATGGTAGTAGTTGTTTTTCTTGTTTATTAATTTATGATCTTGTAGTAATGAATCGTGATCTATATCATTTTGGAATTAAATGCTGTCATTCATGAAGTCAATCGAAAGAATTTTGCTATGATCGGAATTTTAACAACTGAATTAGTATGACATAAGCCTGTAATGGAGTTTTATTGTTGTTTTGTGCTGTATCCTTGGAAACTAAACCTTACATTGTTTTCGATTGCGGTATTTTTGCTATTATCAAATAAAAGATTTTTTGTTAAATTTCTATCAAATATTTGTTAAAATTCAACGTTTCAAACGGTTTCAAAATACAAGCTGATTAGATTTTGACAGCAATCCATCAAACGGAAGCGGAAGTTTAATCAGATCAGGAATAAAAGATCTTTGTTTTAGGTCATAAAAAAGTTAAGTAATTTCTTTTATCAAAATTTTTAATTCTTATTAAGAAAATAGAAACGTGACAATTTTAATGACAACAAAGAAAATACAAATAACTTTTTACAAAATAAAAACAAACAATTTTTTTTATATTTATTTTTTAAAAAGATATATTGAATTTCTTATATAATACAAACAATTAATAGTTATTTATGTGTCAAGGCACTGAAGTTCAATTTTTTATCACGAATATGGAATGTAGTTGCCGAAGCCCGTAATAAACCATGTGAGTGATAAAAAGGAACTTCAGTGCCGAGGTACATTAAGTTTTATTTGAAATCTAAAATTCGAAAAAACTGTAACAAAATTACAATATAGGTTAAGTTTATACATCTGTCAGTTGTCAATTGAAACTAGCAGTCAGTGTTGCCAACCTCGAGTAGTGAAGTTATCGTAAATAACACTCAAAATTATGTGTTTTGTCCTCAATTTCGTCATCGGAATTAATTAGTTAATTCTTTTTGCAAATTTTGTTTTGTGTTTACGTCCAAATTTACTATAGTACGTCAATATATCTGCCAAAATTATCCTAATTGTACAATAATTATTTAACGGTTGCCAACACTGGGTTGCTCAAAATCGTCGTATAATGGGTTACTTTAGTGACGATTTCTGAGATTTAATAACAATTTATGAGTACTTTAGTGCCGATTTCAAATAAATTATATTAATTTAATTTAATACTGAGAGTCAAATATTAGAGGAAAATATCTGATCTTTTTTTAAGATCATAGATCTTATTCTTTTTTATTTAGATCAAGATCAGAAAAAATAAAACGATATAGATCAGATTAAAGATCTTCCGAGTTGATCTAGATCAGTGATGTAGATCATTTGATCTAGATCAGTCACAACACTGCTTTTAACACGTTGCTGTTACTTTTAACACTAGTGTCAGAAAGTGACTTGCTAAGCAACCGTTAAAAGGGCCACTTTTAAAAACAGTCGTAGATAATAGTTTATGATATGTGTTAAAAGTAACATTTTACGAGTAAGGAAGTTTGTGAAACGAGGCAAAGTCGAGTGAAACAAGCCCACTAATGAAATAAATAATTTTTTACGCAATTATCATACAAAATTATATCTACGATCTTCTTAGTGTATTAGCAAATACTATAAAATGCAGAATGATATTTTTTGATAGGTAGGGTTATATTTGCCGATGTATTGATACAAATCGATAACAACGTGCTAAAGTAACAATAAAATCACTTTTAACACGTTGCTATGTTACTTTTAACACTAGTGTGACACTTTTCATTACCTAAGAAACCGTTAATAGGGCAATTTTTAAAAACAATCGTAGATAAGGTTTTTTTTAAGAAGAAAAGTGCGACAAAGTGCTGTATATTCGCTCCGCTCGTACTTTTCACAAACAAACCCTAAGTCTACACAACTCACGCTCGACAAACTCGAATCATAGTACTCATTTTTAATGGACCTTATTATTTTTTCTTACTTGTTGTTATTTAGTTACTGTTTACTTGTTTATGCTGTTCACTTATTTTCATAACGAAGAATTGCGTATAGTAATTCGAAACATTACATTTTAATTAAAATTGTTCACAAACCGAAGTTTTTTATTATTTATTTACTGAATTCTGAAAGTTTTTCAATTTATTCAAATTTTTTTACATATTTACAACTTCTTTAAATAAAGATAGACTACTACAATTATTTGTTAATCTGCAGCTGCACCACTAGATTCCTAATAATGATTATGTTAATATATTCTTGACAATCTTTATTTGTACAAGATTTACACGGCAAATTTATTTACTGAATACTAATAACACACCTTCAGGTATTACGAAATGTTTGTTTACGTCTTAATAACGAAACAGAAACTGGGTAATCAAAAACATCTTTAATTTTGAAATATAGGTGTGGCTTGAGAAAAACAACTTTGTTTTTAATTTCTGTTGATTGAATAAGTGATACGAGAGTAAAATTTTTGTGTTATTTATTAAAATAGAGGTGTGGTTTCTTACGGGAAAAGATAAAGAAAATCATGTCACAATACAAGACAAAACTTATTGTTATTTTTAACATAAAGGTGTGTTGCATTTATACAAATATTACAAAACGATAAATGAAATTTTGTTTTGGAAAGTTTAAACATTTTAAATTATGGAATTACTCTTGTATGTTAATTTTTGTCTGTCACTATACCTCCGATCAATTTGAGGTTTTACCTCCCGCCTACCTCTAGGTAAGTGAAGTATTGTTTTTAGCCAAAAAATTGGGTAGTGAATTTTCAATGAATAAGCACGTTTTAGGGTCCCTACAATGCGATTTTACTATTTTCGCCATGATGTCTGTATGTATGTATGTAGTCTGTGGCATTTTTTTCGTCTTGCATAACTCACACACTATAATACCAAAAAATACAATTTAGTGAATTTTTGCTTCTTATATTTAAATGAAGAGCTGATTAGATTTTGGATAAAATTCGTCGACCGGAAGTAGCAGTTTACTTGAAGCCCTTAACAGTTTTTCGTGAAAAACACGCTTAAATTTCCTTTTCCTATTTCACGTACACAAAGTCAATTTTGTGACACTGTTTTTCTCAAAAACAATGCTACAAAATAGAATTTTGTGCAACTGTTTTTGGGGAATTTATTATTTGTAAAATTAACAGTCTGTCAAACTTGGGGCTGTCATTGCTCACGTAAAATTATTGAATCGGAGCCCCTACGTCGGGGTTGCGGCCTGAGACCCGATAGGCCCCGCGGACAGGGCCCCTTGGTGACCAGTGGTATATTAAACATGCCGTACAATTTTATTTTATTTTTAATTTTTATTGAATTTACGAACGTGAAATAGGAAAAGTAGTATGAACAACTCGTGTTACAATGCCTAATTGTAATGCTCCAATTTAACTATACTCGTATTACAAAAAAGGTCATTGTAACACTAGTTGTTCAATATACTATTTTCAACAATTTATGATATTTTGAAAGTTGTAGAATATTTAATTTTACATGTGTTTTGATTACACTAATTTTATTAATTTTCATTACATTTATAGATAATTAAATACAAAGAAATTAGATTTTATAAATCTTGCATTCCTTGTACACCATGGAAACACTTAAAAATTTTCAAATTTTTACGAAATGTTACACATGTCATTTTGATTGTGAAGTTTTCTTGGTGAAATATGTCATAAAATTAAATATACGAAAGAAAATTAAAATTCTCAAATATAAATAGAAATATTGTAAAATTATATCTGATTTTAAAACGATTTTTCTCAAAGTAATTGTTGTACAACCTCATATCATATTTATATCGTTGAAATAAGAAAAAGATTTTCTATCTAATGGACTAAAAATTTATATAGGTTACTATTTAAAAATAATAATTATTCTATAGTTTGAGAACCACTGGTTTAATTTTCTATCTGTTATTTCTATTAAATAGGGCCCTTTTTCCTGGTCATTTTTTGTATATAACATTTTTCTCTAAAGCCATTAGTTCGCCCAAAAAGTCACTGGTTGTTTTAAACGTAACACCCTGTATACAAAAAGAGTGGTTACTCTAGATAAATTAAAATATTTTCTTCAAATTTTCCCACAGTCTATTCAAATATTTTACCAATAAATATGAACTTGACAATCGCCCTTCACTTCACAATGAGAATGTCTGCATATTCTGTCAAATTTTAATTGAAATATGCTTTAAAATATTTCGATTAAGACGAATTATCTAGTAGGTAATATATTTCCCCTAACCTTGGTTGAACACCTGTAATTATAATATATTGTTTGATAAAAACATACGTGCGATACAGGTGTAAAAATGATTTAATAATATTTCTATTCTCTATTTTATCTTAGTAATCAAGGCGCGGTCTAATCGGATGACTATGATTAAGCAGCCAGCCGTTATCGATTTTGCGATGCTTAATGATTGCATGTTATTAAGATTGAGTAACTTGGAATTACCTATCAGAGGTTTCAAAATGTATTCAACGATTTTTTAACGAAATTTTCTGATGTTGTACTTGGTAGATTATAGGTTATTGATAATCGATTTTTAAACCTATGTTTTACTGACAAAAACTGTAATAGTTTAGAAACTTTAACAAGATTATATTATTTTATATTTAAACATTATTTCACAACACATAACTTTCCACGCAGACAACTTAAATTTCCGAATTTGGAACTTCATTTGTTTGTAAACACGGTTAAATTTCCTTTTTCAACAATTTATGTTAATTTGAAAAATGTAGAATATTTAATTTTACATGTGTTTTGATTACACTAATTTTATTAATTTTCATTAGATTTAGAGATAATAAAATATAAAGAAATTAGATTTCATAAATCTAGCATTCCTTGTACACCATGGAAATACTTAAAAATTATCAATTTTGTACGAAATGTGACACATGTCATTTTGATTGTGAAGCTGTTTTCTTAGTAAAATATATGTCAAAAAATTAAATACGAAATAAAATTAAATTTCTCAAATATAAATAGAAAATAAATAAATAAGAAGGTATGTTTCTGTATCATCAAGTACTATTTTGTATCGTTTAAGTGTAGTATTGGGCGGGAGGTTATGTGCTGGCCACATCAGATTTTTTTACAGAGTGTAACACGGTCAAAGCCGCTTACAATGAAAAACAGTTTTTTTTTTCACGGCCGGGAGAGAGAAATTTAGTGATACCAAAATCATGACAGAAAGACTCAAATATCTACGGGAGATTTATGCATTTTCTCTCCCGTCGTGAGGGAAAGTGCTGAAATAATGTGAAAAATGAACAAAATTAAACAAATTAAACTATCATAAATTATATTGCAATTCAAATAATTTTGAAATACATTCAAAGTATCATAAATATTGGAGTCGTGAAAAAATTCGGTAGTGAGTTTTTAGAGGATGAGCACGTCATAGAATACGATTTTTATGTACATGTGGACATACTGTATTTTATTTGAAATCGGCACTAAAGTGCTACAAATCGTCATTGAAAGCTCAGAAATCGTCACTAAAGTAACCCATTAAACGACAATTTTGAGCAACCCAGTGTTAGAACCGTTAAATAATTGTTGTACAATTAGGATGATTTTGGCAGATATATTGACGTACTATAATAGTAAATTTGGACGTCACATGAAACAAAATTTGCAAGAAGAATTAACTAATTAATTCCGATGACGAAATTGAGGACAAAACATATAATTTTGAGTGTTATTTACGATAACTTCACTTCTCGAGGTTGGCAACACTGACTGTCAGTTTCAATTGACAACTGACAGATGTATAAACTTAACCTATATTGTAATTTTTTTAGTTTTTTCGTATTTTAGATTTCAAATAAAACTTAATATGTACCTCGGCACTGAAGTTCCTTTTTATCACTCACATGGTTTATTTTCCTCAGCCCTGCGGGCCTCGCCAACTAAATTTCATATTCATGATAAAAAATTGAACTTCAGTGCCTTCATACATAAATAACTATTAAATTTCACAATTTGTGTTTTGCAACCAACAGTACACGAATTCATGCTGATCATCTACTTTATTTCTAATATTTTTAGAATAACTTCAAAATCTTTTTCCTGGAATTTCAACCGCAAATTAAAATTTAAACCACTAATTACATAATTTGAATATTCACAATTTGTCAATTACGACACAAATGTAACCTTCAACTGTTAATTTAAATAATTATTTGATTGATAGCATTTTCATTTTGTTTTTATATTAATATATAACAAAAGGCAACCTCGTTACAATAATTTGATACGTTATTTTAAATTAATATTAAAATTAAATTTACAATTTATTACACTAGAACAGTTACGCTTTACTGGTGAATTATAATAAAGCAAATTATGGAAAGAAATAATTCAAAACACAAATGCTATCCATCTCTGTCAGTGTCAGTATGTCAATAATTAATTTTTAATTAATTTTCATTGATTGGCTGTATTGTTCAGCAACAATTTATTATTCAATATTTAAATTGTTTATAATAATATTTATAATCTTAAAGTGTTAATTAGAAAAAGTAGTTTTTTTTTTTACATTAGGTGTGATTCAATGAATTTTTTGCTACAGTATTGTAGCTGTTTTTATTGTTTGTAATTATAATTTATTTTGTTTATTAATTGTTTATACATTATTTGTATAAAAACCTATCCTCAGTTCAAATACTATAGTCGCCGTTAAACTAATATTAGCAACATTTTTTTTATTTAAGCGATCTCAACTGCTGAAGTTATATGTTGCCTCGGTACCTCGTTTTCGGTGATGTGAGAATGGCACGCAGTGTTCGCTGGTATGGGTTTTCGCAAAGCGGTCACCCATCGAACTACTAACCGCGGGCAATGTAGCTTAACTTGTGTTATCGAGTGAACCAACAATTTTTATTTGAAACCATTTTTGTTTTTAATTTATACCGCTTAATACACATTTGTTTAGACGGGAGGTTATGTGTTGGTAACATCAGATTATTTTATATCGCTATATCTTTTTATTGATTCACTTTACAAAAGTGTAAATGCAAAGATATTCGGAATTTCAAAATACATGCAACAAGGTCCATTTGGTCACCTAGTATTTCACGATATATCAATAAAATTGCAATGCATATTTATTTTTTAAAAATGTAATACGGTTGTGGAAAATTGAACAAAAACAAAAATTCGTTACAGAGTTACAATATTTTCTGTAAAAATTTCGTAGAAGATTGAAATGATAAAATGATGAATTTGAAAGTTCATTTCTTTCTATAATTCATCCGTGACATCCCTAATCAAGTGAGTCATTATATTTAAACTCATTGAAAAATTAAATTGTTAATTTAAAACGTGGGAAAATAATTTTGTATTACTTGATCAAAATGGGGTAAATAGCTCCGTGGTAACGTGTCGGACTGTGGATCGTGAGATCCTCAGTTCGAATCCCACTGCCGACAGTTACAAATTTAAATTTACCCCTGTGGTTCCCCCTCCACTAACATCCTTGGGGGCTATGACTTGACGGCTGGTAACCGCACTTCATACGAAAAAATATATCACCTACCGAGATCTGCGTAAGCAGAGTGCCACACCCGTAATGGGTAAAAGGCGTGATGATATATTTATTTATTTATTTATTTATGAATCCAGTAGTATCAAAATGAAACATCATGTTAAGCGATATGGTAACATTGGTTTTATATATGTCAAAATAATGTAAACGCCATAACCTCATCCACGTGAATTGAAATAAAATGAAATATTAACTACTTCGATTTTATTGACAAATGTACATTTTTACCTCCCGCCACATCCTGTAAAGGAGGTATAGGAATCATGCTAAAAATTGTGTAGTAAGTTTTCAGTGGATGAGCACGTTTTAGATTCCTTGAATACGATTTTAATAGTTTCGCGATGATGTCTGTGTGTGTGTCTGTAAGTCTGTCAGTCTGTGTGGATCTCTGGAGTTACGGTTTCTCAAAAACTACTAAACTGAAAATTGTGATATTTTGTATATATCAATTATATTCCCTTTGTAAAAGCTGATTAGTTTTTGGTGATAATCCAATAACCGGAAGTGCTAGTTTACTTGAAGCCGTATCAAGTTATTTTAAAATATTTCAGTAAATTATTATTTATTGAAAATATTGTTATTAGAATAATGTTTCAAATATTATTATATACAATTATTGTTTGAAACATTTTCCTCTTACTGTCACCATTTATGAATTACAACACGTTAAAGAAAAATTATATTTTGATATTTTCGTTTAAATCTACTAACCTGTTTTTTGAAGAAACAAAACAACGGTTGAAAAATGTCATATTTGACATGTGTCATAATTTTTTGAAGGGATGAGCGTTTCTTGATAGGGGTGGTCCATGTTCCTGCATTGTTTGATAAGAAATCTATGGCGGCAGGTATTGTGCTGCCCACAACAGATTTTTATATCATTTGCCATATTTTGGATAAAAAAAATTAGTAATTTATTTTCTTATCTTTCGTGAATTAAATCTAAAGCCAAAGAGCTGATTGCAACGTTGTCAGTTTTCTTAACACTGTAAGGGAGGGGTAGGAATCATGATACAAATTCTGTAGTGAGTTTTTAGTTGATGAGCACATTTTAGGGTCCCTAGAATATGTGTCTGTCGGTCTGTGTGGATCTGTGGAGTTACGGTTTTTCAAAAACAACTAATCTGAAAGCTAAATTTTTTGAAGGAATGAGCGTTTCTTGATAATTGCGGTTCGTGTCCCTGCATTATTTCCGATATATTTGATAAGAAATCTATGGCGGGAGGTTTTGTGCTGTCTACATTAAATGTGGTTTAATTTTCTATCCAAATGTGTAAAACCTATAAATCTAGTAACCTATGCATTCGTCAAATGTTTGTAGGTTAACCAGCAATGAGAATGAACTGCAGTTGTTTTTGTCCACACCTTTTGTTTTATGAAA
This sequence comes from Poecilus cupreus, assembly GCA_963942605.1. NCBI lineage: Eukaryota > Metazoa > Arthropoda > Insecta > Coleoptera > Carabidae > Poecilus > Poecilus cupreus. The sequence goes on along the minus strand of OZ012722.1, from coordinate 18,156,079 downwards.
ATAAACAATTAAGTAGGTTAGATATAATGCAGCATGCAGCATGCATTGAGATTTGTGTGGAACATCTGTTGACGTATAAATCACGCTAGCATAGGCGTAGCAAGTAGGAAATTTCCTTATTAGTGACGGGGCTTATCTGTAATTATAATCATATGTGCTGAAACGATTTGTAACCTGCATTTGAACTTGCCACTTGTTGCAAGGAGATCGTTATCGCGAAACTGGGTAATGGTAACGCAACAGACTTCTGATCAGAGACATTGATCGCGTGGGAACTGTTTAAATAAAATATTTACCCTTGTCGGAGTATGGCACTCTGTTTCTAATCATATACCGTGTGTTCCACGTAAATGTTGGCATAGGCAGCATGTAAAATCAGTTTTTTGTAAATAAAAAGTGTCCGGCAAAAAATTATGCTTCCAAATTGTATATCACAATACTGCCAATATCCCTACATCTTATTTAATACAGATTACTTTATTTTGATATATTGGAAAAAATACTTTAAATAAATAAATATATCATCGCGCCTTTTACCCATTACGGGTGTGGCACTCTGCTTACGCAGATCTCGGTAAGTGATATATTTTTTTCGTATGAAGTGCGGTTACCAGCTGTTAAATCATAGCCCCCAAGGATGTTAGTGGAGGGGGAACCACAGGGGTAAATTTAAATTTGTAACTGTCGGCAGTGGGATTCGAACTGAGGATCTCACGATCTACAGTCCGACACGTTACCACGGAACTATTTACCCCATAAAAAATACTTTACTACTAATTATTCCGTAAGTGTTACACGATTTTGATATAAATTTGTCATATTTCGTTTATGGTTTATGCGCCCATTAAATAAAACTAGAGAGTTCGATAAATTAAAATAGTATTTTCTACAACAAGTAATGGAATGGCACATACTCCACGCGAGCAAAAAGTTTGTATTCCGAGCCGAAGGCGAGGGCTACGGTTTGCGAGTGTGGGATATGCCATTCCGTTACACGTTGTAGACTATACTTTATATAACAAGATTTTGGAAATTATACAAATAATACAAATATAGAATTGTTGAAAACGTCAAACTAAAAAAATTAAATTAAAACAAACAGACGTAACCATACATAGTAACTGAATCAAAATACTTCATATATCGCGGCTTTGATTCGTCGAAAATATTCCATACGCGGCGTATGGAATGTTAGTGATTCCATAACAATTTTTAGTTGTAGAATGCGTAGTTTCTACTACTAAAAATTGTTATGGAATAACTAATATTCCATACGCTGCGTATGGAATATTTTCGACGAATCAAAGCCGCGATATATGAAGTATTTTGATTCAGTTACTGTGGTCACGACTGTTTGTTTAATTTGATTTATTTGAGTTTGACAGTTTTATATTTGTATTTTTTTGTATAATTCCAAAATCTTGTTATAGAAAGTATAGTCTAACGTGTAACGGAATGGCATATCCCACACTCGCAAACCGTAGCCCTCGCCTTCGGCTCGGACTACAAACTTTTTGCTCGCGTGGAATATGTGCCATTCCATTACTTGTTGTAGAATATACTATTTCCGAACTTGTTGCCATTTGGCAATAGCCACTCAAGCTCTATGGGTTTTCATTTTCAATTTATTCTCACTCTTTTGTTATATTAATACTGATAAATTTATTATCTAGTTTATTTTAGGTTGAAGATACTAGCCCTTAATAATGTTTTTAACAAAAACTCAATCTGCGACTCGTGGTCATTTTCGTAGCAATAGAAACTCAATAGTCCAAGCGGTAAATTTCCGAAAATCAAACTATAGCACTTAATAGATTATGTTTGAAAATTGTACAGCACTAAAACACTTCTGTTAGAACACACAAAGCTCGTGTCACCTTTACAATAATTTGTTAAATGCCAGTATACAATGAGCAGAGCCGGCCCTGTGCACTCGGAATATTTAATGAACAGTGTTTTACAAAACAGACGCAGGCAGGGAAATCATTATTTGATTTGTCGCTTCGCTTTTAATCTATTTGATTGCCTTATGAATTCCGCTGTCGGTTAGTTGGGCAGGGTGGAGCCTGGCTCTGCTAGCTCACGCCCGCAGTTGTGTCTTCATGAAGTAATTAAATTCATCGCTCGCTACACCCGAATTTAATTACTGTGAAGACTTGCTGCCATTTAGCCTGATGGCCCCGCAAATTTCATATTCAAATTGTTGTTTGTGAATACAATAGCGTATTTTTGGAAACAGCGCATTAGTTATTGGAAATTAAGGTCAACCATACGGGCTGAAGATAGCGCAACATGAACATGACTTTTTAAAAACATTATATCATTATTATAATAAATGAAACATATAATGTTTTAAATCTACATTTGTAGATAAATGTGCAAAGTTTTGTAATAAATTCTAGAAAGCTAATTTTGTTTACAAATTATTCATGAACATAATTTTCAAAGTAGTAAAATATATGCCACACATTCTCATGAACGACTACAGTAATGCAAATAATTTGTATATTTATAAATATGATCCTGTATAATATATTAAGATTATTTTCCAAGTGTGTCTAAATTTATTTGTTAATACTCTACTCCGGTAGGATGTTACATAATAAATGTAAACGCAATGGGGAATAGTTTAATTTCTTCGTTTTGAAAGGACAAAAGGGATAATATCTTTAATTTTTCAATCAATTTCTTCAAAAGAATTACTTTCAAAACGCTGGAGCTGGGAGTATCTTACATAAAAAGATATTCGATAGTATCTAAGATACTAAAAGTATCTAAGATACTTTATCTTAGATACATTCTATTTTATGTAAAATGTATCTTTTATTTAAATACTTTTTAAATGTATCTGTATCTTTTATCTTAAAAAGTATCATTTATCTTAAAAAGTATCATTTATCTTATCAAGTATCTTTTGTCTTAAAAAGTATCTTTTATCTAAAAAAGTATCTTTTATTTAAAAAAAGTATCTTATTTACAAATATTTAAGTTATGTGCCTGTGAAATATTTTGAAATATCTGAACATTTTTTTAATGTTTAAGCTTTCAGTTATTAAAAATAGTTAAAATTTACTCAAATATTTCTTAAAAGTATCTATCTAACATATTTAAAAGTATCTAAAATATCTAAAAGTATCTAAGATATTAAAAAGTATCTAAAATATTTAAAAGTATCTTAAGTATTTATATTAGATACATTTAAGAAATATTTGTATCTTAAGATATATAGAATAAAAAGTATCTAGATACTTAAGTATCTTTAACAAATTTATGTAAGTATCTTAAAAAGTATCTAGATATTTATTAAAAGTATCTTTCCCAGCTCTGACGCTGATGACTCATTTTTAACGTAATTTGCCAAATGACATTTATCAAAGTGTGACGTTTATGTGACAGGTTAATATAAAATATATGTTCAATAATTTAAAATAATCTTTCTCGAGAAATATTCGTCTCATATATCCCTAGTGCATGGCTAATACAATCAGAATATTTTATTTGAAATCGGCACTAAAGTGCTCAAACATCGTCATTAAAAGCTCAGAAATCGGCACAGAAGTAACCCATTATGCGACGATTTTGAGCAACGCAGTGTTGGCAACCGTAAAATAATTATTGTGCAAGTAGGATAACTTTGATAGATATATGACGTTTTGTAGTAAATTTATACGTAAAATGAAACAATATGTACATGAAGAATTAACTAATTAATTCCGATGAAGAAATTTAGAAATTTTCAATGTTATTTACGATAACTTCAATATTCTAGGTTGGCAACACTGAGTGTCAGTTCCAATTAACAACTGACAGATGTATAAACTTAACCTATATAATAATTTTTTACAGTTTTTTCTAATTTTAGATTTCAAATAAAATTTAATATGTACCGCGGCACTGAAGTTCCCTTTTATCACTTACATGGTTTATTTTCCTCGGCCCTACGGGCCTCTGCAACTATATTCCATATTCGTGATAAAAGTTAAACTTCAGTGCCTTGATATATAAATAACTATTATTTATTTCTATTCAAATATATGAACAAGTATTTTATTTATTTACTATGAATTTTCAAAGCTTTCTCAATTTAAACGTAGTTCTGTTAGATACCCAGTTATTTGTACCTATATAAAGGTACTAAAGTATATTTTTTTAGTACGAATATGGAATTTATTTTCCAAGGCCAGAGCAGAAAGGAATAAACCATATGAGTAATACAAAATAATTTATTCAAGACATACTATCAGGAAACCCCACCGTTCTTCTCCAGAAATAGTGAGGAAAATGTGTTTTTGTAAGAGGAAAATATAGAAGTGTTACCAACATGAATGTTATTTGCAAAAAATATATTTTATATATTAAATTACAATTTGACAACTTTAATTTATATTTAAAATTGATTCATTGGCAACACTGTTACACCGCCTTGCGTCTGATAACCTAACTTTTAACATGTCAGCTGTGCTGACAAAGTGTATTTTAAGTTCGAATAAATCGTTCTTAGAAACATGTCGTGAAAAAAATGTTGTGTCTAACACGAGAGGAAAGCCCTTCTTCCACTCTCGTTCGAATTGCCTCATTCACTGTGTTCATGAGGCAAACTTCGAACTCGAGTGAGAAAAAGAAGCGCTTTCCACTGTAGTTTGATAAATAACTATTTCTAGTTTATCAGAGGTTGGAAATACCGGCCCTTAATCGAAACATAATTCCTCCTTTCATATACTTATAAGTACGAGAGGTAAAAAATAGCACAAAAGTGTGCAATATAGGATCAGATCAAATATAAATCTCAAACAGATCTAATAAGAATTCATAGTGGCTGTGGTCAAATTTCGAAACATATCGTACCTAAAACTGCTAGTAAATATTATTAAAGAAAGACCGCGTTTGATAGAAATCTAATCAAATATTAAATTAAATACTCGTAAATACGTGAGCAGCAAACAAAAAACTAAATCATGAATTATCAAAAATTAATTCTCTTTAGGGTAATACTGTACCACACAGTTGGTACTGCTGAAGTGTCAAATACGAGCAGCGAGCTGTCAAGACAAAAGTGCAATATTTTGTTGAGTAGTGTTGAACAATATAATAGTTAAAGTGATAGAATACAAATAGAAATAAACTAAATTTATTAATAACATCTCAAGGATGAAGTACACCTGTAAGTACGAAACAATAAATTTATTAACAATTTAAATATGAACTGGATCATAAAAAAATAACAAACAAAAACATTTCACACGTGTGCGAAACATGCATTAGAAAACAATAATAAATCTTATCCTTCCTGTTATTCAATTATTCAAATGAAGAACATAAAATAGCTTTACTTCTCGTGTACTATAACCACAATTTAAATTCACAATATTACGCATCACATTTTGCAACGAGTACAACATGGCGAAGGCCGAAAGCAATCAAAATCGTATTATTATATAATCTTAGCGAATTCCAGTGGAGGAAATGCCGAAATAAAATCGTATGTTTTAATTTTTAATGTGTGCATAATATTTTGGATGAGTACCTACACACCAGTGAAACAAATGACGACCTTCCATTGTTCTGGTGAAATTGAGATTGAGGCGCTTTTGTTTATATCCTCGTAATTCTTTGTTTGTGATTTTATGTTTGTAAGATGTATTGAATATTATTTGTATAATTTGCATTTATGTCATACGTTAGTTTGTCGACCTATATGCGTCGGTATAGTAGGTGTCTCTTATACTTATGCATCAGTGGGATGGTATTAACCTTGTTAAATTCTTTAATGAAGTTTATTAAAATTCCGTGCATTTGTTTACTATGTTTACACTGATTGAAAAATGGCTTAAAAAATTATTTAACTGATGAGCGCGCAATAAATGGAGAGGCAGGGGCGTACTGACTTTTTTTGGCTTCTCAAATGAATAAATTTCAATTTTAAATTGATGTTTTACATAATTTGACGTGAATTTGGATTTGTAGGAATGTTAATTATTGGATAATTATTCTTGAGCGATTATCTGTTATAGCATTCACCTTTTATTACATTTTTCCACTACCGTTAGCAGTACATTCAAATAAAAACAAAATATTTGTATTAAAAATTACCATGCAAAAACATGACTCAGAATTTTACTGGCGAACACGGTAACTTGTTATCCGTTCTAGTATGTAAAGTTCGGGTTACAGTCGATAATTAAAAATAGTTTTACAATTCAGTATTTTGTAATATGTATTACATAACGAGGTGGAAAGTATTTCATTGCAGTCGAAGGCACATATTATTTTATTTACAACCAAAAATTAATAAATCAGACAAACTCGTATATAAAATAGTTATTTGTATCACTAGTCCAGAAACTGTACCTTTTCGAGCGCGAGCCGAAGGCGAGGCTTGCAAATTACGAGCACTCGCAAAACAGTTTCTGGACGTGTGATACACATTATTTTATCCAACACCTCTCATTAAATGCTTTATAACTATGGCGATTTTAAACAAGGAAAGTAACAGATCCACTAGTGGGTATAATTTTGAGAAAACTCACTAGTGAGTAATTTTATTATTTATAACAATAATAATAACACACAACACCTTGGTAACTACTTCGATTGACATTTTAATTTAGAAAATTTAAATCAAATGTCACTGTCAAATAATATTTCTTTAATAAACTTTTATTTATTTATTAACAGACGTTGGATAAAACGTTATACTTCACACGTGGGCAAGGTAGAATTAACCACTCGATAAAATTAAAATTAAAATTTCTCTCGTGGGTAATTCCTCACTTTGCCCACTTGTAAAGTAAATAACATTTTCGTGACAATTTTGTCATAAATTTATTAAATAAAATTATCGATTTATTTATCAAATATGAAATACTAGAATTTTTTTATGTTGGTAACATCAGATCATTCGTCAACAAGGGTACAAGAGATTTAACTCTAAACAATTCATTTGTTTTTTTTTTTTAATTCTTCACACTACAACTGAAAATTTAATAATAGGTAATTACTTACATTTATGCTTACAATTAACAGTTTAGCCCTAAAATTTATAGAAATATCTAACAACGTACAAATTGACAGATGGTTGATGCCAACCCTAATCTCACAAAAGTCCCTAGTTTTTGCTGGCCAGGCTGGCCTAGACCGCCAAGCAGTTTCTAGAAGATATTGAGATCTGTAAAACTATGTTTTTGGACACAAGCACGAAATAGTTATTTTACATGGGACCATGAAAATGGAAATGTATTCATTTATTTCTGAAACCATTGATAATAATAAAAATTAATTTCAAATTTAAAAATTAAATCTGATTTTCTATATGTATCTAGTAGCTCGTTTCTCTCGTTTCTAAGGTAACTAGTAACAAGTAGGACTAGTCAGGGAAATACTACTTTCTCTTCGCATTTTAGGTTCAAAAATAGTACTTTCGTTTGGGTTTCAAAAAGAAATAATTACAGAATTTGAATGAAAACTATTTTTTGATAGCTTTTTCAATTTAATAGGTTTTTTTTGAGTAAATAAATAGTACAATTTACCTGTAGGGTGAGTACAGGGGGCGCATCTTGCGTCCTGCGTAGCGCGAAGGAGTGCTGGTTGGGCCCCGGCGTCAGGTTGAGCCTCCGGAGCGCTAGCCTGGGGCTGGCGTCGCCCTCCGCCCCCGCGCTGCTGACCTGCAGCTGTCCGCAGCGCACGCTCACCCGCCGGACCCGCCACCGACCTTCTGATGGCATCCAGCACAGCAGCTCGCCTGCAACAAATGATTTTCATTTTATTTTTACTCCAATATGAAACACAAACATTAGCAGACACTAGCAACGACTCTAAAAGAGCACTAGAAATAGCTGCACCAAAAAGTAGACAACCACAGAAAAATTACTATACAGGGTGGTAAATCGATGGACGCACCATAGCATTTTCAATACTCGAATTATATTGGTTTTCGTTTCGGTTAAAATAAACATATATATTTTGGTTTCGGTTAAAATGGTAAGTTGTTTTAAGTAAAAGTATAATACATTAATTTTAAATTGTGATCTAAAAATAAAAATTGCGCTTCAAAATACAACTATAAGTTAGTTTTTTCGTAATTTATTATCTTTCAGTTTATACTCTAATAATAATTATTCTGTTCGTAATTAGAATAGTAACTGAAAAAGTGGTTGAAAAATGTTTAACAAATGAGTATGTTCTCATTATAAATGCAAAAATAAAAAATATGATGTGCAAAACCTTCCGCCCAATACTAGTCTTAAACGAATTTTGAAGTGTTTTCAAAAATGCAACATTTATGAAATCCAATTTCTTTATATTTTATTATCTCTAAATCTAATGAAAATTAATAAAATTAGTATAATCAAAGCGCATATAAAATTAAATATTCTACAACTTTCAAAATAACACAAATTGCTCAAAAAGGAAATTTAACCGTGTTTTTCACGAAAAACTATTAAGGGATTCAAGTAAACTGCTACTTGCAGCCGACCAATTTTATCCAAAATCTAATCAGTTCTTCATTTAAATATAAGAAGCAAATATTCATAAAATTGAATTTTTTGGTTTTATAGTATTTGAGTTATGCGAGACGAAAAAAATATCTAGAGGTAGGCGGAAGGTAAAAATGAAATAATAATTACGTTTTATAAAATCGAAGGACTGCAAAGTATTTCTATGAAAAAGATTTATGGTTAATTTTTCAGTTATTAAAATACATATTTATATTTTAATTGAACAATACACTGTTATAAATTATTTTTTACCGATTGACATTAAAGGTGACACTTTACGGAAAGCAAACAGCCTGTAAAATGTCACTTTAACTGTCTAGGCTGTAAAAATATTTTACATACGTACAGTAACCGTCTACAAATGCATAGCAACCTTTCAACAAACACTTGGGAACGTAATAAGATAGCGATAACTGTTAAAATATGTATTAAAAATAATCATTAAATTAATACTAAATCCAAATCGACAAAAAAATTGTGTTCAACTTGGCATCAAACACAGATTTATAGCTTCGGCAGTATTCATCGCCTCGGTAGCTTCTGCTGTACATCTGGTATTTTGGTGCCTAGGTAAACAAATAACTATTATTACGTTTTGATAAGACTCTACAATATGTTTTTACTTAGCAACAGCTCAACAAACATATAACAACCACTCAACAAACCCATAACAATCGCTCTAAAAACAAGTGTTAGACAAAGAAGGGTAGCCCACAACATCTATCTATATTAGGCTAGGTTTTTGCTTTCATAAAAGACTAAAAGTGCGCATTCTAGTATTACCATATTTCAGTGTTTATTGGTAATTTTCCTAATATCATCAGTGCTATGAAACAACAAAACAAATGCACAAACAATTAACCTGTACCAAACGATACAAATTATAACTCAAGTATTATAGTCCATCTCTTCTGGTTGTGCTTGTGTTTCCTTTCCACGCATACGTCCGCGGTGTATTTGCCAAAGACAATACAGGTCGTCAACAACACTCACTGCGACGCTTGTCTGTGTGTTTGTGTCCGCGCATTCCAGAGGCGCAAGTGAAAGGAAAGACATTATTCACTCTTTGCGTAACCGATACAATACCAGCACTAGAATAGGCACAGGTGTCTATAGGCTGGCAACTGCTACAGCTAAAGAGATATCAAATTGATCAAGATGATACCACACTTCGAGATCTGTACAAATCTATTGCGGGAATACTCAATGACGTTTATTTGTCTGTATAATAACTTATGATCAAGAAACGAATTATAATATCAAATAAAAAATCTGAGCAATGCAGGAACACGGATCACCACTACCAAGAAACGCTTCATACCTTCACAAATTATGACACATGTCAACAAATGACATTTTTCAACCGTTGTTTTGTTTTTCTCAAAAAACACAGGTTAGCAGATTTAAACGAAAATATCAAAATATAATTTTTCTTTAACGTGTTGTAATTCGAAAATGCTGACAGTAAGAGAAAAATGTTTCAAACAATAATTGTAGATAAGAATATTTGAAACATTATTCTAATAACAAATTTTTCATTAAATCATAATTTACTGAGATATTTCAAAATAACTTGATAGGGCTTCAAGTAAACTACCACTTCCGGTTATTTAATTATCACCAAAAACTAATCAGCTCGTCCAAAGGAGATACAATTGACATATACAAAATATCAAACTTTTTAGTTTAGAATTTTTTGAGAAACCAGAGATCGACATAGACTGACAGACAGACACATACACAGACATCATCACGAAACTATTAAAATCGTATTCTAAGGACCGTAAAACGTGCTGATCCACTGAAAACTCACTACCCAATTTTTAGCATGATTCCTATACTTCCTATAGGATTTGGCGGGAGGTAAAAATGTTAGTAATAATATTAGAAACATTGGTTTCTATTCACAGGTCTATACTAAGGGCTACTAACTAGGGCATTTTAAAATTTGGCACTGTTACATTGCAAAAGTTGTTGATTACCTTGGAGATCAACAATTTTTTCATAGCAACAGGGTTAAATTTTAAAATGCCCTAGTTAGTAGCCCTTAGTATAGAGGTGTGAATAGCACCCAATGTTTTTTGAATTTTTTCGTGCATGAAACATTTAAATTATTTATTTAATAATGTTTACTTGTAATAAATATAGATTAATACCTTTCGAATTTGGTATCAAATTTTATTGTATTGGAAAAGATGAAGAATTTTTATTTGAATCTTTTTTCTATATTTTGTACAGTTTTTAAGTTATTTCGGCGGAAGATTATGTATAAGATTTTTGAGACATGTACTAAAATTTTTTTGATGACCCTTGAATTTTGAAGTCGTTTGTAAGTCTATTTATATTTAAATTATCATGGTTACTAGGACAACAATGAAATAACTGAAACATCTATTCTATATGTCAAACATGTGACAAGTGCAATTATTGAACAATGAAATATAAATTTATAAGTTTTAAAAAGTGTAAGAAAGTCGTATGGTGCCCATTCCACATTTTTTCTATTGATTCTAAACCGTTTGTTACAGAGTTCGTTAGATCAGTATTCACAGTAAAGTGAACGTATTATGATTAGAATTTGTTTTCATTGTGAATCAATTTTCCGGTTCCTGTTCCGATAGAGAAACTGACAGCTGTCTAGCGATAATTAGAAAAACGCGGATGTATTGTGTGATGATATTGAATAAGATCTGACGGATACAAATCACGAAAGTAGGATTAGATAATTATTTCATTCATGCAATTAGTAACTTTATTCATAGTTATTTAACTTAATTTGTATGCAATACTTTACAGTATTAAGTGTAGATAAAACCAATAAATAACAAATTAAAAATAAATTAATTAAAATTGACAGCATGATCGACTAATAAACATGTAATTATTTACATGTGTTTTTGAACGCTAAAAAGTCCAGATTTCTCTTCAAACAACGCTAAGGTCACATAAATCATTTTAAATTGATTGGTTTTCTAAGAATTCTGTAACTTATTAATAATTAATACAAACTAAACATATGCTCCATAATCTTTTAATTCAAAGTTCATCAACTTGAAATTGAAATTGATTCAGAGTTTATTGGCACCCAATTAAAGAAAAAATGCTGACAAACGAAAATTTCTCCAATCAATTGAACACTTCCTGAAGGAGGAAGTAGATTTTCACACCACATCCGCTTTAATTATTCATTAATCGCTGCGAATTACGTCACTTAGAAGAATATATGACGTTGCTAAATTAAAACAAATAATTAACAATGTTTGATTTATGATATATTTATTAATAATGAACTTGGTATGTGTACCCATTGCTATTTCTAGAACTGTAAGAGCTGTGATGTTGCTTAAAGTAACAAACAATTTTTATTTAAGATATTTATAATAAACAAAAATAGTTATTTATGATACAAGTGTTAAAAGTGACATTTTATGAGTAAGTGAAACGAGGCGAAGCCGAGTGTAACAAGTCCACGAACGAAATAAATCACAGGGTAACGACATGTCTGCGAGCGTTTATTTCGGTTATCTCGATAACGCAAATTAAGCAATGCTGCCCGAGGTTAGTAGTTGGATGGGTGACCGCTTTGCCGAGCGCTTTGCGAAAATCCATTCCAGTGAACACTGCGTGCCGTTGTCACACCACCGAAAACGTGGAACCGAATAGATATTGGAAAACCCTATAGAAATCTGTTCATTGTATGTTTGTTGTTGCTAGGGAAACGAAGTACATTGTAAGCATCGTGCGAAATGAATTTGTTTTGTATTTTAAACAGGTCAGTTCATTTCAGTACAGGTGTCATTGCTAGGATACTTATTTAGAATTGTCAAATTTTGGAATGGTGGGAGCGGGACAAATTTATTATTAAAATATAAATTAATTAGATATAATTTATTATATCGTGGTCGTAGAAAAAGTAAAGTGTACAACTCGCATGGAAAGTCCATTTCATACTCGTATAATTTGGCGAATGCTACAAACTTTCATACTCGTAGGAAATGAATACCATTCCATGCTTGTTGTACAATATGCTATTGTTTCATAGTAGATCTGTTCAGAAATTAAAACTTTTCACATTTGTATATATAAGGGATGTATTGTGCGGGACAAAAAATTTCGATATTCAAATTTCATATTTAATATTGGAAGAGTCAAATTATGACCGGAAATTGTAGTTTTCTTGAAGGCTCGTCAAATTTTTCAGCATATAATAATTGTTTAGTCATGTCAAATTATTATTACCTTTCAAAAAAAATGTAGAATTTAGATATGGTTTTATAAAAAAAGTGTTGAAATTAAGGAAAACGATATTTTGTTATTTCGGAAAAAGTGCAAAAAATGACACTTTAGCCTAGGAAAATTAATAAAATCAGCCGAAATAATTCGTGTAGTTTTGAAAATTGGTACAGCTATTCTTTGAAGTTTCCTGAAAAACATACTAAAAATCCCCGAGGGTGGGAGGTGAGCCGGCTTAAGGGGAGGGGGTGAAAGGTCCCTTTTTTTAGTTTTTGGCTCATATCTCGAAAACTATTAAGAATATCATTAGAGTTGCTTGAACATTAATTAACTTTATTAAATTTTCTACAAATTATGTTATAAACATTTTTCTGTAGGATCAATACTTTACAAGCTACAGGATGTCAAATATGACGAATTGTCAGTAGTCAGCAGGTACGTGTTTTTTTGTGTTTGCCTTACCCACCAGCGATGACAACTATTTTATTTCAAAAATCCCTTAGGATCATCTTAAAAATACCTCTTTCCAAGAAAAATCCCTGTTTCAGGTATTCCAACGAATTATTGATTTATCACATTACTTAAATTGTTTTGGTTCATGTTTTCGCCTAACATTATTATTAATTTATTATTTTTATATACTCAAACATATTTTGACAATGTACTTGCTCTGTTCGTACAGTTTGTTTATGTATAGTGCAATATTTATTTATTTATGATTATAATAAAAAAAATATGATTCTTGAAACAGGGGATTTTTCTTGGAAAAGAGGGATTTTTAAGATGATACTAAGGGATTTTTTAAATTAAAAAGTTGGCATCACTGGTGGGTAAGTCAAACAATAGAATGCGTACCTACTGACTACTGACAATTCGTGTTGATTTTGGTGCGCCTCATCAACTTTGTCATATTTGACAGCCTGTAGCTAGTAAACTATTAATCCTACAGTAAAATTGTATATAACATAATTTGTAGAAATTTTAATAAAGTTCATTTATGTATGTACAAGCAACTCTAATGATATTCTTAACAGCTTTCGAGATATGACCCAAAAACTATAAAGAGGGACCTTATACCCCCTCCCCTTACGCCGGCTCACCCCCCACCCTCGGGGACTTTTAGTATGTTTATCAGGACACCTAAAGGAATAGCTGTACCAATTTTCAAAACTACACGAATTATTTCGGCTGATCGACTATTTTTGACCTAATTTTCTTAGGCTACTTCATATTCCTTTCAATAATATAATTATGTACTTCCTTTTAAATTCATTCATATAATTTTTTAAATAATAACAAAAACATTATAAGGAAATAAATTCAAAGTCCAACTGATTCACTTAATAATCTACATCCGCTTATTATGATTTAAAAATAAATATTTCGTTATTTATAAGGATAAAAAGTAACAAATGTGTTGCCACCTACTACGCAGATCTACACAACTTTCTAACATAACAACTGGGAAGGATTAAGAGGATTAAATAAAACAATTTTTTACATGCAAATCTGAATTAACCTATTTAATTATTACACTTGGCAGATCTTTGACATATACCAGGTGCAGTAATAAATAAGTATCCTAGCAATGACACCTGTACTGAAATAAGCTGACCTGTATTGAAATACTCACAAATTCATTTCGCACGATGCTTGCAATGTACCTCATTTCCCTAACAAAACGAACATAAAATGAACAGATTTCTGAGTGTATTGTTTGCGTGCGAAATTAGTTTCTTCGCTACCACTGCGTGCCCTTGACCATCCTCTCAACGCGGACACGAAGTAGGATCACATCTTCTCAGCTCATCCTCAACAATACAATCCCATAACCTTCAGGCCTTCACCGACGAGCATCCCATCTCTTTCTCACACCCGCACACACCCACCAGCGAGGCGTCCGTCCTTCTCGCACCCACGACAGGTGAACGGCAATTATAATTGCTCGCATGTTGATAATATGGTGTGAAGGATTTTATTGTTTATGAAGAAGTGAAGTAAAAACAGATGCTGATGGGTTGCCGATGATTTGGTGATTGGTTCTTAATGAACCGGACTTATGGATGATTGTATTGATTAGTTCTTTGTGTGTTTATAAATTAATGTATCATCAAGTCATTTACGCATTTTGGGTGTGGTATTTATTATTGCATAATAGTGTATTCTACAAAAAGTAATGGAATGGCACATATTCCACGCGAGTAAAAAGTTTGTAGTCCGAGCCGAAGGCGAGGACTACGGTTTGCGAGTGTGGGATATGCTATTCCGTTACATGTTGTAGACCAGGGGTGGGCAACCTTTTGTATAACAGGGGCCAGAATAACATTTAAGTTTCGTGCGTGGGCCGTAGTTGTTAATTGACACATTTTTGTTACTTATAATTTTTTTCTGAAAATATAAAAAACAATAATAAAACAAAATTAACTAAGTACTACATTTATTTCTTAATTTAAACTAGACGAATTATATCGAAAATTAAACTGTAAATCTCCCCTTTTTCTTTATGTTGGGTACTAACCTAATTTAAAATTTTTGTTTTTGAAAATATTTATTTATTACACTTCCAAAGATCTCGCGGGCCGGATTGGAACATTACGCGGGCCGGAGTTGGCCCGCGGGCCGGAGGTTGCCCACCCCTGTTGTAGACTATACTTTCTGTAACAAGATTTTGGAAATTATACAAAAAATACAAATACAAAACTGTTGAAAACGTCAAACTCAAATAAATCAAATTAAAACAAACAGACGTAACCATAGTAACTGAATCAAGATACTTCATATATCGCGGCTCTGATTCGTCGAAAATATGCCATACGCGGCGGATGATTCCATAACAATTTTTAGTTGTAGAATGCGTAGTTTTCAAAACAGTGTTATAGAATAGTATATTGTACAACGAGCATGGAATGGTACTCATTTCCTACGAGTATGAAAGTTTGTAGCATGAGCCGAAGGCAAATCATACGAGTATGAAATGGACATTCCATGCGAGTTGTACACTATACTTTTTCTACGACCACGATATTATTTCCTAATTAATTAAATTTTGATAATAAATTAGTCCCGCTTTTACCCTTAGAATATTTAATAATTTGAAATATGTATCCTAGCAATGGCACCTGTACTTAAATGAGCTGACATGTATTGAAATACTCACAAAACAAATTCATTTCGCACGATGCTTGCAATGTACCTCATATCCCTAGCAACAACAAACATACAATGAGCAGATTTCTAAGTGGTCGTAGAAAAAATTATTTATTTGTTCAAATCATTGTCCTTATAACATTCTTGATACGTTAATTACTATTGCTGCCGTGATTTTTGCCGATTTGTTTTTAATATTAATTTAAGGATTATTTTTAATACCTATTTTGAAAGTTATCGCCATAAAAATTATATTGCTCTGTATTTATTGATCGGTTGCTATTTGTTGAGCGGTTGTTATGTAAAAACAAATTTGTTGTTTATATTATCATAAAATTTAATTCTGTTGCTTTTTGATAATTCCTAATTAATTAATTACATAACAGGGAGGGTGATGAAAATGTTTTTCTATAACACTGTTTTGGAAACAGGGCATTCCACTACTATAAATTGTTATGGAATCACTAACATTCCATACGCGGCGTATGGAATATTTTCGACGAATCAGAACCGCTTATTAGCTCGACATATGAAGTATCTTGATTCAGTTACTATGGTTACGTCTGTTTGTTTTAATATGATTTATTTGAGTTTGACGTTTTCAACAGTTTTATATTTGTATTTTTGTATAATTTCCAAAACCTTTTTATAGAAAGTATAGTCTACAACAACATGTAACGGAATGGCCTATCCCACGCTCGCAAACCGTAGCCCTCGCCTTCGGCTCGGACTACAAACTTTTTGCTCGCGTGGAATATGTGCCATTCCATTACTTGTTGTAGAATATACTATTCTACTCCTGTATAAATTATATCCCCATTATTTCAATTTTGCATGGGGTAAATGGCTCCGTGACAACACGTCGGACTGTGGATCGTGAGATCCTCAGTTCGAATCCCACTGCCGACAGTTGCCAATTTAAATGTACCCCTGTGGTTACCCCTAAACTAACATCTTTGGGTGCTATGACTTGACGGCTGGTAACCGCATTTCATACGCAAAAATATATTACCGAGATCTGCGTAAGCAGAGTGCCACACCCATAATGGGTAGAAGCCGTGATGATATATTTATTATTTTATTCTATTTTCATTATTATGACTTTTGAAAGTTTTTTTTTTCACTTATTGGAAAATATATTGCATTAGTTGATACTGTGTATGTAAATAGAAAAAAATCTTTCAATTTTTTCGGTGAATTATAGTACCCATAATTTACTCTTCTCGACGATTCACAGAGCTAGAAATTCATAATTCACTGTAATTTTAAATACGTGATGTGGA
This sequence comes from Poecilus cupreus, assembly GCA_963942605.1. Classification (NCBI taxonomy): domain Eukaryota; kingdom Metazoa; phylum Arthropoda; class Insecta; order Coleoptera; family Carabidae; genus Poecilus; species Poecilus cupreus. The sequence continues at coordinate 18,138,921 of OZ012722.1, read as the reverse complement.
TCACCAAGCAACAGTTGACATATAGTCAGTTGTCATTGTGTATTTTATGTTGTCGTTTTCCAGTGTGTGTTTTCAACGACTTTCGATCATTTTCAAAACTGATTTCCGGATTTACAAGAGTAAAAAAAGTATAGTATTATATTCGGGATTATGGTCATTATTCACTCGGATGATTAATGACTATCATAATCCCTTATATTATAATATACTATTATATTTCATTAATCATAGTTACAATAAAAATAATCATCTAACTGGCACATCTATTGTATTTATATGTATAATAAAAATGTACTATTGGTTATAAGATCCACAGTTTATATCCTAAAAGCGGCAATTCCAATTTAAATTACATCCCTGTGGTTCCCTTTTCATTAGCATTGTTGTGAGGCTGTGATTTGACAGCTGGTAACTGCAGTTTACGTGCAGAAATATATCACAAATTCAACACAAAAAGGAAACTCAAATAGAAATCATGATGTTTACAACAAACGTTAATTAATTTCAATAAAAAATAACAATATTTTCCTCGTCTGAAACAAGTCATAAAACCACTAAACCACATCATTTTTAATCGAATATGCAAAGTTCAAAACCTCTAACAGTGGTTATTAAACAAATTAAAGTTTATTTTTAGTTTCAATTACAAGAATTGTTCCGATTTCCTAGAATCCAGTGCGTAACTTGGCAATATTAATATGTTAATGATAACGAACAGACGGGAGAAATGTATTGTTAGGTAACAAAAGTGAAATTATTAAAATGTGGTACATTATTAGCTACTGTATGACATAATACATACGAGAATGCAACGCAACGGAATTCAGTGAAATGAACGAACTGGAACAGAGGAAAATTAAAATTACTTGACTACGATTAAAATATGTGATTCACGAAGCGTAGCTCTCAAGGAAGGAATGAATTAATGTTTCTTATAATTTGTACTACTTTGGGATACTAGTTTTATTTATCAATATTTTAGTTATATTCAAAAAGATGTATATATGTATATTTTGTACCGTTTCGGAATTAAAATTTTCGGGAATTTGTGTTTTGGGAACATCATATTTTTTAAATTTCAAATTCACGATTAGGTTTTGAAAGAAATTCATCAACCAGAAGTGGTAGTTTGTTTGAAGGCCTTTTTTACTTTCTTATACAAAGTACAAGGAAGTATTGGAATCGCGAAAAAAATCGCTGACGAGATTTTTGCGGAAATATATATTTTGACGTCCACTGAATCCGTTAAGACCAATTTCTCAATGATGTCTGTGTGTGAGGATGGATGGATGTCCGTGTGCGCAATATCTCATGAACGAGACAAGATATGTAAACGAAACTTGGAATTTATAAGTTTCATGAAAATTTGAAGAGCTGAGTTGATTTTGAATGAAATTGAAAAACCGGAAGAGGAAGTTTACATACAAAACAATAAATTCTATTTATTTCCAAAATAGAATCAGCTGTGAGAAAAAGTTTTGAATGAAACATGTTAGCAAGAATATTTGGAATATAAAAAGTTATTTGCACTTTTCCCGTACATGCCTCCAATTTTAAGAAAAACTAAATTACGTATTTAATAATATATTTCAGTAATCTTAGTTACACTGGGAACAAAAACTAAAATATTTTTAACATCTATGTGTCAAACGTGTCAAATAATTGCGAAGTGTCAAAAATATGTGTCGCAAGCAATATTTGTACTATTACATTGAAAGTTTTAAAGACTAGATATTAACTAATATTTTAAATTAAAATCATAACTGAGAACACAAAATTAAACAGGTATAATATCTACATATATGTCAAATAATTGTTACAATAGTTACACTAAAGGAACAAAAAATACATGTTCAGTTAGTTTTATTTGTATAAGAAAGTAATACGAATATTATACAAAATTTTATCTACGATCTTCCTAGTGTATTAGTAAATACTAAAAAATGTAGAATGATATTTTGACAGTTAGGGTTATATTTGTTGATTTATTGATACAAAATCGTTAGCAACGTGTTAAAAGTAACAATAAAATCACTTTTAATACGTTGCTATGTTTCTTTTAATACTAGTGTCAGAAAGTGATACTTTTAACTTGCTAAGCAACTATTAAAAAGGCCACTTTTAACAACGATCTTAGATAAAAGTTATTAAGGACTATTCTAAATAAATTTAATGTATTTATTTGAAATCGGCACTAAAGTGCTCAAAAATCGTCACTAAAGTAACCCATTGTACGATGATTTTGAGCAACCCAGTGTTGGCAACCGTTAAATAATTATTGTACAATTAGGATAATTTTGGCAGATATATTGATGTACTATAGTGAATTTGGACGTAACATGAAACAAAATTTGCAAGAAGAATTAACTAATTAATTCCGATGACGAAGTTGAGGACAAAACATATAATTTTGAGTGTTATTTACGATAACTTCACTGTTCGAGGTTGGCAACACTGACTGTCAGTTTCAATTCACCACTGACAGATGTATAAACTTATATATTTTAATTTTTTTACAGTTTTTTTCAAATTTTAAATAAAACTTAATATGTACCTCGGCACTGAACTTCCTTTTTATCACTCACATGGTTTATTTTCCTCGGCCCTACGGGCCTCAACAACTAAATTCCTTATTCGGGATAAAAAATTAAACTTCAGTGCCTTGATACATAAATAACTATTATTTGTGTTACACCCTGTAATGATTCAAGGACAAAGCAGATCCTATTACTAAAAAGTATTCTGATTCCGAATCAAAATATTGTTTCCAAATGTACAGAAAAACAATTCTAATATGTTATTTACAAATGTCTCTGTATGAGCGAGTATCAGTGTCATTGTCAATAACCACAAGACAAGAAAATGCGCAAATAGATGTAAACTATTGATAGTATCGCCTGATATCCTGCGCAAATAACAACTCTGCATACATAACCAACGTAACAAGTTCATAAACGCGGGATATTTGCTTATTTCACGCACATCTCTACGTATCCCATTCTGTGCCATACCGTTTCGTCCGGAAATATGCACACACGATCAGATTGATGATCAGAGAAATGGAACCATTTGTGAACAAAATCTAACAGCAAACCGAACGTAAATCTCTTCTGGTTATTATTTATTATTAATAAATTGAAATAACTTTGAACTCATAATAAAATTATTACAAAAGTCTTTATTTCGTATATTTATTTAATTTTTTAACATATAATTCACTTAGAAAATAGCTTCACAATTACAATGACATGTGTCACATTTCGTAAAAAATTGAAAATTTTTAAGTGTTTCCATGGTGTACAAGGAATGCAAGATTTATGAAATCTAATTTCTTTATATTTTATTATCTCTAAATCTTATGAAAATTAATAAAATTAGTGTAATCAAAACACGTAAAATTTGACTAAATTTGCTCAAAAATAATGTATTTCGAATTAGTTAAAACAATATAACAAACAAGTGATTATGATACAGTCGAACATAATTAGTATATTGTACAACGAGCATGGAATGGTACTCATTTCCTACGAGCATGAAATAAATATTCCATGTGACCACGATATTATGTCCTATTTAATTTAATTTTAATAATAAATTTGTCCCACTTTCACCATTCCAATATTTGACAATTCTAAATAAGTATCCTAGCAATAGCACCTGTACTTAAATGAACTGACCTGTATTGAAATACTCACAAATCAAATTCATTTCGCACGATGCTTGCAATGTACCGCATATCCCTAGCAACAACAAACATACAATGAGCAGATTTCTAAGTCGTCGTAGAAAATAGTTATTTACTTTACAAGTGGGCAAAGTAAGGAATTACCCACAAGAGAAATTTTAATTTTTATTGGGGCGTTCATTGATAATTAGGCCCTCCACTATAATTAACTCAAGTTAGAGACATAATTTGAAACTAACCTGCAAACAGAACTACCTACTACATCCCCCTATACATTAGTTGAAGGCTGAGTGTGATCATTTTATCGAGTGGGTAATTGCACTTTGCCCACGTGTGAAGTATAACGTTTTATTCAACATCTCTTAATAAATGCAAAATTTATTAAAGAAATATTATTTGACAGTGACATATGCTTTAAATTTTTAAAATTAAAATGTCTATCAAAGTAATGGGGTCTTTCACCATTTTTTTTTTTTTATATTTTTTTATGAAACTTTATCTATATTGAAGACTATCTACACTTTTAAAAAGTCTTAATTGTTATTCAATAAGCCACAATGATTTTTTAAAAATGTTGTGACGTCATAGTAGAGATCTAAAACAGTAGAGATTTAAATAATTTTTGTTACATAAATGTTCTATTTTATTGTAATAATAATAATAAAATAAGTAAAAAAATATATGACACAATTACTTACAATCTGTACTGTTTTAGATCCAGCAACACCTCTACTATGACGTCACAACATTAAAAAAAAATCATTGTGGCTTAATGAATAACCATTAAGACTTTTTAAAAGTGTATAGTCTTCAGTATAGATAAAGTTTCATAAAAAAAATTTTAAAAAAATGTTGAAAGACCCCATTACCAAGGTTTGTTATTATTGTTATAATAGAAAATTGCTCCCTAGTGACTTTTCTCAAAATTATACCCATTAGTAGGTAATCTGTTACTTTCCTTGTTTAAAATCACCATAGTTGAAGAGCATTTATTGAGAGGTGTTGGATAAAATAATTTTCTTTCTCCCGCCACAATATACCATAATTTAGGATTGCAACGGAACGGGTCGAAATAAATCATATCCTTTCGTATTAATATCATTATCACAAACAATACTTCAAACACACCCATATTTTCTTGTTCTCTTACGAGTTAAGTTCCAAGGTCGATCCCACAACCACCTTGTCATGATCTAGCCAAACACTCTCATAATATGTGCGTGCGTGTGTATCAATTACAGCACACGTACAGGTGCGCCCAGGTCCGGTATTTCGCACGCCACTGGCTGCGGTGCCTCGTCATTCACGCATGGGGCGTTCGTCAACTTCGATATGTTCACAATGTACTGCCAGTTCTATTAATATATTTTCTTATACACATAAGTACAGCGGATTATATGCAAAGTGCATTTATCAGGGTTGGCAAATATCATGATATTTATATAAATATCAAAATATCATAATATCCGATATATATCCGATATATATATATCAGGAATTTCGTTCTTAGGCTATATGCAAAAAAAACATGAAACGTAAAATACCTTTATTTTGGTAAACAACAAAAATCAAACTTTAGTTTAAAATAACAAAAAACAAGACAAAAATTATTATTATTTAAGTAACAAGAAATAACATTTTTCCTAAATATATTATATAAATAGTAAATACCTAAATGAGTAAATACTATTGTAGTTTGCCATATGATATAAAATATTCATATTTTTATTTAAGTAACAAAAAATAACATTTTCCTAAATATTTATATTACATAAAAATCAAAATAACTTGTCGTTCGACATGTTTTTAAGTTTCACACAACCGGGCCAAAGGAATATCATCATCATCATCATTATCTTCACGTAACACGACTTCATCACTTTTTGAGAACACCCAGTCCAAGCTTTTGGCTTTTTTATCGGTATTTTCATTTAAACATTTAAAAACAAATACTAGTTTACTCGCTTTTTCACTCTGGGTATTTATTTTGTAAAAAATTAATAAGTGATATATATCATGATATATATCAATCAATAAATATCGGATATATATCAAGATATATATCATGATATATATCACTTGATATATATCTGCCAACCCTGGTATTTATTTTAATTTTTGCATTTCTTTAAATAAAATTCGTGGAAGCGCGTTAGCTGCGGATTTACGAAAAAGTATTATGGTCCCAATAAGATAGTAATGGGTCAATTCTGAACATTTTATCTGTAAGATCGTAAATTCGTAAATATGTTACCTATGATACGCCCGTAACTAACAACTTTACAGATTTACAGTTTTGGCAATTCTTGACAGGTGCCTGCCTATAAGAAGACAACTTACAGATCAACTTTACGGTCACGGGACGATTATTTTACGACATGCGTCTAACTTCACAATTATATTTTGGTTATCTGTAAGTGAAATGTGACAGATAAAATATAATAATTAATTATTTCTACTTATACATCCATTTAAAATGAAGTAAGTACTGAAAATACTTAAATAATATATTAACTTAAGTCGAAATTAAATTATTTATTGTTTGAATTGTGGAATTACAAATTCGGAACTGTTACTGAATATATTAAAAAACGAAAACGGATGATCATTGTCAGATCTGGAGGCGCTAAATTACTACTAATATTTTTTAAATATTTTACTCACTTAAATATATCCAACAGTTTGAACCAACTGAATATTGGAAAGAACTACAACACACAAAATATAAAGTTACGAAAACCTTTAAAGTAAAATTGATATTTCATATAAATTGGAAAGGAAAAATGTCTGTACCAAAATACCAAAATACCCAACTACCCAAGGAATATGCATTGTTGGATAATTATTGTTAAACTTTGTTAACCCATTAACGACCAAATTATTTTTCTTAAAAAAAAATATTTTTTTTTACATATATTTGTTCTTAATGTCCGCCTAAATACAATATAATCGATTAATTGCAAAAAAGTCCTTTAGGGGCCGTATAAAGGACCGTCCTCATTTGAGGACGCTGGGCTATGAGATGTGTAATAATTTACAAAACACTTAATTTTAAACTTTTATTCATACATTTATTATTTGCAAATGATCTTGCACTAAAATAGTAATGTTAATTTTAAATTCACAAAAATACGTCAACTAGAACAATTTATGAACAACAGACTAACGCAAAGAAATGAACGCACACTATGTTATTTGTTGAATAGTAGTGTCATCTAGCGATATATCAACTAAATTCTTAATAAAAATTTATACTTAAATAACGAGATGGCAATAGTGTTACTGTCCTCAAACGATGACGCTGGACGCTAATGGGTTAAGTAATCCAATAAATAATATCACCTAGATTATACATTTTTAACTGATTTAATACTTAAAAGTCTCTAGATGCAATAAATAATAGTAGTGATAATATATTATTCACAAAATAATGATGCATTTTCGCATTCAACAGTGACCGTAAAGGCTTACAGGCACCTCAAACTTCACCGTAACTTTGACAGATATCTGTAACATATTTACGATTTTCTGTAAGGAACAGATGCTATCAGAATGGGCGCATAAAGCATAAACGAAATATAACAAATTTATATCAAAATCATGTAACACTTATGAAATAATTAGTAGTAAAGTATTTTTTTTTTTTCTTTTAAATATTTTACAGTAAAGCGATATAACGAATTGAACATATTTTGACGTCACAGGTATTTGCATTGTGCTATTGGCCAGAAATATGAAAATTGCAAATCGCGTGTCTATTGTGGGCTAAAATAGAACTACGAAATGTCATTTCATATTATTTTTTGTTTGTTGGTATTTAAGATTATATTTGTTGGGCTTCTATAACTTGTTTCATAATTTCACTGTTTGATTGTGCTGTGTTGAAAATCTATTGATTAAAATTGTGTGTTGAGGTTAGGTTACATCACTACTAGCGCCACTGTTCTCAAACTTTTGTTGTTATTTACTCGAATATCAAGTAAAATACTCTTAAAGTTGTCAAATTTTGTCTTAGTTTATATTAGTTTAATTGTTTTCAATTAAGAGTTATAATATGAAAATATTATTTTTATATTAAAAAATATATAATATCTACTGTCATGGAAAATCGTTGTTTTAGTGCCACTGAAGCAGTACCTGTGACGTCACACAAACTTTGAAAAATCATATCTCGGGTAATATATGAAATTTTCACATCGGGTTTTCACTGATCGTCATATATTCTAATAAAGTTTCATAAAAAAAAATTTTATCCAGCACCTCTCAATAAATGCTCTATAACTATGGCGATTTTAAACAAGTAAAGTAACAGATTATCCACTAGTGGGTATAATTTTGAGGAAATCCACTAGTGAGTATTTTTTTATTTATAACAATAATAATAACACCCAGACCTTGGTAACTACTTCGATTGACATTTTAATTTAAAAATTTAAAGCATACGTCACTGTCAAATAATATTTCTTTAATAAATTTTTCATTTATTAAAAAGTGTTTGATAAAACGTTATACTTCACACGTGAGCAAAGTGGAATTCCCCACTCGATACAATTATCTCACTCAGCCTTCGGCTTCGTGAGCTAAAATTTCTCTCGTGGGTAATTCCTTACTTTGCCCACTTGTAAAGTAAATAACTATTAAAAATTGATTTATGGGCCCATTGCTATTTGACCTGTAAGCACTTACAGAATTGCTCAGAAATGGCATATAAATCTTATAAATATTTATCGAAAAATTATCATTTACCTAAGAGTACAGTGTAATACATAAACGACGTAACAATTTATACTTGTATACCGACAATAACAGCGTGACAAAAAATAATAATTAACATTTGATTATAACATATTTCTTATTTGGTATAAATACATTTGGGGCTGGACTGATATGTTCAACAAAATATTGATTATTTGCATATTGATACTACAAAACATTCCTCATAAACAAACCAACAAACGGATGTGATGTCTATTTCTTATCGTCATTGTGCACACTGCGTCCATTTCATGATTTTTCTTAGTCGACGATACCACTTGACTCATATTTAAAAGAATCAACACCGCTGTTGTTTCTCTCTGATAAGCAGAGAGCAGCAACGACAGAAGGCTGTTTCTTATCATTGCCTCACTCAACTTGATTTTGATTTGGAATGCGCGGAGCTTGAACACTCAATGAATAAGTAATTCAAGTGTCGTTAATGTAATTCGTTGAACTATTGGTGAACTCAGGACATGGAACAGGAAATTTAATTGGTTTTATATCAAGGAAAGAGGTTTATTGTTATTTGGGAGATGTTCGTATCAATTTAAATGTGGTTTATGAGTTGTTGAGCTAAATATAATTTGTTGTTTCTTGGAAAATGTATTTATTATTATTGGTGGAAAAGTATATTAAGAGCTATTTACCCATGTTTGGTGTGGCACTCTGCTTGGAGCAGATCTCAGTACTTAAGTTAATTTAGCGAAAAATGAATTTAAAAGATGAATTTTAACCATATTTAATCACTTGAAATATTTTTCTATAACACTATTTTGGAAACTACACATTCTACAACTAAATACTGTATAGGAAAAAATAACATTCCATACGCCGCGTATGGAATAATTTCGACGAATCAGAGCCGCATATTAGCGCGATATATGAAGTATCTTGATTCAGTTCCTATGTTTATGTCTGTTTGTTTTAATTTGATTTATTTGAGTTTGACGTTTTCAACAGTTTTATATTTGTATTTTTTTGTATAATTCCAAAATCTTGTTATAGAAAGTATAGACTACAATGTAACGGAATGGCATATCCCACACTCGCAAATCGTAGCCCTCGCCTTCGGCTCGGACTACAAACTTTTTGCTCGCATGGAATATGTGCATTCCATTACTTGTTGTAGAATATACTATTCCCTATAAAAATTTGATAACAAATTAGGCCGAATGTAGAATTGAAAGGAAATAAGGATTTGAATACAATTTTTATTATATTTCTGTTTCTTTTTACCTATTCACTTTATAGCAAAAGTGTAAACACAAAAGTTGTTCAGAATTGATGCACGTTATAAGGTCCATTTGTTTACCTAAATATTAGTATAGATATCAATCAATTTAAGAACAGTATTTATTAGGAAAATTAATCAAAATAAACAAAAAAATTGATATGTCCAACACATAACATCCCGCCCAAACAACTCTTAAAGGGTATAAAATAGTATTTGATGATACCTTCTTATTTATATATTTTCTATTTATATTTGAGAAATTTAATTTTATTTCGTATTTTTATTTATTTTTTTTGACATATATTTCACTAAGAAAACAGCTTCACAATCGCAATGACATGTATCACATTTCGTATAAAATTAAATTTTTTTTAAGTGTTTCCATGGTGTACATGGAATGCGATATTTATCAAATTTAATTTCTTTATATTTTATTATCTTTAAATCTAATGAAAATTAATAAAATCAAAACAGATGTAAAATTAAATATTCTACAATTTTCAAAATAACATAAATTGTTGAAAAATTTAATTTAAGCGTGTTTTTTCACGGAAACCTGTTAAGGGCTTCTAGTAAATTGCTACTTCCGGTTGACCAATTTTATCCAAAACCATGACAGAAACAGCCAATTTCATATCTACGGGAAATTTGTGCACTTTCTCTCCCGTCTAGAGGGATAGTGCTCAAATAAAGTGAAAACGAACAAAATTAAACAAATCAAAGGTAACTATCATAAATTATATTACAATTCAAATAATTTTAAAATACATAAAAACCATCATAAATATTGGTGTCGTGAAAAAATAGTATATACACCGCAGGAGAGAAGTGACCCTTGTCGTATTGAAGCCCTCGCCTACGCCTCGTGCTTCAATTTACTCTGCGGGAAAAAATCATACACCTCTCCCTTAATGTATAATATACTATTATTATTACAAAAAGACAATTTTTATTTGAAACTTTTTTTTCTATATTGCGCCGTTAGAAAATTGCTTAAGCCGGGGGTTGTGTGCTGGACACATCAAATTATTTTTTAAACAATTTTAGAACATTGTACAGCGCTAACCCGAATAAAAACGCTGCTCGTAAAACATCCAAAAAGAGAGCTCAAGCTAAGCTATCTTTCAATCTGTTTAGCTGTTTTCAAAATAATTACAGGTGAAATTTCGAATCTGATTTCTATTTTGTTGTCTATTCTCTATAAGTACAACACCGATTAATCAAAATAAATCATTATTTTAAAACTGTAAAATATGTCTTTTCGGAACATATAACTTATTGTTAAATTTATCTCGTAACAGTATATCGTTATCATCACCATTAATTAACTAAATTAGAACATCCATTTCTTATTACCGACAATTCATTTCGTCACAGCCTAAATACTGAACTATATCGATCAACACTTCAATAGCATCTCAATTAGAGACGTATTTACGCTCCAATCACTCAAGTGATCATCAACAAGCATCATAGCTCATCTTGGAACGTCTCAATGTAGAGCAATTCATCATACGTTGTCATTATTTCGTTTTAAATTTCTATTATATCTAGTGCGATGTTTCTGGGTCTAGTTATAATATAAATGACTTATTTGCTATTTTGTGACTCTATTGAAGGACCTTATTGTCGACCCAAGGATGAAATTAGAAAATCTATTCAGGGTTTAGTATGGTTTTGCGAACATATAATACATTTCAATTTATTTGACCCAAGATTTAGTAAAATATTTGAACTGTTAATTTAATCGTGACTGTTAACTTTTATAAGAAGAATAATAAAGAAAAGGCGAAATTCTTTGCGGTCGGGCATTATTCTACTTAGCACATTCTTTCATTCCTACTGGATGTAGTTAAATGTTTGTTGTGGTGTCAGATGTCAGCAGATTTAAGAAAAGATCGTGACTTATATTCATTTTTGTTGCGCAGAGTAAGATGTAAGTGAATATAATGCATATTTTAATATTTTTTGCTTGTAAATAAATAAAAACACGTTCTGAAGATCAAGGTTACTCGTATGACATTCATTTTTTAGATAAAATAAAATAATTTGTGTGGTAACCATATACATTATACTTTATACATAATATAGAACAGCGATGTTTCAGGTATACCGAGTATGATTTTTTACCTCCCGCTACATCCTGTAAGGGAGGTATAGGAATCATACTAAAAATTCAGTAGTGAGCACGTTTTAGGGTCCGTAGAATACGATTTTAATAGTTTCGCGATGATGTCTGTGTGTGTGTCTGTCAGTCTGTGTGAATCTCTAGAGTTGTAGTGTAGTATCTCAAAAACTACTAAATTGAAAATTTTGATATTTTGTATATATCTATTGTATCCCTTTTCGAAGAGCTGATTAGTTTTTGGTGATATTTCAATAACCGGAAGTGGTAGTTTACTTGAAGCCCCATCAAATTATTTTGAAATATCTCAGTAAATTATGGTTTAACCCTTTAAAGACGGAATTAATTGTCAAAAAAGTGAAGATTTGAAATAAATTTAACCTATTTAACAGTTATTTAAAAATAAAAAACCATTTTAACAACAACTGGAAGTATTTACGACTAATTTAATAGATTCGCAGCCACCTAGAGCTATAAAAGTAACTACATGTTTATGTGACCATATGGTGACGTTAAAGGGTTAATGACAATTTTTGTTATTAGAATAATGTTTTACATATTATTATCTACAATTGTTGTGTGAAACATTTTTTTCTTACGGTCAGCATTTACGAATTACAACACGTCAAAGAAAATTATATTTTGACCTGGGGTTTTTAAAAAACCAAAACAACGCTTGAAAAATGTCTATGATATAACGTCGTTGTTACTGCAATAAGTCGGATGTCAAAAAACATTTTTTTTTTTTGGATCCCAAAAAAACTGCACAGTTATTTTATATTAATAGTTAGAAACTTGTATTTATAAAGATTGGTAGCTGTTAAGGTTACGATGTCATTTTGCAGGATCACAAGGGATAATTATTCGGTAACTTTGGCGCGATCTCAAAAGCGGAAAAAAGTGACATACGACGTATAACAACGACGATAAGTGAAAACTATTCTTTTAAGGGATGAGTGTTTCTTGATAGTGGTGGTCCGTGTTCCTACATCATCTGATGAGAAATCTATGGCGAGAGGTATTGTGGTGTCTACAACAAATTTTTATTTGGTAAAGCTGTCTCAACAGTTATATGTCGCCTCGATACCTCCTTTTCCTTTTCAGAGAGATTCGAACCCACGACCTCTGGTGTGCTATGCTAATTACATAGCCACACTACGACACTGAGATTGGCCTATTTTTATTTATTTTTCGTACTGTTCTAAATGGGGTCATACACATTTTTTCATTTTTTTTTTCAGTAAGTTTGTGTAAAATTATAAATATAGATACTAATATTAATATTGAAAGGCATTTAGTTATTAAGATACGATTTTTTGAAATTGGCATCCCATTTCAAATTTTTCGCTTCTTGACGTCATCTTGTAATTCTACGAAACACGCTCTTGAGAACGAGGAACTACACCAACTGTCAAATGGACTGTTATCTGTCATTGTTATTTACTGAGAGGTTTTACAAATATAGTTTATTCACATTACCTGGGCAAAATAATATAACAAATATAATAAACATAAGTTTAATTTGAAAATCGTTGTTAGCTGCAACATATGACTTGAGATGACAGGTGTGATAATAAGAATACCGACATTACCGACAAGCGACAAAATATAGTACATCATAGCATTTTTATTTTAACACGCCCTAAACTCTTTATCCAAAAACGTTATAATTAACGAATACCTAATTTAATTTATCGAATTGTTCATTTTAATAATAATAAATAATTATTACAACCCTGAAAAGCAAATTATTATTTGTTATCAGCACCTCTTTTGCCTTGTCATACTGTATATTCTATTACAAGATGACGTCACGTTTTTGCAACCGCGAAACTTCATAAAGGAAATTATGAATGAAAAGTTAAAAAATTATAAGAAATATTGAATAATATGTGAGTGAAAAGATCTAAATTTTTATAATTTGTAAAAAAACACAACTTTTTTTTAAAAGTGTATAACCCCATTGATTATAAAATATAACCACAGTTTGTCGACTAAATTGAAATCTCTTTAGATAAAAGTGTGCAAGCATTTTAGTGGGCCAGTGTATCAACACTTTTCACTTGAATTCTTAACAAAAATCTCTAGTCACACCTGTGGACAGTTTCCCATCTACTAACAAGCGCTAAGCGAATTAAAACAAACACTTCGTGCAAGTTGTCATCAGGTCGCAGCATCGTGGCGTGCCATGGCTCATGGCGACGGTGTCATGACACTAACTGTTGACACAAGTGACGGAACACGTGCATAAGTCCCGTACTATAAACCAGCAACGAGAACGTGTGCCTGGTCGTGTGCGCTAAACCCGAAACATGGAAACATTCGCAGATTTCATTTGTAATGTTCTAGAGAATGCTGACAGTGAAAAGATCAGATGTACCGTTTTATATCTGGATAAAACTATAAACAATTGAATCATGTCAGCGAAGATTTGACAGCAGCTGTACATAAAACAAAAACCAGTTTAACCTCAACAAATTGATGTAAACAAAACTAACGTGATATCTATCATAAAGCCTATTACTCCTAGCGTCAAATTTACAGTGCGATATCAGTTCAAATCTCTCAACAAATTTTGTTGTGTGACTTGTGTGTGAGTAATATTATCAGAGTTATTTGACAGCTAAACTGATGTAATATTTGTGGACAAAGTCATGTAATCTAAAATCAGATTTACAGTTTGATATGTATTGAAAGTACTGAGCAGATTTAGTTGAAAAAATACTATTCTATAACTTATTGAATATACAAATACAGGATGAGTTTTTTAAAGCAACCAATCAGTTTTGCTGGCTAACTAATAACTTTTGAAAAAATAATAAGTACACAGGCTTATACAGCAAGAAAGGGAGATATAATTGTATCGTTGGTAAAAATGTGATATCTTATTTAAAATAGTACAATTTAACCAATCTCGTACTTCTTCAAATACAAAAGTTACCAAAAGTGAGTAAGCTTATTGAAACACCCTATGAGTAATTGAGGAAAAATTGCATTTCAATCTACAAAAAATTTGGTGTGGGTACCACACTACTTTCTTAAACATCAACTGAACACGTATGACTTGTTCCTTACGTATGAAATTAATTTGATTATTTTTTGACGTTTCTTAAAACCATTGAAATGCTTCATATGTCACGTGCCTGCGTTTTATCCAATCATGTCATTATTATACTGAGAATAATGCTCTTGTGATTATTCCCGGGAATATTCTCTGTAGCGTTTTTGTTTTTGTTGACAGATGTCAGATAGTTATCAACACAAGTAAAAATGAGCAAAAATGATAGATTTAGTGACGTGTCTGATGATGAAATAAAAAAATAATCAGTAATAATATAACAAGAAAGTGAGAATTAATTGAAAATAATTTGACTACGGGCTTTCGTGGCTATTGCCTGGCAACAAGTTTTTGAAAGATCTGTCAAATTATTTTCAATTCATTCTCACTATTTTTAAAACTTTCTAACTAATAATACAAATATTGCTTTTTTATGACCACTTAGAAATCTGCTCATTGTATGTTTGTTGTTGCTAGGGATATGAGGTACATTGCCAGCATCGTGCGAAATGAATTTGTTTTATGAATATTTCAATACTGGTCAGTTCATTACAGAACAGGTGCCATTGCTAGGATACTTATTTAGAATTGTCAAATATTGTAATGGTGAAAGCTGGACAAATTTATTATTAAAATTAAATTAATTAAGAAATAATATTGTGGTCGTAGAAAAAGTATAGTTTACAACTCGTATGGAATATCCATTTAATACACGCAAAATTTGCAGCATGAGCCGAAAGCGAATGCTACAAACATTCATACTCGTAGGAAATGAGTACCATTCCATGCTTGTTGTACAATATACTATTATAATATTTCAAACGACACATATTTTTGACACTTCACAATTATTTGACATATAGATGATATAAATGTTTTAGTTTTTGTTCTCATTGTAACTAAGATTATTGAAATATATTATTAAATACATAATTTAATTTTTTTGAAAATTAGAAGCATGTACAAGAAAAGTGTAAATAACATTTTATATTGCAAATATCTTTGATAACACCCTCCACACCTGATTCTCTTTTTGAAAAAAAAAAATTATTTATTGTTTTGTGTGTCCAGTAAACTTCCTCTTCCGATTTTTTAATTTTATTCAACATCAACTCAGCTCTTCATATTTTCATGAAACCTATAAAATACAAGTTTCGTTTACATATCTTGTCTTGTTCATGAAATATTGTGCTCATGGTCATCCATCCATACACACAGACATCATTGAGAAGTTGGTCTTAACGGATACAATGGACGTCAACATATGTATTTCCGTAAAAATCTCTTCAGCGATTTTTTTCATGATCCCAATACTTCCTATACTTTGTATAAGAAAGTAAAAACATTTCTGTTTGACATTATACTGTTTTATATTTCAAGTTTATGTTTCACATTTCATAAAGCGTGATACACTATATCTATAACATTCATAATGTGTTAGGTTTACAGCTATTCTTTTTTACTGATATATTGTTTTTATGTTTATAGGGACTCGTGGATAACATCGCCAGAGCCTTGATCATCTTCAGCAGACTCTGCGGAAACAACACAGCTTGCTTCAAAGTTCATTAATATCAACGGATTCTCGTGAGTAAATAAAGTTTACTTTACAAATTTATAATTCAAATACTTACTTTTGTAAAAAAAATCCACTATTCTTTTTTTTTAACTATATTGTTTTATGTTTATAGAAAATAAGAACCTGTAATTATCTTGAAGGCGAGGATGTTGTTGGACAACATAACCAGAATCGAACATTCCTGGAGCTAACAGCAACTTCAATTTCACTAGTATGAGCTTCAAAACCCGCTGCTCGTAACATCAGCATGAGTAAAGCAATTTCATTAAATTTTGATGAGTATTTTTCCTGTGCTGTAGTATCAACAATAATCATTTATTATTTGCTGTTTTTAATATTTGTCACATTAATTTTAAACCTTTATTTTTTTGTTAAATATTTTGTACTTTTAAAAAACTGTTTTTATTGAGTGGTAAAGTATTTTATTTAAATTCTTTTTCTTCATTTCTATACACACACTTTAAACCAGTATTGGAACAAGTGAATGAATTTGTATATTTGGGTAGTATGTTTTCGAGGGATGGACGTATTGACCGGAAGATTTAAAGGCAGGTGTCTGAGGGTGCGAGGTATTGGGTGCTTTGTTATTGAATGTCTATAAATGTAAAATGTTGGTGTTTGAGAAGAATGATTTGTTGACTGATTGTAATGTTTCAGTGAATGGTGTGAGACTGGAACAAGTAAATGAATTTGTATATTTGGGTAGTATGTTCTCGAGGGATGAACGCATTGACCGGGAGATTGAAAGACGTGTGAAAGGTATTGGGTGCTCTGGGTATATTTACTCGAAACATGAATATATCTAGAGATGTTCGATTGAGTGTTTATAATGGTGTGTTAGTGCCTGAATGTTGGGTGTGGATGAAGAAGCATGAACGACGTATAACTGCTATGGAAATGAGATGAGAGAAGTGTGATCGTGTCCAGAATACGTTGGTGTATGATGAGTGTGAGATTGAGAAGAATGTTGTTAAGAAAGTGGGAGTGAATTGAGGTTGGTGAAATTTATATATGCGGGTGAGATTGTGGGTGAACGATTGCGTGGGCGTCCGAGGAATAAGTGGTTAGATATGATTGATTGTTTCGTGAACGAATGAATGTATACACAGCGAGAGTAGTGTGCCAGGATAGGAATGTTTAATTGTTTTATTTATGTGATTATTTCTAATTTATATTTTATGTTTCTAGGTACAGTTATAGCAGTAAGGAAGCCCTCTAGACCTAAAGCCTTTCAAAAGAAGACATGGTCCTGCTTCTACCCTTAAAATCACACCCCCTGGTTTCAATAAACATTCTTATATTTAATTAATAAATAAATAAATAGTTAACATCAATTGTATTGCTAATAATAATTTTGTTGTCTGTACATTTTATATATCTTAAAAAATATAAGAGAATAAAAATTGCTTTTGTGCATCCGGACGCGAAATAAGCATTTCGCAGACGCAAAACAGAACGTAAATTTGAACCGCGAAATAGGGTAAAAAACAATCATTTTGCCACATGAGAATTGACATTATTTTTTCAAAACTAATTGTTTTCTTTATCAAATGTCAATCCCATAGCCACTTTCTATTTACAATAAAACTGTTTAAAATTTGTAATTAATATTTTGTATGGTTGCACAAAAGCGCAATTAATTGTAGAGTTAGCAAATATCACATATTATTGTTAAGTAAGTAAGGAAATTTAAAATGTTCATGATGTATTGTAATATTTATTGTTTATTTGTAAGATTTTATTGTAATGCTTTATTTGTTGCAATAAAAAATTAAAATTATGCTTGTGTTTCATATATTTATCCTTCCTTATTCTTATTTCATTGAATTAACCCTTTAAATTAAGGGATGATGTCTTCTCGTCAAGAGAAAGTGACAGAGACCGCTTGACTTGTTTGCTGAAAACACAATTTTTTTAGTTTTTATCCGGGCAGCAGAGACTGGCAGAGATACAGCCCTTAGAAAATTAAATAGAGCAGTGACAGATTTCAAATATCCCTTCATAATGGTTCATAAATTCACTAAGAGATGGCAGCACTACCGGACGTGAATGCGACAATTAGTCGATTTGCTCACATTTGATAAAACAAATCACTAATTGAGAAGGGTATGCCCTACGCCCTTGTCCTTCTAGTATGTTATAAAGGGCGGCGCTACAATCAGGGGTGAGCGCCTGCAGGGGGGGGGGGGGCAATTTAATTATTTTTGCGATATCTCTTACCGTTTCCGAGATATGAAGGTGTAAAGATTTTAAACGCATCCCTTAAAATATCCACCCTATTATCAACTTTTTGGGTGTTTTTTCTTGCTGATCAGATAGAACAGGGCTGTATCTCGGACCAATTTTTACAGAAAAAAAAAAAAAATATATATATATATATATATATATATATATATATATATATATATATATATATATATTATGGACCAACAAATAAATATTACGAAAAAATTTATATATTATGAACGAACAAATAAATAATACGAAAAAATTTATATATTATGAACGAACAAATAAATATTACGAAAAAATTTATATATTATGAACGAACAAATAAATATTACGAAAAAATATATATATATATATTATGAACCAACAAGTAAATATTACGAAAAATTTTATATATTATGAACCAACAAATAAATATTAAGAAAAAATTTATATATTACGGACCAACAAATAAATATTATGGAAAAAATATATATTCAGGACCATTTTTTCAGATTTGTAATATCTCTTACCGTTTCAAAGATGCCACCCTTAGAAGATTAAATAGAGCCCTAAAATATCCACCCTATTATCAACTTTTTGGGGGTTTTTTCTCGCTAATCAGATAGAGCAGGGCTGCATCTCGGGGCGTTTTTTTCAAATCTGTGATATCTCTCCCCCTACAGGAATACAGCCCTTTGAAAATTATGTAGAGCAGTGACAGATTTTTAAATGCGAATTACGGAAGAAATATTAACCCTAGGACATTTTCACTGATTCGGAATCTATGGGCTCTAATGAAGGGTTTAGCGCCCTTATTCTGTTGGTAGAATTTTGGTTTGTACGTATAATAATTCATATATTTGTCAAGAGATGGCAGCACTAATATTAAAATTGAAAAATGTTTATCCAAATTTTTAAAATAAGAATTTCTAATATACTACACATTTTTTTAGAAGGATTAAATTTAAAGAAAGGGTTAGAGATATTAAATATGCGTTAATAAAATAAAATGTATAATTTTAAATACAATTTATTTTAAAACAGAACAAATAACAATTCGCTTACAACATTCATAACAAAATATACAAAAATTCATTTAATTTATAAATAAAGTGTTTAATATAAAAAATAAATAATGCATTAACAGAAATTAATTCAATTAACTATTATGTATGTGAATTTAAGAGAATTTTCAAATAATTGATCAATACACTGTTAATAATTTATTATTTTATCCAACACCTCTCAATAAATGTTTTATAACTATGGTGATTTTAAACAAGGAAAGTAACAGATTACCCACTAGTGGGATAATTTTGAGAAAAGTCACTAGTGAATATTTTTTTATTTATTACAATAATAATTATTACACCCAACACCTTGGTAACTACTTGTATTGACATTTTAATTTAAACATTTAAAACATGTCACTGTCAAAAAATATTTTTTTAATAAATTTTTGCATTTATTAAGAGATGTTGGATAAACCGTTATACTTCACACGTGGGCAAAGTGGAAGTACCCACTCGATAAAATTATCACACTCAGCCTTCGACTTTCTTACTTTGCCCACTTGTAAAGAAAATACCTATTACTTACTACTCACTTGTAAACACAATCTTTACAAGTTACTAATTGACAGCTGTAAATAATTTACAAGTTATTAAACAAGGTAAACAATGCACGTTGCCACAGTAATGCTTAAAAGGCTTATGCGAAATTATTTCAAATAAGTTTTGACAGAACAGTTGTGTGTAACTGACAGGACTTGGTTATAATTTTATTTTGATTTACAACTGAGTAACAAGTAAAATGTTGTACAATACACGCAAGATAAACTGTTTTACTGCTTCAAGGAGGTGGCAGGCTCGCCGGTCATTTCCTCCATTCAGCAGTAAAAACTGTTTTTTACTTTGCTTCTAATAGAAATAATTATATCACTTTTTGACAAGATCGTGCAACATGTTTATTACAACCATTTTACAAACAAGTGTTAGACAAAGAAGGATGGCCCTACGACACCTATCTGTCTCAGGCTCGTTTGTAGCTTTCATAAAAACCTACAAGTTAGCATTTGCAGTATTACCATATTTCAGTAGTTATACATTAAAACAATAAGCAAAATATAGGTACAAAATGATTTCCATCTAAACAATTAATAAATAAATATTTCATTACTTATTTAAAGAGATCTGCAATTGAAGAACTGCGTGAACTGTCAGCACTTGATCCAAGGCGGCCTTAGATAGTCTTGTTTTGTTGGGTTTGGCGCCCGAGACGGCGAGTGAAATTGTTTACGAAATGCGAGACCGTTACGATGTCTTCAGTTATCAGCACGGGCTGGTGTACGATTACAAATCGGTCGGTCCGCCTCTGAGTGTCTTGACGATGACACGGGAACCTGCACAGGGGCGGACTAAGATGCGATGTGATGGAAGAGATTTATTATTTTCTTACATGTCTTCACAGCTGACAGACAATTCTATCAGCAGATTTCTGGATTTTAATTTCTAAAACCGAAAGAAATTCAACATTGAATACATTTTAGCAATTTTGATGACATAAACAGATTTAGGAGGTACATAGTTTGAGTGGTATCCATGTTTATTTCTAGTTAATTGGCTGTCAGAAACACCACAAAAATCAACACATAATCTTTTCCATAGTTTGATTACTAAACGGTACAAAATAAAAAAAAATGTTTCAAATAAAAATTGTTGCCAATATTATTCTACATCTTTTTGAATATAACAAAATTTACTCTAATTCAATTATTTACTGATATATGTTCAAAATACTTTATAGACCTTCAAGTAAACCACCACATCTGGTTGATGAATTACTTTCAAAATCTAATCAACTCGTAACATGAACATGTAAAATATAAATGTGATATAATTTATATTGATACTTTCATTTAATTTTAAATTATTGTGGACGAAACAATTTTCAAACATAGACGTTATCTTAGAAATAGTGAAATCTTATTCTAGAGACCCCAAACAGTGCTTTTTTAATCGAAATTGTTCCGTTACAATACCTCCCTGGCATATAACTATATTTGTTATTGTTGAATGGTCCATCCATTAATTCTCTTTTTGCAATACCTATACTGTAAGTTACCCATTAATAACAAAATTTAAACACAGTAAGTGGAACTTTTATTGCACAATTGGTTTTCATGGTTACATCATTTACTTACCGTCCACGGTGGATGGTAAGTGAAACTTACCGTTCATGGTGAACGGTAAGTAAATATATATCATTCAAATTTTATTTTTAACCTCAATCTGACAGCTGTTAATTTTGATACCTATTTTTCCTTTTCTTATATTTACGCAGGTATTGCAAAAAATATCTTACTAACCTCGAACTGTAAGTGATTTTTTAGGTCTCGAATGTTTAGGAAATCTCGACCCTACGGGTCTCGACATCCCAAACTACATTCTCGACCTAAAAACTATCACTTACAGTTCACGGTACGTAATATACTATTACCGTACTTTTCACAAAAAATTTGACAGTTACTTTAAAATATCTGATGTGTCCAAAACATAACATATTCCGCACATTTTAATAATTGAATGATACAAAATAAAGAAAAAAAGTTTCAAATAAATATTGTAGTCTTTTTGAATATTACGAAATTTACTTAATTATATATTGATATACTCGTATTCTTAAAATACCTTATAAGCCTTCAAGTAAACTACCAATTCCGCCAATTTTAGATGACAAATTGCTACTAAAATTTAAAAAGCTTATAATTTGAATATCCAAGTTTTAAATATGAAAATTGGAAAATGAAGATTCTATATTTTGCACTGTTTAGAAAATTGTAGCTAAAATTTTTTACATCTTTTCGAATACAAAAAAAAAATTATTATAATTAATTTTTTCTTATGCATATGATAAGCGGACTAACTACTATGGTCATATGCCAATAATGAATGGATGATAGTGAATTTATGTGAACACTAACGACCATGATTTTCAGTGGGATTCGAACCCGCAACCTTTGGCGAGCTAGGCTAATGTTATAGCCCCTACCCCACCGATATCAGCAATAATTTATTTATTTACTGGAATATGTACAAAAAAATCTAATAGGTCCTTCAAATAAAGTACTACTTCCACACCCTAAAACGTGCTTACATATTTGCGGGAGGTAAAACCAGTAAACAACAATTTCCGCTTAATGAATTGCTCCCAAAATCTAATTAGTTTGTAACTTGAACATCCAAATTCTGAATATGAAATTTGAAAACTATATCGTTATCAGAATTTAAGTTATCATGGATGAATAAATCGTCACACACAGGTACACAAATAATAATTTAATTATATTCTTGGAACTTCATCTGTTGATAACTCACTACCGAAAATTTCAACCCGTCGCAATACCTCCTTTACATATATGATACATGTCCTGTAATTGGTTCGTCTGTTGGGCAATAAAAGTATATTACGTACCGTGAACTGTAAGTGATAGTTTTTAGGTCGAGAATGTAGTTTGGGATGTCGAGACCCGTAGGGTCGAGATTTCCTAAACATTCGAGACCTAATAAATCACTTACAGTTCGAGGTTAGTAAGATATTTTTTGCAATACCTGCGTAAATATAAGAAAAGGAAAAATAGGTATCAAAATTAACAGCTGTCAGATTGAGGTTAAAAATAAAATTTGAATGATATATATTTATTTACCATCCAACATGAACGGTAAGTTTCACTTACCATCCACCGTGGACGGTAAGTAAATGATGTAACCATGAAAACCAATTGTGCAATAAAAGTTCCACTTACTGTGTTTAAATTTTGTTATTAATGGGTAACTTACATTACAGGTATTGCAAAAATTATATTATTTTTATTATTTATTATGTGCGGAAAGTAAAAACAGTTGACTAAAAACCGAGCTAAAAACTAGATTTGTCTGAATTACGGTTTATCAAATTGGCTGTAAACACATAAAAACACAACCCTATTATAAACTAGTAGCACTCCTACTTAATTAGCACAAAGAAAAGACTGAAAAAATACCAGAGACACAAATCCTGGAAGACCCCGCACGAAGAACAGAAGATGAACAAAGTTATTTTAAGTAAAAGCACCTGACTCCGCCTCTGAGGATGTCTGCAGGTGTCCGATGACAGCGGGGGCGCCTGATAACACTTTGGTTGTCACCGTCAAACTACTCGTATCACTAATTCAACGGAGACATAAAGCATTGTCCACAGATGATGTCATCCGGCTTGATTTGTAATTTTGTTTTGACTTCTAGACGCCAATTTGTTTTTTGTTGTGTTTAGTGATTAAAAGGGCTCAAACAATTGATAAGAACCATGATAAATAATGATTACTCATGCATGATGTTTAGAATTGCAACATATTTGTTAATCACAAACTTACTGTTCGATATCTGTGCACATCTCTCAGAAATATTTTGCTCATTGTTGCTATTTAAGGTTGAATATTTGATGGGATACTATTATTTTATTTATAATTATGAACCAGGGAACAATCGACCTGAACAAAATAAAGTGACATATTTTTAGGTTAGAGTGTCTGTGATTGCTTATGTCTAGCAAGTGCGTTCAGACGACAACCATAAATTCTTACATTTTTAAATTTTCCTACTTCTAGAACTTTCCAATAAACAAGAAACTTATTTATTTTATACTCATCTTCAAATGATAATATTTTTTACGTGTTGCAATTCATAATAGTGACATTAAAAGTAAATGTTTCAAACAACAACTAGGTATAGATAATATTTAAAACATTATTCTAATAACAAAATTTGTCATTAACCATAATTTACTGAGATATTTCAAAATAACTTGATAGGGCTTCAAGTAACCTACCACTTTCAGTTATAGGATTATCACCAAAAACTAATCAGCTCTTCCCAATGTATAAGTAAAAGAATTCACACAAAAACTCGCTTTTCAGCACTTTTGATTTGTACGTCTTGAGAGGAAAGCGCTTCATTTTGGAAGAAAGGCTCTACTCTCGTGTTAGACGCATTTTTTTCGCGACATATTTCTAAAAACGATTTGCTCAAGCCTAAAATACACTTTGACAACACACCTGACTCGTCAAAAGTTAGGTTATCAGACGCAAAGCGGTGTAGCAGTGTTGCCAATGAACCAACTTAAAACTTGTCAAATTGTGATTTAATCTAGAAAAATAAAAATATAACACATAATTGTAAGACAATTTAAAGTGTATCACTAAAATAAAGATTTTTAATAAAATTAAGGGTTTATTAATAATTTTTACAATACAATTTTTGTAAATAGCATTCATATTGGTAACACTTCTATATTTTCCTCTGTAGAAAGAAAGAAAACATTTCATCACTATTTTGGGAGAAGAACGATGGGGTTTCCTGACATGTCATGAAAAATAGTTATTTGTCAAACTATAGAGGAAAGCGCTTCTTTTTCCCCGTCGAGTTCGAAGTTTGCCTCATGAGCGCAGCGAGTGAGGCATTTCGAACGAGAGTGGAAGAAGAGCTTTCCTCTCGTGTTAGACACAACATTTTTTTCACGGCATGTTTCTAAAAACGATTTGCTCGGACCTAAAACACACTTTGAGAACTCATCTGACAGACTGACACGTTAAAAGTTAGGTTATCAGTCACGAGGCGGTGTAGCAGTGTTGCCAATGAACCAATATTAAATATCCTTAATAAGTTGTCAAATCGTGATTTAATAAGAAAAAGTAAAATATATGACATAATTGTAAGATAATTTAAAGTATGTACATCACAAAAATAAGGGTTTTCAATAAAATTAGGAATTTGTTTATAATTTTTATAATATATTTTTTGTAAATAATATTCATATTGGTAACACTTTTATATTTTCCTCTCTAGAGAGAAACAACACATTTTCCTCACTATTTCGGGAAAAGAACGTTGGGGTTTCGTACCATGTCGTGAAAAAATATTATTTCACCTGCAATTTTTTATGGTACAAATAAGTTTTCCTCGCTGTTTTGCACTCATTTATAAACTTAACTACTGTGGCTTGATATTTGACAGATATAACTGACAATGACACACTATACTCTCTTTTCTATCTATCTATCTAAATATTGGGATAATGAAATATTTGAAGTGTCATTCTCGATATTGTATGTGGTTCTACCATTACAAAAAGTCTCCAACGGAATACTACTTTCAGATTGTTTCGCGAATAACTTCACAGATGACAGAACGATTTTGACAGTTATCGTAAATAAGTTTGGAATGGAAATATTAAAATGCGAATTAAACTAGCAAGTTTATAAAAAAATATAGTGTATAATACATTATGTGAACACAGAGATGAATTCAATAAACAAGTAGCCCAGCGCCACCTACATTCAGTTTGTTTCGCGAATAACTTCACAGGACAGAACGATTTTGACAGCTCTCATAAACAAGTTGCAAATGAAAATATTAAAACGTGAATTAAACTAGCAATGTTTTATTAATTTCCTACACAACATATTACGTGAATACAATAACAAGAAGCCAAGTGCGTCGCGGTTGCTCACCGTAACTTTTCTATGATGTGTGTGTGCCCGAGTTAAACTTCAGACTTCCTCATTCGACCAAGTTTCTAACAGGAAATTTCGATATAAACGCAGTCTTTAGTAACCGAACCATTTCATATAGAAAATTGTTATTTATTAGCACACTGCAGCGTGATTTTATTGTTCTGTTGCCTTGGATACGTAAATTATTTTTGTTTTAACGATCTGCTGGACGTTTCACTTTCTACAGCAACGAGCAGATACCTTAGAATGATTGGTATTACGGAACATATAATAGAATCGAGTTTTATTTTGTTGCTGTTGTATTGTTTGAGCAAATATCTGATTTAGAATGATTTCGTAATGAGTTCTTGTTATAGAATCTATTCATTTCAGAGATATTAATTTTGACAAGCACGCCGAAGAATTTTCTGAGCTGTTATTTTCATTGAAATTGTTTTTAAAGAAAAATGGTTCAAATAAATGTTGTTCAGAATTAAATTGTACGTCTATGAATTATAATTTTACCATTTATTTGCTTTGTAAATTTATTTAAAGATTGTTAACGTGTTGAATATGTAAAATATTATTTTAGAAGCAGTTATGTTAGAAAAATTATATGTATTTTCAAGAATTTATTAAATAAAATCCTTCAGTAAATTGTGTACACCCTAATGTACTTTGATTATTTGTTAATCTGTAGCAATGATTTGATGTTAAATAAAAAAAAACTGATGTGTTCAACACATAACTTCTCAATCAATACAACTCTTAAACGGTACCTACAAAATAGTATTTGATGATACAGAAACATACCTTCTTATTTGTTTATTTTCTATTTATATTTGAGAAATTTAATTTTCTTTCGTATATTTCTTTAATTTTTTTGACATATATTTCACTAAAAAAACAGCGTCACAATCACAATGACATGTGTCACATTTCGTAAAAAACTTAAAATTTTATTTCTTTATATTTTATTATCTCTAAATCTAATGAAAATGAATGAAATTAGTGTTATCAAAACAGATGTAAAATTAAATATTCTACAATTTTCAAAATAACATAAATTGTTGAAAAATTAATATATTTTCAATTCAGTACTTTTTTTAGAAACCGTAACTCTAGAAATCCACATACACACAGCCAACCAAACATACACACACAGATATCATCGCGAAACTATTAAAATTGTAGGGACCCTAAATCGTGCTCATCCACTGAAAACTCACTACCGAATTTTTAGCTTGATTCCTATACCTATCTTACAGTACAGTTAAGTAACGGGAGGTAATAATCAACGAAAATAATTTTTATCCACCACCTCTCAATATATGCTCTATAAATATGGCGATTTTAAACAAGCAAAGTAACAGATTACCCACTAGTGGATATAATTTTGAAGAAAGCCACTAGTGAGTATTTTTTATATTTATAACTATAATAATAACACACAAACCTTGGTAACTACTTCGATTGACATTTTAATTTAAAAATTTAAATCATGTCACTGTCAAATAATATTTCTTTAATAAATTTTTCATTTATTAAGAAATGTTTGATAAAACGTTATACTTCACACTTGGGTAAAGTGGAATTACCCTCTCGATAAAATTATCACACTCAGCCTTCGGCTTCGTGTGCTAAAATTTATCTCGTGGCAGTGGGTAATTCCTTACTTTGCCCACGTAAAGTAAATAACTATTATCTACGACCATTGTTAAAAGTGGCTCTTTTAACGGTTGCTTAGCAAGTTAAATGTGTCACTTTCTGACACTAGTATTAAAAGTAACATAGCATAGCAACATGTTTAAAGTGATTTTATTGTTACTTTTAACCCGTGATTTGTTTTAAAATTTTGTATGATATACCTGTTAAAAGTGATTTATTTATTTTTTCGTTGGGGTTGTTTCACTCGGCTTCGCCTC
This sequence comes from Poecilus cupreus, assembly GCA_963942605.1. Lineage (NCBI taxonomy): Eukaryota > Metazoa > Arthropoda > Insecta > Coleoptera > Carabidae > Poecilus > Poecilus cupreus. Next base: position 18,110,818 of record OZ012722.1, on the reverse strand, counting down.
GTTTCACAAACTCCCCCACTACAGTTTTAACAATTACTTACATACTAGTGTGGCAACTTTATTAATTTAATGTAACCAAAATCGTTGCTTTTTCAGTCCTGGAAATTCCAATTGTAATTCTAAAAATTTAACCTCACTACATAGTTAAGTTTCAATTAAAACAATATTTTATTAGAAACAAATGATGGTGCACCTATCTTCATAGCGTATGGTCTCAATATTAAACCGGTAAAAATGATTCTCGTCCATTTTTTATAATTACTAGTAACAGCAAATCTAATTAACAATTACAATTAATCTATAATGAAAGACTCATCTTCCGCTGCAGAAACCGTGCAATCAAATCATACACATTTCATTCACTCCTCAGCCCGATCTGTGCTAATTTCTATACATAATTAATGAAAATAATAGCGCGTCTACTCCACGGAGTATTTAATCATTCCAAATAATTCATTATACAATTAAAAAATGATTAATTATAATTGATTCGCATTTAGATTGCATGTAGCCATTTTTCATCTTCTCTGAAGTTTTCTACGAAATTGCGTTGATGTGGGATTACGTTATTTTATTTGGATTTTTTCTTTCGAGCGGAAAGTTTTGATAAGTTTGATGAAGTTGTGCGAATTGTGAGTAGATTTCAAATGAGTTTTGTAGATGAAAGTTTTTAGGATGAGCTATTTTCTAGGTTTGTTACGACGTCTTAAAATGGTAAATCGAAATCGAGTTGTTCTAGTTAAACTAGATTTAAATAGATTTGTAGTAAATTATCTATTCAGATAATCTATATTTTATCAGATCTATGCATAAGTAATAATCTTAAATTAATAGTACACTGTGCAGTCAGTAATAATATAACAAGAGAGTGAGAAAAAATTGAAAATAATTTGACAGATCTTTCGAAAACTTATTGCCAAATGGCAACAAGATTGTGAAAGATACGGGAATTTTTTTTTTTTATTTATCGAACTCACAAGAGCTTTTCTCAGTATAATAATGACAGGATTGGTTAAAACGCAGACACGTGACAACAATGAAGCATTTCATTGGTTTGAAGAAACGTAAAAAAATAATTACTTAAGTCAATTATAAATTCATAATGAACTAAACTTTTTTGACATTTAAAACACAGTATAAGAATTCAAACAGTAATGATACTCGCATCGACCAATGACCTTGAGCCGAGCGGCCATATTGGCAGTAGCAGTATACGGCGGTAAATTTGAATAGCTGTCAGTTGCAAATAATAAAAAATCTAAAAATATTATTTCACCTGCACTATAAAAGTTAATTTAATTAATTTTTCATGGTACAAATAAGTTTTTTCACGACATGGTAGGAAACCTCACCGTTCTTCTCCCGAAATAGTGAGGAACATGTGTTGTTCCTCTCTAGAGAGGAACATATAGAAGTGTTACCAATATGAATGTTATTTACAAAAAAATTATTACATAAATTATAAATAAATTCATAATTTTATTAAAAATCCTTATTTTAGTGATATACATACTTTAAATTATCTTACAATTGTCTTATATTTTTTTTTTTCTAATTAAATCACAATTTCACAACTTATTAAAGATATTTAAGATTGGTCCACTGGCAACACTGCTACACCGCCTTGTGTCTGATAACCGAACTTTTAACGTGTCAGTTGTGTCCTCAAATAGTATTGTAGGTCCGAGCAAATCGTTTTTAGAAACATGTCGTGAAAAAATGTTGTGTCTAACACGAGAGAAAAGCTCTTCTTCCACTCTCGTTCGTTCGATGCGCTCATGAGACAAACTTCGAAATCGAGGGGGAAAAAGAAGCGCTTTCCATTCTAGTTTGACAAATAATTATTTCCTGTCTGTTTTGCACTCATTTTATGAACTTAACATGGAAGAAGTACTGTGGCTTGATATTTGATTTATGGTTACTAAGACATTAGTTAATTAGCGGACCTTTAGCGACCATCTTTTCAGTAGCGCACCACTGAAATATTGAATCTTTTTTTTTTAATATGAAGATGGTACGTGGACTAACTACTATTGGTCATTGTCGCTTAATGAATTAATGATTTTGAATCTTTGGGAACGCAAACGACCGTACTCTTCAGTGGGATTCGAACCCACGACCCCTGGCGTGCTAGGTAATTTATTTATTTAATAATTTGTTCAACTATGTCTACAGACTTCATCGCTGATTAACAAAATAAATATGAACCCAATCTTCAAGGTAATTTTCGCGATAATGTTTATTATTGATGTCTTCAATATCAATTTAAAATATTGATAAATTTATTTGACAAACCTTCCTTAATATCCACCTCGCGCAATAAACGATTAATAAAATAAATATTTGAAATAGCAAGTGCGTTTCTTGATATCGTATTTGTTATATCTATAAACCTAACCTACTTAAAAATACAAATTTCAAACATTATACATTTAATAACATATTTTATTTGAAATCGTCACTAAAGTGCTCAAAAATCCTCATTAAAAGCTCAGAAATCATCACTAAAGTAACCCATTATACGCTGATTTTGAGCAACCCAGTGTTGACAACCGTTAAATAATTATTGTACAATTAGAATAATTTTGGCACATTGACGTACTATAGTAAATTTGGATGTAACATGAAACAAAATTTGCAAGAAGAATTAACTAATTAATTCCGATGACGAAATGGAGGACAAAACACATAATTTTGAGTGTTATTTACGATAACTTCACTTCTCGAGGTTGGCAACATTGACTGTCAGTTTTAATTGACAACTGACAGATGTATAAACTTAACCTATATTGTAATTTTTTTACAGTTTTTTCGAATTTTAGATTTCAAATAAAACTTAATATGTACCTCGGCACTGAAGTTCCTTTTTATCACTCACATGATTTATTACGGGCCTCGGCAACTAAATTCCATATTCGTGATAAAAAATTGAACTTCAGTGCCTTGATACATAAATATTTTTCACTACCGGGAGAAAAATTCGGTTTCTGATAAAGTTAAAATGGCAGCTGTCAGCTGTAGGATTCAAACTAACGATCTTATGAACCATAGTCCGATGTTTTACTACAAAATTATTTAAATAATATGATAAAATACTGTACAAAAATTTTGAACCAGGGTCCAAATTATCAAAACATTACAAAATATATTCTCTTCAGTATCAAATTGCCAAAAAATCCCAGGCAGAACTAATAGCACTATCAGCGAAAATAATTCTCGTCTCCTAAAAAAACAAAATACACACACATCTCCTCCATGGAGTAGATTTCAGAATTTCGCTTGTCATTTACTTCGCAAAAACATTTCTCAAATTTCCACACGCTACCGAAAACAAAAGAAGTGCGATGAAACCCAACAAATCGTTGCGCGGTTGTTTCCATACGCATCAAGGTGAAGCCAAACACGTTCGTGGTAGTGACAATGACATTAAGATTGTCGGTTGTTTTTTGTGGGTTTAAAAGTTTTGTTTTAGTTTTAAGGTTTATTAACGTGTGGTAAATTGGAACAATTGTTTTAATGTTGTAGATTGGTATGTTAATTGATTTTTTCTACGACCACTGAGAAATCTGCTCATTGTATGTTTGTTGTTGCTAGGGATATGAGGTACATTGCAAGCATCGTGCGAAATGAATTTGTTTTGTGAGTATTTCAATACAGATCAGCTCATTTAAGTACAGGTGCCATTGCTAGGATACTTATTTAGAATTGTCAAATATTGGAATGGTGAAAGCGGGACAAATTTATTATTAAAATTAAATTAATTTTGAAATAATATCGTGGTCGTAGAAAAAGTATAGTGTACAACTCGCATGGAATATTCATTTCATACTCGTAGGAAATGAGTACCATTCCGTGCTCGTTGTACAATATACTATTAGCTATCATACATATAGCGGGTGTAGAATTGAAATGTGTAATATAGTGATGTCAATGCTATATTTTTTATATTGCGTTATCTGTGTGTCTATTCACTTTACAGCAAAAATGAAAATACAAAATTGTTCAACATTTAAAGATCAATGCAATAAGGCCGATTTGGTTCACTAAATATTAGTGTTTTACGATATATCAATCAAATTAATATTTATAATGTAACATGGTCATGGAAAATTATACAAAAACGAAAAATATGTGATACTAGTATTTCGTAAAAAATAATATATTTTATTAATTAAAGAATTGTATTATTTTCTGTTGAATGGACCTTAAATGTCTGTGTGCATTTTTACCTCCCGCCACATTCTGTAAGGGAGGTATAGGAATCATGCTAAAAATTGGGTAGTGAGTTTTCAGTGGATGAGCATGTTTTAGGGTCCCTAGAATACGATTTTAATAATTTCGCGATGATGTCTGTGTGTTTGTCTGTCTGTCAGTCTGTGTGGAACTCTGGAGTTACGGTTTCTCAAAAACTACTAAACTGAAAATTTTGATATTTTGTATATATCAATTGTATCCCCTTTGGAAGAGCTGATTAGTTTTTGGTGATAATCCAATAACCGGAAGTGGTAGTTTATTTGAAGCTCTATCAAGTTATTTTGAAATATCTCAGTAAATTATGGTTTAATGAAAATTTTGTTATTAGACTAATGTTTCAAATATTATTAACTACAATCATTGTTTGAAACATTTTCCTCTTACTGTCACCATTTACGAATTACAACACGTTAAAGAAAAATTATATTTTCGTTTAAATCTGCTAACCTGTGTTTTTTGAAAAAACAAAACCTCGGTTGAAAATGTCATTTTTTGACATGGGATGAACGTTTCTGTTTCTCATCTATGCCGGGAAGTATTGTGCTGCCCACAACAGATTTTTAAATTCTGAACTGCTGTACTTATACTTTTGCTAAAAGTGAATAGGTAAAAAGAGACAGCAATATAAGAAATATAGTGTGGTTCCCCCTTCACTAACATCTTTGGGGGCTATGATTTGACGGCTGGTAACCGCACTTCATACGAAAAAATATATCACTTACCGAGATCTGCGTGAGCAGAGTGCCACACCCGTAATGGGTAAAAGGCGTGATGATATATTTATTTTTTTATTTTATTTATTTTTATCTACAACGTTAAACCAATTGGTCCAATTTAGCACACGCTAACCTTAAAACAAAATTTTTAAATTTTTAAAGAAACAAAAAAACAAAATTACAATTATGACACATGTCAAAAATGACATTTTTCTACCGTAGTTTTGTAGTTTTCAAAAAGAACAGGTTAGAAGATTTTAACGAAAATGTTAAAATATAATTTTTCTTTAACAAGTTGTAATTCGTAAATGGTGACAGTAAGAGGAAAATGTTTCAAACAACAATTGTAAATAATACTATTTGAAACATTTTTCTAATAACAAAAAGTATCATTAAACCATTAACTTGATATGGCTTCAAGTAAACTGCCACTTTCGGTTATTACCAAAACCTAATCAGCTCTTGCAATGGAGATACAAATATAATATATAAAATATCAGAATTTTCAGTTCAAACACAGACAGACAGACAGACACACATACACAGACATCATCGCGAAACTATTACACTAAAACGTGCTCATCCTCTATCGAATTTTTAGCATGATGCCTATATCTCCCTTACAGGATGTGGCGGGAGGTAAAAACAGAAATAGCAGTAGTATGATTTTGTCTTATTAAAAAAACGACCAATGACACCGGCCGTCTTGTCCTCGCCGTCGTGTTCATATTTTAGGTAAATAAAAAACTAAACATGTTTTTTAATTAAATTTACTTAACCACAAATTACAGCGAGAAAAAACACCAGAATTTATTGTAAGCTCTGTACTCGTATAATGTAGTGTCTAAGAGGTATAAAAAAAATGCGGACGAAATGAATTATTTAAATATATTTGCTTGAAGTTCTAAGCAAATTTAAAACAAGTTTACTAGAAGTTCGTGTACCTTAATTTTTTATTATTAAACACAGATTTTTTCCTGCATACAACAATAATATTTTATAATTTAATTGTTTTTGCTACCATAAAAAACTGAATAATTTGATTAAAATATTAATTGGATCATCGTCGACAAATCAGACGTAATTTTAATACAGTGGCACTTACGATAACTGAATAAATTTCTGCAGAAAATGGATATATACAAAATAAATTAAACCGTTTACAGTTTGAAATCTGAACACAACTGGACAAAAATGGACATTTTTTACGATTGCCATTAAATTATTAAAACGATTGCTTATAGTACTCACAATTCACTAGTGTGAATTATAATTCATAATTCACTCTTTTTGGCCATTCACAGAGCCAGAAATTCATAATTCACGTTTATTTCAAAAAGCCGTGATGTGGATCACCAAGCAACGGTCGTCTGACAGTTGACATTTAGTCAGTTGTCATTGTGTATTTTGAAGTTAACGTTTTTCAACATGTGTTTTCAACCGATTTCGATTATTTTCAAAAGTTATTTCCGAATTTACATGAGTAGAAAAACTACAGTATTATATTCGGGATTATGGTCATTATTCACTTGGATGATTTGCATTACTCGCCTACGACTCGTGACGCAAACTTCATCTTCGTGATTTAAGACAAAGACAATCATAATCCCTCATATAATAAATATACAATTAATTAACATACACAACTGAAGTCAAGAAATAAAACTTAATTATAATCACACAATCTAATGTCACTTACAATATAATTGATGAATGATTATGATCAAATTTACAGTTCGATATCTATTTAAATCATTGATTAAATTCAACGACAAATCTGAGTTAATATATCCCCAAAGAAACATACAATTTGCAACCAGATTTCCCTTTACCCTAGACCTCAAATTGCAGATTATTTCTTGTTATTAATAAACATTAGGTTTATTTCTACAGATAAATAAACAATTGAGGGTGAATAGAAGTAATTAATATATTCGTAAAATATACTCTATATATGTCCCACTTAGTGGGATAGTACGAACCTAGAAACACAGTCAACCAACAATCAATCTCCTCCAAACATTCCACCACTTTCGCCTCGTCCACATTCATACATCATTCGTTCACGCAACAAACCATCAATCGTACCCAACCAGTTATTCCTCGGACGCCCACACAATCGTTCACCCACATATATTAGTTTCACCAATCATTCATTCGACATTCGCTCAACATGTCCAAACCACCTCATTAAACTGCAATGATTTTTTTTAAATGTTATGACGTCACTGTTGTATGTTGTAGGTTTGTGTTATTTGGTTACGAATTCAAAATAAAACTAAAATTTTCATATTATGTGCCAACCATTTGATATTTCGACAACATAGCAGCTCAATAATAAAAGAAGTACAGAGAATTTGAAAAGAATATATGTGTGAGAGAGAAACTTAAGCAAAGAAACAATACACTGACGTCAGAATTGCTATCTTTAAAAGTCTAATATCTCAATAATTAATAATATTTTTTAAACTTCTATTGTATCTAGCACAAAGTTTAGGGTATAGTTAATCCTCAAATTATTTATACAAAAATTTTTGATCAGATATCGAACAGTAAATCTTATGGCGAGAAAACCCTCCCCCCCCCCTGTATTGAGTGAATAGTGTGCGCAATTCTCCAGGAATTCTAAAAAAGCGATTTCGAAATATGTAGTTCAGATGCCAGGTGCTGGAATAATTTATGAAATGAATGGTAACTGTACCTATGGTAGATATTACAAAAATATTCATACTCAACACTTCAAACAATGTTATATCTATGTTATATCCGGTTCATGACTCAGATAATGCTTGCTGCACGCATTCACTAAACAAATAAAATGATTTATAATCGAGAATTATTATTGAGCTCAGCTTGAATCATGCCAAGAAGATACAAGACATAATTTCGTGGCACTATTGGGCTTCCAAATTATCAAGAGATGGCGTTGATTATAATTCCCAAAAGGTACATGTCAAATTCATTTTGTATGATATCTTATGATGGCGAATGCGTGCTTTAGTACTGGTAGTTTGTTTTAATTAACAGCAGAACTGTTGCCATACTCCAAATTTTCCTGTTGTTATAGGTTTTTTTTGGAGAAAATTCAATCTTAACCTATAATCTACAAATACAATTTTTACATCTTATTTAAATGATACGGCTTAAACAAATGTAATACTTACATTGGAATACTCTTAAAATAACTACTATTGTTATTAATTTAAAAAATAACAATTAATTTCAAAATACAATGAAATTTATGTATCTTATGGTTAGTTCAGCTTTCTACCACTGGTTAGCGTATTTTAATTTTGGATGCGCAATATACTCAAAATGGTTTTAGAGAAGACGCACGTCATCAAAAATATTACTAGATAATGACGTCACTATGCAACAACGTTTATGTGGGATACTATTTTTTGTTGAAATGAAAATGCAATGCGTGTTGTATCACACGTGCCGCCATTTTTAGACGGGATTATACATATATAAAAAATTACATAAAAATATTAAATCAAATTATGTTAACATCATTGCTATCAAAATTCTCCAAAAATTATGTTAAAATCTGATAAATCAGGGTCCAACCTTCTTAATCCATGTAAATTCACCAAATTATCTGCAACTGTCAAACTTTTAAATACAAATTTTTAGGTTAGTTCGCTCAGTTATCGCAGCGTGTGATAAAATCATATCACACAGTTGCTGACGCATCTGATTGGCTAACGAACTTTCATATCAAACAGAATTGCTAGTAATATGCAATGACAAATTTTCAGTAATAGCGTGTGAATTTATGTACTTTTCGTAGTGCTCGTCGGAAATAGTTATTTACATACCAAATGCGGGAACGCTTGGTTCCCGGAATAGAACGAAACCGGGAACCGAGTTCACGCAAGAGGTTTGTACAATATTTTTTGTACGAAAAGTATAAAACTAATAACAGTCCATACAAAGAAATGAAGTTCTTCAAGTAGTTATTTTGATATTTGTCAAAGTTGCACTATAAATATAAACACACAAAATATTTTGTCTAATATATTAGAAAACAATTAAATTATTTATAATATTTAACGTATTCACTTGGAAATTTATTATATTTCTTATTTATATTGAGATAACTAACATTACATTTGTAGGTTATGTATTTTACAGCTGTCATATCGGGCAGATTTTATTGCCAACATTGGTAACCAAATGCACTAAATTTGTAATTTTTAAATACAATTTCATTCTTTCCATCATTGTTTATATTAATATTATGTAAACGGATGTCTGAAATACTATATTTTTTTTTATTATAAATATAATTTATTAACAAACGCTTTAGAAATAGAAATGTTTTCGTCGAAATTTCCCGCTTGTCTATCTGGTGGAGACCTGGGAAATGGACATTTCGGACGTTGCTTAGGAAACGCTAAGCAACACATTTCAATGTATGAGTACAAACAGATATTTTTGTACTCATACATTGAAATGTGTTGTTTATCGTTGCCTAAGCAACGTCCGAAATGTCCATTTCCCAGGTCTCCACCAGATAGACAACCGGGAAATTTCGACGAAAGCATTCCTATTTCTAAAGCGATTATTAATAAATTATATATATAATAAAATAATATATTATTTCAAACATTCCTTTACATAATATTAATACAAACAATGATGGAATAAGCATGAAATTGAATTTAAAAATAACAAATTTAGTGCATTTGGTTACAAATGTTGGCAATAAAATCTGCTCGATATGACAGCTGCATAATACATAACCTACAAATGTAATGTTAGTTATCTCAATACAAATAGGAAATATAATAAATTTACAAGTGAATACGGTAAATATTATAAATATTTTAATTGTTTTCTAATATATTAGACAAATTAATTTTGTGTGTTTATATTTATAGTGCAACTTTGACAATTATCAAAATAACTACTTGAAGAGCTTCATTTCTTTGTATGGACTGTTATTAGTTTTATACTTTTCGTACAAAAAATATTGTACAAACCTCTTGCGTGAACTCGGTTCCCGCATTTGGTATGTAATTAACTATTTCTTTCAAACAAATTAAGGTTGTTGAGGGATATAGTGCTTCTACCTTCAGAGTGTTAAGTTCCCTAATAAAATTCCTAATTTTCGGCGTGACTCATCCGCCTGCTAACAGCATTCTTTGACCATGTACCCATAACTTCTTTTAGTTCTATATTATATCCAGAAACCAACCTTGTAGATGTTTTACTATCTCAGTCTCAGCAATAGAGATAACACAAAATTCAACAAGAAAACCAATTTTCCAGACAGGAAGTTCGGATTAGCCTTGTCGCGGGTGCAGTCAGACAACAAAAACGAATCAGGTAGGGGGTGGAGTCAGTCTGGCAGCCTTTACAAGGGTATAAAACTATAGAATAAACATTTTAACTCTAAGAGTATTACTCACAATAGAGAAAAGAAACATAAAATTAGATAGAAATAATATAGGTATTTATTTGAAATCGGCACTAAAGTGTTCAAAAATCGTCATTAAAGCTCAGAAATCGTCACTAAAGTAACCCATTATATGATGATTTTGAGCAACACAGTGTTGGCAACCGTTAAATAATTATTGTACAATTAGGATAATTTTGGCAAATATATTGACGTACTATAGTAATTTGGCCGAACATGAAACAATATGTGCAAGAAGAATTAACTAATTAATTCCGATGACGAAATTGAGGACAAAACACATAATTTTGAGTGTTATTTACGATAACTTCACTGTTCGAGGTTGGCAACACTGAGTGTCAGTTTCAATTGACAACTGACAAATGTATAAACTTAACCTATATTGTAATTTTTTTACAGTTTTTTCAAATTTTAGATTTCAAATAAAACTTAATATGTACCTCGGCATTGAAGTTCCTTTTTATCACTCACATGGTCGGGCCTCGGCAACTAAATTCCTTATTCGTGATAAAAAATTGAACTTCAGTGCCTTGATATATAAATTTTGTTTCATTTACTATAGTACGTCAATAAATCTGCCAAAATTATTCTACTTGTACAATAATTATTTAACGGTTGCTAACACTGGGTTGCTCAAAATCATCGTATAATGGGTTACTTTAGTGACGATTTCTGAGCTTGTAATGATGATTTTTGAGAACTTTAGTACATATTTCAAATAATAGTTATTTGTTTAACTAGGCACCACAAAATACCATATTTACAGCGGATTGTGTCAGATTTACCGTTATACTTTGCCTAGACACGATCCAAGTTCTCTAAGATCTAATTAGAAATTTGTACAGACATCAAACTAATCTTAGAGCGACTGGCATATTTAGATTATATATTTCTTTGAAGTGAACTTATACTATAGGCAGATTTGCGTCCATACACAACACTCGTTTCGATTTCTCAAATCGGAACAAATATTGAGTTAAAAATTTGATCGCGAGTAGCATTAAATTATATACTTTTATAGGCATACAACAATCAATTAAATTTCTTTATCAGATTGAAAGAGACATCAGAAAATAAATAATAATAGTATATGCTTCGTCGAAACAGTTTAAATATAAAATAAAGCACAGAATTTTTCGTCGGACTATAAGCTAAAAAAGATTTACTGTCAAATATTTTCAGATATAATTTGCAAGCTCCTTCGACAATAAAACAGCAATCTTTTTCTGTAAAACTACAAAACATTGCCTGATTTAATTTGTCAGCTAGTCAAGCATCATTTGCATCATGTTTGCGATGTCACGAGACCTTTCGATGAGATTTGTTTGGTCGGTGCACTTTGCAGAAGACGCGAGCAGCGAACCCGGTAACTAGGTCACGGTCACGAGGCGAGATTTCACTACCTGGACGTTTCTCAGACATGTCATAAACATAGCATAACAGCGCGAACAACGCCGCAAAAATAGTGTACATCGATACACTATTCGAGTAAAAAAAAAAGTGAGTAGGCTCGTTTCAAATTGTTCGTTTGAATGTTTTGTAAAAGTCGAAAAACATTATTTTACATATATTTATTATTAAATTAAACTTAGAAAATTAGCTGTACAATTGGCAATTTTTATTATCTTATACAAAGTATGAGGAAGTATTGGAATCATGAAAAAATCGCTGAATAGATTTTTGCGGAAATACATATTTTGACGACCACTAAATCCGTTAAGACCAATTTCTCAATGATATCTGTGTGTGTGTGAGGATGAATGGATGGATTTCCGTGTGCGCAATATGTCATGAACGAGACAAGATATGTAAACGAAACTAAGAATTTATAAGTTTCGTGAAAATATGAAGAGCTGAGTTGATTTTGAATGAAATTGAAAAACCGGAAGAGGAAGTGTACAAGACGCACAAAACAACAAAATCCATTTTTTTTCAAAAATAGAATCAGCTGTGAAAAAAGATTCAAATGAAAGATGTTAGCAAAAATATTTGGAACATAAATAGTTATTTGTCAAACTAGAGAGGAAAGCGCTTCTTTTTCCCCGTCGAGTTCACAGCGCAGCGAATGAGGCATTTCGAACGAGAGTGGAAGAAGAGCTTTCCTCTCGTGTTAGACACAACATTCTTTTCACGACATGTTTCTAAAATCGATTTGCTCGGACCTAAAATACACTTTGAGAACACAACTGACAGACTGACACGTTAAAAGTTAGGTTATCAGACACAAGGCGGTGTAGCAGTGTTGCTAATGAACCAATCTTAAATATCTTTAATAAGTTGTCAAATTGTGATTTAATAAGAAAAAGAAAAATATGACATAATTGAAGATAATTTAAATTATGTATATCACTAAAATAAGGATTTTCAATCAAATTAGGAATTTATTTATAATTTTTAAATATATATATTTGTAAATAACATTCATATTGGTAACACTTCTATATTTTTCTCTCTAGAGAGGAACAACATATTTTCCTCACTATTTAAGGAGAAGAACGGTGGGGTTTCCTACCATGTCGTGAAAAAATGTTATTTGCACTTTTCTTGTCCATGCTTCTAATGTTGAGAAAAACTAAATTATATATTTAATAATATATTTCAATAATCTTAGTTACAATGGGAACAAATACTAAAACATTTTTAATATTTATGTGTCAAACGTATCAAATAATTGTGAAATGTCATAAAAATGTTATAAATAGGTTTGAAATATTATAAAAGCAATATTTGTATTGTCTGTTAGAAAGTTTTATAGACTAGATATTAATTTATATCTATTTTAAAATAAAATTATAGTTACGAGAAGAACAAATTAAGCAGGTTTATCATCTATAATAATTATCAAAATAAAGTCATACGCAAGGAACAAGTCATACGTGTTCATTTGATTTTATATGTATAAGAAAGTAGTGTGGTGCCCACACCAGATTTTTTCTTGTAGTCAATATAAGTTTGCTCTATCTATTTTACTACAGTGCAAGTTTTAAAAACTACTAAATTTATAACAGTCTTCTTTAAAATTCTTAAAAATTTTCTGCAGTCTGTCTCGCATTTCTTTGACTGATTACATTTTTTGGGTGTATATATATAATTTTCAATAAAAACATTCATCTGGATAACACAGACTGCTAGACCCCATTTTATAATTGGGTGTCATTTGTTTTTATTGACGGAAGACAACAAGCGAATAACGTTTTTTGATGGCACCGCGCAATGACGCAATATTTTGGTTAATTAAGAATTTGGTCAATGTCTTGTTAATGGGTTTTAAAATAGCGTCATGCATTTTTATCTTCATTAAAATTTTAAATGTCCCAGCGAGAATTTTTCAGTTAATGAGTGTGTTTCGTTTATATATTTACAGTTCAAATCTGTTCAGATAATTTGGCGATTGACCAAACACGGTCAGATTTATAATCAAATCTTTGTGTACGTTCAATCCAATGTATTTATTTTCCAGGGTACCACAAGAAGTAAATATTTGTTGAATTTTTTTAGGTATTGCATATTATTAATTTTTATTTTAATGATGTATAACTTTGTATACTTCTAAGAACATATTACATGAAAATAATTAAATATTATTGTTAGCCTGACGATGGTTTATTAATTATTTTTCCAGAAAGAAGCCAAATTACATTTCAATTAACAAATCAAATTTAATTTAAAAAAATTAGTAGTTCACTTTAGTACAATAGTCAAAGTAACATATAACAAATTATTTAAGTTTTATGGTACTAGGACTACTAAAGTCCCATTTTATAAAGAAATTGAACTGTCACTTAAATTTACTATTAAATGAAATTTATTTGTTTTTAACAAGTGCACATCAATTGAAATTATTTTATGACTTACTTGACATTGCCGTCAAAATTTTTATTGAAATTTGGGTAACTTGATGTAAATTTAGTATGAAAGTAAATTTAACTGGAGTTTCAAGTTCTTTATAAAACCGGATAAAAGTGAACTATTAAAAAAATGTTTATTTTACATTTTATTTGTGAATTCAGATGTAACTTGGCTCATACCTGGAAAAATAATTACTTTTGACGTTAAATAGCTTTGGTTAAATAAGGGAGGTATTGTTTTTGGTCAAAAAAATGGGGTAGTGAGTTTTCAATGAATAAGCACGTTTTAGGGTCCCTACAATACGATTTTACTATTTTCGCGATGATGTCTGTATGTATGTATGTGTGTAGTCTGTGGCAATTTTTTCGTCTCGCATAACTCAAATACTACAATACCAAAAAATACAATTTTGTTAATTTTTGCTTCTTATATTTAAATGAAGAGCTGAGTAGATTTTGGATAAAATTGGTCAACCGGAAGTAGCAGTTTACTTGAAGCCCTTAACAGTTTTTTGTGAAAAACACGGTTAAATTTCCTTTTTCAACAATTTATGTTATTTTGAAAGTTGGAGAATATTTAATTTTACATCTGTTTTGATTACTTTAATTTTATTAATTTTCATTGGATTTAGAGATAATAAAATATAAAGAAATTAGATTTCATAAGTCATGCACTCCTTGTACACGATGGAAACACTTAAAAATTTTAAATTTTTTACGAAATGTGACACATGTCATTTTGATTGTGAAGCTGTTTTCTTATGTCAAAAAATTAAATAAAAATACGAAATAAATTAAATTTCTGAAATATAAATAGAAAATAAATAAATAAGAAGGTATGTTTCTGTATCAAGTACTATTTTGTATTGTTTAAGAGTAGTATAGGGCGGGAGGTTTTGTGCTGACACAATTTTTTTTTACATTTTTACTGTCCATGAGTGGCACTCTTAATCATGTTTTGACGGTTGGTAAAACATGCTATTTTTATTATTCATCATTCCTACCTTCAATAATAGTTCTGACTATTTAAAAATGAATAACAGATACTAACAATTCAGTCAACGATTCATACAAATATCACAATAATTTCAATATGCATAACAGTTGTACAATACACATATTATTTACATATTACAATAGGAATAGGCTGATTCACCATTGCTTTATTCATTAAATGCGCTAGAAGCTAGACCCACGAACAGTCAGACTCACTTCCGAGTGATTCAGAACGCACTCATCGCTTGCGAGATATCTTCAAATGTCATTTTAGTTTTTAGGTTAGAGAAAAACTGTCCGTTTTTGGATGGAGATACGGTTATTCGATTAGCGATTTGTGTTAGTTTAATAGTTGATTTCAAAACACTTCTTAATTTAGTATAGAATCAACTAATCAACATAGCATGTGCTATAGAGATCGGCTCGTAAAGTGTTAGTCGTTTGATAGGAACTTAGTTCTGCCAACTTCGCTTTTGAGATTGTTTTAGGGCCGGTATTTCCAAACTCAGTTACCTAGAGAATAAATTTATCAATAGAATAAACAAAAAATATCGCATCAATATCATAGCTTAAATGATGATTATTATTCTAGCTGTCATCTTTTGATTCGATATTTTTTATTTATTCTATTGATAAATTTATTCTCTAGGTAATTAAGTTTGGAAATACCGGCCCTCATGCCCGGTTTCACCAACGTTAAATTTTAAACTTAGTTTAAATAAATAAAAGCAAATCGAAGTTATATGTCATATGGAGTAATTGACATTGATGTCAAAAATTAGATATGCTTTTATTTATTTAAACCAAATTCAAAATTTAACTAACATTGGTGCAACCGGGCATTAGAAAAATAAACTGTTGTTGGTAGCACAATACCTCCCGCCGTAGATTTCTTATCAAACAATGCAGAAACACGGACTACCGCAATCAAGAAACGCTTATCCCTTAAAAAAAAAATATGACTCATCAAAGATACTAGGTTTGTTCCAAGTGGTCATTTCTGACAAGTTTGTGACAATTTCACTGCGCTTGCGAAAAATGTAAACAAGTTAACTTTCAAACATAAGCTTCATTTCTGTTTTTGTAGCGAAAAATGTATGAATTTCTTTATTTATATTTATATTTAAGGTTAGCTGTCAAAATAAAAAATGAGTATGCACATGCGCTTCATTCCATACGCCGTTCCAGTCTTATGGTGCAATTCTAAGCATAATCGTAAGGCTCGTTAGGTGTTCTCGTAAGACTCGTAACAGTTTATGAATCAAAGAGCAATTCTGTGCAATACTATTGCTTACGATCACTCGTAAATATCTTACGATTTCTCGAAAACTTTACGTTGAGAGGGCAACTGGACGTATCTTTACGGTTAGTGATTTTTCTCTCTAATCATTGCTCAATTTTATCAATAAGATGAATCAAAATATAAATATTTTGCATATTGGTCTCCAACAATATGTTAATTATACCACGTCAAGAAAAATAACCTTATACATATTTTAGAAATTACTTGCGTCTCTTGCACAGGCACAGATATGAGAGATTTGGTAAACCTATTTGACATTACTGTTGCACATTTCAAACAAATGTATAGATTTGATCAGCAATGGACCATCAATTTTATTTGCAATATATAACCATTTTATAATCCATCAAATTCCAGAATTCCATTGCATATTAAAGTATTCAATTTATATTTAAATATATCGGGTGATAAAATAAAAATGGCATCAAATACTGCCAAGACAAATTTTTCGTATGTCATAATTGACAATGACATATGTCACCTATTGTTCGTGGAACGATTGTAAACGATGGGGATGTTGTTGTTTCATAATTCGCAGACAAGATAATTTTTCTTAAGATTTGTAATGAAAACACACTACATGGTTGTATTTGATAAGTAAATAAATGAAAAAGAAACCAACTGTCATATTCAATCTTCAGATACTGTATTAGCAATGAAGTTAGAAACTGACCGTAAAGTATGACGTCAATCGTAAAGCTAATCTGTAACGTTCGTAGATACAGTTTTCTGCACAGAATTGCATTTATCGTAAATCTGTAACTTGACTTGTTACGATTGTCTCGTACACTACGGTTTTACTGTTTTACGATTAAATATACAAATTGCTTAGAATTGCACCATATGTTTCAAACTTAACTTGTTTACATTTTTCGCAAGCGCACTGAAATTGTCACAAACATGTCACAAACTTGCCAGAAATGACCACTTGGAACAAACCTTGTATATTGTATAACTAGTGCTGAAAGTTTACACGAATGTGAAGTTTGAGCCACAAGCCGAAGACAAGTGCTTTAATTACAATTATAACCAGTCGACGTTACCTCCCGCCACATCCTGTAAGGGAGTTATAGGAATCATGCTAAAAATTTTGTAGTGAGTTTTCAGTGAATGAGCACTTTTAGGGTCCCTAGAATACTATTTGTATAGTTTTGTGATGATGTCTGTCTGTCAGTCTGTGTAGATCTCTGGAGTTACGGTTTCCCAAAAACTATTAACTAAAATTTTTTATATTTTCTATATATCAATTGTATACCCTTTGGAAGAGCTGATTAATTTTTGGTGATAATCCAATAACCGGAAGTGTTAGTTTACTTGAAGCCCTATCTAGTTATTTTAAAATATCTCAGTAAATTATGGTTTAAAAAAATTTTTGTTATTAAAATAATGTTTCAAATATTATTATCTACATTTATTGTTTGAAACATTTCCCTCTTACGGTCACCAAGTATAGGTAAAAATTTACAGTAATATAAAAAAAATCTCGTTACCAATTTTTTATAAGAAAGTAAAAAGAACTATTTATTTAATTTCTTGCCGTCTCTTCGATTCATTCTAGTCCACAACAGAATCGCCTCCACAAAAAATCTGTGTCATCCATTTTTTGCCCCTTCCGACGAACGGCACTGCTTGCAGCGCTCGGCTCTTGTTTTTAAGTTATTCAGTTCGCCGTGTGAATTTTTATGCGATTATTTGTATTCTAGAAAGGGAATTTAATTTTTGCGCGGCGGTCAATTTTCTTTGACTAAAAGACAAATTGTACTGGAAACAGTAAAATGGAAAGTTGGGTTAGGATTGAGAATTAGTGGTTTTTGTGCGCACTTTCAGTTGTTTTAATGGTTGTTTGTATTCTGGGAACATGGGTAACTTATTGTTTAATTATGAAAACTATGTGGGTAGATGAGATATGAATTATTAATCGTTACACAAGCGATGACGTGGACTTGTAACATATTCGTTTTTGAATTATAAGTTTTGTTGTACGTGGGTAATATACCTAAATCGGAATGAATAAATTCTTATTAGTTATAAATATTTATAACTGTCTAAAATGTGTCATGATAATATGATTAGATTTACTGTTCGATATCTTGTCAAATATTTATTTATTTATTTATTTTAACAGTAAATATGAATAAAAATATCAAATGAACTATCAAATTCACCATTATCCCACACTCGCAAAACCGTAGCCCTCGCCTTCGGCTCGGACTACAAACTTTTTGCTCGCATGGAATATGTGCCATTCCATTACTTGTTGTAGAATATACTATTCTCTGTAACTTTTACTCGAAATATTTTTTGCATTATATAATTTTACAAGATTGTATAATGATAAAATACTTTTTGCAATTTTATTGTGCCTGCGTCCAAATAATTTATATGTTTTTAGGGCCGATATTTCCAATTTTATATAAAATAATAGTTATTTGTTTAACCAGGCATCAAAGTACCAGATTTACAGCAGAGGCTGACGTTTCAATGACGAGCCGAAGCCGAGGCAATGAATGCTGCTGAAGCTATAAATCTGTGTTTGATGCCGAGTTGAACACAATTTTTTTGCCGATTTGGAATTAATATTAAATTAGTGATTATTTTATATAGATATTTTGAAGGTTATCGCTGTCATATTACGTTGCCATGCGTGTGTTGAACGGTTGCTATGTATTTATTGACGGTTGCTGCGTTGGTTGAGCGGTTGTTATGTAAAATATTTTCACAGCCTAGGCATAAAAGTGACACTTTACAGCCTGTTAGCAGTCCGTGAAGTGTCATCTTTAATGTCAATCGGCAAAAAATATATATTTATCTGTAATATAACAAGAGAGTGAGAATAAATTGAAAATAATTTGACAGATCTTTCGAAAACTTGTTGCCAGGCAATAGCCACGAAAGCCCGTAGGGCTTGAGTGGCTATTGCCAAATGGCGACAAGTTTGAGAAAGATACTGGAGAATTATTTTCTAATTTATCGAACTCTCGAGTTATATTTAATTAGATTATTTTTGATTTCATCATCAGACACGCCACTAAATCTATTTTTTTTTTTCTCATTTTTGCTTGTGTTGACGATAACTATCTGACATTTGACATCTGTCAACAAAAACAAAAAAGCTACAGAGAATATTGCCGGGAATAATCACAAGAGCATTATTCTCAATATAATAATGACAGGATTCGTTAAAACACAGACACGTTACATACAATGAAGTATTTCATTGATTTTAAGAAACGTCAAAAAATAATCAATGGCATAAACAAAAAATGTCGCATCAAAATTAAACATATTTTGTTATAATGTCCAAAAGAGTCATGTGGTGACCACGTCATATTTGATTAATACTGAGAGATGGTCCAGTCGAAATTAGGACACCCTGTATTCTTCAACGCAGGTCACGAAAAATTTTAAAAAGAAGTTGAGTTATTTACATAACAATATCGAAGTTAAGAAGAGACAGAGCAACTTTAAACGGGCACTGGGGCCTTAGTCAAAGCACGCTAGATTTAACTAAAATATATAGGACCGGAGGGATTACAAGCAAACTTGAATCTCTCTTTGAAATTTTGTCGGTACGGCTCTGTTCTTGATCCGGGATTTAAATATTTAATGAATTTTTATGGAGATTTTTTTTTCTTTTTACAGAGAGGAATATTACTGAGATTTGTAACTGTTCGACTAGTGGCTCTCAAAATGTTTTTTTTTTTTCACTGCTAGCCTGGTAACATGCTATTATTGACCTCTTTAGGAGACATGAATTTGTTTTATTTGAAATCGGCACTGAAGTGCTCAAAAATCGTCATTAAAAGCTCAGAAATCGTCACTAAAGTAACCCATTATACGACGATTTTGAGCAGTACAGTGTTGGCAACCGTAAAATAATTATTGTACAAGTATGATAATTTTGACAGATATATGACGTATTGTAGTAAATTTATACGTAAAATGAAACAATATGTGCAAGAAGAATTAACTAATTAATTCCGAAGAAGAAATTGAGGACAAAACACATAATTTTAAGTGTTATTTACGATAACTTCAATGTTTGACACTGTGTGTTAGTTACAAATGACAACTGACAGATGTATAAACTTCACCTACATAATAATTTTTTTACAGTTTTTTCTAATTTTAGATTTCAAATAAAATTTAATATGTACCGCGGCACTGAAATTCCTTTTTATCACTCACATGGTTTATTTTTCTCGGCCCTACGGGCCTCGGCAAATAAATTCCATATTCGAGATAAGAAGTTAAACTTTAGTGCCTTGATACATAATAGTTATTTATGTATCAAGGCACTGAAGTTCAATTTCTTATTACGAATATGGAATTTAGTTGGCGAGGCCCGTAGGGCCGAGAAAAATAAACCATGTGAGTGATAAAAAGGAATTTCAGTGCTGCGGTACATATTAAGTTTTATTTGAAATCTAAAATTCGAAAAAACTGTAAAATAATTACAATATAGGTTAAGTTTATATGTCTGTCAGTTGTCAATTGAAACTGATAGTTAGTGTAGCCAACTTCGAACATTGAAGTTATCGTAATACTCAAAATTATGTGTTGTCCCCAATTTCGTCATCGGAATTAATTAGTTAATTCTTCTTGCAAATTTTGTTTAATGTTACGTCCAAATTTACTATAGTACGTCAATATATCTGTTAAAATTATCCTAATTGTACAATAATTATTTAACGGTTGCCAACACTGTGTTGCTCAAAATCGTCGTAAAATGGGTTACTTTAGTGACGATTTCTGAGCTTTTATTGACAATTTTTGAGCACTTTAGTGCCGATTTCTAATAAATAACTATTATTTGAAGTAAATAATTCTAAAGATTTTTTTATCATTTTTTGTTCCTCTTTTATTAAGATCTTTGATAATTGTAATTTATCGCAAAAATATGTCACACTATGATCTGCTACAAGCAGAGTGCCACACTCAAACTTACAAATAAATGGTGTGATGATATTTTTATTTATTTAATTTAATAAAATTCCTACAACAGCTTTCTGAAAAATTGTTGCCCTGTTTCCGAAACCGTTAAATCATTAAATTAATTTACATAATCGAAACCAATAACTTAATGACATAAAACATGTAAACAAGAAGGTCAAAGTATCATCAGGTCATCTCAATGACCTGGCGTCGCCAACTGTCTTTGCTAAAAATAAATTCAAACGAATTTTTTACCATTATTAACTTTACTGACAAAATTAGGTAAACAAGAAACGAATTTGCATAATTTTGATCGTTGACCTCACGGCTTACTAAATTAGGAAGATAATCAATAAATCTAAATTAACATAATACTTTGTGGAAGGAAGGAAAAACTAAAAATAGACTTTTCAGTCTTGATTAGGTACCTTTGAAAGTATTGTATGAATGTTGTCCTTAAGGGTTATTTTTAGAATGGGGTCATTGACCCAGTACGTGACAAGTAAAATCAATTTTCTTCATTTTGTTGGTAATCATGGAATATTTACGTACAATCTATGGGGTAAATAACTCCACATCTTTCATTTGAAACTTTTTATACAGTTGATTTTATTTTTGAAAGAAATGGAATTTATTGTTTTGTCTGGCTAGTAAACTTCCTCTTCCGGTTTTCCAATTTCATTCAAAATCAACTCAGCTCTTCATTTTTTCATGAAACTTATAAATTCCAAGTTTCGTTTACATATCTTGTTTCGTTCATAAGATATTGCGCACACGGACATCCATCCATCCATCCATCCTCACACACAGACATCATTAAGAAATTGGTCTTAACGGATTCAGTGGTCGTCAAAATATGTATTTCCGCAAAAATCTCGTCAATTATTTTTTTCTTGATTCCAATACTTCCTTATACTTTGTATAAGAAAATACAAAACAACAACTTTTCTTGTTAAAAATTCAGAATTGATATAATTTTAATTTAACAAATTGTCATATTTGTTCAAATTGTTAATTCAACACAATATATTTGTCAAAATTAACTAAAAACAACCGCAAAATTATCAAATCGCAAACTGTGTGAGGCAACTTTTCTCTAATTTAATGAACCTCGTAGCTCTTACGTTTCTGTATACGAGCTGGGAGTTTATATTACCCCCTCAGCCTTTTTCATCAGTGATCCAAGTTGATTTTAATGTCTTTGTCCCCAGAGCACCCTGCGGTATCTTATCCGCTGAGAAAACCCAAAAGGTTGCATTTATTTTAATGGCTGGTAAATTTGTTGTTAAGTAGTTGAGCGGCCGTATTGCAGTGTCTAGGTTTTGTGTCTTTATGTCTAGACTTCATCAGTACGAAGAAGCTCTTGTTACTAGATAAGATAATGTTGAAAATTGATGTTTTGAAAGGTGAAAATAGACTGTAAATGATTTTATGAGGGGTTGAAAATTGCTTGGGTTTTTTGCACTATTTCTCGACTGAAGTTGAAGTTTGTTGTAAAAATGTGTTACGAGATCTGCTTTAAGCCGAGTGCCACACTCAAACATGGCTAAATGACGTGATGATTAGGTTCTTATACCGAGTGTAGAATTGAAATATACAAACATACAAAGAATGAAATAGTTATTTACCTACCAAATGCGGGAAGCTTGGTTCCCGGATGAGTGTTTGACGGCTGCCATAGAACGAATCCGGGAACCGAGTTCACGCAAGAGGTTTGTACAATATTTTTTTTCTACAATCGTTGCACAATATTGACATTGTTATTCCATTTTTGGTTAGGAAATGTTCAAAATTGTCGCTCTAGGGCGACAAAGTGACATATTGTCGCACTAGTGCGACAAAACAAAACAAAAATAAATTAGGTAAAAGAAGTAAATGATGCATTGGATTTTTCTGGTAATAACCTTGCTATTGCAAATACAGGCATATACGTACATACACTTCAACTTAATCACCATAAACGTATTCACTCTGTAGATTTTATGTCAAATGTATTCCATATGTCAAATGTACTCCATGTGTCAAATTATGATTTCTTTGAAAATTTGTATTTTGTTCATAAACGTTGTCATGATTACGGTGACATGGGTAACTACAATTTTACTGAATTGTTATAGGCGTGACCAAAGATAATTTTGAAAATTAATTTTTTTCTACAGCTTGGCATTGGTCAACGATTGTAGAAAAAATATTGTGTGTATCTCGTCGGATAGAGCTTGTTCGGTGCACTTGTCGAGTTGTTGATCTCGGCTTCGCCTCGATCAACAATTTCTCGCCGCGTGCAACAAACAATGCTCTATCCGCACTTGATACACAAATTACTATTGTACGAAAAGTATAGAACTAATAACAATCCATACAAAGAAATGAAGTTCTTCAAGTTTCAAATGAAAGATGTTAATAAAAATATTTGGAATATAAAATGATATTTGATCCTTTTTTGTACATGCTTCTAATTTTGAGAAAACTAAATTATATGTTTAAGAATATATTTCTATAATCTTAGTTACAATGGGAATAAAAACTAAAACATTTTTAATATCTATGTGTCAAACGTGTCAAATAATTGTGAAGTGTCAAAAATACGTGTCGTATGAAATATTATGAAAGTAATTGTTGTATATTATTAGTTACAAAGTTTTGAAGACAAGATATTATTTAATATCTATTTTTAAATAAATTCATACTTACAATGAGAATAAAAAATTTAGCAGGTTTAATATCTATATGTCAAGTAAATGTCAAAATAAAGTCACGCTAGGAACAGGTAATACGTGTTCAGTTGGTTTTATTTGTATAAGAAAGTAGTGTGGTGCCCACACCAGATTTTTTATTTGTTGAATTTATAGAATTTAACAAATAGACTCGTCAATATTAACAAGTAAATATATCTAACTTATCAATTTGAAATTGTTAAAGAAAGTTTGTATCCGTTGTAACAACTTAATTTGTTATAATAACTATGATTTATTGTTCTACTTCAATATAATTACTAAAATATTTAGTCAAAAGCATAAAAATAAATGTAAATAATTACTGTAATCACAAATATATTTAGTTGCAAAATACACAAAAATAATTTATTACTTGCTAACAAATTTGAAACTGTTAAATTAACATAACTTAACGGTGGTTATGTGCTGGCCACATCAGATATTTATAGATAACGTCACGTCAATTTGGTGAGAACTTATGAACGAAAAACGTTTTCTGAAATTGGTTATACTTGTAACAATTTTGTTTCTCTATAAAATCGTTCTGTTTCAGCGTAGGACGATAAAACATCAATTTCTCTGCTGACAAAAAACTGAAGATTAACGTAAAACGTGTGAATCAAACGACAATGCTTTATTATCATAATTAAAATTGTTTATCCAATTAAACATTGTAATTAGTTTAAACGCACAAGGACAGAGTTAAGAACTGTTGATTACTAAACTACTTTTGCAAAAACTATCAATTCTTGAGTTTCTTTACACCTCTTAATTACAATACATAAATCTCCCTCGTATGTTTTATCTGTTTATAATGAAAATATAATTATGTTTTATAGGTAAATGTTTTGATTTTGTCGTAAGTTGTAATTATGTTTAGAACTTGGTAACAAGAAAGAACGATGATTTTGTTTTCATTTATTATAGCACGTAATTTAATCATTGGGTTCACTATAGTATAATGGGAAGATGAATTAAGACATTACATAATTTACACATTTTAAACACAACCTTGTTTTTATGTTTGTAAATATAACCAATATAACTGAGACATGAAAATAATATTCCCATAATTTAAATTTTTTCGATGAATTATGATTCATAATTTTTTAAATAAAATATTACAATCTATAGATTTACAGTTGGTAACACTGCACACATCTGCGCTTGCGCACCCTTCATGCTGTAATCATAAACGTCAAATAGTTTGAATTTGAAATGTCATTTCTTATTTCTGAAGAGTAAGAATTATTGTTATTAAATCTTGACAAAAGTGTGATCGTAGAAAAAGTATAGTGTGCAACTCGTGCAGAATTACTTATTTCACGCTTGTGTGATTTAGACTCGCGTGAAATAGATAACTTTCTGCACTTGTTGCACAATATACTATAGGTATCTTAACTAAGGTTGTAGTCAAGATTGGTTAGCATAAAATTTGACACATTTTGTTGATTTAATTAATTTAAAAACGAAGTTACAGATGATGAAATAAAATCTGGTGTGGGCACCACACTACTTTCTTATACAAATAAAACCAACTGAACACGTATGACTTGTTCCTTGCGTATGACTATTTTGACATTTATTTGATATATAGATGATAAACCTGTTTAATTTTGTTCTCAATATAGTCTTCAAACCTTTGTAACTAATAATACAAATATTACTTTTATAATATTTCACACGACACATATTTTTGACACTTCACAATTATTTGACACGTTTGACACATAGATATTAAAAATGTTTTAGTTTTTGTTCCCATTGTAACTAAGATTATAGAAATATATTCTTAAATATTTAATTTAGTTTTTCTTAAAATTAGAAGCATGTACAAGAAAAATGCAAATAACATTTTATATTCCAAATATTCTTGCTAACATCTATCATTTGAAACTTCTTATCCCAGCTGATTCTATTTTTGAAATAAATGGAATTTATTGTTTTGTATGTCCAGTAAACTTCCTCTTCCGGTTTTTCAATTTCATTCAAAATCAACTCAGCTCTTTATTTTTTCATGAAACTTGTAAATTCCAAGTTTCGTTTACATATCTTGTCTCGTTCATGAGATATTGCGCATACGGACATCCATCCATCCATCCTCACACACAGACATCATTGAGAAATTGTTCTTAACGGATTCAGTGGACGTCAAAATATGCATTTCCGCAAAAATCTCGTCAGCGATTTTTTTCATGATTCCAATACTTCCTTATACTTTGAATAAGAAAGTAAAAATGGATTTAGCATTACTTCCTTTTGTGAATTTGCCTGTTCAAGACTTATTTTACAATTTGTTTCTTTTTATTTGTCACATACGAACTATACAACGCTTACATTTAACTTATTCATCTTCCTACCCCTTTAGGACTCTATAATCTTTCTACCATTCTATAAAAAAAACCACCCCTGTAAACGCATTCAACTAGAACCTAACACCTCTAGCATTCATTCTTTAAGTTTCGCGTACAAAGCAGCCCTTAACCATACACCCTTCACCCTTCCCTCAACTTAAATGAACCCTTTAACCTGCAGGGTGTCTATTTACCAAAGGGGCTGGGGGTTTGGGAACCGCTGGGCTGGGAAAATTTACATGCGGTATCGAATAAAATTCGGTGTTTTATGTCCACTTGTCCAGTCCAACCGGATTCGGATGATAAGGTATTTGCTACGCGCGATTTTTTAGTTGGACCGACTGCGTTATTTCAAACACTACTCGAGAGGGGAGTAGTTTAATAAGGGTGGATGGAATTAATTGTAGTGTGCAGGGTTACCCAATTAGTTTTAAGAGTAACTCATCCAACTACGAATCATGCATGAGATCCTCATATTCAAAAAAATGTACCTAGAATAATATTTTTTATAAAATATCACAATTATTTTAAAATTTTGTTTAGACATTGCATGTTTAAAATATGAGCTGATTATATTTTGGTTGCTGGCCATTAACTGGAAGTGGTAGTTTTCTTGAAGACCTATACGATATTTTGAGCAAATCTTAGTAAATAATTGAGTTAATTTTGTTATAATAAAAAAAAATACGTGTGGCACTCGGGGACTGCCGCGGTAAAGCTATTGCATAGCATTTTTTGTCAACTTATGCAATTATAATTATTTATTTATTTTATTTATGCAGTATTTTTTTTCTTTGTTTTTTTCTTTGATATTAATTCATGTTACACTTTTTGAGCGTGGTGACCGATAAGAAAACAAACTTTTTTCTTTTATTGAATAAATGAGAAGTTAATATTGTTTAAAATATTTTTATTATCTTACAATATATGCAGGTTATTCAGGAATTTTTATCCTTGAAACTATAGGTTTATGGTAACTGAAATAAGAAACATAAGTTTGAGACTTGATATCCTCTAAATATCTGGAAAATACCGCGTCAATGGCATACGTCTAGTCGCACGCACACAAACACCGTGCCGAAGTCTGCCGAACTGAAACGACGTAAGACGATGCACGGCTTTTAACGCCGCACCTCTGTGCCGGTCGGAGTGGGGGGTGGCAGGGTTTTTTCGTTACGGAATTTCTTGATTCGGTCGCCGCGCAAAAAGCCAGCGATAAAAGCTATGCAATAGCTTAAAAACTTGTAAATAGCTATTTTCTTTAAACGTCATAAAAGTACGTTGTTATGTATTTGTGTTCAACAAGCAGAAGTTCAATATTGTTGCCGCCCGCGTAAAAGTGTCTCCTTGGCAACACTTCTACTCCGGCGGCGGACAAAGTAAAATATTATGAAAAGTAGTTAGGTTGTATTCAATAATTTGACAGTTATAAATGAAACTGTTCCTTGTGTATGACTTTGTTTGAAATTATTAGATGTTAAACTTGCTTAATTTTTTCTTCTCGTAACAATAATTTTACTTGCAAATAGGTATTAATTAATATCTAGTATTTAAAACTGATAATACAAATATTGCTTTTATAATATTTTAAACGACACATATTTTTGACACTTCACAAATATTTGACACGTTTGACACATAGATATTAAAAATGTTTTAATTTTGTTCCCATTGTAACTAAGATTATTGAAATATATTATAAAATATATAATTTAGTTATTCTCAAAATTAGAAGCATGTACAAGAAAAGTGCAAACAACATTTTATATTCCAAATATTTTTTGCGAACATAATTTCATTTGAAACTTTTTCTCACAGCTGATTCTATTTCTGAAATAAATGGAATTGATTGTTTTGTGTGTCCAGTCAACTTCCTCTTTCTTTTCATGAAACTTATAAATTCCAAGTTTCGATTACATATCTTGTCTCGTTCATGAGATATTGCGCACACGGACATCTATCCATCCATCCATCCTGACACACAGACATCATTGAGAAATTGGTCTTAACGGATTCAGTGGACGACAAAAAATGTATTTCCGCAAAAATCTCGTCAACGATTTTTGATGATTCCAATACTTCCTTATACTTTATATAAGAAAGAAAAAAACACCCGTTATAAGACAGTAAATCGAGCTAAACTGTTGAGATTTTGTATAACCTTTGCGTATTCAATAAATATGTATTTCCTCAAAATCAAACCTGTTCTTTAATTGTGATCAGCAGTGAACTAAATCAAGTTCCTTTTTCCTTTATTACGTCACCCAAATACCGTCCCTTTGCTCCGCACAAAACGACCTCTTTCTTTTGTCTGCGCGGCACAGTTTTAACAAAGACGATCACCCCTGTCACTAGATTTATTTCTTCTTTTTTCTTCGCACCCCAAAGATGCTTCAACGCCAGTTTCTTCTGTTTGAGAATGATGGTCATCTGTGACCGGTTCACTTTTAAAGTTGTGCCAACTTACAGGCATTAAATGCAACCGCAACCGAAGTCTGTTGTCATTGCGAGGCTTGTTTTTATTGTAATAAATTAGTTATTTACATTAAAGAATAAATAAAATAAATATATCATTATGCCATAAACCCAATTCTGGGAGGGGTGGGGGGTTTGGGAGGACAAGAACCAATAATCTGTAATAATTAATAATATAGTTTAAAAAAATATATTTTCTCGTATGAATATTTTATACAAAAGTGTAGAAACTGAAACATATCTACAATTAAAATCAATAAAATAGTTATTTATGTATCAAGGCACTGAAGTTCAATTTTTTTCCACGAATATGGAATTTAGTTGGCGAGGCAAGTAGGACCGAGGAAAATAAACCATGTGAGTGATAAAAAGGAACTTCATTGCCGAGGAACATATTAAGTTTTATTTGAAATCTAAAACTCGAAAAAACTGTAAAAAATTACAATATAGGTTAAGGTTATAACCTCTGTAAGTTGTCAATTGAAACTGACAGTCAGTGTTGCCAACCTCTAACAGCAAGTTATTGTAAATAACACTCAAAATTTTGTGTTTAGTTCTCAATTTCGTAATCGGAATTAATTAGTTAATTCTTCTTACAAATTTTGTTTCATGTTACGTCCAAATTTACTATAGTACGTCAATATATCTGCCAAAATTATCCTAATTGTACAATAATTATTTAACGGTTGCCAACACTGGGTTGCTCAAAATCGTCGTATAATGGGTTACTTTAGTGACGATTTCTGAGCTTTTAATGACGATTTTTGAGCACTTTAGTGCCGATTTCATATAAATATTTTTATTGGTTAGAAATTCAATTCAATTTCAACTAGAAATATGCGAAACTGGAATATTCTGTAGGGAATGCCTGCAGCTGGCTTGTTTGAAAATTGAACAATGCTGTTTAATACTTTATGATGTCATGTCACTGTTTTTATATTCGTTGAAATTAACTATGATTTATATTGTTTGTAATTAGACTGCGTTTACTTTAAAGAGTACTTAAAGACGTACATATTTTTAAGGTTAGTGTGCGACGCGACAGAAAAATATAGTTGTAAGTTTTCCATCAGCTGTGTTAAAGGTATTTGTATGTTTCAATTAAATAATATTTACATACTTTCAATTGAGTTTCCTGTCACAATTAATAACAAATCACAATAAATTAAATGCTATTTACCTCTCGGTACATCCTGTGGAGGAATAGGAATCATGCTAAAATTATAGTTTTTTTTTTACAGTTAAATAACTTGATTAATTTTTGACGTTCTCAGATCCGTACATTTGGGTATCCGGATTTGAATTTTTAAAATATTTTTTAATTTTTCAAACACTTTTTAAATAAAATTTTTTGCATAAGCTAGACATGTAAAATTTAATCGATTAAATTCTTAGCACTCGTGATATAACTATTGAATACTTCTTATAATTTTTTAACTTTTCATTCATAATTTCCTTTATGAAATTTCGCGGTTGCAAAATCGTGACGTCATCTTGTAATAGAATACACAGCATGGCAGGGCAAAATAATCTTTATAGCTTCCGTTTTTGTTGACAAATGTCAGATAGTTAGCTTAGGTTAGCAAGAAAATGGCTTATAACATAACACATGTTAAATGCATTACCTAATTATATTTCAAATTAGTTGGTCAAAATATAATCCAATCAAATATAACTCGAGAGTTGGATAAATTAAAACATAATTCTCTAGTATCTTTCTCAAACTTGTTGCCATTTGGCAATAGCCACTCAAGCCCTACGGGCTTTCGTGGCTATTGCCTGGCAACAAGATTTCAAAAGATCTGTGAAATTATTTTAAATTTATTCTTACTCTCTTGTTATATTTCTACTGACAATTTCAACAACTTTGCCAACCTCAAAAAAATATGGAGCACTATATTACATTTCTCCCAATATTTTTATTCTAAATAGACATTTATGTCATTTTTAGTACATTGAAAAATGTAAAATACGACATTATCGTTTCGAGCAGTTTTATGGATGATAGATACATTTTGGTGTAAAATTTAATAAAAAGTCTACAGTGGGAAATAAAGTGTTAGATATAGATTTTTTTTTGTCCAAGACACACTTAAAACACTGGAAATAATCTTCAATTCTTGTCGACAAATATTAAAATTCTATACATTCCTGACTTATTCACCAAAGTATAAATATAAACTTAACAGCCAAAGAATATAATTCTTTTACGGGAAGGACATTCACATTTTCTTGTCTCTGGTATTAACCAAATCATCATAATAATCAAGAACCACTCTACTGGTATCCATTTGTTGACATGTAATTATTACCTGCATTGTTTACAAGATAAATGTTAAGAATATGAGTGGAAGACCTTTACGCATATTAATTTATTCATAAACAAGTGAAATGAGCCTGCGTTTCCAGCACCGTTGATTCGTACATAGAATTTATTGTTTCTACTTCTACTTTTTACATTCAACGACCTTTGGGTCAACACGGAAGCCCGTTGCCTTATATATTCAGCTAAAGCACACGCGTTTTTTTCTTAATAATTCTTTATATGGTTTCATTAGATTGAATTTGAGCACGAATTTTTAATTATAAGTTCGTTTCAAGGCTAAAGTGTGTGTTGGACAAGATAAAGAACATTCATAAGAGATGTTTTAAGAGATATGTAATATTTATTGCTTGTAACATTGTTTTCGTGCAGATTTTTTTATTAATGACATAAAGAGTAATTAAAATTGTGTTCGGAAATATAGGAAAAAATATATCTGATTATGTTTTTTATTAATCAATATTAAATCATTTATAAGTAACTTCTATAATAGTTATTGTTCAATTTTTTATCACGAATATGGAATTTAGTTAGGAAAATAAACCATGTGAGTGATAAAAAGGAACTTCAATGCCGAGGTACATATTAAGTTTTATTTGAAATCTAAAATTAGAAAAAACTGTAAAACAATTACAATATAGGTTAAGTTATACATCTGTCAGTTGTCAATTGAAATTGACAGTCAGTGTTGCCAACCTCGAACAGTGAAGTTATCGTAAATAACACTCAAAATTATGTGTTTTGTCCTCAATTTCGTCATCGGAACTATTTAGTTAATTCTTGCAAATTTTGTTTCATGTTACGTCCAAATTTACTATAGTACGTCAATATATCTGCCAAAATTATCCTAATTGTACAATAATTATTTTACGGTTGCCAACACTGGGTTGCTGAAAATCGTCGTATAATGGGTTACTTTAGTGACGATTTCTGAGCTTTTAATAAATATATTTTTATGAAGAGCTGATTAGATTTTGGATAAAATTGGTCAACCGGAAGTAGCAGTTTACTTGAAGCCCTTAACAGTTTTCCGTGAAAAACACGGTTAAATTTCATTTTTCAACAATTTATGTTAGTTTGAAAGTTGTAGAATATTTAATTTTACATCTATTTTGATTACACTAATTTTATTAGTTTTCATTAGTTTGGAGATAATAAAATATAAAAAAATTTAATTTCATAAATCTTGCATTCCATGTACACCATAGAAACATTTAAAAAATTTTATTTTTTTACGAAATGTGACACATGTCATTGTAATTGGGAAGCTGTTTTCTTAGTGAAATATATGTCAAAAAATTAAATAAATATACGAAATAAAATTAAATTTCTGAAATATAAATAGAAAATTAACAAATAAGAAAGTATGTTTCTGTATATGTGCTAGTCACATTGGATTTTTTAGCATTGAAAAAAAAATCTGATGTTACACTGCATAATCTCCTGCCTAAACAAATATAGGAAAAACTTTCAAATACAAATTAAACTAATATTAATTTACACCATTTTAAAAATATAAAAAATGCCTATATAAATTATTTATTAAGATATACCCAAAAACCTGATAAACCTTCAAGTAAACTACCACTTCCGGTTGAGAGATTACTACCAAAATCAAACCATTTCGCAAATTAACCCTCCAAAATACAGTTATTAGATTTTGAATTATCGTGGATGAAAAAATCGTCACACAAACGTTATATACTTTAATAATTTTACATGTATAGATTATCCGGTTATTGTTGTTATTACCAAGGACAAATTGTTGCAAAAGAATGGCAGTGAAACAGCAACAGTTAGCGGATAAAATGTGCAAAGTAAAGACAGAACGACGTACTAGAGCAGTGAACTAAAAAAGTTTTGCAAGAAATGTGAGAACATTTGTAGACAGCGGAAATGATAAAACAGTATTATCACTATCGTTTCGCACACAACAGGACGTTACTTTGGTATTTTGTGTATTTGATTTGCGAATTGATAACGCGCTATTTTTTACTAAATTTATTTATCATCTAACTGGGGTTTTCCAAATATAGAGGCGGTGAGAAGTAAAGTTAATATATATTAAAATAATAATAACTTTTATGAGGTACAAAATATGAGCCCAGAATCATATCATTTGGCCCAATTAAGACTCATAATAATTTTTTAAAAATTGTTCTGATCTTATAAAAGAAAAATTGTTGTAGTCAAATTATTTGTACCTTTAATTATATTATTTTTAATAATATTTTGAGGAAACAACTGAAATAATGAAAAAATAACAAAAATTACTAAAATACGCATTTCATTTGGCCCAAAGTTATTGGCTGGTACCACGAATACTATTTTAGAATTGTAGGTAATATTTTTCTACATCTTTTTGATTTCAGTGAAATTTACTTTATCTCATTTATTTACTAAGATATGTCCATACACCCTGATAGGCCTTTTCAACAATACGTCATATATCTGCAAAATTATCCTACTTGTACAATAATTATTTAACGGTTGCCAACACTGGATTGCTCAAAATCGTCGTATAATAGGTTACTTTAGTGACGATTTCTGAGCTTTTAATGACGATTTTTGGACACATTAATGCCGATTTCAAATAATAGTTATTTATTTATCAAGGAACTGAAGTTAAATTTTTTATCATGAATATGGAATTTTGTTGCCGAGGCCCGTAAATAAACCATGTGAGTAATAAAAAGGAACTTCAGTGCCGCGGTACATATTAAGTTTTATTTGAAATCTAAAATTCGAAAACCTGTAAAAAAATTACAATATAGGTTAAGTTTATACATCTGTCAGTAGTCAATTGAAACTGACCTTGGACATAAAAGTTATTGTAAATAACACTAAAAATTATGTGTTATCCTCAATTTCGTCATCGGAATTAATTAGTTAATTCTTCTTGCAAATTTTGTTTCATGTTATGTCCAAATTTACTAAAGTACGTCAATATATCTATCAAAATTATCCTAATTGTACACTAATTATTTAACGGTTGCCAACACTAGATTGCTCAAAATCGTCGTAATGGGTTACTTTAGTGACGATTTCTGAGCTTTTAATGACGATTTTTGAGCACTTTAGTGCCGATTTCAAATAAAATATATTATTGTGCTATATTTACTCAGTTAAGAAAAGTTTCTAATTCTTCAAATAGACAACATAAATCTGTGACTTTATTTTCCATCCTCTTAAGGTTTAGAAACTACGAGAGATCTACGATCTTGGGAGAGAATGTTTATTTTTAATTAGGTTTATTTTAAAATGACACAAATTGTACTATATTTTCGTGACGACCATTACAACACAAAGATTAATAGAAACACGACTCAGTTTATTTTATTATACATAGTATAAGGTATAACAGGCATCATTAATATATGTTTTGAAGTCTTCTAAATGCACAAAAAAAAACGAATAAAAAACAATAATAAATGTATAAGAAAGGAAAAAGTAAAAAGAAATATTGCTATACTCGACAAGTACTACATATAAGTGTACGATATCACTTACAAATTGACAGTTTTACACTGCCAAACCTATTTCACAAACTAGCAAACATTAGTGTATCTAACTAGAAAAATTATGTAAACAAAAGAATTGAAGCATCAAATTACGTTTCTCAAGTGTTAGAAATAAACTGAACTGAAGTTGGCCACGTGTTGAAAGGCATGTAGTCCTCTGGGACCACCCACAAATGGGTCATTTTCTACTACGGTTCAAAAATTCCAGCCTAATTTTAAGGGATGAACTGACAGCACAAAATATTGCTGCACGACTTAAGTATCATGTTACGAGAAAATGTGTCATTTCTAAGACTATTTGTTAGGAAGGACGACAGGTTTATTGTTTTTCTTGATCGAGAAAGATTTTTAATAGTTGCTTTAAACAAACAAATGTAGTATCAGTCGCTGATATATTAGTTTGTTTGGAATTTATTTGAAATTTTTTATCTCTGTACATATCAGGTGTAGAAAGGGATCTTTTATAATTTTTTAGTAATGTTATGACGTCACTGTTGTTGTGTGATGTGGATTTGTGTTATTTGGTTATTCAAAACAAAACAAAAATCTTCAAATTAGATGCCAACCATTTGACACACCTGACAGCTCAATAATAAGAGACGTACAATGAATTTAGAATAGAATAAGTGTAGGAAAGAGAAATAGAAAAACATAATACTGCTATCTTTAAAACTCAAATTAATAATATTTTTTAAACTTCTATTATATCTAGTACGATGTTTTTAGGTCTAGTTACAAAATATATAACTTATTTGCCATTTTGTGACTTTAAAAAGTTGTTATAAGAAAAATTGTTACACTGCCATAGTAAACGAAAAATTAAACAAAAACCTAATAGTTATTTATGGTATAAGTGTTAAAAGTGACATTTTATGAGTAAGTGGGAAAGTTTGTGAAACAAGGTGAAGCCGAGTGAAACAACCACACGAACAAAATAAATCACTTTTAATCGTATATCATACAACAATTTATCTACGATCTTCCTAGTGTATTAGTCAATACTAAAAAAATGTAGAATGATATTTTTACAGATAGGGCTATATTTGTTGATTTATTGATATAAATCGTTAGCAACGTGTTTAACAATGAAATCACTTTTAACTTGCTAAGCAACCGTTAAAAAGGTCAATTTAACAACGATCGTAGATAAAATATTTTTTTCTCGACAGCAAGAGAACTAGATTTCTTTGATACCAAAACCAAAATAGAAACAACCAATTTCACATTTACGGGAGATTTGTACACTTTCTCTCCCGTCGTGAGGGAAAGTACTCAAATAATGTGAAAAATTAACAAAGTTAAACAAATCAATGTTAACTATCATAAATTATATTACAATTCAAATAATTTTGAAATACATAAAAACCATCATAAATATTAGGGTCGTAAAAAATAGTATATACACTCCAGGAGAGAAGTGTATATACCTCTCTTACTCTGAGGTAGGCGGGAGGTAAAACGGTGTAGAATTTAATACATTTTTTAATTGAAACTTTTTCCTGAATATTGTATTGCTCAGAAATTTAAATTTTCGGGAGGGAGATAATTTTGTTATAAAAACAAAGATGTCTTTGTCAAAATTTTGTACCGTTCTCTGGAGTAATAGTGGTAACAACAACAAAATATTTAAAAAAAATATCATCACGCCCTTTACCCTTTAAAGGTGTGGCACTCTGCTTGCGTAGATCTCGGTAAGTGATATATTTTTACCTCCCGCCTACCTCTAGATAAGGAAGGTATTGTTTTTGGTCAAAAAATTGGTTTGTGAGTTTTCAATGAATAAGCACGTTTTAGGGTCCCTACAATACGATTTTACTATTTTCGCGATGATGTTTGTATGTATGTATGTACCGGCAGTTTTTTTTTATCAGTATACATAGGGATCATTACCATAGTTTCAGTTAAAGTGATTGACAGCAGTGTATTACCGCGTTTTTTTTTAAGAATGAACATAGGGATAATTTACATTGATTATTAATAATAGTTAATCATATTGAAACAAACAATGCAAGTTTAAAGAAATAAGAAATTTGTTTTAATTGCTTTAGTACTTAATAAATTACATTGAATTGATAGGAATTAATATTTTTAATAACTGTAAGTTATCCCTATGTGCACTCATAAAAAAAAACGCATTAATGCATTGCTGTCAAACATTTTGACTGTAACTATGGTAATGGCGCATCCCTATGTATATTGATAAAAAAATCTCCCGGTATGTATGTATGTATGTATGTGTGTGTGTGTGTGTGTGTGTGTGTGTGTGTGTATGTGTGTGTAGTCTGTGAAAATTTTTTCGTCTCGCATAACTCAAATACTATAATACCAAAAATTATTGCTTCTTATATTTAAATGAAGAGCTGATTAGATTTTGGATAAAATTGGTCAACCGGAAGTAGCAGTTTACTTGAAGCCCTTAACAGTTTTTCGTGAAAAACACGGTTAAATTTCCGAGATTTAGAGATAATAAAATATAAAGAAATTAGATTTCACAAATCTTGCATACACCTTGGAAACATTTAAAATTTTAAATTTTTTACGAAATGTGACACAAGTCATTGTGATTGTATGTTTTCTTAGTGAAATATATGTCAAAAAATAAAATAAATACGAAAGAAAATTAAAATTCTCAAATATAAATAGAAAATAAACAAATAAGAAGGTATGTTTCTGTATCATCAAGTACTATTTTGTATCGTTTAAGAGTAGTATTGGGCGGGAGGTTATGTGCTAGCCTCATCAGACAATTTCGTATGAAGTGCAGTTACCAGCCGTCAAATCATAGCCCCCAAAGATATTAGTAGAGGGGGAACCACAGGGATAAATTTAAATTGGCAACTGTCGGCTATTGGATTCGAACTGAGGATCTCCAGATCCACAGTGCGATGCGTTACCACAGAGCTATTTACCCCTTCAAAATATTTAATATAAATAAAATAAAAATAGATTTTAATTTCGTTTTAGTACCCATGCCATCACCATCACGTCATACTAGAGCCTTCGGTAAGTAGATCTACAATTTCTAACATTATTTGTTGTGTG
Organism: Poecilus cupreus; assembly: GCA_963942605.1. Lineage (NCBI taxonomy): Eukaryota > Metazoa > Arthropoda > Insecta > Coleoptera > Carabidae > Poecilus > Poecilus cupreus. The sequence goes on along the minus strand of OZ012722.1, from coordinate 18,072,912 downwards.
TGTTGGCGCATTATGCCTAATTACTGCAAACAACTTCACGTGAAATGTTAAAATTTCACTTTCTTCGGCTCCTCGAAGTTCGTACTAAGAACCTACTAATGACACATCCATATTCACTTTGAACTCATTACTGCTACACTAACTAGTACCGCACTTTCCTTCGTTGGGCTCATTAAACTAATTCTGCAAAATTCCGGGATTACGTATGCATTAGCTATTAGAGTATTAGACAGTAAGCAGATGCTATGTCTTAGGGTTTAGAGTTTAGGTAGGTTATACACTGAAATCGGTTTCATAGAGAAAAGTAGATTATTGTTCAAAAGAAGTGGCACTGTACTTGGAGCAGATTTCGAAGTGATCTATTTTTAAATAAAATTACAACCCTCAAAGATGTTAATAGAAGAAGAACTACAAAGTTTGTGGGGATCGAATAACTGTGGACCTTTATTTTTTTTTTTTTTTTTACTTTATCACATTTTTTTTACATAACATTATACTTTTATAAAGTATTTAAATTTATAGTATATTATTTAATGAACATAGACAAATTGTAGCAAGCATCGCTAAGCTACGTACTGTTGTAACAAAATTTTGAAGTGATTTAACATTTAGCAGAAAATCTTAAAATCAATTATTCAGCTACAGTTTAAACTTAAAATAATTAATTACATATCAAATGCGGGAACCGAATTCACGCAAGAGGTTTGTATAATATTTTTTGTACGAAAAGTATAAAACTAATAGCAGTCCATACAAAGAAATGAAGTTCTTCAAGTAGTTATTCTGATAATTGTCAAAGTTGCACTATAAATATAAACACACAAATTAATTTGTCTAATATATTAGAAAATAATTAAAATATTTATAATATTTACCGTATTCGCTTGTAAATTTATTATATTTCTTATTTATATTGAGATAACAAACATTACATTTGTAGGTTATATATTTTACAGCTGTCATATCGGGCAGATTTTATTGCCAACATTGGTAACCAAATGCACTAAATTTCTTATTTATAAATTCAATTTCATTCTTATTCCATCATTGTTTATATTTATTAATATTATGTAAAGGAATGTTTGAAATACTATATTATTTTATTATAAATATAATTTATGAATAAACGCTTTAGAAATAGGAATGTTTTCGTCGAAATTTCCCGGTTGTCTATCTGGTGGAGACCTGGGAAATGGACATTTCGGACGTTGCTTAGGCAACGCTAAACAACACATTTCAATGTATGAGTACAAAATAGTTATTTACATACCAAATGCGGGAACACTTGGTTCCCGGATGAGTGTTTGGCGGCGCGAGCTTGCGAGCGCTGCCATAGAACGAATCCGGGAACCAAGTTCACGCAAGAGGTTTGTACAATATTTTTTGTACGAAAAGTATAAAACTAATAACAGTCCATACAAAGAAATGAAGTTCTTCAAGGAGTTCTTTTGATATTTGTCAAAGTTGCACTATAAATATAAACACACAAATTAATTTGTCTAATATATTAGAAAACAATTAAAATATTTATAATATTTACCGTATTCACTTGTAAATTTATTATATTTCTTATTTATATTGAGATAACAAACATTACATTTGTAGGTTATGTATTTTATAACTGTCATATTGGCCAGATTTTATTGCCAACACTGGTAACCAAATGCACTAAATTTCTTATTTTTAAATTCAATTTCATTCTTACTCCATCATTGTTTATATTTATTAATATTATGTAAAGGAATGTTTTAAATACTATATTATTTTATTATAAATATAATTTATTAATAAACGCTTTAGAAATAGGAATGTTTTCATCGAAATTTCCCGGTTGTCTATCTGGTGGAGACCTGGGAAATGGACATTTCGGACGTTGCTTAGGCAACGCTAAACAACACATTTTTATGTATGAGTACAAAAAGAAAATTAAAGTATGAAAATTGAGAAAATTAGTGTCTGTAGCTGAAAAAATTACTTAAAAGTCATTTTGATTTTACTGACATGTAAGATTTGAATTTGACATAACGAATGAATAATATTAATTCATCAAACTGTCAATATTCTTCATTAGCAACAGTAACAAAGGTCATTAATTGATAAACAACAGTTGAATTATGGGTATATTACTTGACAGTTGTGGATAAATAATATTTAATTCGTTATGTTATAGTTCAATTCACATAATGTATTCAAATTCATGACCTACTCAGACTGTGGCTCACTTATGTTTTCTACTTTCAATTTTTTTAGTGTCTGAACCGAGCGCTGCGGGCGAACAAAACAAGAACGACACTACATTAACGGAAACATAAGAAATAGCCGCTTTTTTATGACTTAAAGACGTTCTTGAAAATTGAGAATGATTTTATGAGCTTAAGAAGAACAATTAAATTTAATTGAGTCGTCCACGATGAATTTCTATTGATAGCTCACCTCAAAAAAGTAAATTAGTATTTTTAGGTTATATTTTTAAATATGGGGCAAATATGAGAGTGTCAGTTCGAATCACACTGCCGACAAAAGCTGTTGCCTCTTTCAACTTTACTCTGTGGTTTCTCAACTAGGTTTTATTTAATTATTCGATAAAAATTTTCGATAAAATCTACACAAATCCTCTTAATTATTTTTACTGATATATTTCTTTAAAAATAATTCCCTAAAAATGAAAACGGACTATAATGGAATGAAGTCCAAATATCTGGCGCCAAAATGTTGCTCAATTTTGTATTTATTTCCTACAAATATTTATTTTTCCTGTGAAAATGATGTATTTATAAATAGCAAATAATACATATCTCATCTTAGACTAGACTATAGTTATAAATTTAATCTATTTTAGGTTGGTAATACTCCGAAAAATCGAAAGTGAAATAATTATAAACACGAAGTATGAATCACGGCCATTCCATGAACTATTTTTATGCGGTCACGAGGAAATATGTCGAGTTCAATTAATTTTAAACGCTAATTACTCATTAACAATGCTTGGTTCGCCATTTTACTTTTTGTATGATTGTATAAAGACATAAAGGTTACCAATAAAAACATTACAATATCAATATCATATTTACTATGTAATAAATATATTTCTAACTTTATATCTATATTTATATTTAGAGATAGACGAGGAGATAGTGTAACAGATATCATGTTATCACGATTTTACAGCTACTCAGTAAATCTTTGGACTAATGTGCAACATACGCATAAAGTTCGAAGGCTATAGTAAAGAAATATACAGAGTATGTAATATTAAAATGGGACGCATATTAGTGTATTTTTACCTCTCACATATACAGGTTGTTCAAAAAATAGAGGTTACGGATTTAAGGATGAATAATACATATCAAAACAATAAAAAAATTCAGATAATAGTTATTTATGTATCAAGGCACTGAAGTTTAATTTTTTATCACGAGTATAGAATTTAGTTGACGAGGCCCGTAATAAACCATGTGAGTGATAAAAAGGAACTTCAGTGCCGAGGTACATATTAAGTTTTATTTGAAATCTAAAATTCGAAAAAACTGTACAAAAATTACAATATAGGTTAAGTTTATACATCTGTCAGTTGTCAATTGAAACTGACAGTCAGTGTTGCCAACCTCGAGAAGTGAAGATATCGTAAATAACACTCAAAATTATGTGTTTTGTCCTCAATTTCGTCATTAGAATTAATTAGTTAATTCTTCTTGCATTTTTTGTTTTTGTTACGTCCAAATTTATTATAGTACGTCAATATATATGCCAAAATTATCCTAATTGTACAATAATTATTTAACGGTTGCCAACACTGGGTTGCTCAAATCGTCGTATAATGGGTTTTTGAGCCGATTTCAAATAAACATATATTCGGAAATGCCTAGTTTCAGACTCTCGCCCAATACAACTCTTAAACGGTATTTTAAAAAAGCTAAAACTATTTATGAAATATATATATATATATATATATATATATATATATATATATATATATATATATATAAAAATCTGATGTGGGCAGCACAATACCTCCCGCCATAGATTTCTTATCGAACAATGCAGAAACACGGACCACCACTATCAAGAAACGCTCATCCCTTTAAAAAATTATGACACATGTTAAAAATGACATTTTTCTACCGTTGTTTTGTTTTTTCCAAAAAACACAGGTTAGCAAATTTAAACGAAAATATCAAAATATAATTTTTCTTTAACGTGTTGTAATTCGTAAACAGTGACAGTAAGAGAAAAATGTTTCAAACAATAATTGTAGATAATAATATTTGAAACATTATTCTAATAACAAAGTTTTCTATAATCCATAATTTACTGAGATATTTTAAAATAACTTGATAGGGCTTCAAGTAAACTATCACTTCCGGTTATTGGATTATCACCAAAAACTAATCAGCTCTTAGAAAGGGGATACAATTGATATATACAAAATATAAAAATTTTCAGTTTAGTAGTTTTTGAGAAACTGTAACTCCAGAGATCCACACAGACTGACAGACAGACAGACACATACACAGACATCATCGCGAAACTATTAATATCGTATTCTAGGGACCCTAAATCGTGCTAATCCACTGAAAACTCACTGCACAATTTTTAGCATGATTCCTATTCCACCCTTACAGGATGTGGGGGGAGGTAAAAATATAAAGACAATGAATTGCCAACTGTTTCATAAAATATTGATTGGATTGGTCGGTCTCTGTGACTTAATAACTTTGTTATTATACAGAGACTGTTTTTTATGAGCTGTTGACAATTCATTGCCTTTATATTTCTTAAACGATACAAAATATTATTTGATGACACAGAAAAATTCCTTCTTATTTGTTTATTTTCTATTTATATTTGAGAAATTTAATTTTCTTTCGTATATTTCTTTAATTTGTTGACTTATATTTCTCTAAGAAAACAGCTTCACACTCACACTGACATGTGTCACATTTCGTAAAAAATTTATAATTTTGTAAAATAAAATATTCTACAATTTTCAAAATGACATACATTGTTGAAAAATTAAATTTAACCGTGTTTCTTCACGGTTAACTATTAAGGGCTTCTAGTGTACTGCTACTTCCGGTTGACCAGTTTTATTCAAAATCTAATCAGCTCTTCATTTAAATATAAGAAGTAATAATACACAAAATAGTATTTTTTGGTATTATAGTATTTGAGTTATGTGAGTTCAAAAAAATTGCCACAGACTACACACACATACATCCAGACATCATGGCGAAAATAGTAAAACCGTATTGTAGGGACCCTAAAACGTGCTTATTCATTGAAAACTCACTACCCAATTTTTTGACCAAAAACAATACCTCCCTTACTCAGAGATAGGCGGGAGGTAAAAACTAGCATTGAAATTCCTATTTTAATTTTACACCCATCAGTATGTAAGGTACATAAAAACAACAACATAAATATTAAATAATAATTATCTTATAAATGAACGTAAAAATTCATTCAATTCTAATTCGCATTCACAAGCATCTTCCAAGGAAATAGTACGCGAAACCTCCGCTCGTGTCGCTAGTAGTACCGCGAAACAATCAAAAATAAATTAATTAAGAACGCACGCACGAGATGTACGCTCACATCATTAATTCCGTAACCTTCAAATTTTACAAATCTATTAGTTTTTCTTCCTCAACTGGTTCAAGTTACTCATCTGAATTACGAATTCTTTTCCTGCTAAATTTGACTCTCATTCTTACCAGAAATACTTTGTTATCTAATAGCTGATGCGGCTACACATAACTTCCCGGCAAAGAGTTCACTGTTCAAATTATTTATTTTTATATGAGATGTCATCTTCAGAAATTGTTTTTTGCTTTTAACAGTTTTCTCGTGCGTGTTGCTTTCCACATTATTTTAGACAAAAATGCTTCAAATAAATGTTGTAGCGCTTAAAATTTTGCATGTAAATTCATTACTAGGTGTACACACTATTTTTTGTGCAACCGTAAAAAAAATTAATTACAAATTTTAATCAGTTTTATTGTAAATAGAAAGTTGCTATGGGTTTGACATTTGATAAATAATAGTTATTTACTTTACAAGTGGGTATTTCCACTTTGCTCACATGTGAAGTATAGCGTTTTATCCAACACCTCGTAATAAATGCAACGAAATATTATTTGACAGTGACATATGCTTTAAATTTTCTAAATTAAAATGTCAATCGAAGTAGTTACCAAGGTGTTGTGTGTTATTATTATTGTTATAAATAGAAAATTACTCACTAGTGACTTTTCTCAAAATTGTACCCACTAGTAGGTAACCTGTTACTTTCCTTGTATAAAATCGCCATAGTTATAGAGCATTTATTGAGAGGTGTTGGATAAACATTTTTTTTAATCATTCAATTTTAATGTCTTTCAGGCAGATTCATAAAAGGGATTAGCGTTAACTCCATTTTTCCATTATCTGTAACTTTGTTTCTAAATTAATTATATTATCAAAATGTGTCAAATTTTATGCTAACCAATCTTGATTAAACCTTAGTTAAAATAATTATGTTTTGAGAGTGGAAAATGAAGTTAAGACTAATAATAAAAATCTGGTGTGGGCACCACACTACTTTCTTATACAAATAAAACCAACTGAACACGTATGACTTGTTCCTTACGTATGACTATATTTTGACAATTATTTGATATACACATGTTAAACCTGTTTATTTTTTTGTTCTCCTTGTAACTATGAATTTATTTTAAAACAGAAATCAATTAATATCTAGTCTTCATATCTTTCTATATTTAATAATACAAATATTACTCTTTCACAAGACACATATAATTGACACTTCACAATTATTTGACACGTTTGACACATCGATATTACAAATGTTTAAGTTTTTGTTCCCATTGCAACTAAGATTATTGAAATATATTCTTAAATATATAATTTAGTTTTTCTCAAAATTAGAAGCATGTATAAGAAAAGAGCAAATAACATTTTATATTCCAAATACTTTTGCTAACATCTATCATTTGAACCTTTTTCTCACAGCTTATTCTATTTTTGAAATAAATGGAATTTATTGTTTTGTGTGTCCAGTAAACTTCCTCTTCCGGTTTTTTAATTTCATTCAAAATCAACTCAGCTCTTCACATTTTCATGAAACTTATATATTCCAAGTTTCGTTTACATATCTTGTCTCGTTTATGAGATATTGCGCACACGGACATCCATCCATCCATCCTCACACACAGACATCATTGAGACATTGGTCGTAACGGATTCAGTGGACGTCAAAATATGTATTTCCGCAAAAATCTCGTCAGCGATTTTTTCGTGATTCCAATACTTCCTTATACTTTGTATAAGAAGGTAAAAATGGAGTTAGCGCTAATCTTTTTTATGAATCTGTCTGTTTTATGTTTTCTTATAACTTTCTAAGCGTACTGCAACAACGAAGACAGTTAGCCCAACAATTGGCTGTTTCGCTCGTCTTGAATTTTCAACGTCAATTAGCGTTACAGTATTATTATATTTTGACTTTTGGCCGGTCGAACAAATATCCATTTATTTATTTTAATAGTCAAATTATCAGAACAAAGTTTTATATAGATATACTACATCCTAAGATAAAATAGTTTTGTGAGATTTGAACTAAAACGCGAACACCCAAATAAATATTTTTGTCACGTAAAATGTGCGCGAAATAAAAATTCAACAACTTTTTCTCGACATTTTCTCCATACATGGCACAAAATAACTTAAATACAATTCACAGCCATTAACATGAAGCTATCCTTGAAACTTGAAATCATTTCTTACCGCTTATTCTTGGTCGCATGTTGTCCTTTGGCCATGCTGGAGTCGGTTTCTTTATTTCCGAAATGATTCTTGGGGGAGTTTGGTGAAACCCCAAATCAAGGTATGGTGTTCTGGATGTTGCTATCATATTTGCACAACACAATAAGTTAGAAGAAACACTAGTTCTGAATAATACACATTTTGACACTTTTAGGTTAGAATTTTGACGTTTACTGTTCACTTGTTCCACAGGACAGCGCGAAATTTAAACAATTATTTCTAATACTCAATGTTTTATTAGACCTTGAACATACTTTCAATTATTGTTAACATTAACAGTTATATTGTAGTCACTTTATTATTTTTATGTTTAAAGTTTAATTGTTGTAATCACTTGATTGCTCGAAAGTTGAAAAATGACACAGAAAACTCACGTAGATATTATCAGAAGTACTAAAGTTTAAATCTTATCTCATTGTTACTAAGTTTCACTGAATTCACAACACTTGACAGTTGATTACAATAATGCCAACCTAAATTTGTTTAAAGCACTTCTTCACTGAAATCACTCGCCACGCTGATTTGTTGACACTGCGATGCTCGCTAGTACTATAGTGGAACGCTAGTAGAATGCTACCGACTTGTCTCTCTCAGCGCGTAAAGGGAACTAACTGAAATTAACTCGCGGTTGTGAGTTGCTTGGTGACTAGCGGACGTCTGACGTGATGGGGGACATAAGAAGATAGCAGATGATCAGCAAATGTGATTGTTGGAAGTTGTGTCAGTACAGATGTGAAGTCGTGCAATATTGCAGTAAATTGTTATTTAAATAAGAAACTGCAAGGCATAATTTGGATAGTTTTAGGCGTGGAAAAATTGTATTGTATCGTCATTGCTCTATAGATTATTTCCAGAACTGTCATCGAAAATTATTTATTTTATTTGTATTAGATTTACTGCTAAATAAATAAGATATTGTAGATTTATTTTGGCGAAAAATTTTGCTCATCAAATTTCACAACTATTAGATATTTTGTCATAGATTTTAAGAAATATCGAACAATTCATTGGGTAGATTTTCGTAAAAATATCAATTAACGATATGTCTAATGCCATATCTAAAATGGGTAAATGGTGTGATGTTATATTATATTAAAGAACTAGTTTTATAAAATGTTTATTTTGCAAGTGTCAAAATTTAGTAAACGAGCTCTGGTGAATTTTCAAAATGACAAATGTCTTGTAAAATAAAATGAGTCCTTTATAAAAATTTTGGTTGAAATATTATATAAAAATGTGATGTGTCCAGCATATAACCTCCCGCCTAATGCAACTTAACTTAAACAGTACAAAATATTATTTGATGACACAGAAAAATACCTTCTTATTTGTTTATTTTCTATTTATATTTGAGAAACTTAATTTTCTTTCGAATATTTATTTAATTTTACAAAGGAAACAGTTTCACAATCACAATGACATGTGTCACATTTCGTAAAAAAATTCCATGGTGTACATGGAATGCAAGATTTATGAAATCTAATTTCTTTATATTTTATTATCTCTAAATCTAATGAAAATTAATAAAATTAGTGTAATCAAAATAGACGTAAAATTAAATATTCTACAATTTTCAAAATAACATAAATTGTTGAAAAAGGAAATTTAACCGTGTTTTTGACGAAAAACTGTCAAGGCCTCTAGTGAACTGCTACTTCGAGTTGACCTATTTTTTCCAAAGTCTAATCAGCTCTTCATATAAATATAAGAAGCAAAAATATACAAAATTATATTTTCAGTAAGTATTTGAGCTATGCGAGACTACAAATATACATACATACAGACATCATCGCGAAAATAGTAAAATCGTATTGTAGGGACTCTAAACAGTGCTTATTCATTGAAAATTCACTACCCAATTTTTTGACCAAATACAATACCTCCCTTATCTAGAGGTAGGCGAAAGGTAATTATTAATTTTTTCTACGAGCACTTACAAATCTGCTCATTGTATGTTTGATGTTGCTAGGGAAATGAGGTACATTGCAAGCATCGTGCGAAATGAATTTATGTTCTGAGTATTTCAATACAGGTCATTTCATTTCAGTACAGGTGCCCTTGCTAAGATACTTATTTAGAATTGTCAAATATTGGAATGGTAAAAGCGGGACAAATTTATTATTAAAATATAAATGAATTAGGAAATAATATCGTGGTCGTAAAAAAGTATAGTGTACAACTCGCATGGAATGTCCATTTCACACTCGTATGATTTACAAACTTTCATACTCGTAGGAAATAAGTACTATTTCAAGCTTGTTATACAATATACTATTATATTTGTATTACCCGTATAATTAAAATGATATTTTCAAAATATACAGCAACAACAGTGTCTACGTGACTGTCTCGCCTGCTTTACTTTCTCGAGACATGACGATTTAGTTTACATTACCGACACAGCACTACAGCGCCAATGACAGTTTACTGAATCAACAACTCTTACAAAAATACACCACTACATCTAAATTTTGCATGTAGTTCTTCGACTTGCCTTCTCTATAGGGTCCCTAGTTTCGTTTCGTGGGGTCCAGGTCTCCAGACACTGATCTGGGATAAGGATAAGGGACAGAAACACGCCTACTTTTCTCTGTTGGCACCCCTGCCCCTATGCGTCGCGCTTAGTGTAGTCTATGTTGCAGATTAACTGTGAGAATGTTTTTTATAGTCAGTGGTTCGTTGGTTTGTAGCGTTTATGTGTTTATTACAATACTTTTATAGGTATAAGGATTTACTTCATGGAATAATGAATACAATGTTTTAAGTTATCCCGTCACACTTAAACCATAAATAATTTAATAATTTCTCGTGATACATATTAAACATATGAACAGATGATTCAATTGTTTGTTTGTTGATATTGTTATTGATTTTATTTGAAATTTTGAAATAACTTGAATATTGTTTTGTGTGCCCAGTAAATCTAATCTGCTCTGCGCTTTATCATCGAACCTATAATTCTAATTCGTTTCTTGTTGTTTGATAAATCGCATGGACACCCAGAAGTAGAAATGAAAGTTATGTTCAAGTTACCTCCCGCACATACTTTTTACCTCCCGCCTACCTCAAGGTAAGGGAGGTATTGTATTTGTTAAAAAAATTGGGTAGTGAGTTTTCAATGAATAAGCACGTTTTAGGGTTCGTACAATACAATTTTACTATTTTCGCGATAATATCTGTATGTGTGTATGTGTATAGTCTGTGGTAATTTTTTCGTCTCGCATTACTCAAATACTATGATACTAAAAAATACAATTTTGTGAATTTTTGCTTCTTATATTTAAGTGAAGAGCTGATTAGATTTTGGATAAAATTGGTCAACCGGAAGTAGCAATTTACTTGAAGCCCTTAACAGTTTTTCGTGAAAAACACGGTTAATATTCCTTTTTCAACAATTTATGTTATTTTGAAAGTTGAAGAATATTTAATATTACATGTGTTTTGATACACTAATTTTATTAATTATCATTAGATTTAGAGATAATAAATTATAAAGAAATTAGATTTCACAAATCTTGCATTCCTAGTACACATTTAAATATTTTCAATTTTTTACGAAATGTGACACATGTCATTTTGATTGTGAAGCTGTTTTCTTAGTGAAATATATGTCAAAAAATTAAATAAATATACGAAAGAAAATTAAAATTCTCAAATATAAATAGAAAATAAACAAATAAGAAGGTATGTTTCAGTATCATCAAATACTATTTTGTACCGTTTAAGAGTAGTATTGGGCGGGGGGTTATGTGCTGGCCACATCAGATTTTTGTTCTTTGGTATATCGCAGGGACACCCAGAAGTTAAAATGAATGTTATGTTCAAATACTTAAGTTTTAGTTAAGAAGCAATATTTACTTTTTCACGACCGGGAGAGAAACTCGATTTCTAAGATACCAAAATCATGTCAGAAACAGCCAATTTCATAACAACAGGAGAGTTGTGCAATTTCTCTCCCGTCGTGAGGGAAAATGCTCAAAACAATGATTGAACAAAATTAAACAAATCAAAGGCAATTATCATAAATTATATTACAATTCAAATAATTTTGAAATACATAAAAACCATCATAAAAAAATAGTATATGTACAGGAGAGAATTTCGAGAACTATAAGAGCTACGAGGTCGGTTAAATTAGCAAACAATTTCTATATTATAAGACAATTAAAATGAGCGAAACAGGAATTTTTTTAGACCAGTGGTTTCCAAATGCGGGGTGCAACTTTCTTATTTTAAATGGCAACCTATTTTTTTTATTTGCTTATTCGATTCAGTATATATTCTGAATTCAATGATATTCACATGTAATGACCAAATAATACAAAATATTTGAGAAAAATGCAAAATAAAAAAATTATTATTTTTATTTAAAGTTTGCCATGGAAGAAAACAAATAAATCAAACAATTTTTATCCAACACCTCTCAATAAATGCTCTATAACTATGGCGATTTTAAACAAGCAAAGTAACAGATTACCCACTAGTGGGTATAATTTTGAGGAAAGTCACTAGTGAGTATTTTTTTTATTTATAACAATAATAATAACACACAACACCTTGGTAACTACTTCGACTGACATTTTAATTACAAAATTTAAAGCATATGTCACTGTCAAATAATATTTCTTTAATACATTTTGCATTTTTCAATATAAATAAAATACATCATCACGCCTTTTACCCATTATGGGTGTGGCACTCTGCTTATGCAGATCTTGGTAGATGATATATTTTTGCGTATGAAATGCGATTACCAGCCGTCAAGTCATAGCCCCCAAAGTTGTTAGTGGAGGGGGAACCACAGGCGTAAATTTAAATTGGCAACTGTCAGCTGTGGGATTCGAACTAAGGATCTCACGATCCATAGTCCGATGCATTACCACGGAGCTAATTTCACCCCATTTTTATTAAGAGGTGTTGGATAAAACTTTATACTTCACACGCGGTTTCGAGTGCTAAAATTTCTCTCGTGGGTAATTCCTTACTTTGCCCACTTGTAAAGTAAACAACTAATAAATAATAGTTTTTTGAAGTGTACCTCTGTATTTCTGTATTGTAATAACAAAATTAATAATTATTCCCATAATTACAATTTTTTCAATTATTTCTGCATTTGATTTATTTGTTTTCTTCCAAGTAAATTTAGCTAACTTATTAATTTAAATTTGTTAAAGAAAGTTTGTATCCTTTGTAACAACTTAATTTGTTATAATAACTATGATTTATTGTTCTACTTAAATATAATTACTAAAATATTTAGTCAAAAGCACATGAAAATAAATGTTAATAATTACTATAATCACAAATATATTAAGTTACGAAATACACAAAAATAATTTGTTACTTGCTAACAAATTTTAAACTTGTTAAATTAACAAAAATTAACGGTGGATCGTCTGGAACTAAAAATTTTATTCAAATTTTGTAAATTTTGACTATAAATTTTTTACTGTGTAGACGGAAAGTTATGAGTTGCCCACACCAATTTTTTCTATAAACTATTGAAACTGACGAAGCCCCCAAGATGTATAACAATTTGTCGACTTTTGCTAGTCTCCTTTGAGTCAAAGTCATCACCACGTATCTGTGAGAATACTCTACCTGGAATTGGATGCTGAATGATCTTAATGTTCTTTAGTAAATAGTGTTAACTTTTTTTGTGGTGTAAATGTGTTTGTTATGTTGTGATATGTGATACGGGCTTGTTATTTTTGGGTTTTACTGGTTCTTAGGATTTAGGGATTTTAGAGTTTGTGAATTAAAATTATTGCTGGTTACAATTTTTTTTATATTTGTTCGAAGGGTGTTGAAATTTGAAATTTATTACACTCGACTTTGTATTTATTGCATTTTATCCAGTGTAATGTTAGATATTTTTTGGTATGCAGTGTATTTTAATTTTGGGGTAAATAGCTCCGTGGTAACGCGTCGGATTGTGGATTACAAGATCCTCAGTTCGAGCCTCACAGCTGACAAATTTTCAATAGTTATATTACGAGTGCTAAGAATTTAATCGATTAAATTTGACCTGTCTAGCTTATGCAAAAAATTTTGCTTAAAAAGTGTTTGAGTACATAATAATTTGAAAAAATCCCGAGACCGCAGGTCGAGGGGTTTTATCTTAAATTATTATGTACGATAACACTTTTTAAAAAGCAAAATTTTGTAAATAAGCTAGACATCAAATTTAATCGATTCAATTCTTTAGCACGAGGCGTATATGTCAAGATTATTTCATGAATTCATAGCATAAACTTCAATATTTGCCGAAGAAATTGAACTAAAACGTTGATTTTGATACATTTTCACATAAATAAATCGGTACACTCATAAACAAAAAGCACCATAAAATTATGTTGTTATAGTGTAACTATAGCAAATTCATTGTTTTTCTTTTATTTGTCAAATAAATGTCAAAAATTTGTAAATAAAAATAGCTTGAATTGAATAATTCAGCATGTTTAAAGATATAGAATACCAGTAAAGGTAAAGAACATGTAAGTATCTTGCTTCTGCAACTAATTATCCAGCTAAATATGCCTTCAAAATGTTGAAAATTTGCATATAAAAGCTAGCTTCAATTTAATCGCGAATAAACAGCATGGTGCTGTTTAATCACTTATCTGAAATGCGCAACAATGGAAAATGAGACATTCTGATTGGTCAGATTTGTAATGAATGAAATAATCAAAATTAAATTTCGAAAATTTTCACGACATAAAATTACCCCTGTGGCTCTTCTACCACTACCATCTTTGGAGACTGGTAATTGACGGCTGGTAACTGCATTTCACACGCAAACATATATCATAATACTTAGATCTGCTTTGAGCAGAGTGCCACACCCAAAAATGGGTAAATGGCGTAATGATATATTACATGTTTATTTACCATTGGGATCTGGAGAACTATTAGAACTACGATTTAAATTAAACAAAAGTTGCCATACTAGTAGATCAATTTAATATTTTTTTCTACTCCTGTATAAATATATCCCCATTATTTAATTTTTTTCGATGAATCATAGTACCCATAATTCACGACAATGTATTATGATTCATAATTCACTCTTCTTGACCAATCACAGAGCCACAAATCCATAATTCTCGGTTATTTGAAAGACGTGATGTGGATCACCAAGCAACGGCCGTCTGACAATTGACATGTAGTCAGTTGACATTGTGTATTTTTATGTTGTCGTTTTGCAACGTATGTTTCCAACGAATTTCGATCATTTTCAAAAGAGATTTCCGAATTTACAGGCGTAGAAAAAGTATAGAATTATATTCAGGATTATGGTCATTATGCACTCGGGTTATTTGGATCACTCGCCTACGGCTCGTGACGCTAAATTCATCTTCTTGAATAATGACTATCATAATCCCTCATACAATAATATACTATTATTTTCATAAATTTTAATAAAAGTTACATATTTTTTACAGTTTAACCATAGCGTAGAATAATTTTTTTTTTCTGTGGCACATATTTCGGATATGACACTCACCAATACTAAAAAATTTGTTGTGGGCAGCACAATACCTCCCGCCATAGATTTTTTATCAAATGATGTAGGAACACAGACCACCACTATCAAGAAACGCTCATCCCTTCAAAAAATTAGTTTTTACTTATGACACATGACAAAAATAGACATATTTCAAACGTTGTTTTGTTATTTCAAAAAGAACAGGTTTAATATATTTAAACGAAAATGTCAAAATATAATTTTCTTTAACGTGTTGTAATTCGTAAATGGAGACAGTAAGAGAAAAATGTTTCAAACAATAATTGTAGATAATAATATTCGAAATATTATTCTAATAACAAAAATTGTCATTTAACCATAATTTACTGAGATATTTGAAAATAACTTGATAGGGCTTCAAGTAAACTACCACTTCCGATTATTGGATTATCACCAAAAACTAATCAGCTCTTCGAAAGGGGATACAATTGATATATACAAAATATCAAAATTTTCAGTTTAATAGTTTTTGACAAACCGTAACTCCAGAGATCCCTCACAGACTGACAGACAGACACACACAGACATCATCACGAAACTATTAAAATCGTATTTTAGGTACCCTAAAACGTGCTCATCCACTGAAAACTCACTACCGAATTTTTAGCTTGATTCCTATACCTCTCTTACAGGATGTGGCAAGAGGTAAAAACTTTTTAAATGAAATGGGGTGTAACGAAATTTGGAAATAACCTCAAAATAAATATATAATTATATCAATACCATTGCTGATTTTTGCCTTGAAATGTTTGATTTGATATTTCAATTAGTTATATTTTTCACTAATTAAAATTATACACTCCAAATTAGTCAGTCATTTTAAAATAAATTACAAGTACTTTATACACAATGACAAATCCAGCAAAAAAAAACTTTCGCACGCCACTGGCGTTGTGAAGACAGCTAGAATTTAGAATGTC
The DNA here is from genome assembly GCA_963942605.1 of Poecilus cupreus. Classification (NCBI taxonomy): domain Eukaryota; kingdom Metazoa; phylum Arthropoda; class Insecta; order Coleoptera; family Carabidae; genus Poecilus; species Poecilus cupreus. The sequence goes on along the minus strand of OZ012722.1, from coordinate 18,056,643 downwards.
CCGATTTTTTGTCCCTTCAAAAGAATAATTTATCACCCCTATTTAAATTATGCTAATTTTAGAAGGTAATTAAGTGAATCGCTTATTCTGCAAAAAGTAAAAAGTTAGGTTATTTCCCGTCACTGGCACCATCAACGTCAATTAGAAGTTCAATAGATATTTATTTATGATTTAAGAAAGTTGCCATTATTAGAATTTCTAGATTTTCACATAATTGTTTTATAGATTGATAAATAGTTATTTATCAAACTAGACAGGAAAGCGCTTCTTTTTCCCCCTCTAGTTCGAAGTTTGCGTCATGAGCGCAGCGAGTGAGGCATTTCGAACGAGAGTGGAAGAAGAGCTTTCCTCTCGTGTTAGACACAACAAAATACACTTTGAGAACACAACTGACAGACTGCCATGGCTTTGATGATTTTAAGAAAATTATCAATATACATTTCCGTCATTTTTCCGGTTCCAGGTAGAGTAATATTAAAGATATTTTTTGTAAAAAAATGTTTAAATTTTTCTCTACAATAAACTATTTAAGTTTTTTGATGTAAAATAATTACAGACGTCAATAATTGAAAATTTAAAAAATTGCATTAAAAACGTTATGATGCGTCTTTTATTTCACCAACCTTTATTGGGCTTCCAAATTATCAAGAGATGGCGTTGATCACAATTCCCAAAAGGTACATGTCAAATTAATTTTGTATATCTTATGATGGCGAATGCTTGCATTAGTATTGGTAGTTTGCTTTTATTGTCGGCAGAACGGTTGCCATACGCACTGCAAATTTTCCTGTTTTTATAGGTTTTTTAGGAGAAAATTCAATCTTAACCTATAATCTACAAATACAATGAACCTTTCATTTTTACATCTTATTTAAATAATTCGGCTTAAACAAATGTAATACTTACATTGAAATACTCTTAAAATAACTACTATTGTTATTAATTTTTAAAAATAACAATTAATTTCAAAATACAATGAAATTTATGTACCTTATGGTTAGTTTAGCTTTCTACCACTAGTTAGCGTATTTTAATTTCGCAAGCCCAATATGTAATTAGTTCTATAGGGGTATAGATAAAAGTATCTATATTATCGGCTGAGAGACTTATGTAAATGACGTGATGATATATTTATTTATTTAAATCAATATATGAAAGTTATATGCAAATTTATTAATTCATTATCATGTGTATCTACATCTAGAACCTAGATAACCTCTGTGACAGATAGGTGAGTGAGTGTTTATTAATTGTAGGTGTAGATGTCATTATTTTTTGTGATAATTGATTTACCTTTGATTACTTTTACTTTCTCTGTTGTAATCAGAGAAAGTATTGTTGAAAAAGTGCCTTGAAGCTTCGACGGAAATCCACGTCCTCTAACACGAGTTTCACTCTAGGATGAGGATGAGGATGAGGGCGATTTAACAGTGCAAAGAATATAAATCTCATGGTGAAGGCCAAATACAGGTAATAAGTTTATTTCGGACCTTTCCGTTTCGGACTGTTTTATATTTAAACGAGTTGAAATTGAACTAAAATTATCAGTGATTATTTTTTGACATTTCTTTAAACCAATGAAATGCTTTATTGTATGTCACGTGTCTGCGTTTTAACCAATCCTGTCATTATTATACTGAGAATAATGCTCTTGTGATTATTCCCGGCAATTTTCTCTATAGCTTTTTTGTTTTTGTTGACAGATTAATCAACACAAGTAAAAATGAGCAAAAAAGATAGATTTAGTGACGTGCCTGATGATGAAATCAAAAAATAATCTAATTAAATATAACTCGAGAGTTCGATAAATTAGAAAATAATTCTCCAGTATCTTTCTCAAACTTGTCGCCATTTGGCAACAAGTTTTCGAAAGATCTGTCAAATTATTTTCAATTTATTTTCACTCTCTTGTTATATTATTACTGATAATAAAAACAAGAAAATGAGAATAAATTAAAAACAATTTGATTCATAGGCATTGCCAAATGTCAATAAGTTTGACAAAGAAACTGGAGAATTATTTTCTAATTTATTGAATTGAAGATAAACAAATAAATATATCATCACGCCTTTTACCCATTATGGGTGTGGCATTCTGCTTACGCAGATCTCGGTAGCTGATATATTTTTGCATATGAAATGCGGTTACCAGCCGTCAAGCCATAGCCATATGAATATCATGATCAGATTGAGAATCGTAGTTGTAATTATATTTAAGATGTTTCAATTCATTTCTAATCGGATTCTTTTAGTTTGTGTGGGCTTCGCAAGGTCGCGCCACCAAAATACGCAGAGCAGTATTAGCCCAAATTGATTCACACAAATTTACAGTTTTAACTCTTTTATTTTAAGTTGCGCTTAAATGTAACACGCTGTATACAAATGTGTAGGGTAAGTAGACAGACAAGGATATAGCAAATAGATTTCATTTGAAGTATTTTACTAAGAATAAACCGATGAATTTACTCGGTATATACAAAAATTTTCACATAACTTCCCACAAATTTCGACTTTTAACTGTATACAGGATGTTTCATAACTTCAGGTACATACGTTAATGGTATATGTTATTTGATATGCTGATTACGAATCAAAAAGAATTTTTTTTCCAAGTCCAAAATTTTTCGTTGCCACTGCCACTGGGTGGATGATTATGTTAATAATTATCGTTTCATTAAAAATAATTAAATTTTGTTTGTTTATTTTACCAGTATTATGTAATTTAAATTGTTGATTACCTATTTCATTGTTTGTGTTTAATAGGAAAGCGAATCCAGTGCAGTACTACAAAAAATGTTTTAGGTAAACAACCCTTAATTTTTCGAATTAAAAAAAAATTCTTTTAGATTCGTAATCAGCATATCAAGCAACATATACCATTAACGTATGTACTCGAAGTTATGAAACATCCTGTATATATGCGCGTATAATTCAGTTTTTTCGTGCGTATAATCCGCTCTTTAGTAAAAATAAATTTTGTTATACGAGCCCTAACAACAAAATGTTCGGACGCTTGATTTTTACTTATTACATTTTTTTAATTTATCATATAACATTTACATTTAAAATGAATAAAGATAAGCCAATACTAAATGTTAAACTATAGGGGTCAATTATATTTAGCAACAGACAGTGGCGTATTATAGGGGATAATTTTTTCGGTTCAAACTCAAATTAAATAAAAATTGTTTCCGCTTAATGATCAATAAAATCTGTTGTAGCACCTTATTTTAAGCATAATTTAGTTTTTCTGCAACCGTCTATAAAGTTAGTGGTTTTAATTCTGTTTTTAGTAATAAAAGTTGACGTTTTCGTTACTAATAAAAAAATGTAACTGTTGCTAGGTTACACTTTTAATCCTAGCCTTAAAATTACTTTTAATCCTAGCCTTAAAAGTAGATTCTATATTTCTGTAGATCTTGAAATTCCCAGTATTTAAACTACCTAAAAACATTAATAATTTTTAGAGAATTATATTCTTATTCCTCATGGTTAAACACTAATCATTCCCAGGAGCATAATTCAAGAATTGGTCAATTTGTTCCTTCGTTAAAACTCATGATTTTTTAGGAGTGTACTTGTCATTTTCTTTTTTGAAGTAGACAATTTTGAGAATTTTCCTATACCTACGCTATTATGGAGATTTAGTGTTGCCTTAATCATTGAATATTGCGACCACAGGGTGGAACATTTCATCACCAATAGAACACTTTCCGAATACACTTTTATATATTTTCCTTGCACTATTGTAAGTAGCGGTTATATGCGCACTCGTAAATTTCACGTGATTTTCGTAGCAATAGATTTAAATCTAATTCTTTTGCCGATTTAACCTCATCCGGCGTTGAACTTGTCAATTCGTCACATTGAAACATTTTTATTAATAATTTGACATTATTCCAGTTTGACAGAACAACAAAATTGTAAACAAAATCTGAAGCAAAGCTATCTTTTTAGTTACAATTATATTTCTACAAAATATTTTAATAATTTAAAATGTAAATATTTTGGTTGCAGAAAAAATAGTATGTGTTATTCGGATTAAAAGTGCCTTTGTCTGATTCGCAATTTTTGCTTTCGCTCGGCTTCGCTACGCTTCGCCTCGCAAATGCAAAATAATTGCTCATCAAACAAAGTATCACTTTTAATCCTAATAACACAATATACTATTACAAACACATATTTTCATTTTTATCTCTAAAGAAAAAATAGCTTCAAAATTTTTCGTTTTCGACATTTTTTGACGTTCGACAAAAAAAAAATAGGATTTTAGAATCCAAAATCTTTCCTCTATGCTACGCCATTGTTTTCTAGGTATTCTTTACCCATTTTGTATATAAATATTAGGTGACAACATACAAAACATAAAAAATTGCCGAAAACGTAAATCTTTAAAACTATTTTTTGAGTAACAGAATAATAAAAATATAATACAATAAACTAAATTATACTTAAAATATGCTGTTACAACATATTTTAATAAACATAAAGTGTACAAATTTTTTTGGGGAAGTTGAGTTTGAACCCAATAATTTACTCTTATGATACGCCATTTTCTGTTGCTAAATATGAATAAACACTATAGTTTTATATTTAGTATTGGTTCATCTTCGTTCATTTTAAATATGAATATTATGTGACAAGTCAGAAAAATATGCTTAGCAAAAATCAAGTGTCCGAACATTATGTTGTTAGGGCTCGTATTCAAAAAGATCTAAAATAATATTGGCTACAATTTTTATTTGAATTTTTGTTCTATATTTTGAACTGTTTAGAAATTAAAATTTGCGGTGTCAACTAAACGTATGAGTGGCTCTTTTAAATTTCACCCTATTACGGCCCTGTTTATTATAAATATGTGGAAACAGCAAGCCTTTGTCATTAACATTTGTGGGCGATTTGTAATTTTACCAATTTTTTAGCCTCCAGATGTCAATGAACCTATAATGTTCATTTCCATAATTATTTTTTACCTTCATTATTCGTTGCATGTTTATTTAACTGCTGTAGGATTTTAATTAATCATTTTTTGCGTCCTTCTCATGTTTCATTTTCATTATTTTATTGTTTATACAGTTGGCAATTGTAGGTGAGTAGGTGTCAGACAGTCAAACGTAGAAATATTGATTGATACCACGGGTTCTGTGTTTTTTAAGAGAGGTGTTTTAGCAGCGATTTTTGCGGTGAAAAATTTTCTATATTTTATTACTAAAAAAATACCTTAAATAAAAATGGTAGAATATATATTTCCCTGTAACTATTATTCAAAACATTTTTTTATATAAAATAGTTTTAGAACATTGTACAGCGCGCTAAAACCGAAACACTTTTTTTAAAACAACCAAAAACAGAGCTCGTGGTACCAGTTATTTATTTTTGCAAAGATCTAAATAAATAACGTATTTTGAACAGACATTCCACTTTCTTTAGGATCGATATTACAAAAATAACAGTTACGCGTAAGAATGTTGACAAATAAAAATGATTGTAAATATAAATTAATTGTAAATTATATTATAGATAGTAACTTGTGTTCTTCTGCAAACAGAGAACGATAGAACTCATCGGCTGCGGTGTCCGAGTGGTTAAGGAGATGGACTTGAAATCCATTGGGTTCTGCCCGCACAGGTTCGAATCCTGTCCGCAGCGAAATTTTTTTTATTTTTTTATATGTTATTTTTAATTGTTTACCTGTTTAACGTTGAAATGTTATTGTATAATTTTATTTATTTTATGCATTAGGAACAAAACTATTTATTTTGTATTATCGATGTTAAAATTGGCCCTTTTAACGGTTGCTTAGCAAGTTAAAAGTGTCACTTTCAAATAATGTGATAAAAGTAATATAGCAAGTGATTTTATTGTTACTTTTAATACGTTGCTAACGATTTATATCTATAAATTAACAAATATAACTGTACCTGTCAAAATATCATTCAACATTTTTTAGTATTTACTAATAAACTAGGAAGATCGTAGATAAAATTTTGTATGATATACGTGATAGAAGTAATTTATATAGTTTGTGGGGTTGTTTCACTCGGCTTCGCCTCGTTTCACAAACTTCCCCAATTACTCATAAAATGTCACTTTTAAATTTTAATACTAATATCATAAATAACTATTAACGATTAAATATTTTCTTCATAATACAGATTATTTAAAAATTGTCATTGTAATGGGATATACTGCAGGGACCAGTGAAATATAGTAATACTGGAACGCGCACGGCCATGCTCTCCCTGTATGGAAAAAGCGAGCCGAGAGAGATAGTTTGTGTAAGGTATTGAGACGGTACGGTGGTCATGCATTATTTTAATTCATGTCCGACAACACTAATTATTTATTTTTTTGATAAACTTTATATTAGCAAAAGGTGTCTACGTGCAATATTTAGAAACAAATTTTTGTGCTCTTTGTTTTAAAATCACAGTTCGCGGCAAAGGTGTGACCTGACACAAACCAGCATCGGCACATCTGGAGGCGAGGTGTCAAGTGACCGACCGAGGGTAAAGAATCTGAGTGCCAGGGATGTATTGACGGGCTGGGGAAGTATGAAATAAAATATTCTAATTTGTGTAAATAATTCAATGCCAAGTAATGAAACGTTTGTCAAATAATAAACAGAGATAATCATGGGATTCTTAGTTTACGAAACTAATAGAAATTTATGTCACATCGAATCATCTTATTAGAAATCTAAATTATTATGACTCCAACCCTGTATGCACCTGCAACCAAATACAATAGTATCCGGCTTCCGCAAAGCAATTAGTAAAAGAGTTTCATGACTGATTAATTAACAATAAGTAAATTATTTTACATTTAATTAGGGAATTTTAAAGAAACGCATACACAATATTCAAATTATTAGTTTACAAAAATATCGCCAACAAACAGGAAGGGGTAAAAACGCATACGGCCACATACTGTCTCTCTCTACTCTACAATCGGAAGGATGATGCTTTCTGCGTTCAATTAGGAGACAAATCAGAGCAAGGGAACTCACCCCCGCCAAGTTAAGATCAGCAACGAGGAACTACAACCCGAGGTCGGTAACAAATCATAAATAGGTAAACAAACCAAGATACTACGAAATTATCAGATTGCTCGCTCTAACACTAGTTATTCAAATTAGTGTTCTTTTTCTAACTGAAAAATGCATTAACGAATGAAAATAATATTAACAGATGTTGTTCTTGGAAATAGGTTGCGATTTCTTTCTAGCTCACGAAGATGAGATCTTCGTTCGCACAGGTGGATGGGGATGATGGGCGGCGATTATCAGTATAAAATAGGATGCTTTTCGCCAGGAAAGGCATCTTGGTTTCGGCCAAGGTCCGCTATAGTCCAGTTGCAATCGGATCAGACTTGGTCGGTGCACGCTCTACTTAATTGTAGTCCAGTTGCAATCAGATCAGACGTGGTCGGTGCACGCTCTATGGTGATATATAAAATTGGACCAGACAGTCCAGTTGCAATCAGATCAGACTTGGTCGGTGCACGCTCTACTTAATTGTAGTCCAGTTGCAATCGGATCAGACGTGGTCGGTGCACGTTCTGTCTTACTCACAGTCCAGCTGCAATCAGATCAGACCTGGTCGGTGCACGCTCTACTTAATTGTAGTCCAGTTGCAATCGGATCAGACGTGGTCGGTGCACGTTCTGTGAGGCCACAGTCCAGCTGCAATCGGATCAGACTTGGTCGGTGCACGCTCTACTTAATTGTAGTCCAGTTGCAATCGGATCAGACGTGGTCGGTGCACGTTCTGTGAGCATTCCACTTATAAAATACGCTCTTGGAGCACAACAATTACGCCATCCGGCGCACCAGCACGCTCTTTGAGCACAACAACGCCATCCGGCGCACCAGGAGGCTCTCTGAGCACCAGTCCACTTCGGTGGCACGTATATATATTTAGCGGAAAACACTCTTTGAGTACAAGTACGCTAATTGCATTAACCAACTAGCTCTCTGAGCACCAGTCCACTTCGGTGGCACGTATATATATTTAGCGGAAAACACTCATTAAGTACAAGTACGCTAATTGCATTAACCAACTAGCTCTCTGAGCATCAGTCCACCTTGGTGGCACATATATATATATATATATATATATATATATATATATATATATATATTTAGCGGAAAACACTCTCTGAGTACAAGTACGCTAATTGCAATAGCAAATCGGCTCGTCTAGCGCGAGCTCATCACCCAGGCCTTCCCAGGGGCGGTTCCACGCCGCCGTCACCTTCCCGGGAGCCAAGCAGTCCCGTGACGAGGCCGTACCTGAGGGTGCTGCCGCTCGACTACACGAGGCCGTCCCAGACAGCCTGCCGCCAACGCCCAGGGAGCCAAGCAGTCCCGCTAGCAGGCCACTCGAGGGTGCAGTCCGCCTACCAGCCGTCACCAACCCGCTAACGGAGCGGGTGCCGGCAGCCCTATCTGCGGGCCTTTATCCGAAGCTGTACCGGGAGGTACCGCCGTCCGTCTACCTGAGGTCCGTCCTGAGAGGCCGCTCCTGAGGGTGCTGTCCACCGTGACCAAGGTCACCACGGGCCAGACCGTTCCAGAGGGTGCTGTCCGCCTTACCAACTGCAGGCACCAGTCGCGTGCCTACGCCCAGGTTGGCTCTACCCCGCTCAAATACGATCACGAAATTATATCATTCAGACAATTATTTAAAATGTATATTGAATAAGTCAATATAACAGTTAAAACCAATTGTGTCTTTTCCTTTCTCATCCTCACACAGCCACGACTTCAATTAAAAGAATTCTGGTCACTTTATTAAAAATAAACACAACGTAAATATTGGGTCCTAATCACTATCAAAATTATAAATATTTTGCAAAGACGATTGCCGCGTCACAGTATCTCTATCATTATCTAACTATCTAACACATCTACGCTTGCGTAACTATAGTTACGTCACGTACATACTGATACAAGTCAGTCCCTGTTTTTAAAGAAACTGTGTTTTTGACATTTCTTATAAATGGTTAAATAGAAATAAGTGTTTTTTTTTATTATAAAAAAATTTTGCGACATTGTAGTGTAAAGCTTTGCAAAGCTGTGTTTCAGCCAAATATGAAATTATTCTTTTTAAGGTACGTAATAAATACTTTAACCTAAAACTTTTGACTTTTTTTAATCATTATATTTAACGTAAAATTGTAGTGTATTTAACATTATAATCATTTAGTGTATAGAATACATCAGTTTGGCAATGAGGAACAATGCCATTATTTCTTTCTCTCATTTAAATTTCAATTTTCCTACAAATAATGAACAAACTTTTTGAACGTACTGTACGACAAGGATAGAGATATATACTCTTTGATTGGTTAAAATAGATGACGTGTAATCCTCTTATTGGGTTATTTACTATGGCGTTGAATAATCAACGGTATTCAATAGGTTGGCGTTAATTTAAAAGAACTTTAACTTGCTGTAGATTCAAATATAACCTGCAATTTGTTTTAAATATTTTAATCTGTCACTGTCAATTTCTGGCGATGGAAACCATTCAGCGTTCATTCCTGTGATGTATTCAGATATTTGTCTTACACTGCGCCCCCATAATACATTCAAATAATATTTACACGGTTCTCGACATTTAATATATTCTTGATGACAGTGACAGATTAAAATATTTAAAACAAATTGCAAACACTATACGTCATGTCAGTAGCAATAAAAAGAGTAGGCTGAAAATTAGGAATTATTATTATTAATTTCATTAAATTGCGGTATCAAAATAAACTAATCTGTATTAAGTAAGATGTAGGGATATTGGCAGTATTGTGATATAAAATTTGGATGCATAATTTTTTGCCGGACACTTTTTATTTACAAAAAACTGATTTTACATGTTATTTGCCTATGCCAACCTTTACGTGGGACACACGGTATGTAAATGGCGTGATGATATATTTATAATTTTAAATATGAATTCATAATTATTTCACAATATTTTTTTATAGAAAAATAGTTAAAATCGTAACCATTAAATAATTAATTATTTCTTGTGAACGTATTCATGTATATCATAAATAAATAATTATTTTATAATGACATTGCGTGTTCGTCGTTCCTCCGCACGATTTTATAAATAAAATATTAAATTCTGGGGTGTGTTTGGCAAGATAAAAGTTTGGTTCATCAAATTTCACACACATTACATTAAATTTACCGCCTACTCACATTTGTTAATTAACCTAATTTGTTTATCTTTTCAAATGAAAACAGGATATTTAAAAATTTTAAAGCGTGAATAATTGCTACTGTATTGGCTGCAATTTTTATTTTTTTACTGTAATATTTTGTATCGTCTAGAAATTAAAATTAACGGGATGTTATGTTTTGGCATATTGCTTTATTTTTAAACAAAAAAAAAATTGTTGTGGGCAGTACAATACCTCCCGCAATAGATTTCTTATCAAACAATGCAGGAACACGGACCACCACTATCAAGAAACGCTCATCCCTTCAAACAATTACTTCTCACTTATGACACATGTCAAAAATAGTTATTTATGTATCAAGGCACTGAAGTTCAATTTTTTTCACGAATATGGAATAAATAAACCATGTGAGTGATAAAAAGGAACTTCAGTGCCGAAGTACATATTAAGTTTTATTTGAAATCTAAAATTCGAAAAAACTGTAAAAAAAATTACAATATAGGTTAAGTTTATACATCTGTCAGTTGTCAATTGAAACTGACAGTCAGGGTTGCCAACCTCGAGAAGTGAATAACACTCAAAATTATGTGTTTTGTTCTCAATTTCGTCATCGGAATTAATTAGTTAATTCTTCTTGCAAATTTTGTTTCATGTTACGTCCAAATTTACTATAGTACGTCAATATATCTGCCAAAATTATAATAATTGTACAATTATTATTTTATGGTTGCCAACATTGGGTTGCTCAAAATCGTCGTATAATGGGTTACTTTAGTGATGATTTCTAAGCTTTTAAAGACGATTTTTGAGCACTTTAATGCCGATTTCAAATAAAAACTTTTTTTATATATATACCGTTAATAAATTAATATTTCAAAGATTTCTAGTGCTGCTGCAATTTTATTCAGTTTTGTATTAAACCATTTGCAAAATAGCAACAGGACTATTATAGTTTAAAATCATTTGCCAATAGTAAAGATCTACAGTTGCAGAACTATATAATATAATAATTATAATATATTACGAATGAACATACACAATAGTTATTTACATACCAAATACGGGAACCGAGTTCACGCACGAGGTTTGTACAATATTTTTTGTACGAAAAGTATAAAACTAATAACAGTCCATACAAAGAAATGAAGTTCTTCAAGGAGTTCTTTTGATAATTGTCAAAGTTGCACTATAAATAAAAACACACAAATTAATTTGTTTAATATATTAGAAAACAATTAAAATATTTATAATATTTACCGTATTCACTTGTAAATTTATTATATTTCTTATTTATATTGAGGTAACTAACATTACATTTGTAGGTTATGTATTTTACAGCTGTCATATCGCGCAGATTTTATTGCCAACATTGGTAACCAAATGCACTAAATTTGTTATTTTTAAATTCAATTTCATTCTTATTCCATCATTGTTTAGATTAATATTATGTAAAGGAATGTTTGAAATACTATATTATTTTATTATAAATATAATATATTAATAAACGCTTTATAAATAGGAATGTTTTCGTCGAAATTTCCCGGTTGTTTATCTGGTGGAGACCTGGGAAATGGACATTTCGGACGTTGCTTAGGCAACGCTAATCAACACATTTGAATATATGAGTACAAAAAAAATATTTGCGTTTCTAAATACATTGGTGTAAAATGTTCCTCATTCTTCAATAAATTACAACAACTTGAATTTAAGTTATTTACTTCAATGTGTAACATTCAAAATTATTACAAAAAAAATATAGGAATTTGCGTTATAAAACAGTCCAAGTATTTGCTTTAATTAAAATAGCTATTTCTACACAAAACTATTCGAGTAAAATACATACTTTCATAGTTTACATCAGGCTGCAGTTGTACCAATTACGAATGATTTATTTTATTATTATTTTTATCTGTAAAATCAGAATTACACACCGTGAACATATCCGTGAATTTTTACACATCGACATGCTACAATTATGGAATTCTTGTTCCTTGAAATTCAAAACAAAAAAATCTGGTGTGGGCACCACACTACTTTCTTATACGAATAAAACCAATTGAACACGTAGGATTTATTCCTTGCGTATGACTTTATTTTGACAATTATTTGATATATAGATGTTACCTGTTTAATTTTTTGTTCTCATTGTAACTATGAATTTATTTTCAAATAGAAATCAATTAATATCTAGTCTTCAAAACTTTCTAACTAATAATACAAATATTACTTTTATAATATTTCACTCGACACATATTTTTGACACTTCAAAATTATTTGACACGATTGACACATAGATATTAAAAATTGTTTAGTTTTGTTCCCATTGTAACTAAGATTATTGAAATACATATATACTTAAATATATAATTTAGTTTTTCTCAAAATTAGAAGCATGTACAAGAAAACTGCAAATAACATTTTATATTCCAAATATTTTGGTTAACATCTTTCATTTGAAATTTTTTCTCACAGCTGATTCTATTTTTGAAATAAATGGAATTTATTGTTTTGTGTGTCCAGTAAACTTCCTCTTCCGGTTTTTAAATTTCATTCAAAATAAACTCAGCTCTTGAAACTTATTAATTCCAACTTTCATTTCCATATCTTGTCTCGTTCATGAGATATTGCGCACACGGACATCCATCCATCCATCCTCACACACAGACATCATTGAGAAATTGGTCTTAACGGATTCAGTGGACGTCTAAATATGTATTTCCGCAAAAATCTCGTCAGCGATTTTTTTCGTGATTCCTATACTTTTATATTTTGTATAAAGAAAGTAAAAAGATTGAATCGCAAATTTTCACTCATATGAAATTTAGTTGCCGAGGCCCGTAGGGCCGAGGAAATTAAACCATGTGAGTGATAAAAAGGAACTTCAGTGCCGAGGTACATATTAAATTTTAATAAAATAAAATAAAAAAATAAAATAAATAATACAATAAAGTTTAAACAACTGTCAGTTGTCAAATGAAACTGACAGTCAGTGTTACCAACCTCAAACAGTGAAGTAATCGTAAACACTCAAAAATATGTGTTTTGTCCTCAATTTCGTCATCGGAATTAATTAGTTAATTCTTCTTGCAAATTTTGTTTCATGTTACGTCCAAATTTACTATAGTACGTCAATATATCTGCCAAAATGATCCTAAATTGTACAATAATTATTTATCGATTGGCAACACTGCGTTGCCCAAAATCGTCGTATAATGGGTTACTTTAGTAACGATTTTTGAGATTTTAATGATGATTTTTAAGCACTTTAGTGCCGATTTCAAATAAAACGTTTTTCTCTAAAATGACGAAGGAAGCAAGAAATTTTATAATTATTATTTAACATGTAAAACTCATATGACCAGATTTTTTTGGATATAAGACAAAAATTGTTGTAGCTGTGTCCAGTGTTTTACAATTATTTTATAGAAAAATTCTTCAAATAAAAATTGTAGAGATATGTATTGTCTACAAACTTAATTTGAAGTATTTTTTCATAAAATAATGTTTAAACATTTTACAACGCTGAAACCATTCTCTTAGCATACCCAAAAACACACCCAAAAATACAGTAGATAAGGACAAAAAGGACCCTATTTGGGTTTTACTGTTGTATAGTATTTTGATGAGTGACACTTTGTTTTCTGGTGGTTTTTTATCTGGCGAAAATCTTAGAAAAATAAAGTTTTATTTAGTTTATTGCTAGTGTGGTGATAGAGTTAAGTTTTTTCTACACGACTAAATAATTTTTGATTAGTGGTTTATTTATATTAGTGTTGTTAAATGACTTTTGTTTAGTGACCTTGTTGCTGTCAAAAAGTACGTACGGCTGATAATTGTTTAACATACTTAAGTCGGTGCGCGACAGACTCAGTCGTATTAATTAACAAACTCAGTGTTGCCAGCTATAGTAAAAATAAAAATTTTCATGAAATTAAAAATAAATTTATTTTACAATGAGTGATTCTGAAGAAGAGAGCAAATCCTGTACTTCATGTAAAATTGATTTTAATGGAGATAACGTATTAGGATGTGATGGAAAATGTAAAGGATGGTTCCATATTAAGTGTGCAAAGATTAAGGATAAAGATTATTCAACAATTAAATCGTGTAAAGGGATACAATGGTTTTGCACAAACTGCAGAACTGATGAATCTTTCGAAATAAAAAAGCTATGGAAACGAGATATGGAGATACTCAAAAATGAAATTAAAGAATTAAAGCAAATTGTAAATAGTTTAGTTAATTGTAATAAAGAAACTAGTGTATCATCATATTCCAAAGTAGTTAGTCGTCCAGCTGTAATAATTAAGCCAAAGGGTACCCAAGATTGTACCAAAACTATATCTGAGGTAAAACAGAAAATAAATCCTGCTAAATTAAATGTCGGAGTTTCTGCAGTAAAAAATATAAAAGAGGGAGGTATTGTTGTGCAATGCAATAGTAAATATGATATTAAAAAAATGAAAAATGAAGTGGAAAAAGAACTGGGACAAAACTATGAAGTTAGAGAACCAATTTTGCAAAATCCAGAAATAAAAATTCTTGCCATTCGCGAAAAGTTAACAAAGGAAGAAATTAAAAACTGTATTTTAACACAAAATGAATATATTGATAAGCAAAATGCAATGATTGAAGTAACATATTTAAAAGAAGATAATAAAAAAAATATAACAGCTACCGTAAAAGTCGATAGTAAAACATTTAAAGATATAATGAAACAGGAAAAAATTAATGTTGGATGGAGCAGGTGTCATGTAATAGAAAATTTAAAAATATGGAGATGTTTTAACTGCTCAGGATATTACCACAAGAGTACAAAATGTGAAAAGAAAATAGCATGTTCGAAATGCGCTGGGGAACATCGCAGTAGTGACTGCAAGGAAACTTTATTGCGCTGTGTCAACTGTATAACTGCTAATAAGGAATTAAAATTAAAACTTGATATTCATCATGCAGTATTCGATAAGAATTGTCCAGTTTACAAAAGGAAAATTGAGGCTCTGAAAAACCGAGTAAGTTATGCAGCATAGCAATTAAAGGAAAAACAAGAGAAACAAGTACAAATATTGCATCTAAACATACAGAGTTATTTACCACATAAAGATGAAGTTGATGACTTGATCACCAGATCAGAACCCGCAATTGTTTGTTTAACAGAAACAAGAATAACAACAGAAATTGAAAATAAAGAAATACTTATAGCAGGTTATAATATTATCAGATGCGATTCGGATAGCAGACATACAGGTGGTGTAGTTTTTATTGTTCGGAAAGATATTAAATTCAAGGTTTTGAAGAATATTTCCAATCCTAATAAGTGGTGGTTCCTGTCTTTCACAACGACACTAAATAGTGAGAAATATGTTATAGCAGGTGTTTATAGATCTCCAAATTCAAATAATCTTGATTTTATTCAATTCTTTCAAGAATGGTGCAGTGAAATATTTATAGAGAAAAAATCAGTGTTAATAATGGGAGATTTTAATATAAATTGGATGAATAGTAACACATATACTGCAAGATTTAAAGAGATCGTGTCAAATCATGGACTTTTTCAGTTAATTAAGGACTTTACTAGGGTGACTAACCTCTCTAGAACTATAATAGACCTTGCTATATCAAACAATCCTTACATTAAAAGTGAAGTGTGGAATAATCCAAAAATAACGGATCATAACATTTGTGCAATATCCCTAGAAAAAAATAGCTTTCTTAAAAATAATCAGCCTAATGTTGTAGAAAAGTTGGACATGGATAAATTGATTGTGAAACTGATGGACTGTGACTGGGACTATAATTCATGCGATGTAGACATTGCATATAACAAACTGTGTTCTAACATCCTAAATAATAAAAAGGAGTGCACAACTATTTCCCAAGGTAAATCTAAAAAACATAATCACCCATGGCTTAATAACAAAGAAGTGTTAATTGCGAAAACAGATAGAGACCGTAGTTATAGGAAGTTTAAAATGACTTTAAATGAACAGGACTGGAACGACTACAAAAAATGTCGGAATAATTTCGTTAAAAGTAAAAGAAAAAGTGAACGTCAGTATTATGAACAAAAAATTGATAATGTTAAGGGAAATCAACAAAAAATGTGGAGAACTCTAAAAAAACTCTTAGGGCAAGATAAATCTTCACCTGTTAATATTGTTACTTCTAATGGTGAAGAGGTTAAGGGAAACAAAAATATTGCCGATAAGTTCAATAATTTCTATGTTGAAAGTATAGCAGATATAATTAGAACTATAGACACTAGTCATAATGATATAAAATGTACCAATGTAATCAATACTAGTGATATTTTCAGTATTTTCAAACAAATAACTATTTCTGATCTCAGAAAAATTATTTGGAAGCAAAAGGACAATAAGTCCAGCCCAGATGGAATAAGTTTTAAATTACTGAAGGAATTGTTTCATGTACTTGGATATCCTATATTAAATCTAATTAATTTGTCCTTAGAAAAAGGTATATTTCCTCATAATTTAAAGGAATCTACTATCACTCCTATTCCTAAAGTAGCAGGCACAACCAAAATCGAAGAACACAGGCCTATAAATGTATTACCAGCATTAGAAAAAATTTTGGAAATTGTAGTTTACAAGCAATTAATAAATTATGTTAACAATAATAACTTAGTATCACCACATCAGTCAGGATTTAGAGAAACATACTCATGTGAAACAGCTCTGCAATATACTTTAAAAAATTGGAAAGAGGCTAGTAATGAAAATAAAAAAATTTGTGCAGTATTCCTAGATTTAAAAAGAGCGTTCGAAACAATTGACAGAGACAGATTGCTCAATAAATTATTTGATTTGGGGATAAGAGATCAAGTTGCTAAATGGTTACATTCTTATTTGACAAATAGGCGACAAAGGGTAAAGTTTGTAGATACACTTTCAGAATCTTTAGAATGTAAACAAGGAGTCCCACAAGGAAGTGTATTGGGGCCTTTATTATTTATATTATATATAAATGATCTGCCTAATGTGTTGTCGCAATGTAATATTCATTTATTTGCAGATGATACTTTGTTATACTATTGTCATAACAATGAAGACCATTTAATTGAAACTATTAATACAGAACTGTCTTTAGTATATACCTGGTTAAATGTTAATAAGTTAAAATTAAACAGTAATAAAACAAAAGCCCTGTACATCTCAACAAAATCAAACATAAAACAATTTTTGTCTAGAAGCTTAAATGTACATATTGATAATGTAAAAATTGACTTTGTTACTAGTATTAAATATTTAGGTATTATTATAGATGCAGAACTGAGATTTAAAGAACATATAGATTACATAACTAAAAAAATAGCCAAAAAATGTAATTTTATGAATAGAATATGTAAGTTTTTATCCATATATGCCAAATTGAATGTATATAATACGATTATCCTACCTCATTTTAATTACTGTGGTACTATATTGTACTTTTGTAATCAGAGTCAACTATATAATCTACAAAAACTGCAAAACAAATGTATGAGAGGTATCCTTAATTGTAATCGCTATACTAGCATAAGTGACATGTTACATAGACTAAACTGGTTAAATGTTGAAAAGCTTATTGATTTAAATGTATTAACTTTTATATTTAAAATTGTAAATAATATTGCACCGAATTATTTCAAAAATACTGTAACAGCAAATGTGGATATACATAATTATAACACCAGAGGTAAGGAACAAATTCATGTTCAAAACTTAGGTAATACAAGAACTAAAGGCTATGTATTCTACGAGGGCTTCATAAAATATAATAGTCTACATGCAGACATAAAAAACTCTGTAAATGCAATAGAATTTAAGAAAAAACTAAAAAAACATTTGTTACTTTAACATGTCTTTTTTGTTATCTATAATCTTTTGTAACTACTAGCACTGTACCTTTTCGCTGTACTTGCTAATATTTAATAAATTTATTATTATTATTATTATAGACTCATCTCTTATTGTTATGCGGGTCCTTGGACTCCAACTAGAGGCTCAGGAATAATTTACGTTCGAATAATTTCATCATGAATCTAGTGATTCATCAGCTAACATTATAATTATGTTTTCTCTTCACTTTCATTTCATTTGTGATTATTAATATTGGCGTTCAGCTGTTCTTGACAGATATTTAAATTTTTCTATTGTTTTAGTATTGAATAATGATGGTAGGTTGATAAGTTGTAGGTGATACTTAATTGTTTTGTTGCTAAATGCAAAATTGGTAGTGGCGAAATTCTACATGATTCATAATCGATTTCATTTCTTATACATGGCATGCAAAAACTTTGAACGAGAAAAGATAGAATTACACCTCGACACACCAAACAATATTCAATTTATTTCAAATATAAAATCAGCTGGGATAATATTTAACACAGTCCAAACACGGAAACGAAATAGTTCATGGTGTTACCATTTGTAATTCCCAACTTTATTACATTAAAAATATGCACATACTCAATAATTTGTCTTATATTAGAGAAAACAATTAATTTATTCTTATTACTTACCAAATTCACATGTAAATTAAAATATAATAACCATGTTTTATTTCTTATCTACGTTGTCACAACTTCTTACACTTACATTACATTTATTGGTAATGAGAACTGTCATATCGGAACAGAAACTATTGCCAACCTTGATAAACCAAATGTACTAGATTCATTATATTTAATAGTTATTTACATACCAAATGCGGGAACCGAGCTCACGCAAGAGGTTTGTATAATATTTTTTGTACGAAAAGTATAAAACTAATAACAGTCCATACAAATAAATGAAGTTCTTCAAGAAGTTATTTTGATAATTGTCAAAGTTGCACTATAAATATAAACACACAAATTAATTTATCTAATATATTAGAAAATAATTAAAATATTTATAATATTTACCATATTCACTTGTAAATTTATTATATTTATTATTTATTTTGAGATAACTAACATTACATTTGTAGGTTATGCATTTTACAGCTGTCATATTAGGCAGATTTTATTGCCAACATTGGTAACCAAATGCACTAAATTGGATATTTTTAAATTCAATTTCATTTTTATTCCATCATTGTTTATATTTATTAATATTATGTAAAGGAATGTTTGAAATACTTATTTATTTTATTATAAATATAATCTATTAATAAACGCTTTAGAAATAGAAATGTTTTCAGTAATAATATAACAAGAGGGTGAGAATAAATTGAAAATAATTTGACAGATCTTTCGAAAACTTGTTGCCAGGCAATAGCCACAAAAGCCCGTAGGGCTTGAGTGGCTATTGCCAAATGGCGACAAGTTTGAGAAAGATACTGGAGAATTATTTTCTAATTTATCGAACTCTCGAGTTATATTTAATTAGATTATTTTTTGATTTCATCATTAGGCACGCCACTAAATTTATCTTTTTTGCTCATTTGTACTTGTGTTGATGATAACTATCTGACATTTGACATATGTCAACAAAAACAAAAAAGCTACAGAGAAAATTGCCGGGAATATTCACAAGAGCATTATTCTCAGTATAATAATGACAGGATTAGTTAAAACGCAGACACGTGACATACAATAAAGCATATGATTGGTTTAAAGAAATGTCAAAAAATAATCAGTAATAATATAACAAGAGGGTGAGAATAAATTGAAAATAATTTGACAGATCTTTCGAAAACTTGTTGCCAGGCAATAGCCACGAAAGCCCGTAGGGCTTGAGTGGCTATTGCCAAATGGCGACAAGTTTGAGAAAGATACTGGAGAATTATTTTCTAATTTATCGAACTCTCGAGTTATATTTAATAAGATTATTTTTTGATTTCATCATCAGGCACGTCACTAAATCTATCTTTTTTGCTCATTTTTACTTGTGTTGATGATAACTATCTGACATCTGACATCTGTCAACAAAAACAAAAAAGCTACAGAGAAAATTGCCGGGAATTTTCACAAGAGCATTATTCTCAGTATAATAATGACAGGATTGGTTAAAACACAGACACGTGACATACAATAAAGCATTTGATTGGTTTAAATAAACGTCAAAAAATAATCAGTAATAATATAACAAGAGGGTGAGAATAAATTGAAAATAATTTGACAGATCTTTCGAAAACTTGTTGCCAGGCAATAGCCACGAAAGCCCGTAGGGCTTGAGTGGCTATTGCCAAATGGCGACAAGTTTGAGAAAGATACTGGAGAATTATTTTCTAATTTATCGAACTCTCGAGTTATATTTAATTAGATTATTTTTTGATTTTTTCATCAGGCAAGCCACTAAATCAATCTTTTTTGCTCATTTTTACTTGTATTGATGATAACTATCTGACATCTGACATCTGTCAACAAAAACAAAAAAGCTACAGAGAAAATTGCCGGGAATTATCACAAGAGCATTATTCTCAGTATAATAATGACAGGATTGGTTAAAACGCAGACACGTGACATACAATAAAGCATTTGATTGGTTTAAATAAACGTCAAAAAATAATCGTTGAAATTTCCTGGTTGTCTATCTGGTGGAGACCTGGGAAATGGACATTTCGAACGTTGCTTAGGCAACGCTAAACATGAGTACAAAAAATTAAATTTCATTAAATATTCCACCATTCTCTTTTAAGGTCAAACATACGGGTTGAAGATAGCTCAACATGAACATGACTTTTTTGAAACAATATATTATTATTATTATAAATGAAACATATAATGTTTTATACCTATATTTGTAGATAAAAATCCAAAGTTTTGTAATAAATTTTAAAAAGCTAATTTTGTTTGCAAATTATACATGAACATAATTTTCAAAGTAGTAAAATTTATGTCACACATTCCTATGAACGACTACAGTAATGCAAATAATTTGTATAATTATAAATATGATCGTCTATACTATAACATACTAAGATTATTTTCCATTTGAATTTACAGTTTTTAAGAAACAAATAAAAATATACAAAAAGTGTGTTCTTTGGTATATTTTTATTTGTTTCTCAAAAACTGTAAATTCAAATTGAAAATAAACTTAGTATGTTATAGATGACCATATTTATAAATATACGAATTATTTTCATTACTGTAGTCGTTCATGGGAATGAGAAATACAGTATCAAAGTTCTGAATTTTTGACCAACTAGATTTCAACGAATATTTTTTTATAGTTTAATGTTTTAGCTATCCTTTTCATCCACATATATGAATACTAGAATGTTCAAAGACTTCACAGTAATAATTGTTTTGTTTTTCGATAAGAATAATTGTAAGAAATAATTTATTCTAATTTGAATTTACAAAACTAAATTCATGGGAGTGAACGAACCCAACGAAAATATGTACTTCATCTAATATTGTAATGTACAAGTCACTGTAGAAAAATCCATAAAATTTTGACGGATGGAGGTTGTGGGACCATAAAGAACATGAAAATAAATTATGAATTCAGAATTTAATTTTATTTAACACTTATTATTATTCAAAAGGATGTTTGGAAAACTATAATTTTTATTATAAACCTTTTAAAGATAAAAACTGAAAAATGTATTCTATATATGAATGGTATTGAAATCTGTAAAATAACAAACAAAAAACATCAGATCCCATCACAGAAATTTTAATTATTATGCGCCCAAAGCCGTCTGTAAAGATTAATTAATTTCGACTCAATTATTGCAAAACACTGACGTCATCTCGTAGCCATCTTCAGGCCTTAGAATTGTTCGATTAGATCTCTAAGCATTGTTGTCCTGTCAAAAAACAATAGCCATTAAGTTATTAAATCTTAATTTTAGCATTTCTTCTTTCAACATGAATATTGAATTTGAATGTTTGAGTAGGTTGGCTTACAGATGAGGTTTCAATTTGCTAATTAAATATTGAAATTGAAATTGAGAAAGAGGACCTTTTGTTCGTTGCAGAGATGCTCGTTTGTTTTTGAGACGTCGATTGGTGATTGCTTTTAATAATTTATAGTTATTTACATTACAAGCAAGGTAAAACAGTTTTTACTGCTGAATGGAGGAAATGACCGGCGAGCCGATTAAGCGAACCTGTCACCGTTTCATTGTCATTTTATTTTGTGAGAAGGAAGTTTGGGGCACGACGTGTAGCGGAGTGACCCAACCCTATCAACAAAATAAACGACAATAGGCTATTCCACCATAACAAAAAAATGCTAAATGTTTATTAAACATATGAAAGATAAGAGTTAAATGGTGAAAATTCCATATTTTTATAATGGGGGTCATACACCTTTTCCATTTTATTTTTTCTGTAAGTTTGAGTAAAATTATAAATATAGATACTAAATTTAATATTAAAAGGCATTTAGTTATTAAGATACGATTTTTTTAAATTGGCATCCCATTTCAAATATTTCGCTTCTAATATTTCGCTTCTTGACGTCATCTTGTAATTCTACGAAACACGCTCTTGTGGAGAGCGAGGAACTACACCAACTGTCAAATTGACCGTTATCTGTCATTGTTATTTACTGAGAGGTTTTTTACAAATATAGTTTATTCACATAACCTGGGCAAAATAATATAACAAATATAATAAACATAAGTTTAATTTGAAAATCGTTAACTGATATATATGACTTGAGATGACAGGTGTGATAATGAGACTACCGACATTACCGACAAGCGACAAGATATAGTACATCAAAGCATTTTTATTTTAACACGTCCTAAACTATTTGTCTAAAAACGTTATAATTAACAAATACCTAATTTAATTTATGGAAGTGTTCATTTTAATAATAATAAGTAATTATTACAACCCTGAAAAGCAAATTATTATTTGTTATCAACATTTCCTTTGCTTTGCCATTCTGTACATTCTTTTACAAGATGACGTCACGATTTTGCAACCGCGAAACTTCATAAAGGAAATTATGAATGAAAAGTTGAAAAATTATAAGAAATATTGAATAATATGTGACTGAAATGATCTAAATTTTTATAATTTGTAAAAAAAACAACTTTTTTTAGTGTATGACCCCATTATTATTTAAAATGAGTTGAATTATTTAAAAGCTATTTTCTTCACTCTAATTGTTATTATATCACCTCGTATTTTTGCAGAAACTTACAAATATTCAGGATTTCTCTTATCTAAATCAAGTCGTTCGGTAGAACGACGCCGGCAAGAGTCCCACTTCACCAGGAAGTTCACCGACAACACTTACTTACGGCAACTATTAGGAAAACCTAACCTCCAAATTTTTCAAACTTGTTTAATTCAAATATGCTATTATAATTTCCATTCAAACTGGCACCAGGGACGATATAATACATACCTTAAACTTATTCATTAGTTTTTTTACGATTTATGTGCATATAACTCTTTATTTTCGATTATGTATTTTAGCCGGCGACAGAAATGTGAAATATCTCTTTCTCACGCGTTAAATTAGCAACTTAAAAATTCCTTTACAAATTTTTGCCAAAAGATGGCAGCACATTGTCCGTAGATTTGAAAAATTCTAATGCACGACCATGAGTACGAAAGCCTCATTTACTGATCGAAACTAGTTTTAGTTTTATGTTCTATGTTTTATTATATTTGCAAGTAACATTCACAAATGACGTTTTACTTGTTGATTTTAATGAGTAGCGCCATGTGACAAATATAGTAAATAAATTCAAGAAGATCGGTAACGTAGTTATCTGCAATGGGCCATATTAAATTGAACTGTCAGAGAATTACATAGGTTAGGTATGTATTTTATTGATATGGACTACAGTTTGGTTGTTTGTCTCATATACTTTCTTATACCATACATTCGATTGCAATGAAACTTCAGTGAGTTGTTGTGAGCACCCCTGCGAAGGTTCCTTAATTATATTGATTATTTCGAATAATTGTATTTATGATCAGATTTGGTTCATTTTTAGAATACATATTAGTTGAAAAGAATGAAAGCGAGGAATGAAGTGACGAGCTTGCTTCGTCAATGTATTGACATGGAAGCGAGGAACGAAGTGTCGAGCTTGCTTCGCCAATGTATTGACATGGAAGCGAGGAACGAAGTGTCGAGCTTGCTTCGCCAATTGCCTGGTATTTCAGAAAATTTATTTGAGTGGCATTGCAACGCATGCAGTGTATTATCTAGTGGTAAATATATTATAAAATTATAAAAAAAGATACGTTTTAATATATAAATTATTCTAGATGAATGCCAAAGAAGCGTTTATTTCTATTTATGGTACAAAATATTTGGTTATGTACGTATTTTGAATGAAAGTTGAAAGAAATAGATAACTGTATTGGCAACGAAAATGGCCGATGGCGGCAGCACTGAGTATTTGCAGAGCAGTGAATGACATACGGAGAAATATGAAAAAATTTCATATAATTATAGTTATAAATAAAATATAAGCTTATTTGAAGTGCGGTATTGTGAAAAGGGAAGTATTTGTGCTTTATTTATTTAAAAAATCACAGTTATACCGTCTCTTTAATATATTTTTAGGCATGGGTAACTTTTACGGTACCGATAAACAAGTTGGTTTTCAAGAATTATTTAGATATCTCGAGGCGACGAATTCTACCAGAAATTTTATCGAGGGGGAAGAAATAATTAACAGTAGCTTGTTATTTTTATGTGCTCTTACTGCAAATCCACACGAGATACATGGAACCAATTTATGTTGAAAATATTATGTTATATAACTTGTCATCTGCATCACAAAATACATTTTTATATGTTACTCTAGTTACATATTTGAATAAAACTGCTAGTACAGCATAAGTAATGTTTAGTATTTTTTTTAATAATACATAAATTGCCATCCATACAATAGTTATTTGTATTTTCATTAAAAAACAACTGATTTTCCTTTTAATAAAACAAAATCAACAAAAAGAACTGATATCTTCCAAAAACAATTTCATTGTAGGGGATGCGGCAAGAGTAGTGCAGAGGGCAACAAAAAAAAGTGATACCATTTTAATAAGGCAAGTTTGAAATTCACCTTAAAAATCGAAATCATAACATGTAAAAATCGAAAAACTATATTAGCTAATAGTTTTGTTAGTTGAACAAAAAAAAAAAACTTGCCGATCCGCATATTGGCATCCATACAAATATGCTATAAATAAAGGCGGATCGGCAAGTTTTTTTTTTTGTTCAACTAACAAAACTATTAGCTAATATAGTTTTTCGATTTTTACATGTTATGATTTCGATTTTTAAGGTGAATTTCAAACTTGCCTTATTAAAATGGTATCACTTTTTTTTGTTGCCCTCTGCACTACTCTTGCCGCATCCCCTACAATGAAATTGTTTTTGGAAGATTAGATATACTTCTCAAAACCACAAATGTCAAAATAATCAAGACGAGTGATCAGCGCTTGATTTAGGGAACCTGACAAACTAGTTGATCACTGAATTTGATTACATGATTAGCTTGATTTTCAATGGTGCATTGTATACGCGTTGATCAGTAAATCAATCCTTGACAAAGGCATTGTAAATTTGACTTTATATGTTATTATCCATTTCGACTACGGTTAACTTTTCACACATTTGCTAACAATGTAGTTAACACTTTATATTTAACTGGCCCTAGTTTTGTTTCTGGCCATTGTCTCTTATTTTGGAGGTTTATGTGTGTTGGGATTTAGAATGTCCCTTGACGAACCTTAGACCTTAGTAGTCTGTATACATGTACACACACAAACATAGCATCACACGCAAGGAGCGAGGAGCATCATAACGTAAACAACTGCCAAAGGACGAAAGATACGATAGGAGAACGGAGATGGAGAGTGTATCCGATTGCAGATATTCTCAAACTTTTTTTATGAAACGTAAAGCATTTATTTATATTTTAAGTAGCGTACAACATTAAATACCTAAAATATTCGAAGTGTATTGTCCGGTTTATAATTTGTTCATTATGGATATATTAAATTTGAAATTTGACAATCAAGATTATAATGGTGTGTTAGTGCTTACAATAATGTATGGTTCTGAACGTGGAGTGTGGATGAAGAAGCATGAACGACATATAACTGCTGTAAAAATGAGATATTTGAGAGGAGTGTGTGGGTATATGAGACGTGATCGTATACGGAATACATTAGTGTATGATGATTGTGAGATTGAGAAGAATGTTGTTAAGAAAGTGGGAGTGAGTCAGTTGAGGTGGTTTGGACATGTTGAGCGAATGTCGAATGAAAGGTTGGTGAAACTAATATATGTTGGTGAACGATTGCGTGGGCGTCCGAGGAATAACTGGTTGGGTATGATTGATGGTTTGTTGCGTGAACGAATGATTCCGAGTGTGAAGAATAGACGAGCAAGTATGAATCGCACTATGAATGTGGACGAGGCGAAAGTAATGGAATGTTTGGAGGAGATTGATTGTTGGTTGATTGTGTTTCTGGGTTCGTGCTATTGCACTGAGTGGGATATATTGTTCAGCAAAGAAAATACAGGTCCAAGTAAGAGTTAATTGAATTATACTCTTACAAATTTTGATTATTACTCACTTTTATTCTCTCTCTCTCTCTCTCTCTCTCTCTCCTATAGTTGTGAACCTCTTTTTACCTACCGCTACATCCTGTAAGGACGGTATTGAAATCATGCTAAAAATTCGGTAGTGAGTTTTCAGTGAATAAACACGTTTTAGGGTCCCTAAAATACGATTTTAATAGTTTCTCGATGATATCTGTGTGTGTGTGTGTCTCTCTGTCTGTTAGACTGTCTGTGTGTGTAGATCTTTGGAGTTACGGTTTCTCAAAAACAATTCAACTGAAAATTTTGATGTTTTGTATACTATATCAATTGTATCCATTTGAGAAGAGCTGATTAATTTTTGGTGAAAATCCAATAACCGGAAATGGTACATTACTTGAAGCCCTATCAAGTTATTTTGAAATATCTTAGTAAATTATGGATTAATGACATTTTTTTATTAGAATAATATTTGAAATATTAATATCTACAATTATTATTTGAAACATTTTCCTCTTACTGTCACTATTTACGAATTACAACACATAAAAGAAAAATTATACTTCGATATTTTCGTTTAAATCTACTAACCTGTGCATTTTGTAAAAAAACAAAAAACGCTTGAAAAATGTCATTTTTTGACATGTGTCATAATTGAAAACTGAATTTTTTAAAGATATTATGTTTCTAACTCGGTTTCTAATTTGTGATATAAGTGTTTTTGATAGTGATGGTCGCATCCGTGTTCTTGAATTGTTTGATAAAAAATCTATAGCGGGAGGTATTGTGCTGCCCACAACAGATTTTTTTATTGCAAACAGCAGAGCCAAAAGGGCTCTTTGCTGGAAGAGTTTTTTTTTTAATTTTTTGCATTACTCAAAAATCGTTAGCCGTAACATGTTGAAATTTTATTAGGCGTACAGGGAAGTCATGTGCTGTCCACTTCATATTTTTTTATTACAATATAATTCTAGAACTGTTAGTACATCCAAAAATAGAGCTCATAAGTACAAGACATTGGCTGGTACCATGAGCTCTGTTTTTGGGTGTTTTAAGAGCAATGTTTTAGGGTTTTAGCTCTGTACAATGTTCTAAAATTATTTTATAAATAAATACTTCAAATAAAAGTGGTAGATAATACATTTCTCCATAACTTCTATTTGAAGCATTTTTTTATAAACTAATTTTAAAACATTGTACAGCGCTAAAACTGAACTTAAAACACTGCTCTTAAACACCCAAAAACAGATCTCGCAAGTCCAAGCCATTGTGTTTCCCTGCCCCACATTTTGAGCACCACAGCCCACCTCACTATCGATCCCTCCACTGACGTCACTGATGACGTCACCACCACTCCACACAATACCGTATCGTACGCTTACACCGCAAGCAAGTTGAGCAAGTCTTGTGCCGGAGCTGGAGACAAAAAGAACTCATCAACAGCTAAGCAAGCTACTGGCTTCGAGATCACTTAGGTTCACTGCGGCTCACTGAGCTGGCTCAGTAGCTAACACAGCGGGGTAACTGTGTTAACCCTGCTCGAAAGGAAGGGGAGATGCTAATAGGGCAGTTAGAATGTTTGAGAGTGTAAAGGGGTGTTTTGTTGGGTAATTGTTGTTGTTTGTATTTCTTAAAGGCCTGTGTCCACGGTGATAGTTTATACATCTGTCAGTTGTCAATTGAAACTGACAGTCAGTGTTGCCAACCTCGAGAAGTGAAGTTATCGTAACACTTAAAATTATGTGTTTTGTCCTCAATTTCGTCATCGGAATTAATTAGTTAATTCTTCTTGCTAATTTTGTTTCATGTTACGTCCAAATTTACTATAGTACGCCAATATATCTGCCAAAATTATCCTAATTGTACAATAATTATTTTACGGTTACCAACACTGGGTTGCTCAAAATCATCGTATATTGGGTTACTTTAGTGACGATTTCTGAGCGTTTAATGACGATTTTTGAGCACTTTATTGCCGATTTCAAATAAAAGTATGCTATTAACTTGTTCATCATGAGTGTTTGAGAATCAGTATGACGTCATGAAATATTCCCCACCATTAAAATCTTAACCAATACGAATATATTTGATGACGTAACGGTCATCACATCGCAGACAAAGTATATGCAGAAATAATTCATTTTACTGGACACACAATAGTTATTTGTGTATCAAGTGCGGATAGAGCATTGTTTGTTGCACGCGGCGAGAAATTGTTGATCGAGGCGAAGCCGAGATCAACAACTCGACAAGTGTACCGAACAAGCTCTATCCGACGAGATACACACAATATTTTTTCTACAATCGTTGAACAATGTCAAGCTGTAGAAACAAATTAATTTTCAAAATTATCTTTGGTCACGCCTATAACAATTCAGTAAAATTGTAGTTACCCATGTCACCGTAATCATGACAACGTTTATGAACAAAATAAACATTTTCAAAGAAATCATAATTTGACACATGGAGTCAAGGAAGATATTAGAGGAAGTTCCACTTGAGTCATGACCTTGGTTCGTGACTGCAGCGCCGCGTAGCGATCTGGATGGTGTAACTTATATCTCTGGACAATTTAAGAACACCAACCAAATTTCATAAATGTAGTACATACAAAGAAAGACCAATGTTACTATGATGAATGCAATTATAAATTATTTTCTTTCCTATTTAAATATCTATAGCATACATAATAAAGTAAATATATGTGTAAATGAATTAGTTGACCCCAATAAATTAATTGAACATTAATAAAATTATAAAAAGTTATATTTTGAAGTTATACTTGTGGTTTTGAGCGTACACAGTTAGCTGTTTTTGAAAAATAATAATGGTGAGCTATGTAAAAAAAACAGTATGTAATAAAAAGTTGTCAAAAGATATAATTTTCAAGTTTTAATTTTTGTAAAAAGAATCTGCTGAGGTGATTTGTGTACGGGTAGTGTTCTAATTTACCTCCATTCCAGAAACATTTGGGGAACGTGACAGGAGTGTTTTGCGTTGTGCGGAGGTGAATGAATTTTTTGATGGTGGCGCGCGGCCAGTGTATTTCGGCGGAATAAACTTTGACATTTTGAATTTTTCGATTGTGGATACGTTAAAAAAGGCGTCGTACAACTCTTCGTAAAGCGATCAACAAGATAACAAATCAGTTGGATACTCTATTAATTGCGGAAAATAAAAATTTGAAAGAAATAGATAAAATATTTGAATTGTCACAAGAGAAGAGATTTTCGAAAAACTACTTGAATCTGCAGCATATGTACCTATAAACATGTATTTTAAATATTATTTTATACAATATATATTGTTATTTACAATTCCGTGTTTTATTTTCCAATCACTCTAAAGAATATAAAAACATTTAAAAATTGAAAGTAGGCGCGCTTGCCGCGCATTAGCATCAGCGCCGCGTAGTGACCTGGATGGCGTTAATCTGACGGTTCGGTCTCTCTCACGTATAAGTGAAGCTTCCTCTAATATCTTCCTTGCATGGAGTACATTTGACTTATGGACTACATTTGACATAAAGTCTACAGAGTGAATACGTTTATGGTGATTAAGTTGAAGTGTATGTACGTATATGCCAACTGTATTTGCAATAGCAAGGTTATTACCAGAAAAATTCAATGCATCATTTACTTCTTTTACCTAATTTATTTTTGTTTTGTTTTTGTCGCACTAGTGCGACAATATGTCACTTTGTCGCCCTAGAGCGACAATTTTGAACATTTCCTAACCAAAAATGGAATAACAATGTCGATATTGTGCAACGATTGTAGAAAAAATATTATTCAATTATAAAAATCTGGTGTGGGCACCACACTACTTTCTTATACGTATAAAACTAACTGAACACGTATGACTTGTAGCTTTCGTATGACTATTTTGACAATTATTTGACATACAGATGTTAAACTTGTTTAATTTTTTCTTCTCACTGTAACTATGATTTTTGAAAAAAAATTGAAATTATTATTTTGTGTGTCCAGTAAACTTCATCTTCCAGTTTTTTAATTTCATTCAAAATCAACTCAGTTTTTTATATTTTCATGAAACTTATAAATTTCAAGTTTAGTATACATACCTGTCTCTTTCATGAGATATTGCGCACACAGACATCCATCCATCCTCATATACTGCTGATACATTTCCAAAACAAAGTTTTGTATTCATACTTGATCTCTGACATTAAAAATTGCAAAAATTTGGCGTTTGTTTACAAAATTTATCATCGTTACCATGATGACAGTTAATGTAAAAAAAAAAATGTTTCTATAACACTGTATTGGAAACTGGGCATAACACTACTAAAAATTGTTATGGAATCACTAACATTCCATACGCGGCGTATGGAATATTTTCGACGAATTAGAGCCGCATAATAGCGCGATATATGAAGTATCTTGATTCAGTTACTATGGTTACGTGTTTGTTTTAATTTGATTTATTTGAGTTTGACGTTTTCAACAGTTTTATATTTGTATTTTTGTATAATTTCCAAAACCTTTTTATAGGAAGTATAGTCTACAACATGTAACGGAATGGCCTATCCCACGCTCGCAAACCGTAGCCCTCGCCTTTGGCTCGGGCTACAAACTTTTTGCTCGCGTGGAATATGTGCCATTTCACTACTTGTTGTAGAATATACTATTATTCACTTGCAAACAGTTCTCTTCCTTGTACATCCGATGTCAAACTGACAATTTGACGTATCTATATGGAGTTTTCATCATGAAGTGAATTATCAAGTGTAATTATTAAACAAATTCAAATTTTCTTGTCGTGAAATAATAATCCTTGATGCACACACCACACACTACTGGAGTGTATGACTGGTTGTATGTACAGTTCAGAGCCAAGAAAATTAAACAAAACCTATATTAACTTTATAAGATTGCTATTGTTTTCCCTAACCACTTAAATTCAACAACAGTATTTAGACATGCGTGCTGTAAACCATTTGTTTTTATAGTTTTTCGTTCCATTTGCATAAACTTCTTTATCAATATTCAATCATCAAGGCTACGACCTCAAGGGTAATACGCGTACTCCATAAAACCAACCACTACTCCACGAGTGCAAGTATTCCCGATGCAAAATCAATCACGTATCGTTCGACGTCGCTCAAATCAACCAGTGGTTCCACAACATTAAAGCAGTCATTCTCAACCGCTCGTCTATGGACGAGAAAAATGTCTTAAGGTCAAACATACGGAGAACGAATCCTTTATTTTTTTAAAAACAGGAATTTCTGTATTCTTCATTTATTTTTATATTCTTTATGGTCCAACAACCTCCATCCGTCAAAATTTCATGGATTTTTTACAGTGACTTGTACATTGCAGTGTCAGATGAAGTACATATTTTCGTTGGGTTCGTTCACTCCCATGAATTTTGTTTTGCAAATTCAAATTTGAATAAATTATTTCTTACAATTATTCTTATCGAAAAACAAAACAATTATTACTGTGAAGTCTTTGAACATTCTAGTATTTATATATGTGGATGAAAAGGATAGCTATAACATTAAACTATAAAAAAATAGTTGAAATCTAGTTGGTCAAAAATTCAGAACTTTAATACTGTGTCTCTCATTCTCATAACGACTACAGTAATGAAAATAATTCGTATATTTATCAAGTCGTTCGGTAGAACGACGCCGGCAAGAGTCCCAGTTCACCAGGAAGTTCACCGACAACACTTACTTACGGCAACTATTAGGAAAACCTAACCTCCAAATTTTTCAAACTTGTTTAATTCAAATATGCTATTATAATTTCCATTAAAACTGGCACCAGGGACGATATAATACATACCTTAAACTTATTCATTAGTTTTTTTACGATTTATGTGCATATAACTCTTTATTTTCGATTATGTATTTTAGCCGACGACAGAAATGTGAAATCTCTCTTTCTCACGCGTTAAGTTAGCAACTTAAAAATTCCTTTACAAATTTTTGCCAAAAGATGGCAGCACATTGTCCGTAGATTTGAAAAATTCTAACGCACGACCATGAGTACGAAAGCCTCATTTACTGATCGAAACTAGTTTTAGTTTCATGTTCTATGTTTTATTATATTTGCAAGTAACATTTACAAATGACGTTTCACTTGTTGATTTTAATGAGTAGCGACATGTGACAAATATAGTAAATAAATTCAAGAAGATCGGTAACGTAGTTATCTGCAATGGGCCATATTAAATTGAACTGTCAGAGAATTACCTACATAGGTTAGGTATGTATATTATTGATATGAACTACAGTTTGGTTGTTTGTCCCATATACTTTCTTATACCATACATTCGATTGCAATGAAACTTCAGCGAGTTGTTGTGAGCACTCCTGCGAAGGTTCCTGAATTAGATTGATTATTTCGAATAATTGTATTTATGATCAGATTTGGTTCTATTTAGAATACATATTAGTTGAAAAGAATGAAAGCGAGGAATGAAGTGACGAGCTTGCTTCGTCAATGTATTGACATGGAAGCGAAGAACGAAGTGTCGAGCTTGCTTCGCCAATTGCCTGGTATTTCAGAAAATTTATTTGAGTGGCATTGCAACGCATGCAGTGTATTATCTAGTGGTAAATATATTATAAAATTATAAAAAAAGATACGTTTTAATATATAAATTATTCTAGATTAATGCCAAAGAAGCGTTTATTTCTATTTCTATGGTACAAAATATTTGGTTATGTACATATTTTGAATGAAAGTTGGAAGAAAAAGATAACTGTATATCGCTGCATCATTTTACGCGTCTTCTATTAATCAATTCTTAAGTATAACACGTAAAACTTAAACAGAACTAACGAGTTTGTGAACTTGTGCGTTAAAACTAAAACGTAAACCCGATTTGTAAACGGTTGCATAAGATAACACATCTGCAAAGTTGTTAAAACAAAAACATAACACTAATACTAATTTCTATTTGTGAATGAGGCTTTAAGGCCAAGTCCAAAAACGAAATCAACAAAAAGAACTGATATCTTCCAAAAACAATTTCATTGTAAGGGATGCGGCAAGAGTAGTGCAGAGAGCAACAAAAAAAAGTGATACCATTTTAATAAGGCAAGTTTGAAATTCACCTTAAAAAATCGAAATCGTAACATGTAAAAATCCAAAAACTATATTAGCTGTTAGTTTTGATAGTTTTGTTAGTTTAACGGAAAAAAAAAACTTGCCGATCCGTATATTGGCATCCATACAAATATGCTATAAATAAAGTCGGATCCTCCAAACTTAACTTGAAATTTATTACTTATGTATAATTTAAACATGAATAAACTCATTGCTGTAGTACGCATCGTAATATGTCTTATATTTATTGAAATATGGTAATTTGTAATATTTTTCAAAATACGGAAATTTCCCCAAATATGACTTAAAATTGTAAATTTCTTTTATTGCATTTCTTTATAATATTCGCGCCAGGAAACCCATTGCAGCAGAGCGCATCGCCATATCTCTAATACTTTTCGAGCTATAACGATTTTTATATTTTCCGACGAGCAATTTTGAGGGGCTGTAACTCGAAAACTATACAAGATATCGAAAAATATCTCCAGTTTTGTGTTTTCGTGCAATTTATAATAAATTAGTAAATTCTGAAAATATTGAAATTTTGTTGAATTTTTTTTCAAAATTTCGATTTACGATATCTCGACAAATATGAAAGATACAGACTTGCAGTGTTCACCAATCGATTCAGCTCTAAGAAATACATAAACCCTGAAAATTTCAGAAAATTCGAACAACCGGTTGAAATGTTAGAGTAAAAAGTCTTAAAATAACAAAATTCAGGCCAAACGTCAAGGGGTAACAATTGACTTTTTGAACAAAAAACGCCATTTTCAGGCTTTTTGCTCAAACTTTCTATCCCGCAAAGCGATTTTTGTGAAACTTTGCATACTTATGTATTTCGACGAGTTGAATCGATTGGTGAACACTGCAAATCTGTATCTTTAATATTTGACGAGTTATCGCCGATCAAAATTTCGCACAAAAATACAAAAAAATTTCAAAATTTTAAAAATTTGCTAATTTGTTATATAAGGCAACAAAAACGGTAAGCTGAAGAGAATTTTTAGATATCTCGTGTAGTTTTTGAATTACAGGCCCTTAAAGTTACACTTCGAAAAACACCAAAAATCGACGTGTTTCGAAAAATATTAGAGATCTGACGATGCGCTC
This sequence comes from Poecilus cupreus, assembly GCA_963942605.1. Taxonomy (NCBI): domain Eukaryota; kingdom Metazoa; phylum Arthropoda; class Insecta; order Coleoptera; family Carabidae; genus Poecilus; species Poecilus cupreus. The sequence continues at coordinate 18,021,788 of OZ012722.1, read as the reverse complement.
TGCTACAATAGGTTTCTTAGAGCTTATATTATAAAGAAATGTAATAAAAAAATATTACAATTTTAAAGGCCTGTGTCCACGGTGATAGAAATCGGTCCGAGATCTCGGACATAGTTCTCGAATCAAAAACTTGTATCGTGGACACTACCAACTTGGACGAAAAAATTGAATAGAAAACTATGATGAAAAAACGCGTTCTGTCCGATTTTTTCATACTAGTTGCTAATTTCATATAGATGTTACCAAATTAAAATTTTGACGTTTAATGTTTAAAAAGCTGAAAAATTTTCAATCAAAGCTGAAAATTAGGATTTTGAAACAGTTTCTAAAACATGAAATATATTTTTTATTTATATCTCGTATAAACAATTTTAATTTACTTATGTCAGATAAATTGCTTGAGTTATATTTTATTAGTTTTTAGTATTGGTAGAATTGACTTGAAGCTAACTTCATAAAATCGACTAACCTGACATCTGTTGTCATATAAGTTCACTATTTATGATATAGAACTATAACCTAGATCTCGGACCTATTTCTATCACCGTGGACACAGGCCTTAAGTGAAGATATTCCTTGAGTTTCAAATGATCGGTATGTGAATCTGTATTGAATGATTAATAATTACAGTTTCTGTTATTTGTTTGTACCCATAGCAACTAAAATTAGTTTATTAAACATATAATTCAGTTTTGTCAAAAGAAGCAAACAAAATCTGGTGTGGGCACCACACTACTTTCTTATACAAATAAAACCAACTGAACACGTATGACTTTATTTTAAAACAAAAATCTATTAATATCTAGTCAGCAAAACTTTCTAACTAATAATACAAATATTACTTACATTTATAATATTTCTCAAGACACATATTTTTGACACTTCACAATTATTTGACACGTTTGACAGATAAATATTAAAAATGTAACTAAGATTATTGAAATATATTCTTGAATATATAATTTAGTTTTTCTCAAAATTAGATGCATGTACAAGAAAAGTGCAAATAACATTTAATATTCCAAATATTATTGCTTACATCTATTATTTTAAAAAAATGGAATTTATTGTTTTGTTTTCAGTAAACTTCCTCTGCCGGTTGTTTAATTTCATTCAAAATCAACTGAGCTCTTCATTTTTTCATAAAACTTATAAATTCCAGGTTTCGTTCACATATCTTGTCTAGTTCATGAGATATGCGCACACGGACATCCATCCATCCATCCTCACACACAGACATCATTGAGAAATTGTTCTTAACGGATTCAGTGGACGTCAAAATATGTATTTCCCCAAAAATCTCGTCAGCGATTTTTTCGTGATTCCAATACTTCCTTATACTTTGTATAAGAAAGTAACAATGGATTTAGCATCACTTCCTTTTGTGAATTTGCTTCTATAAGTTTTATTTTACAATTAGTTTCATTTTATTTGTCACATACGAACTATACAACGCTTACATATAACTTATTCCTCTTTCTAACTATAGGGCTCTATAATCTTTCTACAATTCTAAAACCCCATTGTAGGTAATTGCCCTGACTCCTGTCAGGTAAATGCACCAGAAACAAAAACACGGTACAACACCGATGTAGTGTTGGTTGCTGCAGACCACGCTGTAGTGAGTGTAGTGAATACACACACACACACACACAGAGAGCCTGCGCAATGCGCAACTCGCCCGCAGAGCTTCCCAGCGCTGCTGGTCGCTGGCCGCTGCTGGTCTCCGGCTATTATTGGTTTGGTTAAGGGATTAAGGGATGTTGAGGACTGTTGACTGTTGAAACACCATGAGGGATGATTGAGGTAATTGGGGTGGACACAGCAGGTTGACAACTGGAGAACTATAAGTGCTACGACTTCTGTTAACTGTTAAATAATAAACACAAGGTAACATATTACAATGATGTTTTCTAAATAATGTATAGGTTATCATGTTACCGTACGTGCGGAGGGAAATGTTATATATGCGGATTTGTTTAAATAAATAATCGTTACAGTATTTCAAATAGATGTATTGGGAATGAGGAACGTCATGAAAAAATTGCAAGCCGGCATTGTCCCGGAAATAGTTATTTACATTACATGTTTAGGAAATCTCGACCCTACGGGTCTCGACATCCCAAACTACATTCTCGACCTAAAAACTATCACTTACAGTTCACGGTGCGTAATATACGATTGAAATGATTTCGCATAAACCTTGTAAGCATTACTGTGGCAACGTGCATTGTTTACCTTGTTTACTAACTTGTAAAATATTTACAATGCAGCTGTCAATTAGTAACTTGTAAAGATTCATTTTCAAAGGCAATATAGGGCAGGTAAGTGGTGTTTACAAGTGAGTAACAAGTAAAATATGTTTTTTCACGACATGATAGGAAACCTCAAATATGTTATAAAAATATTAAATAAATTCTTAATTTTATAGAAAATTCTTATTTTAGTGATATACATACTTTAAATTGTCTTACAATTATGTCTTATATTTTTCTTTTTCTTATTCAATCACAATTTGACAACCTATTAAAGATATTTAAGATTGGTTCATTGGCAACACTGCTACACCGCCTAGTGTCTGATAACCTAACTTTTAACGTGTCAGTCTGTCGGTTGTGTTCTCAAAGTGTATTTTAGGTCTGAGCAAATCGTTTTTAGAAACATGTCGTGAAAAAATGCGCTCATGAGGCAAACTTCGAACTCGAGGGGGAAAAAGAAGCGCTTTCCTCTCTAGTTTGACAAATAACTATTCCTTGTGCTCTTGAACGACAAAAGATGGAGTTATATATTTCATGACAATTTGCAAAGCTGGTTAAATTTTGTTGCAAATCTACTTGACACACAAAACTATATTTAATTTATTTCAATTGTTTTAATTATCAAAAAAAGAGATGATCGTCAATTGTTTATAACAATTTGAATTCTAACGAATTTGTTATCAAATTAAAGATCTCAATGAGGAGCGTTAAAGTAAAGTGCCAGAAATATTTTTTCGATTGTCAGTTTTTTTTTTAAATGCCATCGTGTTTGGTATTAATTTAATGTCAATAATTAATTTTATTTAAACGATCATAAATTATTTTTTACAATAGTTAATTGAATATTTTTAAGTTTAATTTTAAATTTAAAGTCACCTAGAGAAAAGCTGTACTAAATTATTAAGAAATACTTTTGAACAATCTTTAGTTTATTTTATAATAGTTATTAAAATTTTTCTAGTTTGGATTTGGTATCAAATTGAAATTTTCTGAAGAGAAAATTTATATTTAAATAAATAAAACTAAATATATCATCACGCCTTTTACCCATTACGGGTGTGGCACTCTGCTTATGCAGATCTCGGTAAGCGATATATTTTTGCGTATGAAGTGCGGTTACCAGCCATCAAATCGTAGCCCCCAAAGATGTTAGTGGAGGGGGAACCATAGGGGTAAATTTAAATTGGCAACTGTCAGTTGTGAGATTCGAACTGAGGATCTCACGATCCACAGTCCGACGCGTTACCACGGAGCTATTTACCATTTACAAAAAGTTACCTTCCTATTTATCCGCTGTCAAAACGATAAAATTGTTTTTTCTTTATGGCTTATTTATATTGGAGTTAAATTATCGAATACAATTTTAATTTGTATTCGTTCTGTTTGTTTTCAGCGATATCAAATATTTCATTACAAGAATGCATTTCCAATAAATATAAATAAATGTTTCATTGGTTCATAATGACGTAATCACTCAAAGATGCCTTAATTAATTCCCACTTTTCGCAAATTCTATCGTTCAGCATTTCCCCAGCCACCAGATTTATCATTCACAGCCTCCCAACAACCTGGAAATATATTGTTTGTGTTTCTCCAATCTGGCGGCAACCCAATAACGCTTTCATTCCACTGTGCGCAGCGCGCACGCGCACCGCTATCGATCGGCAACACTCGCCTTGCGTTCGGCTGCCATCGGCACCGCGGCCCGCAGTCTGCTCTCGACTGTCACCGAGTGAGCATCGCTGTCCACGCACGCTTGATCCGGTGGCATTAGTAGGGTGGGCGTTACCGAATAGACGATGTGTGTGCTAAGATTTCGTCCCGCCCTTTTTCGCACCCGGCTGTCCACCTACCCGGTCCGTTAGTTCTGTTTGGTGGGTGATGATCTGTGCCAAATGTTTTATTCGATTGTTTTCTGTAGTTTTTTGACAAGTTTAGAAGATTGTGTTGTGCTTGGTTGACTTTTATATTTGTACTTATTGGTAAGCGACGCTTTCAACTGTTTCACACTGACACACGATTGTTTCATTGCCGTACACCCCCGATTGTCATTTGTTTTGAACGCTTGATTGTTCCTACACAATTTTTATTATTATGTACAAACTTTTGTCCAATTAAATTTACCTCAAAAAACTTAACTTCCATAAACTTCTTGGTGAACTAGATTTGATATTTTGAGGGAACTTAAGACTCAAAATATAAAAACAAAAAAAATGAGGTGTCCAACACATAACCTCCCACTTAAACAACTTTTAAACGGTACAAAATACAAACAAAACGTTTAAACAAAATATTCAAGATTACACAACTTTCAAATCAATCTAGTAATCTTGATAACTCAATTATCAAAATACATATTTAGATGTTTTCTTTATTACTTTAAGGATTACGAATGAGATTTAATATTTTAAATTGTTATTATCCTTAGAATTTTACAATTTATTTAAATTATTTTACATTTTTACCACCCGCCTACCTCTAGGTAAGGGACGTATTGTTTTTGGTCAAAAAATTGGTTAGTGAGTTTTCAATGAATAAGCACGTTTTAGGGTCCCTCCAATACAAATTTACTATTTTCGCCATGATGTCTGTATGTATGTATGTGTGTGTCCGTGTGTGTGTAGTCTGTGCCGATTTTTTCGTCTCGCATAAGCCAAATACTATAATACCAAAAAATACAATATTGTGTATTTTTGCTTCTTATATTTATATGAAGAGATGATTAGATTTTGGATAAAATTGGTCAACCGGAAGTAGCAGTCCACTAGAAGCCCTTAACAGTTTTCTGTGAAAAAACACGGTTAAATTTAATTTTTAACAATTTATGTTATTTTGAGAATTGTAGAATATTTAATTTTACATGTGTGTTGATTACACAAATTTTATTAATTTTCATTAGATTTAGAGGTAATAAAATAAAGAAATTTCATAAATCTTGCATTCCATGTACACCATGGAAACACTTAAAAATTTTAAATTTTTTACGAAATGTTACATATGTCATTGGGATTGTGAAGCTGTTTTCTTAGTGAAATATATGTCAAAAAATTTAAATAAATAAACGAAAGAAAATTAAATTTCTCAAATATAAATAGAAAATAAACAAATAAGAAGGTATGTTTCTGTATCATCAAATACTATTTTGTACCGTTGAAGAGTTGTATTGGGAGGCAGGTTATGTGCTGACCACATCAGATTTTTTTTATATTTAATTATTCATTATTTTTTGTGCTCCCCTCTTTAATTGCATACCAAATATCATTTAGCTTCTTTTGTTATTATCTAATTATTATAAAACATTTTTGAAACACACAGTCATTTGTTTTTTATGTACAACATTTGCTTTATTTATTCTAATCAATTTAAATTACTCCACAATAATTCAAAATATGATTAAGATTTAAGATATCACTTTCATATTTCCTTTTTATAACTTAGAGATTCAAATATCTCAGTAAATAATTGAGTTATATCCGACATTATAAAGATATATAACAGTCACTTTTAAAGTAAATATATTTGTTTGTAACAATTGCGCATCATTTGAAATTATTTTATGATTTGTTTAAAATTGCCATCAAAAATTTAATTGTCATTTGAATAACTTGAACTAAATTTAATATGGAAGTAAATTTATCTAAAGATTTAAATTTTTTGTTATAATAAAAAAAAAATGCAGCATATTAGCTATTATTTTAATTTGTCACTTTTTCTTTATTTTGTACCGTTTAAAACATTTGACTCACTTCTCATAGTTTCAAGCAGCTTTCAAATGTTTTTCATCTATTTTTTGTAGCATTTCTCCGTACTCTTTTATTTCGCATACACCATTCAATTTAGTCTTAATCTTTTTGTTAGATATTATACTTTAAATTTATTGCAATTTCTTTTTCTGTTATGAATTAAGTAAAAGTATAATTGAAGCTTAACAAATGTCCACAATGGGTTAGTTCATAGCATGACGACGGAACTTTGATGAATGATAAGATATCAAGTTTTTTGATCTTTAGCAATTTTGCTGTAATCGTTTGTTGCTGTTAAGTGTTATAGCAAAAGAGGGATTAATTTTATATGCAGTTTTTCCTTTATTTAACTTTCCACTGGAAGACATATAAATACAAAAATCTGATGTGGACAACACATAACCTCTCGCATAAACAACTATTTTAAACTGTCAATATACATATATAAAAAAAATGTAGCCAATATAATTCTTAATTTTTGGGAATGTAACAAAAACTAACTCAGTTATTTACTGAGATATTATACTTAAAAATGCAGTTAATTATTAAATTAGAACCAAAAATATAGAACGAATAATAATTTTTATTTGAAATCGGCACTAAAGTGCTCAAAAATCGTCATTAAAAGCTGAGAAATCGTCACTAAAGTAACCCATTATACGACGATTTTGAGCAACCCAGTGTTGGCAACCGTTAAATAATTATGATACAATTAGGATAATTTTGGCAGATATATTGACGTACTATAGTAAATTTGGACGTAACATGAAACAAAATTTGCAAGAAGAATTAACTAATTAATTCCGATGACGAAATTGAGGACAAAACACATAATTTTGAGTGTTATTTACTTCTCGAGGTTGGCAACGCTGACTGTCAGTTTCAATTGACAACAGACCGATGTATATACTTAACCTATACTGTAATGTTTTTATAGTTTTTTCGAATTTTAGATTTCAAATAAAACTTAATATGTACCTCGGCACTGAAGTTAATAAAAACATGAATAGAGTCTTTACGACTATAATGAATAAAAACAGTTATAAAGAGAAACAAAAGTTCTTTAAAATTTTGCAAAAATATATAGGCTGTTCCATTAAATTTACTGCGCGAAAATGGAACACCCGGTAGAAAAAGTTCCACAGCAGATATGTGGATAATTTAATTTAAAATAAAATTTGTTTAAAAAAATATTCGGTAATATTTAAAATAATTGCTTAAAATACAAAAATACTAACCGGAGGATCACCCGGTATATCTGCAGAAGGTACATATGATTAAGAATCAATATTTCGGTCTAATAATAATATTGGAATAGTTGATATTAAAAACGCATTAACTCTGATAAAAACAAAACATCTTGTATTGTTTTAACCTTTACAAAACTTCTGAAAAAATAAATGAATGTTTGTGGGCGTAACGAAAATGTCATATGTTTCATATTATTTGTTAAATATAGTACAGACTCAGAATAGTATTTACAACTTTCATTCGAATCTTGTTCCTAAAAAGTTAAAAAAAAAATAACCAGAGAAGCAATATCGGCTGTCGAATAATTTTAAAATTCAAATTTTTGACCCTTTACATATAAAAACATCAAGTCAAAATGAGTAGAGAAAAGGTAAAAAAACCATGAATACATTTGAATACAGATGTAATGGAGATAGAATTAATTAAATTGGTTATACTACGAAGAAAAACTGAAAATCGTCTTGTTAAAATAAGAAAATAACGAATAACGACTGAACGAAACCTTTCATGAAAAATTTTATTCAAATAGGGCACAGCAGAAATGAGAGTACGGTTTGACTTTTGACATTTGGTGTTTCAGGTCATGTATTTTGTATAAAGGTTGGATATTTTCTTTCTGTAAATTTTAATAGCATAAATATCAACGAATCTATATTTAATTCTGCCTTCCTTTCCAATAATAGCATTAAATATGTACCAGTATTTTATGTAATGTATATTGTCCTCAATAAATAAAACATGTTTGATTTACTGTTCTTCTCAAATAAATCGCCTGATAGTTATGTAACAATTTGTCCATTCTTGTAGTTTCGGTCCCAGGTTGAACTACGCGAGCGCCACTGTTGTTAACGGGTAAACAATGAACTGTTTATATGACATAAGTTTTGGCGCGTCGTGAATCTCACATAAGTAGCAAACTAGTGTAAAACTTATATTGTACAACAAATAATCACTTAAAACAACATGTATAACATTAGTACACGATATTAAATATCAATTTAATTCATGAATTAATGAAATACACATCTGGGAATTTAAGTTAACCTCAAAAAAGTTTGTGAACCACATCGTACACAATGGGAATTAGCGGTTTGTTACCGTTTGTGAAACCAGCATCAACGGAGAAGCATATAAAAGAATTTAAAGGCCAAACAGCAGCTATAGATTCATATTGCTGGTTACACAAAGGTGCTTTTGGTTGTGCTGATAAACTTGCCATGGGAGAGAAGACAGATGGGTATGTTCAAACGTCAAAATATTCACAATAAAGACACATTTATACTTTCTCGTTTTTATAGATACATCCAGTACTGTTTCAAGTATATAGACATGCTCCTAACATTCAAAATTAAACCAATAATGGTGTTTGATGGGCAACATCTTCCAGCCAAGCTCCTGACAGAGAAAAAACGACGCGAATCTAGAAACCAAGCGAGAAAACGTGCCACGGAATGTCTCAAACTGGGAAATATGATTGAGGCGAGGAACAACTTTAAAAGATGCGTTGATATTACCCCAGAAATGGCTTTTGAGTTTATCAAAGAGTGCAGAAGGAGAAATATTGATTGTGTTGTTGCCCCATATGAAGCTGATGCTCAATTGGCTCATTTGAATCAATCGAAACTTGCAGATTTTGTGATTAGTGAGGACTCGGATTTGCTGGCGTTTGGCTGCTCTAAAGTAAGAAATATCTGCACGATATTATTTTGTTTTAATTGTTCATTTGTTTTAATACAAAACCAAACATCTACCTTCTTTTGTTTATTATCTGGTGGGTTTTTAAACGCTACAGTCTCTTGTTTTTTTACACAGCTATTGTTTTTATTTGTTTCATTTATTTATTCAATTTAAATTACTCCACGATAACTCAATATTTAATCATGATATTATTGTCAAATTTTATATTTAGAATTGGGATGGTTAAGTTGGTAGCAATTCATCAACCGGAAGTGGTAGTTTACTTGAAGGCTTATCAGGTTTTTTGGTAGTATCTCAGTAAATAATTGAGTTAGATTCAATTTGGTTACAATTTTTATTGTCTCTTATTTGTGTCGTAAAAAAGTTTTGTTTAATTCAAAATTAAATGTCATTTAGCTTCTTTTGTTATTATATATTTGTTTGTTAAACTCGATATTCTCTTGTTTTTATATAGATTTTGTTTTATTTATTTATTCTATTTAATTATTCCACGATAACTCAAAATCTAATCACAATTTTATTTTTAAATTTCATATTTAGAATTTTGAGGATTTTAGTTATGAGCTAATTTGATTTTGGTAGCAATCCATCAACCGCAAACCGGAAGTTGTAGTTTACTTCAAGGCTTATCAGGTTTTTTTTTGGCAATATATCAATAAATAATTAAAATAGAGTAAATTTTGTTATAATAAAATAATACAGAATAATATTGCACACAATTTTTGTTTTAATTTTTTTTATTATTTTTAGTACTGTTTAAAAGTTTTTAGGTGGGAAAAATACATAAAATTTTATGTTTCCACCTAGAATTTTTCGTAGACTGTCATTAAAAATTGTTTTATATAATTTTTCACAAAGTAATTATCGTATTTTATACTGGGAAATACATCGGTCTGAATTATTTATTTTATCCAACACATCTCAATAAATGCTCTATAACTATGGCGATTTTAAACAAGGAAAATAACAGATTACTCACTAGTGGGTATAATTTTGAGGAAAGTCACTAGTGAGTAATTTTCTATTTATAAAAATAATAACACACAACACCTTGGTAACTACTTCGATTGACATTTTAATTTATAAAATTTAAAGCATATGTCACTGTCAAATAATATTTCTTTAATAAATTTTGCATTTTAGCGAATGGACTACAGAGCGTTGTATTGATTAACTATTATAATTTTTGGTTGTCAAATGTTTTTGAATTATTTTAGAGAGACAATAGATTTTATTTTTATATAATTTTTATTTTAGGTATTGTTTAAGTTAGATTTAACAGGCAGAGGAACTTTGGTAGAAAGTGACAAACTTCATTTAGCAACTAAAGATAGACCAGACACCTATTCTTTCGATAAATTTAGGTACATGTGTATTTTATCTGGGTGTGATTATCTGGATTCCTTACCTGGCATTGGGTTGAAAAAGGCGTTGAAATTTGTCAAATCCATGTCGGACGATGACATTTATAACGTAAGTTTTGACTTCTAACCTAACTTTGATTATGATTTATTTACAATCTATATTTTGTTACATATTTTCTAAATAACAATTGCACATTTTTACTGTCTAATCAGTGTCGTAAAAAATATATTTTTCTGTTACTTATTACACGTAGTCGAGATATGAAAAATTTATGTTTTTTTTAAACTAATAAAAATGAGGGCTTTCGTAATAACTTCATGATTAACGCAAAATACAAAAAGAATAATTTTGAACACTATTATCCTATTTACTTTTTAGAGTATGGTCAAACTCCCAAAAATACTAAACATGACAGCTCTAGTCGTAACTAAAGAATACAGAGACCAATTTATGATAGCTGATGCTACATTCAGACACCAATTAGTATTTGACGTAGTACAAAAAAAGTTAGTGCCACTGACAGATCCAGATAAGTGTGGGACAAACTTAGAATATTGTTGTAACGCTGGAAAAATGTTGGATAGTAAAATAGCGTATCAAATTGCTGTAGGAAATTTTAATCCGTTCACACATGAAGAGTTCAGTAATTGGTCACCACAAAAGGTAAAACAAACACACATCATGTTGAAAACACTTTGAGAATTTATTGTAAATTAAAATGACTTTTGGATTAAGTTTTTGTAAAATATTTTATGTAAATACGGTTCGAATTATTCTACTTAATAGGGTTATTTTACATTTTTTGGTACATTGAATAAAGCTGTATTTGTTACCTCATTTACTCGTTACAAATGTTTAGTTTGGAAATATAATTTTTCAAATACAAAACAAACAATCAAATAGGTTATTCCACGATATATATATATATATATATATTTTGTCTTGAAGTACATAAAAATATAAGACCACAGGAGAAACCCCGAGTTAAAAATTCCTCCAAATAAGCAAGATATTATAAGCTCTGAATTTTAAATTACATTGATGACGTAGGTAATGTACACCAGAAATAAACAAACGGTGGTTCACAGACTTTCGAAAAAAATGTTGAGAAAATTACAAAATGATATATATTTATCCACAGCTGTCAAATAATATACCCATAATTCAACTGTTGTTTATCAATTAATGAACTTTATTTGAAATCGGCACTAAAGTGCTCAAAAATCGTCATTAAAAGCTCAGAAATCTCCACTAAAGTAACCCATTATACGTCGATTTTGAGCAACCCAGTGCTGGCAACCGTTAAATAATTATTGTACAATTAGGATAATTTTGGCAGATATATTAACGTACTATAGTAAATTTGGACGTAACATGAAACAAAATTTGCAAGAAGAATTAACTAATTAATTCCGATGACGAAATTGAGGACAAAACACATAATTTTGAGTGTTATTAACGATAACTTCACTTCTCGAGGTTGGCAACACTGACTGTCAGTTTCAATTGACAACTGACGTATAAACTTAACCTATATTGTAATTGTTTTACAGTTTTTGCGAATTTTAGATTTCAAATAAAATTGAATAAGTACCTCGGCACTGAAGTTCCTTTTTATCACTCACATGGTTTATTACGGGCCTCGCCAACTAAATTCCATATTCGTGATTAAAAATTGAACTTCAGTGCCTCGATACATAAATAACTATTATTCACAACTGTCAAATAACATACCCATAATTCAACTGTTGTTTATCAATTAATGACCTTTGTTACTGTTGATAATGAAATAATATTGACAGTTCGATGAATTAATATTATTCATTCGTCAAATCTTAACTGTAAAAAGAGTAAAATCTAAATGACTTTTAAGTAATTTTTTCCACATAAAAAGCCAAAGACACTAATTTTCTCATTTTTCTTACTTTTATTTTCTTTGAAGTTTAAACTGTAGCTGAATAATTGGTTTTAATATTTTCTGCTAAATGTCAAATCACTTCAAAATTTTGTTACAACAGTACGTAGCCTAGCGATGGTTGCTACAATTTTTCTATGTTGATAAACAAACAGTTTTTTTTATTTATTAGAGCAAAAATTCTACTTATCTTATAATTTCAAAACAAATATTTGACAAAATTTTGTAGATAAAGTATAGTATTCTACTCGAATGATTAATAGCATACATTACATGCTCATTGAATAATATACTAATTAAATTGTACTATTACATTTCATTATTAGAGAATTATATTAAATTAATGTACTTAATTTAACTTTTTTTTATTTTATAAAAATATTTTGACATTCTGGAAGTTAGGTAGTTGGTGGCGCTAGTATCGTACAGTTTTGCAGTGAGTGCTGCATATGAAGCAGCAAACACACAAAGACAAGAAAATCACCCGAGCAGAATTCGACACGCCCAAATATATTCGTTTAATTCGAAGTAGGAGCTAATACTTGAATCTCATTTGCTTAAACAGACGCGCACATTTCCTACGTCATCAAAAACAAAACATCCCGTATTTATTACAGGAAGTAGTTTTTAACTAAAAATATGAAATTTTCCACATTTTTTGTAAATCTTATCTTTCATATTTTCAATAAACTTTTTTACTATTTTTGATTATGATGGATGAAATAAAATGTTTTATGGAATTTAATTCAAAAGATTTTTATATTTAAAGACAGATTATTTAATAATTTATTTGCAATAATTGAATGTGTATCAAATATTTTCAGAGCAATTTCAGCAGTATATGGTGTAGATCATCATATTCCAATCCAAACATTTTAAAAGTAGAAACCAAACATTCCAAAACAAAATTAGAAACTAGTTTAATCAAAGAAGAACCAATAGATGATAAAATAGAAGAAAAATTAGTAATGATGTACCAAATAAAAAAAATTGAGTACAAATCTGATGAAGAACCTCCCGCCAAAAAAATGTGTCTTCGAGAAGAAGTGGAAGAAAGTCCTAGTCCAAAGAAAAATTACGAGACTTCTCCCACTTTAACAGGAAGAAAACAATTCATCAATCCATTTTTGAAGAAGAGCAAAGATAATTTATTAAGTAAATTTAATGAAACAGAACAAAAAACAGTTGTTAGTAAATATTTTTCTGGTGAAACAAATGAAGACAGCTCAACTGTCATTGAAACAAATGGATGCAGCTCAATGACAGCTGAACAAGAAACAGTTGAGAGTGAAGAAGAGGAACAACTGTCATGTTCGTTGAAAGAAAACGATGTTTTGCCAAATATTAAGTTAGAAAATGACGAAAGATGTGTAATTAATAATAAAAGTTGTCTTAGTAATAATAGTAGTCCAATTAAAACTCAGTTTATTAAACTAGAAACAATTCATAAAAAGATTGAGGTTAAAACTGCCAGTCTTGTCAAATGTCGACCTCAGGGACTTTTACGGAATAATAATAAGAATAATAATAAATTTAAGCCCAGTAAGAGTCAACCAACTCTTTTAAGTATGTTCGCATTTTCTAAGAAATAGTCTTTGTTAGATATTTATTAATATATCTGTGATTATTGAAATAATTGTTTTTTTTTTTTTAGTATATCTTTTGTATTGTATTTATTTTGTGACGTATATGTTTCTGAAAATATAAGGATTTTTTACATTGAAATATTGTTTTACAGTAAATATTCCTGTCTCCTCCTTTGCTATTATTATTATTATTTTTTTATGTTATTGAAGGGGGATAATTTATTGGTACACTGATAAAAATGTTTTCTTAACAATCAGACTTCTCATAAATGAAGAGAAAATTGATTTGAAAAAGTGTCAGTCCGATTTCGTTTATATTGAAAACTTTTGTAGGTTTAATAAATATTAATTTAGTTTTGAAGGAACATATCAAAGTATTCAACTGAGACTCATTATGGGGACGGAATAGTTTGAATAGGAGTAATTTTAATTTGGAACTTTTTATCCACTAATTTTTTTGGTAATGAATTTTATTTTATAATAATTTCCTATAACCTCTATTTACATGCACAAAAGTAGGCAGGGTAAGTATTTCATAACTCTATGCCGTACGGTAATATTACCATACTGACCTGTCAAAACAGTCAAGAAAATGAAAATAAAACAATGATAATATAACGCTATTTATTAATCCATACGGAATTAAGCTGTTCAGAGCTTCACCTGCTGCGTTCCAAATATTTTCAGGAAATTCAGCATCGACAAAATCCACTTTTTATCTAGCCATTATGATCACATTTAACGTTTAAGTTAAAAAAATATTTATAAATATGATACAAAACAAGTGTAACCATGGTGTTAAATAAAAACACACAGACTTACTTGATCACCTTCTAAAATTATGACAGACGTTATTCATAAAAGATTATCAAAAATAATATTTATTAATGACATTAACGTGTTCATATTCTGAAACCGGTAAACTGTTGAACAAACCACAGATGTTATGAGTTATAACAGGCCTTAGATGTCGCTTTACGAGCTCGGATTTTAAACTTACATCTGCGTCTGTTATGATACTCATAACATCGCTAGGTATGTTAGTAGCTATTGTCGACATTTCGTTTTAAATGTACAACCTTTTAAAATTTTTCCTTTCGTTGTTTATTTACATTCTATTTTGTTGTCATAGTTACAACTGAATAAATTTATTTTAAAAAATAGTTCTGTCAGTTAAAATATATAATACGATTTTCTATAACACTGTTTTAGAAACTACACATTCTACAACTAAAAACTGTATGGAATAATTTCGACGAATCGGAATCGCTTATTAGCGCAATATATGAAGTAGCTTGATTCAGTTACCATGGTTACGTCTGTTTGTTTTAATTTAATTTATTGAGTTTGACGTTGTCAACAGTTTTGTATTTGTATTCTTTCTCTAATTTCCAAAAACTTGTAATAGAAAGTATAGTCTATATTATACAACATGTAACGGAATGGCCTATCTCACACTCGCAAACCGTAGCCCTCGCCTTCGGCTCAGACTACAAACTTTTTGCTCGTGTGGAATATATGCCATTCCATTACTTGTTGTAGAATATACTATTCTAGCTGAATCTATTTCGTGCCAGATTTGATTTCCTATGCAAATTTACCTCCTGGAATATTTCGTTTTGATTGCTACTTGAAACTCATCACTCGTCTTCGATTCGTCATTTTCTTAGCAATCAAAACTGCATAGTCCAGGCAGTGAAATTTCCGGAAATCAAACTACAAACTAGCACTTAATAGATTATGTATGAAATTGAAAATGCACAAAGCGATTCAGCAAATTTTCGATTGTAAAATTACAGTATTTGCTCAACAAACAACATTTTTTATTTGAAATCGGCACTAAAGTGCTCAAAAATCGTTATTAAAAGCTCAGAAATCGTTACTAAAGTAACCCATTATACGACGATTTTGAGCAACGCAGTATTGGTAACCGTTAAATAATTCTTGTACAATTAGGATAATTTTGACAGATATATTGGCGTACTATAGTAAATTTGGACGTAACATGAAACAAAATTTGCAAGAATAATTAACTAATTAATTCCGATGACGAAATTGAGGACAAAACACATAATTTTGAGTGTTATTCACTTCTCGAGGTTGGCAACACTGACTGTCAGTTTCAGCTGACAACTGACAGATGTATAAACTTAACCTATATTGTACTTTTTACAGTTTTTTCGAATTTTAAATTTCAAATAAAACTTAATATGTACCTCGGCACTGAAGTTCATTTTTATCACTCACATGGTTTATTTTCCTCGGTCCTACGGGCCTCGATACCTAAATTCCATATTCGTGATAAAAATTGAACTTCAGTGCCTTGATACATTAATAACTATTTTTGTGGTAAGTATTTTGAGGGCCACTGCACTAACCCATTTACCTTCTGGCTCCGAGACCTACGAGCAGGACGAACTAAATACCTTAAGAAAGTATTATTCCTGCTGAAAATAAACAACAAACCTGCTGAACGTTGCATTTAAATTCTGCGAAGCAGCAGCCAACAAAATGGCCCTACCCCTTGAATAATAACTGCAATTACGGCGAATATCATAAATAAGGATCTCGTTTCGTGTCCGCGTTTATTAACTCGACGTCTGTATAAAAATATTCTTTAAGTAAGGGAAGTATGAATATAAAATAGACTGGGGTGGAATTAGAATACATGTATACGGAGGGGTCTTTAAAATATGGTTCTTTCTCCACTAACATCTTATTGTGACAGTTTCAGTAGTACCAACACTATATCAGCTGTCACCTATTTTGCAAATATTTTTGGTTTAAGGTCAAACATACGCGTCGAAAGAACGAACCCTTTATTAAAAAAAAAAAAACAGCAAATTCTGTATTCTTTATTTATTTTCATGTTCTTTATGGTCTAATACCCTCCATCTGTCAAAATTTCATGGATTTTTTTACAGTGACTTGTACATTGCAATGTCAGATGAAGAACATATTTTCGTTGGGTTCGTTCACTCCCATGAATTTTGTTTTGCAAATTCAAATTTCAATAAATTATTTCTTACAATTATTCTTATCGAAAAACAAAACAATTATTACTGTGAAGTCTTTGAACATTCTAGTATTTATATATGTGGATGAAAAGGATAACTGAAACATTAAACTATAAAAAAATATTCGTTGAAGTCTAGTTGGTCAAAAATTCAGAATTTTGATACTGAATTTCTAATTCCCATGAACGACGACAGTAATGAAAATAATTCGTATATTTATAAATATAATCGTCTATAACATACTAAAATTATTTTACATTTGAATTTACAGTTTTTGAGAAACAAATAAGAATATACCAAAAAACACACTTTTTGGTATATTTTTATTTGTTTCTCAAAAACTGCAAATTCAAATGTAAAATAATTTTAGTATGTTATAGACGATCATATTTATAAATATACACATTATTTGTATTACTGTAGTCGTTCATGGGAATGTGTGGCATATATTTGACTACTTTGAAAATTATGTTCATGTATAATATGTAAACAAAATTGGCATTTTAAAATTTATTACAAAACTTTGGACTTTTATCTACAAACGTAGGTATAAAACATTATATGTTTCATATATTATAATAATGATATATTGTTTCAAAAAAGTCATGTTCATCTTGAGCTATCTTCAGCCCGTATTGGCCCGGATGGTTCACCTTAAGCTATACGTACAAAACTGACAAACCAACCAAAACAAACAAGTTTGAATCGTTCGCAATCACTAAAATTCTCTAGAATTCCCTAAAAAATTATCGAAAAATAGAACATGTTCTACTGCGGCAATAAAATAACCAATTTATTGGTGAAACAAAACCAATAAATTGCGTAGTGTAAAACAGGCATAAGACCGCTTTCAAATACGACAAATTTAGACAAATTCTAATAGACAGTTAAATTACTAGTCGCCGCTTCGTGGGTATTGTGGCCTCGACTAATCCAACCATCCTCGAAAGTTCTGTCCACCTGCAGAAGGAAGCGGCACACAATAATATTGAAATTGTACAGATAATGAAAACATGAGACTGTGCTGAATTATAAATTCCATTTAAATGGAACAAAACAAATAAGAACGAAACAAATGAAACAACCAACTCATCTACAGACAAAAACAAGCGAATGCGCTCGGCACAGCGGATATTCATTTGTTTGCAGCGAATATAAAACAAATGCTGGGAACAGAGATGCAAAACAGTAAAAAGGAAAGAGACGTTGATTGTAGTTACTTTATTGGCTATATCCGAATAGAGGAAACGACGATGTATTGTCAATTTATCTATTCGTTAAAATCGTTTTTACCTTGGGCGCATTCAGCCGAACCTAGCGGCTAGCTAGAGTTTGCTAGTGATAGATTCTAGCAGATGAAAAGTAGTATGAATATGAACGGAATTTTGCTGGTACTGCCATCTTGTGTCAGTCAAGTTAGGTGGAATTAACCTCAAATTCTGATAATAGACAAATTCAAAACAGTATTTAAAAATTGGTAAGTAATAGATGTCAAATACTTCATATATTTCACTACATTTTAAGTTATTTTTATAGTTTTTTTTGCAGACATGGTTAATATTGATGACATTACAAATGAATTTTTATACATTTAACAGTTCTAGAAGGTTCGCTAGCTCATCTAGCGCAAATTTATTTCGCTAGGTCGCTAGTCTAGCTGCTGAAATCTAGCGGTTACTTAGCAATACTTTCAGCTGTGACCGCTAGGTTAGCGATCTAGCTGCTAGGTTCAGCTGAACGCGCCCATTCTGCACGTACAGGCTGTAACACAAATAAGCACATTCTATATTTTGTCCTGTTTGGAAATTAAAATTTACCACATCAGTTTACTGTAGTAAGTACAATGCTTCACTCAGCATAAATATCATAAATTTGCCAAGGTATTGCAACTATAGTTATTTGTCAAATAGGGCCTTCCTCTCCTGTTAGACACAACATTTTTTTCACGACATGTTTCTAAAAACGATTTGCTTGGACCTAAAATACACTTTAACTACACAACTAACACGTAAAAAGTTAGGTTATCAAATGCAAGGCGGGGGCAGTGTTGCCAATGAACCAATCTTAAATATAAATTAAAGTTGTCAAAATATGATTTAGGGCCGATCTTTTCATCTACGAATAAAATATCGAATATATTATTCACCAAATAAATAAAAAAAATTTTTTTCTCAAGACATGGTAGGAAACCCCACCGTTCTTCTCCTGAAATAGTGAGGAAAATGTGTTGTTCCTCTCTAGAGAGGAAAATATAGAAGTGTTACCAATATGAATGTTATTTATAAAAAATATATTATAAAAATTATAAATAAATTCCTAATTTTATTGAAAATCCTTATTTTACTGATATACGTACTTTAAATTGTCTTACAATTATGTCTTATATTTTTCTATTTCTTATTAAATCAAAATTTGACAACTTATTAAAGATATTTAAGATTGGTTCATTGGCAACACTGCTACACCGCCTTGTGTCTGATAACCTAACTTTTTTTACGTGTCAGTCTGTCAGTTGTGTTCTCAAAGTGTATTTTAGGTCCGAGCAAATCGTTTTTAGAAACATGTTGTGAAAAAATGTTGTGTCTAACACGAGAGGAAAGCTCTTCTTCCACTCTCGTTCGAAATGCCTCCCTCGCTGCGCTTATGAGGCAAACTTCGAACTCGAGGGGGAAAAAGAAGCGCTTTCCTCTCTAGTTTGACAAATAACTATTGTATAACATTCATATAAGGCGATTTCGACTGGCACCGGTTAATACTTAGTCACAGAATTGGTTAGTAAATAGACTAACCAATTGATTTCAACTGACACTTTTATGACGTCATATGTAACCGGTGACAGTTTTGGTATGTCAAATCAGTAACATGCTCGAGAGTTCGGTTCGTCCAACGGTTAGTATTCTGATTGGTTGAATTGCACTTGTTATGATTTCAAACTAGAACGTTGTCTTATTTTTCATGTTTTCTGTGAAATTTGATTAATGTCAAAATATACCGCGCGTTTTCAGTAACCGTTCGGTTAGTATGACGTCATTGTTTGAAACCAACCAAACACGTAACCGGCAAGTAACCAGTGCCAGTCGAAATCGCCTATTGGTAACACTTCTATAGTTTCCTCACTAGAGAGGAAAAACACATTTTTCTCACTATTTCGGGAGAAGAACAGTGGGATTTCCTGGCATGTAGTGAAAAAAAAAATATATTTCTCAGTATTATATAATGTAATTTTCAACCTAAGAATTAACCTACAAACAAACAAAGTCTATTATGAAGAGTTAAACAGTTCATCCGATGCTAAATGATACATTATTGAAAAGAGACAGTTCCTTTCATACTTAATAAAGAATTCATGTCCACGGAGGGTTGATGTTCGGCTGTCTGACTTCGCAGACATGCGATGCTCCTGCCTCCTGCCCCTAAATAAACATACACCCCCGCGACGGCCAATAGTAACCTGATATTTGTTATGAAACTTCTTCGATCGGTCGACAGAAATTATTACAGTCAAATTATTATATACTGCAGGAAAATAGGTTATTTACCAAAGAACAATTCCAAATATAATAGTTATTTATGATATAAGTGTTAAAAGTGAAATTTTATGAGTCTGTGAAACGAGGCGAAGCCGAGTGAAACAACTCCACGAACAAAATAAATCACTTTTGACGTGTATCATATAAAATTTTATCTACGATCTTCCTAGTGTATTAGTAAATACGAAAAAATGTAGAATGCTATTTTGACAGGTAGGGTTATATTTGTTGATAAATACCGTTAGCCACGCGTTAAAAATAAAAATAAAATCACCTACAACAGGTTGCTATATTATTTTTAATACTAGTGTCAGAAAGTGATACTTTTAACTTGTTAAGAAACCGTTAAAAAGGCCACTTTTATTAACAATGGTCGTAGATAAATTCGTATTTGTGCCCCGTCCAAAAACAATAGTTTTACACACATCTCTAAATCGGCTAGAGACTGCCTAGGCCGAGAAATCATAGGGACTTTTGTAAGGTTAAGGTTGGCATCAAGTGGCTGTCAGTTTTGTGCGTTGATTTTGTTCAGTGTTTGAGTGCTTGTAGGTTAGAAGTTTCCATCAATTTAAGAGCTAAATTCATAATTGTAAGCTCAAATATAAGTAATTAAAATTAAATTTTCAGTTGTAGTGCACAACCAATAAATAATTAAATATCAACTAAGAAATATTCACCGAATTGTTCAAAGAAAACAAATTAATTGTTTATATTTATAAATCCCTCATATTCTTGTTTACGAATGATTTGATGTTACCAACATAAAAAATTCTTTATATTTCATATTTTACAAATAAATAATTTTTTCTTCAAACGTCATAAAAGTACGTTGTTCTGTATTTGTATTCAACAAGCAGAAGTTCAATATTGTCGCCGCCGGCGTAAAAGTGTATCCTTGGCAGCACATTTATGCCGGCGGCGGACAAAGTAAAATATTATGAAAAATAGTTAGGTTGTAATTCAATAATTTGACAGTTAAAAATGAAACAAATAAACAAAAATAACAAAACAGCATATTCTACGGCAACTTGAAATGCTAGATAAGACAGAATATTTTTTGAAGTTTTGAGCATTTTATAATATTTATAATTTTATTTTCTATGTTTGAAGAAAAAATAGCATGTGTTATTCGGAGTAAATGTGTCTTTGGGTGCTTCGCATGTAATTGTTCGACTCGCTTCGCTCGTCGTTCGAACTTACATGCTCAGCACCCAAAGTATCACATTTACTCCTAATGACACAATATACTATTATTTAATAAATTTGTGACAAAATCGTCCCGAAAAGTTGTGTTTCACACGTCCAGAAATTGTGTTGGAGTACTCGTAATTTGCAAGCCTCGCCTTCGGCTAGGCCTGTCAAAATATACTCGCACAAAAGTGTAGTGATACAAATAGAAATAACTATCCTATTTTATTGTGTATGGCACAGTTGGCAACAGTACTCCAGAAAGTGCCTATTCTAAGAGTGGGGGTATATTTTGACAGAAGAGCTTTAGAATGAGTGATATACAAGATTTTTTGTTATAATTGCAATAAATCAATAAAATATTTGTTTATATATTAAATACTATTAATTATATTATATTGCGAACATCTTTGCAGACAATTAGTTTTCTATTAAAGTTCGAGAGGTTATATTACCTAAAATAAACAACATATTTTGTTATTATTGGCGCACTGTAAGTCCCTATAATTAATTCCATTTTAAGTTTATTGGTATATTATAGTTTTAAAAAACAAGTTTCATAAAGCAATCTGATAATGCACGAATCCAAATTTTACAAAGGATGAGTGCGATAACAGGTACCATGAAACATGTTTTCCTATTGAGGTAATCTTACAATTCTGTAAATTTTTTACAAATTTGACTTGTCAAAAATATAAAGAGGTGTTTTTTATCAATTATGTTGGTAGCGCTTCACAGATGAAAATTCATTGTTGATTCATAACAGTAGGTATTTAGTAATAAATAAACCTCTCAATAAAGTAACAGATTACCCACAAGTGGGTATATTTTTAAGGAAAGTTACTCGGTTACTAGTGAGTATTTTTTTATTTATAACAATAATAATAACACACAACACCTTGGTAACCACTTCGATTGAAATTTTAATTTTAAAAATTTAAAGCATAAGCCACTGTCAAATAATATTTCTTTAATAAATTTTGCATTATTAAGAGATGCTGGATAAAACGTTATACTTCACACGTGGACAAAGTGGAATTACCCACTCGATAAAATTATCACACTCAGCCTTCGGCTTCGTATGCTAAAATTTCTCTCGTGGGTAATTCCTTATTTTGCCCACTTGTAAAGTAAATAACTATTTTTCTTTAAACGTCATAAAAGTACGTTGTTATATTTGTATTCAAGAAGCAAAAATAAATATATTATCACGCCTTTTATCCATTGTGGGTGTGGCACTCTGCTTACGCAGATCTCGGTATGTGATATATTTTTTATATTTTAACAAGCAGCGGTGGACAAAGTAAAATATTATGAAAATTAGCGAGGTTGTAAATCAATAATTTGACAGTTAAAATGTTAAAAATGAAACAAATAAACAAAAATAACAAAACAGCATATTCTATGGCAACTAACAATTCTGGATAACAGAATATTTGTTGAAGTTGATTTATTCAATTTTCTATGTCCTCATAACACAATATATTATCTATTATTTGCTCCAATTACTTAGAGAAAGGATAACAGATTCATAATTAAAAATAATATTTCGGAATTAACAACTTACTGTTCGATGATTTTCCCAAGGTACTTCCATTGCTGACTTTTTAACATTGAATTGTTCGATAACAAATTATCGAATTTAATGGAATGTTCACTAAAGCATTTTCGTGTTCATTGGAAAAGTGGAACTAATGTCAATAGTGTACACTACACTGAACTGCACTGCACTATACACTACACTACACTTTAAAAAATTTCATTACACAGACCTCCATTTGAGGTTATATCTGTCAGTTTTGAAAGAATTCATACCACCACTAGAAAATGAAAAGCGCCACAAGCTCTGCGCATATAAATCTTCTTAACGACTTGTTTGCATTTTTGCAGTGTATTTATAACCTTATAAAAACAATGAAACAGAAAAATAAATTTATTTCTTGAACAACGTATAACTGCTGTAGAAATGAGATATTTGTGAGTATACGAGACGTGATCGTATTCAGACTGCGTTGGTGTATGGTAAGATTGAAAAGAATGTTGTTAAGAAAGTGGAAGTGAGTCAGCTGAGGTTGTTTGGATATTTTGAGCGAATGTCGAATGAAAGGTTGGTGAAACTAATATATGTGGGTAAACGATTGCGTGGGCGTCCGAGGAATAAGTGGTTGGGTATGATTGATGTATGTTGCGTGAACGAATGATGTATGAATGTAGGCGAGGTGGTGGAATGTTTGGAGGAGATTGATTGTTGGTTAAGGTCAACCATACGGGCTGAAGATAGCGTAAGATGAACATGACTTTTTGGAAACAATATATCATTATTATAATAAATGAAACATAATGTTTTATACCTACATTTGTAGATAAAAGTCCAAAGTTTTGTAATAAATTTTAAAAAGCTAATTTTGTTTACAAATTATACATGGACATAATTTTCAAAGTAGTAAAATATATGCCACACATTCCTATGAACGATTAGAGTAATTCAAATAATTTGTATATTTATAAATATGATCGTCTATAACATAATAATAGTTATTTACTTTACAAATGGGCAAAGTAAGAAATTACCCACGAGAGAAATTTTAGCTCACGAAGCCGAAGGCTGAGTGAGATAATTTTATCGAGTGGGTAATTCCACTTTTCCCACGTGTGAAGTATAACGTTTTATCCAACACTTCTTAATAAATGAAAAATTTATTAAAGAAATATTATTTGACAGTGACATATGCTTTAAATTTTTAAATTAAAATGTCAATCGAAGTAGTTACCGAGGTGTTGTGTGTTATTATTATTGTTATATATAAAAAAATACTCACTAGTGGCTTTCCTCACAATTATACCCACTAGTGGATAATCTGTTACTTTGCTTGTTTAAAATCGCCATAGTTATAGAGCATTTATTGAGAGGTGTTGGATAAAATTATTTTTCATTTGAATTTACAATTTTTGAGAAACAAATAAAAACATACCAAAAAATGTGTTTTTTGGTATATTTTTATTTGTTTCTCAAAAACTGTAAATTCAAATTGAAAATAAACTTAGTATGTTATAGATGATCATATTTACAAATATACAAATTATTTTCATTACTGTAGTCGTTCATGGGAATGAGAGACACAGTATCAAAATTCAGAATTTTTGACCAATTAGACTTCAACGAATATTTTTATATAGTTTAATGTTTTAGCTATCCTTTTCATCCACATATATAAATACTAGAATGTTCAAAGACCTTACTGTAATAATTGTTTGGTTTTTCGATAAGAATAATTGTAAGAAATAATTTATTTAAATTTGAATTTGCAAAACAAAATTCATGGGATTGAACGAACCCAACGAAAATATGTACTTCATCTGACATTGCAATGTACAAGTCACTGTAAAAAATCCATGAAATTTTGACGGTTGGAGGTTGTTGGACCATAAAGAACATGAAAATAAATGAAGAATACAGAATTTGCTGTTTTTTTAAAAATTAAAGGATGTTTGACCTTAACTGTGTTTCTGGGTTCGTGCTACCCCACTGAGTGGGATATAGCGTGATGTTATGTATGTATGTATATAATATAATTTTCAAGTTTCATGTTAAGAATTCAAATATTGAAGTGGTAGTTTACTTGAAGGCCTATTTGACTGTGTGTTGAATTAAAAAAGTGCAATTTTGAGTTTTTGATAAAACCCAACATTTCGCTTGCATGTTATCGTATTTAATGAAGAGTTTTTTAATTATACTAACAACATATTTTCTTCTATTCCAGATCACATTTTCGTGGCACCCATCCTATGCAACACGTACAAATCGCTTCTGCGTGCAACGGAAAATCAAAATCATCAACAAATAATTCAAAACTAACTAAATCAAAATGAGTCTCAGTTAAATAGTAAAACCTTGCTAGTGTTTAGTGTGTTCGCAATCTTCTCTTCTTGTTGTGAGTGACAGTGCAATACGATGCCGCAGGGGCCCATGTCGAGCCCTCTAATGAGGCCCTTTGTGGTGCTCGCCCTCCCTGGAATGTACTTGTTCTACAAGTACAGTCAGTACAAAAGGCGGAGGCGGGAATCTGCCAGGAGGAGACTCACCGAGCGCGAGCTGCAGCATCTCAACCATAAAATCGTGAGTGAATTTTGCTTATTTTTTATATTAGTTTGAGGAATTTTGTGCTGGAATATTGGTCATCTTTTGTCGATTTATTTTATAATATAGTCATAGAAAATATAGTTTAGTAGATGCTTTAAAGTCAGAGGAAAGAAGAATCAATTTATATGAAAATAACAGTATTGACAACCAGGAACCAGGAACTTTCAAGTTGCGCACTCGTGCAGAAAATTTTCAAAAAACGCTGGCTTTTCCAACCATTTTCTACAACATAATTATCTTTTTGCAATACCTGTACTGTAAGTTACTAATTAATAACAAAATTTAAACACAGTAAGTGTAATTTTTATTGCACAATTGGTTTCCATGGTTACATCATTTACTTACCGTCCACGGTGGATGTTAAGTGAAACTTACCGTTCATGGTGGACGGTAAGTAAATATATATCATTTAAATTTTATTTTTAACCTCAATCTGACAGCTGTAAATTTTGATACCTATTTTTCCTTTTCTTATATTTACGCAGGTATTGCAAAAAATATCTTACTAACCTCGAACTGTACGTAATATACTATAAAAGTATTGCAACAAAATTTTCTTTTCGTTTTTCTTGTATGGAAACCTGCAAAAACCGTCGACATTTTCAATAGTTATACACTGAGAACAAAAATTAGAAAAATTAAATAAATCCATTTATTAGAAAAAAAAATCATTTTTAAAATATAAATTTATTAGTAGCAACAAAATATTTATTTAAAATAAGTGTAAGCGATTTATTTAAAACAAACAAATTTATTTATTTAATTCACTAATTATTTCAATTAAATAAATTTATTTAAATTAAATATAAAATTATTTAATTTTTTATTATACCTGCATCATAATCTGTTTTTAAAATACGCTAAAGCGTTCATAAACGCAAGATTAAAACACGCCGTGCTTTAAAGGTTGGTAAGCAACAACAAAAATATTTACTATTAATATCTGTCAAAACTATAAACGTAAACAACAAATGCTAACCAGTCTCCATGTAAACGATATACGTCAAACGTCACACGCGCAAAATTATGAAATGAATCAAAATCAAAATGTTGCTTTCCAGTTTTTTCCAGAGTATGATGCAGGTATAATAAAAAATAGCGTATGACACACGTGTGTAAGTGCTTTTAAAGCACTAGCGACGTTAAATGCACTCCGCTTCTTGTCGTGCTCTTATACTCGTCGTACGTGCTGTAAAAGCTTACTTATACACTTGTATCATAATATACTATTATCATTTTGAAAACTAGCCAGGCTTGTTTTACAAATTTTGACGCGTTGAAAAACACATGTCTGTCAAAACTCCTTTTCTACTATTATTTATCTGCTCTTTGTGTTTTTGCATCAGCACCTTTTCTTGTCTAGTCTTTGAGAATCTCTTTCGTCGTAAAAGTGGCGAAAATAAATGCAAGATTGAAGAATTACCACGCATAATTTCCCTTGCAATCGGTTGATTTCATTTGATTGAAGTACTGAAAGATGTGTTTTATTGGAATCCGTTCGTTTTATGTCGCAATATCGCACTACGGACAGACGGGTACCGTTGTACTCAAGTTTATTGACCTGCACATAATTAAGGTCAATATTTGAAGGTTATTACTTATTATTATCGTTGTGAAATCAAACATGTGTCAGGGTATAGTTCAATAATTGGTTATTTATGTTCGGTGTTCTTCCTCTTCCGGTTTCAGAAGGGAAATTCGAGACAAATTACAATGTAAGTAGTTTATATGTTGTGACGATGTTTTTTTCCACGATAATTCAATGTTTAAGATGGTTTTATTTATTAATCACATATTTAGATTTTGGTAGCAGTACATTAACCGGAAGTGGTAGTTTACTTGAAGGCCTATCGGGTTAATGAGTATATCTTAGTAAATAATTGATTTGTTGAATTATGTTATGCTAGAAAAATTGTAGTTACAATTTTAATCTTTCTTGTTCCGTTTAATAATATATTATTATATATACTGCAAAAGTTGACATCTAGTTGTGGTAGTGCTAGTAAAGAAACATAACCACAATCTGTCAAAACTTCTGTTGAATTTTAATTAATTAAGCGACGAAAATAAAAGAGGAGTTTTTCAAGTCGGCGAGTATATTATTTTTATGTACGACCACGCATAATTTTTTATCTGTAGCCTGATTTGAAAGATTTTTTTTTATTGGATAGAATATGCCTCGAAGTTGGTCCACCCCTGAGGATAAAAAAAAGGCCAGAAAAAATTAACAAAAACATTAACTGATTAAAAAATAAACTCTTATGCGGTAAATAGCTCCGTGGTAACGTATCGGACTGTGGATTGTGACATCCTCAGTTCGAATCCCACTATCGACAGTTGCCAATTTAAATTTACCCCTGTGGTTCCCTCTCCAATAAAAACTTTGGGGGCTATGACTTGACGGCTGGTAACCGCACTTCATACGTACAAATATATCACTTACCGAGATCTGCGTAAGCAGAGTGCCACACCCATAATGGGCAAAAGGCGTGATGATATATTTATTTTTATATCAAAGCACTACTAAAGTATAATATTTTATTACGAATATAGAATTTATTAGATAAATAAACCATATGAGTAAATATTATTTACCGGTTTCAGGAGATTAAACCTATGTTTACATGCACAAAAGTAGGCAGAGTAAGTATGTCATAACTCTATTCTGTAGGGTAATATTACCTTACTGACCTGTCAAAACAGTCAATAAAATGAAAATAATACACAATGATAATATAACGCTATTTATTAATACACACGGAATTAAGCTGTTCAGAGATTCATCTGCTGCGTTCCTAATATTTTCAGGCAATTCAACATCGCCAAAATCCACATTTTATCTAGCCATGAAGAACACATTTGACGTTTAAGTAAAAAAATAATTATAAATATGATACAAAAGAAGTGTAACCATGGTTTTATATAAAAACAAACAGACTTACTTCATCACCTTCTAAAATTATGACAGACGTTTTTCATAAAAGAATTTCAATAAATAATATTTATTAATGACATTAACGTCTTCATATTCTGAAACCGGTAAACTATTGAACAAACCACGGATGTTATGAGTCATAACAGACCTTAGATGTCTTAAAATCCTCGCTCTACGAGCTCGGATTTCAAACTGACATCTGCGGCAGTTACGATACTCATAACATCACTAGGAATGTTAATAGCTATAATTAAATACATATTGGGCTTCCAAATTATCAAGAGATGGCGTTGATCACAATTCCAAAAAGCTACATGTCAAATTCATTTTGTATGATATCTTATGATGGCGAATGCTTGCATTAGTGTTGGTAGTTTGCTTGTATTGGCAGCAGAACTGTTGCCATACACACTGCAAATTTTCCTGTTTTTATAGGTTTTTTATTAGTAAATTCAATCTTAACCTATAATCTACAAATACAATGTACCTTTCATTTTTACATCTTATTAAATAATACGGCTTAAACAGATGTTTTACTTACATTGAAATACTTTTAAAATAACTACTATTGTTATTAATTTTCAAGAAATAACAATTTATTTCAAAATACAATGAAATTTATGTACCTTATGGTTAGTTTAGCTTTCTACCACTAGTTAGCGTATTTTAATTTTGGAAGCCCAATACCTATAAATAGCATAATGTATTTGTAAAACGTCAGCTAGCTGTTGCGACGGGGATGGCTGTGATAACAAAACTACTGTCAAAGTGTAAAATTTGCATATTATTTTCAGTATTTTTTATATGTTTTTAGATGTGTTCTGCATGTGATCTGTATTAAATCCGATAAATTATTGTCAAATGTAAATAAAAAATAAATTCATCAATAGTATTATAGAATAATTTGTTTGTTATTTTAGGTTAGTAATTCATGTTTGACATAAGAGTCAATTTTGGTATAAGAGTCTTCAAATTTTAGCTTCTATTTTGGCTAACTTCGCGTAATAACATCTTGTATCGATTTCTAAAAAAAGTTTTTATATAAACTAGATTTATTGCAATAATATATCAAACCCAGGTCTGCACAGAGTAGAGTGCCACACTCAAATATGGATAAATGACGTGATATGATTATCATATACCACAATAAACTTATTAAATAATTATGTCAATACCAATGAATTCTTTATGAAATAAAAACATCAATTCAATCATGAAAATATTTCTGATTATCATCATATTTCGTGTTGCTACTTTTCATGTTTCATTAATTTTTAACCGTTACAATTGAGATAATTATATTGACAATTTTCTGACAAAATGGAAATGAAAACGTAACTGGAATGAAATGAATAATGAATACATAACATCCCGCTGAAATAACTTTTAAACGGCAAAACAATATTGCTCAAAAATTGCTGTCTGCTTGGTTGAGAGCCACTGGTAAACAAAAACACAACTACAAAACAATTTGGCATTGAAATTCATTTAAATGTTCATTCATTAAACGTCAAAGAATGTGAAATGCAAAATGATTAATACGTACTTTCGTGAAAAATATTATTTTTCGTTGTAATCTATAAACTATAAGATTATTTTGGTTAAATGCTTATTTATCACTAACAAATTTAGCTAACCTATGTCATTCAACATGTCTATAATTTCGTTTGGTCGACCTAATCACTTGGTTTCATTATCGCGCGAATTCTCAAACAAGAGTGTTATTTGTGTTATTTGGTTACGAATGGGATCATACACCTTTTTTTCATTTTATTTTGTTTTGTTTGAGTAAAATTATAAATATAGATACTAATTTTAATATTAAAAGGCATTTTGTTATTAAGATACGATTTTTACCTCCCGCCTACCTCTAGGTAAGGGAGGTATTGTTTTTGGTCAAAAAATTGGGTAGTGAGTTTTCAATGAATAAGCACGTTTTAGGGTCCCTACAATACGATTTTACTATTTTCGCGATGATGTCTGTATGTATGTATGTATGTATGTGTGTAGTCTGTGGCAATTTTTTCGTCTCGCATAACTCAAATACTATAATACCAAAAAATACAATTTTGTGAATTATTGCTTCTTACATTTAAATGAAGAGCTGATTAGATTTTGGATAAAATTGGTCAACCGGAAGTAGCAGTTTACTTGAAGCCCTTAACAGTTTTTCGTGAAAAACACGGTTAAAATTGCTTTTTCAACAATTTATGTTATTTTGAAAGTTGAAGAATATTTAATTTTACATCTGTTTTGATTACACTAATTTTATTAATTTCCATTAGATTTAGAGATAATTAAAAATAAAGAAATTAGATTTCACAAATCTTGCATTCCTAGTACACCATGGAAACATTTAAAAATTTTCAATTTATTTACGAAATGTGACACATGTCATTGTGATTGTGAAGTTGTATTCTTTTAGTGAAATATATGTCAAAAAATTAAATAAATATACGAAAGAAAAAAAAATTCTCAAATATAATTAGAAAATAAACAAATAAGAAGGTATGTTTCTGCATCATCAAATACTATTTTGTACCGTTTAAGAGTAGTATTGGGCGGGAGGTTATGTGCTGGCCACATCAGATTTTTTGAAATTGGCATCCCATTTCAAATTTTTGCTTCTTGACGTCAGCACCTACGTCATCTTGTAATTCTACGAAACACGCTCTTGCAGAGAGCGAGGAACTACACCAACTGTCAAATTGACTGTTATCTGCCATTGTTATTTACTGAGAGGTTTTTACAAATTTATTAGCTGGGCAAAATAATATAACAAATATAATAAGCATAAGTTTAATTTGAAAATCGTTGTTAACTGCAACATATGACTTGAGATGACAGGTGTGATAATGAGACTACCGACATTACCGACAAGCGACAAGATATAGTACATCAAAGCATTTTTATTTTAACACGTCTTAAACTCTTTGTTTAAAAACGTAATAATTAACGAATATCTAATTTAATTTATCGGAGTGTTCATTTTAATAATAATAAGTAATTATTACAACCCTGAAAAGCAAATTATTATTTGTTATCAACACCTCTTTTGCCTTGCCATGCTGTATATTCTATTACAAGATGACGTCACGATTTTGCAACCGCGAAACTTCATAAAGGAAATTATGAATGAAAAGTTAAAAAATTATAAGGAATATTGAATAATATGTGACTGAAATGATCTAAATTTTTATAATTTGTAAAAATACACAACTTTATTTAAAAAGTGTATGACCTCATTATCTGGCTCTTTAGTACCGTTATTTACATTATTCTTAACATTTCGTCGGTTGGTATATTCGCTGCAAAGTTTCGTGTTTCACAGCATTTTCCACAACAAAAGAAGCCTACAACTGATATGTATTCACCCCGAATCGCCTGGCAACCCTTACCCTTCGCCCTCGCCCTTGTCGTTTTTAGAAACCGACTCAAACTCACTCCACGTTCGATTTTACATTTCTTCGACATGCAGCGATTTTACGCTGTGTGAACTCAATGTATTTTACATAGCAAACGATATTTGAGACTGGTTGGGCCTGTGCAAAAGCATTTGTTATTTTTAGAATTAGAAATACTTTGGAGAGGCAATGTAGGTCATGTTGATATATGGATAATATCTGGAACTATCGATTGCTGGATAAAAAATTATGTTCGTGATTGGAAAAGTTGGGTTATGTTGATTCCAAGAAGCCTGGGTTAATAATGGTTTTGCAATGAGTTCGATTATTTGTTGGTTCTACTTAACCACTAGATTTACTTATCCTTACAAATATCTTTTTTCACAACATGGAACGAAACCCCACCGTTCTTCTACCGATATAATGAGTAAAATGTATTGTTCCTCTCTAGAGAGGAAAACATAGAAGTGTTACCAATTATAAATAAATTCCTAGTCTGATTGAAAATCCTTATTTTAGTGATATACATATCTTACAATTATGTCTTATATTTTTATTTTTCTTATTAAATCACAATTTGACAACTTATTAAAGATATTTAAAATTGGTTCATTGGCAACACTGCTACATCGCCTTGTGTCTGATAACCTAACTTTTAACGTGTCAGTCTATCAGTTATGTTCTCAAAGTGTATTTTAGGTCCGAGCAAATCGTTTTTAGAAACATGTCATGAAAAAAATGTTGTGTCTAACACGAGAGGAAAGCTCTTCTTCCACTCTCGTTCGAAATGCCTCACTCACTGCGCTCATGAGGAAAACTTCGAACTCGAGGGGGAAAAAGAAGCGCTTTCTTCTCTAGTTTGACAAATAACTATTGTTCAAATTATTACTCATTACCATTGATTTTGGCACAAATTTTGACAATTTTTGTTCCAGGTGTCATAAATAAAACAAGTTACTTTGAAAAAAAAAATATTAATAATCATACGGTAATTTATTACAGTAAAAATATTTATAGTCAAAATTGACTAAACTTTTAGTTCCAGACGATCCACCGTTAATTTTTGTTAATTTAATAAGTTTAAAATTTGTTGGTAAATAACAAATTATTTTTGTGTATTTCGTAACTAAATATATTTGTGAATATAGTAATTATTAACATTCACTTTTATAAGCTTTTGACAAAAATTTTAGTAATTATTAGAGAGCGGATTATATGCAAAGTGTATAAATTTTAATTTTCACATATCTGTAAATAAAATCAATTTTCTGGACGAATTTCATTGATTAGAATTAATTAATGATAATTACTCATATTGTATATTTGGGCATTCTTATGCATATTTTTACAAAAGTTGCATATAATTGTATATTTCCATACTTTTAAGACCTTGTCTAGTGATAAACAATCTGAAATTTCTTGTAGTGCACATTGATAATTCCCAAATATTGGAAGAGGCCGCAATAAATAGAAGAATGCAACGGAAAAAGCAATAAACAATACAATAAGCAAATACACAAACCAATAAACTCTAATATTTCTAGGGACATCCCTGTAACGGTAACGGTAGGTATTCATTGTATACACGAATGCTGGTAAAAGTGGGTACAATGAATATAAGACCGAGAATTCTCTGCTGGATATATCTTTTACTTATGTTTCACTTTTTTTTTTTTAGTACATTTTGAATAATTTGTTATTGTAATTATGTAAATATATAATAATCTTATAATATCAAGTTTCTAGACTTCGTTTATGTATATTAGTAGTATATTTGTTAATTGTGAATCAGGATTAATACTGTATTTTGCAATAAAATTCATAACGCATTCATTTTTACTTTTTATCTAATAATTTAAGAATTTTTTGCATATTTTGCTGCATATATTGTCATATTTGTGCATATATAGTGCATATTTCACAAAAAATCTGTGCATATAATGCGCATTCAGTTTTATCGTGCGTATAATCTGCTAGTAATTATATGATGCAAAACAATAAATCTTAGCTATTATAACAAATTAAGTTGTCACAAAGGACACAAACTTTCTTTAACAATTTCAAATTGATAAATTAGCTAAATTTACTTGTTATTGTTGACAAGTCTATTTGTTAAATTTTATAAATTCTTCAAATCAATAAAAACAACAATTTTTCTTGTTAAAAATTTAGAATTGACAAAATTTTAATTTATCAATTTGTCATATTTGTTCAGATTGTTAATTTAGCATATTGTATTTGTCAATATTAACTAAAAATACTTAACAACCGCAAAATTAACAAATCGCAAATTAAATTGTTTATTGCTTAATACAATAATCAAAGGAATAACATATCATAATAATATTAATCTATATCAACTTGAACTGTGACAGTTATAAATTTTAAACGTTTTTTTTCTACTCCTGTATAAATATATCCCCATTATTTCAATTTTTTCGATGAATTATAGTACCCATAATTCACAACACTGAATTATGATTCATAATTCATTCTTCTCGACCAATCACAGAGCCAGAAATCCATAATTCACGGTTATTTTAAAGACGTGATGTGGCTCACCAAGCAACGGCCGTCTGACAGTTGACATGTAGTCAGTTGTCATTGTGAATTTTTTTGTTGACGTTTTGCAACGTGTGTTTTCAACGAATTTCGATCATTATCGAAAGTGATTTCCTAATTTAATTTACAGAATTAGAAAAAGTCTAGTATTATATTCGGGATTATTGTCATTATACACTCGGATGATTTGCATCACTCGCCTACGGCTCGAGACGCAAACTTCATCGTCGTGAATAATGACTATCATAATTCCTCATAATAGTTTTCAAACCATATACACTGCATTATAATATTATGATCTAAAAATACTTTAATGTTAATCTAGAACACTTCAAGGTCACTGGAACACAATAAGGCTCATTTAATTATAAAATATGGCACGTTCTATGAGAGCCCTACCTATTATTTATATTCTACGTTATTAAAATTATGAAAGAACGCTATAACTAGGCTGGTATATGACACATTCACCTCATTTATAATAAATAACATAATTTATCATTTTTGTTGCCGACAGAAAAATGAACCAAGAGTTTAACAAAGATTTTTTTTTATAATTTATTATTTATGGTAATTCGATCGATATCCTCTTTTTGTCAAGACTACAAAAGAAATAATTTTTTCGCATTTTAATTATCCGTATACTAATATTTATAAAGAGTAATTAAAAATGTAATTAACGTGGCTCTGTACAGAATAGCGTGCCTTTATTAATTAGTGGTTCTAATTATTGTTAAAAATATTGTTTGATGATAAAAACCAACTAAATATCACATTAAATTAATTCACAAATGTTGATTTAGATGAAATGGGTTCAAACCTTGACCACTGCATCTTATAATCTTATGCAATTTTTTTTATATCT
Organism: Poecilus cupreus; assembly: GCA_963942605.1. Taxonomy (NCBI): domain Eukaryota; kingdom Metazoa; phylum Arthropoda; class Insecta; order Coleoptera; family Carabidae; genus Poecilus; species Poecilus cupreus. The sequence continues at coordinate 17,986,330 of OZ012722.1, read as the reverse complement.
GTGTGGATGGACGGATGTGTGTCCGCATTCTTCCAAACTTAACTTGAAATTTATTACTTATGTATAATTTAAACATGAATAAACTCATTGCTGTAGTACGCATCGTAATATGTCTTATATTTATCGAAATATGGCGATTTGTAATATTTTTCAAAATACGGAAATTTCCCCAAATATGACTTAAAATTGTAATTTTTTTTTATTACATTTCTTTATAATATTCGCGCCAAGAAACCCATTGCAGCAGAGCGCATCGTCATATCTCTAATATTTTTCGAGATATGACGATTTTTTATATTTTCCGAAGAGCTACTTTGAGGGGCTGTAACTCGATAACTATACAAGATATCGAAAAATATCTCCAGTTTTGTGTTTTTCGTGCCATTTATAATAAACTAGTATATTTTGAAAATTTTGACTTTTTTTGAATTTTTTTTCAAAATTTCGATTGCAGATATCTCGACAAATATGAAAGATACAGACTTGCAGTGTTCACCAATCGATTCAGCTCGACGAAATACATAAACCCAGAAAATTTCAGAAAATTAGGACAACCGGTTTAAATGTTAGAACAAAAAGTCTGAAAATGGCCAAATTCAGGCCGAACGTCAAGGGGTACCCCTTGACTTTTTGGACAAAAAACGCCATTTTCAGGCTTTTTGCTCTAACTTTCCATCCCGTAAAGCGATTTTTATGAAACTTTGTATACTTATGTATTTCGACGAGCTGAATCGATTGGTGTACACTGTAAATATGTATCTTTAATATTTGTCGAGTTATCGTCGATCAAAATTTTGAGCAAAAATACAAAAAATTTCAAAATTTTAAAAATTTGCTAATTTGTTATATAAGGCACCAAAACCTCTAAACTGAAGAGAATTTTTAGATATCTCGGTTAGTTTTTGAATTACAGGCCCTTAAAGTTGCACTTCTAAATATACAAAAAATCGACGTATCTCGAAAAATATTAGAGATCTGACGATGCGCTCTGCTACAATGGGTTTCTTAGCGCTTATATTATAAAGAAATGTAATAAAAAATATTACAATTTTAAGTGAGGATATTCCGTGAGTTTCCTATCGGTATGTGAATCTGTATTGAATGATTAATAATTACAGTTTCTGTTATTTGTTTGTTCCCATAGCAACTAAAATTAGTTTATTAAACATTAGTCAGCAAAACTGTCTAACTATTAATACAAATATTACTTACATATATAATATTTCACAAGATACATATTTTTGACACTTCACAATTATTTGACACGTTTGACACATAAATATTAAAAATGTTTTCGTTTTTTTCCCATTGTAACTAAGATTATTGAAATATATTCTTGAATATATAATTTAGTTTTTCTCAAAATTAGAAGCATGTACAAGCAAAGTGCAAATAACATTTTATATTCCAAATATTATTGCTAACGTCTTTAATTTGAAACTTTTTCTCTAAGCTTATTCTATTTTTGAAAAAAAAAAAATATTTTTTGTTTTCTGTGTCCAGTAAAGTTCCTTTTCCGGTTGATCAATTTCATTCGAAATCAACTCAGTTCTTCTTTTTTTCATAAAACTTACAAATTCCAAGTTTCGTTCGCATATCTTGTCTAGTTCATGAGATATTGCGCACACGGACATCCATCCATCCATCCTCACACACAGACATCATTGAGAAATTGGTCTTAAAGGATTCAGTGGACGTCAAAATATGTATTTCCGCAAAAATCTCGTAAGCGATTTTTTTCTTGATTCCAATACTTCCTTATACTTTGTATAAGAAAGTAAAAATGATGAAGGCGTTCTTTGTCGACTCTGGGTATCGAACCGAGGATCGTATGACCCACAAATCGATGCGTTACCACAGAATTATTTACCCAATATAATGATTAAACATTCAAATTCGAATTTATGTTTAAGAAATTTGTGTGACGTCGCACCAGATATTTCAATTTCCTTTCTACGCATTTTATGTCTAAATTCTCTTAAAAAAAACATAAAAAATATCTTCGCCGGTCATCTTAGCCGTGTTGAGCATGGATTATGCAAAACATAGTTAATTCGTCAGACGGTCTCGTGTTCTCCGGTCTTATCAGCTTGGTTCATCTTAATGCTCTTAAGAATCAGCCCGGCGAGGGGTTGGCCGACAGGCGGGGGTGTGAGGGGGCGTGAGGTGTGTTCTCGTATCGCGTTTGTTTTCATATTAGACTTAATCACTCCAAGGCCATCGCGGTGTTAAATCGACGCTTGTGAAAAATTGCTGTTAGCCGGAAAAGGAACTAATGTACTTGGGTAATTTTTCTTCGATCTTCGGAGGCTTAAAGACGAAGGTGTTGTAGTTAATTTGTTAAAGTATATCTAGTTCGCTGAATGAACGGATTATCAATTTATTTTATTCATTAGTTCTACACATACAGCGTGGGCCATTTTAAGTTGCGTTTAGGAATATCTCGAGAACGAAGCATCGGATGAAAAATCCAAAAAACACGACTAAAATATTTTCGAGGGGGACATCCAATGACACAAAATTCAACCCTCCACCCCAACTCTGGGGGGTGGGGCGGGGGTAAGTTTGAAATCTTATATGGGAACCCCAAATTTTTTTGCAGATTCGCATTCTACGTGAAAAACGGAATTCAGGGACATCAACATTTTCGCCCCCCCTCCCCCCGAGCCAGTTGGGCGGTGGGAAACTTTGAAATTGGAAACGGGAACACCCACTTTTACTCAAAGATTCGCATTCTACGTTAACAACTACATGCAGTACTATCAAAATTTAAAAATTCCTGCAATAAAGCCTATTTGTTTACCTAAATTTTAGTATTTCACGATATATCAATCAAATTAAAATAAATATTTATTAGGAAAATTGTAACACGACCGTGGAACTTAAACCAAAATAAAAAATCTGGTGTGTTCTGCACATAACCTCCCGCCCAATACTACTCTTAAACTATACAAAATAGTATTTGATGATACATAAACATACCTTCTTATTTATTTAGTTTCTATTTATATTTGAGTAATTTAAATTAATTTCGTATTTTATTTAATTTTTTGACATATATTTCCCTAAGAAAACAGCTTGACAATCACAATGACATGTGTCACAAATATTGAAAATTTTTAAGTGTTTCCATGGTGTACAAAGAGTGCAAGATTTATGAAATCTAATTTCTTTATATTTTATTATCTCTAAATCCATTGAAAATTAATAAAATTATTGTAACCAAAACACATGTAAAATTAAATATTCTACAACTTTCAAAATAACATAAATTGTTGAAAAAGGAAATTTAACCGTGTTTTTCACGAAATATTGTTGAGGGCTTCAAGTAAACTGCTAGTTTCGGTTGCTAATTTTATCCAAAATCTAATCAGCTCTTCATATAAATATAAGAAGCAAAAATTCACAAAATTATATTTATGATATTATAGTATTTGAGTTATGCGAGACGAAAAAATTGCAACAGACTGCACGTTACACGTTACATATGTTCAATTCGTTATATCGCTTTACTGCAAAATATTTAAAAGAATAATATACTTTACTACTAATTATACCGTAAATGTTACACGAATTTGTTATAAATTTGTCATATTTCGTTTATAGTTTATGCACCCATTAGTATCCCATATAGGTAAACGTAATTGCTAGTCTCTTTTGCTTAATTATTTTTCCTATAACCATGTTTTGGGGTTCTTAATTTACGATCCATTTTCATGATGACTTTTGTGAGTAAATGACAATATCATTTTCAAATTTTGAGCTGATTTAATTTTGTTAGCAATATGTATTCGAAAAGATGTAGAATTTTATAATTTATACCTTTTAAAAATCCTTTATGTTGGCCAATTTTTATTTAAAACTCTTCTCTTTTTTGAACCGTTTGAAAGTTATATAGGCTGAAGGTTATGTGTATGAATTCACTAGTAACAAAAACAGACAAACCTAAAGACACATACCACCCACTGTCCTTGAACCGCTGCTCTTCTTCCCCCCGTACCCCCTACAAACATGGCTGAGGACAGCAGGGCAAAAAAGAAATCTGCGCACAATGTTATCAAACTCAAACGACGAAACGGCGCCATTATCGATCCCTGCACCCTTCACCCCCTGAGGGGGTGGAACTGCCCGGTGGCCACTGCGGACAGTGGTGGAGATGCCCCTTCCACCCGCGGACGCCCATGGTTGCAAGGGATTGAATAATGTACCAATTATGCAATTACAAGAAAATTTTTTTGCACTCAAAATTTGCCCTTTGGGGGTTTTATGTAATATTGTAGTTGAAATGCGACTATTGAACTAATTATTGAGCTAATTTGTAGGTTCATACCACTGAAACATAGTAGTACTGGAACGTTGTTGTATATAGGCTTTTATGAAAGCCAAAACTGAGCCTGAGATAGATAGATAGATAGATGTCGTAGGGTTACCTAATTTTGTCTGACACTTGTTTGTAGTAGAGCGGTTGCTATGTATTTGTCGAGCGGTTGCTATGTAAAAACATGTTTCACAGTTTTGTCCTAAAGTATTAAATAATATTTTTTCGCGCCGCCGTCCGTCATTGATACAATTACATATCTCTAAATCGGTCGGAAATCATGTTTTTGTCGTACTAGTTCGACAAAAATTGCTAACTTTTTATGGTTATATGTTGACATCACTTCACTAATTTTAGCTAACTTCTGACGCTAGAAATGTCAAAGTATTACATTGACATAAAAATATTATGGCAATATATCTACAATTGAGTATTTACAATACAAGAAAACAGAATATTTATGAATTTTAAACATATTTGTAAGTAATTATAATTGAATTTGCAGTGTAAAATCCAAATAAACATATGTAGATATGTTATTTACATATGTAGATATTTTTTGTTATGATATGGGAAAATAAATATAATTGACATTCAAATATTGTAAAGTTAGGAACATAAAAAAATTCCCTGTCATTAAAAAAATGAGTAATAAATTAAATTTATTTATTAAATTTACATAAATGTTGGCGCGAAAAATCTTGTGTATCCCTCGGTTGGAAACTATTTTGCGAGTGCTCGTATTTGTAGGACTCGTCTACGGCTCGTCCTATCAAAATAAACTCGCACTCTCAAAATAGCAGTTTCCAACCTTGTGATACAAATAACTATTGTGCAACCGGATGCGAAATAAGCATTTCGCAGCCGCAATAAAGACCGCGAAATTGAATTTCGTGACTGTCATTATGGTAACGGCCGCGAAATCCAAAATGATTGTTTTTTATCCTATTTTACATCCGTTGTTAATGGTAACGGCCGCGAAAGAGGGTAAAAAACAATCATTTTGACACTTGAGAATTGACATTATTAAAAAAAATAATTGTTTTGTTTATCAAATGTTAATCCCGCCACTTTCTGTTGTTATATTTTACAATCGCGTCATTATATCTGGCAGATTTTGGTTTATATACCACCGATTCGTCTATTGTGCAGACTTGAAAACGATCAATCAAAATCAGTGGAAAATGGTGTATTCCAGGAAATGTTCATTATGGGTCACAATGTAATGTATAGCTTGCTATAAAGAGTTCACATTTTGTTTGATAATGCAGCATATGGTTTTGTGTAGAATGGTTATTAAATAATTGATGTATTGGAAGCAAACTTTTGCTGGTGGTAATTTAAATAGATAATGAGAAAATGTGAAGAATATCATAGAAAGTAAATGAGGTTTTTTCAGAAAATAACCGAACTTTAAACACTAGATATGACAAAGAGACATATTTTCGTTGATTTTATTAATTGTAAATAATTTGTAAATGTTTCATATAAAAAGGTACATATTTTACTGTAACAAGTGACATTCAGCAAATTTTCGATTGTAAAATTACAGTATTTGCTCAACAAATAACATATTTCTTCAAACGTCATAAAAGTACGTTGTTATGTATTTATATTCAACAAGCAGAAGTTCAATATTGTCGCCGCCGGCGTAAAAGTGTATCCTTGGCAACACATTTACGCCGGCGGCGGACAAAGTAAAATATTATGAAAAATAGTTAGGTTGTAATTCAATAATTTGACAGTTAAAAATGAAACAAATAAACAAAAATAACAAAACAGCATATTCTACGGCAACTTGAAATGCTAGATAAGACAGAATATTTTTTGAAGTTATGAGCATTTTATAATATGTATAATTTTATTTTCTATGTTTGAAGAAAAAATAGCATATGTTATTCGGAGTAAATGTGTCTTTGGGTGCTTCGCATGTAATTGTCCAACTCGCTTCGCTCGTCGTTCAAACTTACATGCTCAGCACCCAAAGTATCACATTTACTCCTAATAACAGAATATACTATTTTTATTTCAAATTGGTACTAAAGTGCTCAAAAATCGTCATTAAAAGCTCAGAAATCGTCACTGAAGTAACACATTATACGACGATTTTGAGCAACCCAGTGCTGGTAACCGTAAAATAATTATTGTACAATTAGGATAATTTTGGCAGATATATTGACGTACTATAGTAAATTTGGACGTAACATGAAACAAAAAGAAGAATTAACTAATTAATACCGATGACGAAATTGAGGACAAAACACATAATTTTGAGTGTTATTCACTTCTTGAGGTTGGCTACACTGACGGTCAGTTTCAATTGACAACTGACAGATGTATAAACTTAACCTATATTGTAATTTTTTTTACAGTTTTTTCGAATTTTAGATTTCAAATAAAACTTAATATGTACCTCGGCACTGAAGTTCCTTTTTATCACTCACATGGTTTATTTTCCTAATTAAATTCCATATTCGTGATAAAAAATTGAACTTCAGTGCTTTGATACATAAATAACTATTATTTCATAAGATTCCAGGTATAAGTTATCTTGAAGTATTTTTAGCTCAAACATGTAAAAAGTTATACATAAAAATATCGGAAAAGACAATTTCCCAATTTAAACAAGTGCAAAAATATTGAGCCCTCTTTCGGAATGTTTTAACCTCACTTAGCGGACCTGGGATGTAGGCTCAAATATTTTTTTTATTTATTATGAGTAGTTTTAGAAGGTGAGAGTATCAAAATAATGAACATCCTATTGGGGGCCGTTATTTGACGGCCGGTATCCCCACTTCTCGCGTAAATAACATATCACTTACCCAGTTCTGTACAGGGTAAATGGCTAAACCGTAGTTAACGGCCACAAGAGAAGTTAGCTGCAGGTCCTAGTTTCTTTAGCCGGTCATAGTTAAAGAAAAACAATTGAAAAAAGCAAGAAACTCAGATTTATTTTAGTTTTGAGGTTGAATATACACGAATTTGTTCAACAGCATTTTGCAAATTTACTAGGTTTTTGTTGTTTGACTTGCATCACCCCAAACTGACATATCTACCAAATATCATTGGCGATCCGTAGCTAACTTCACAATTGGTTGTAAACTACGGTTTTACCGGATAAATTTTATGATATTGTAACGTTCGTGGGTTTTAAACTATTTATTAAACAATGAGAAATATTATTATTAATAACAAATAATTATAATAAACAGTAAATAGTTAATTAACACTAAGTATATAACACTAAAATAACGAATACAAAAACTTATACACTAACACTTATCACTACTATAATTAAACACTATTATTTATATTAACTAGCCGAGCGATATTTATTTACGACGATATATTTATTTTCACACCGAGCGGTATATTTATATTCACAAGTTCTTCCGCAGAACTTCGGAGTCGACTAAGTCATCTGACTTACTGACTCAACTCGACTAACTGAGTCCGAGTCCTCTAAACGACTGACTGCTCGGGAGTCATCTAAAAGACTGACTGAGTCTCACTGACTGACTGCTCGGGAGTCAAGTAACTGACTGCTCGACGGCTGCTGGCGATTCCTTTTATATACGGCACGTTCATTGTTTCTGGAAGGTTCTGGAATATTCCCTATTGTGGAGCAAACGACTTGTTCGAACCCGCAAACGTTGAGTCATGCACTCGGCGACGCGGCGTGGCGGCGTTGGCCAGCAAGCTTCGACTTGTCGCTGCCGCGTTCGTTACAATATATATTTATTTATCCAACACCTCTCAATAAATGCTCTATAACTATGGCGATTTTAAACAAGCAAAGTAACAGATTATCCACTAGTGGGTATAATTTTGAGGAAAGCCATTAGTGAGTATTTTTTTATTTATAACAATAATTATAACACACAACACCTTGGTAACTACTTCGATTGACATTTTAATTTAAAAATTTAAAGCATATGTCACTGTCAAATAATATTTATTTAATAAATTTTTCAATTATTAAGAGTTGTTGTATAAAACGTTATACTTCACACATGAGCAAAGTGGAATTACCCACTCGACAAAATTATCTCACTCAGCCTTCGGCTTCGTGAGTTAAAATTGCTCTCGTGGGTAATTCCTTACTTTGCCCACTTGTAAAGTAAATAACTATTATTTATTCTGAAAACATGTGAAGATTTTTCATACATTCGTCCAAGAATATTACACCTTTAGCCCACCTTGTACACTAAACAACAACCCCAAACCTTTCTTCGTCTTCCCACTGAATAGTAATTACATGGAGGGGTGTTTGCCCCAGACCACGTTACAGAAAACAAGCACCACCTCTGCTTCCTAACCCTTGGCTGGTTGCTTTCGCCGTTGTAGTGGTTTTATTAGCAAGACGAGTCGCTATTATCAAATTACTGTGTTGTCGACGGAGCTGTAGACAGCGGCCGACCCTTGGCCTCCAAGCGGAGGAACGAGACACTATGGTTAGCTCTTCTACTGTTCTACTAAGTCTACACTTTAACGAAATGAAAGTTGTTGAGTTCGAGGAAGGAATGAAAATTAGTTTAATTTTAATGCTGGCAAAATGAAATTGCAGATGTGTGAGAACAATACTAATTTTTTCTACGATCGAGCAAAAAATATACATTTCCAATGGAGGGTTATACAGAATCAAATTTTCGTGCTGCCATCTATTGATGTTTTCATTGAACTACGAGAAATTCACGTGGGTGAAACACAAACAAAACGCTGTCAAAATGACAGTTCTTAAAATGATGCTAAGTATGAAAAATAAAGTGTGTGTATGGTTTGTGCAATAGTGACTCCCTTTATTACTATAAGGAATATATGGCCAGTGTTAAATTTATTAAGTTTCCTAAATAATAAACTTCAAAAATAAAAACATAACCTTGTTAAAACACCATCTCAAACGTCAAAACATGGATGTTTGTGTTATGAACTTCCATCTCAACTTTTTCCTCATCTTTCTCTTTCTTGCCTGTGACGTCAAAATCATAACTCTCCATTGTCAGTTGAAAGCTGAAAATTGACGTTTGCCGCTTGCCAAGAATTAATTAATTTCTCTAGTAGAATTTAAAAATGGACAGTTATGGAAAATTTTAATTTTCAAAGAAAACAGTTCATGATGATAGTAGGTAATATTTAACAATAGTATCTTATAATAACAGCAAGTTTAATGGGGTCATACACTTTTAAAAAAAAGTTGTTTTTTTACAAATTATAAAAATTTAGATCATTTCAGTGACATATTATTCAATATTTCTTATAATTTTTCAACTTTTCATTCATAATTTCCTTTCTGAAGTTTCGCGGTTGCAAAATCGTGATGTCATCCTGTAATAAAATGTAAAGCATGGCAAGGCGAAAGTGGTGTTGATAACAAATAAAAACTTGCTTTTCAGTGTTGTAATAATTACTTATTATTATTAAAATGAACACTCCGATAAATTAAATTAGATATTATAACATTTTTAGTCAAAGAGTTTAGGACGTGTTAAAACAAAATGCTTTGTTGTACTATATCTAGTCGCTTGTCGGTAATGTCGGTAGTCTCATTATCACACCTGTCATCTCAAGTCATATGTTGCAGTTAACAACGATTTTCAAATTAAACTTATGTTTAGTATATTTGTTATATTATTTTGCCCAGGTAATATAAATAAACTATATTTGTAAAAACCTCTCAGTAAATAACAATGACTGATAACAGTCAATTTGACAGTTGGTGTAGTTCCTCGCTCTCCGCAAGAGCGTGTTTCGTAGAATTACAAGATGACGCAGGTGCTGACGTCACAAGCGAAAAATTTGAAATAGGATGCCAATTTCAAAAAATCATATCTTAATAACTAAATGCCTTTTAATATTAAAATTAGTATCTATATTTATAATTTTACTCAAACTTACAGAAAAAAAATAAAATAAAAAAGGTTTATGACCCTATTTTAATGACAAGTTAGTTTGAACAAGGCATATTCCTTCTCATACATATTCTTCGACTTTTCAGGTAATAGATTTAATATTACATTCTTCCAGCTTCTTTGATGTGTGGTGGAGTACATTCCATTTCACATTCGCCACTATCCATCATTTTATGATGTTTCACAAAATTTTAACGTCATAATTGAATTGAAAAATTAATATCTGTCATGCGATTCAAACAAATAACAGAAGAAACTGTATCCATCACCTTGGAAACGGTTTAATATGGCTAACTGTAAAATGGATCGGAATAAAAGCTCAAACAGAAAATGCCAAATATAATATTTTCATCCAGTTTCTTTATCATTATTGAATCGGTCGTAGAAAAAATAGTATGTGTTTCTCGAGCAGAAAGTGTCCTTGCCGCTTATGCATGTCCATGCGCAAGCGGCAATAGACTACTTTCTGCTCTAGATACACGAATAACTATTTCCGGATGTCTTTAACATATTTGAAGGTTGTTTTCTCGCCTAAAAATATGTCTTAACTCTGGGTAGAGTGCCACACTCAAATATGGGTGAATGACGCGATGATATATTTCTGAAATCTTCATACTTTAGTGATGTTAACCAGAAAATCTAACTTCTTTCTTTTATCTCATGTCAAAAGTCTCGAGTCGTTTATGTTGACATCCCGCGGGATCCTGTGAGTTCCGAGGACTCAGGTTTCGGTTGAGAAACCAGGAACAATATCCAGACTTGACTCGCTTCAATACAAGCAAATCAGAAAGGGAAACGATGATACAAGGCATAATCCTGTTCCTTAAAATTTTAAAAATATTAAATAAATAAATAGTTATTATCCAACACCTCTCAATAAATGCTTTATAACTATGGCGATTTTAAACAAGGAAAGTAATATTACCCACTAGTGGGTATAATTTTGAGAAAAGCCACTAGTGAGTATTTTTTTATTTATAACAATAATAATAACACACACCTTGTGGTAACTACTTCGATTGACATTTTAATTTAAAAATTTAAAGCATATGTCACTGTCAAATCATATTTCTTTAACAAATTTTGCATATTGTAACGTTCGTGGGTTTTAAACTTTTTTATTTAAACAACAAGAAATCTTATTAATAATAAGTAATGCATAATTATTATAATAAATATTAAAAATTTAATTAACACTAGGTATATGACACTAAAATAACAAATACAAAAACTTATAAACGGATACTTATCACTACTATAAATAAACACTATTATTTATATAAAATAGCCGAGCGATATTTATTTAAGACGATATATTTATATTCAGACCGCGCGATATATTTATGTTCACAAGCTCTTCATAGTAGCTTCGGAGTCGACTAAGTCATCTGACTTACTGAGTCTGAGTCAAATAACTGACTGGCCGACTCAACTCGACTAACTGAGTCCGAGTCATCTAAAAGGCTGCCTGACAGCTGCTGGCGATTCCTTTTATATACCACGTTCCTTGTTTCTGGAAGCTTCGGGAATATTCCCTATTGTGGAGCAAACGACTTGTTCGAACCCGCTAGCGTTGCGTCATTCACTCGGCGGCGCGGCGTGGCGGCACAGTATAGGAGCTTGTAGCTCCTATACTGTGGTGTCGGCGTAGGCCGGCAAGCTTCAACTTGTCGTTACAATATATTAAGAGATGTTGGATAAAACGTGGAATTACCCTCTCGATAAAATTATCACACTCAGCCTTCGGCTTCGTGTGCAAAAATTTCTCTCGTGGGTAAATCCTTACTTTGCCCACTTGTAAAGTAAATAACTATTTACTATACAAATTACAAGTTAGGGTTTCTAAAAAACTAAAATTCCGATGTTTTGTTAGTTGATTTGTTTTTGGTGATAATCAAATAACTGGAAGCGGTAGTTTTCTTGAAACCCTATCAAGTTATTTTGGTTACAATAAGAAAAACATGTCATGAAGCATTTACGAACATTTGCTCACATAAAGTTGTCACGTGAATGTATCTAGAGATGCTCGATTGAGTGTTTATAATGGTGTGTTAGTGCCTACATTGATGTATGGTTCTGATTGTTGGGTATAGATGAAGAAGCATGAACGACGTATAAATACTGTAGAAATGAGATATTTGAGAGGAGTATGTGGGTATACGAGACGTGATCGAATACGGAATACATTGGTGTATGGTGAGTGTGAGATTGAGAAGAATGTTGTTAAGAAAGTGAGAGTGAGTCAGTTGAGGTGGTTTGGACATGTTGAGCGAATGTCGAATGAAAGGTTGGTGAAACTAATATATGTGGGTGAACGATTGCGTGGACGTCCGAGGAATAACTGGTTGGGTATGATTGATGGTTTGTTGCGTGAACGAATGATGTATGAATGTGGACGAGGCGAAAGTGGTGGAATGTTTGGAGGAGATTGATTGTTGGTTGATTGTGTTTCTGGGTTCGTGCTACCCCACTAAGTGGGACATAGTGTGATGCTATGTATGTAAGTTTTCATCATATTTTTAGGTACTTAATCCATGTATTAAGTGAAGCTATTTTAATCTAAGACACACTGTATAAAAAAAAGTTTCAAAGTTCTTGGCGAGCTAGAAGCTCTAGTAACTTGTCAATCGTTAAGTTCACCTTTATGTCATAGAGATTTGAGGGCATTTTGCCAAACGTTCCAAACCAACGTTTATTTCGTTTTGTCGATCAAATACGATATATTTATGTTTCCATGTACATGGAAACAGAGTGCACATGCAATCTCATAATTTAGTGAAACCTTGTTTTCCAAATGTCAAGAGACAAAAAACAAACATGCATAGTAAATAAAATGGTAATAACATTGATTTTGAAAACATACATCACGCCATTTAACCATGTCTGAGGTGTGGCACTCTGCTTGGAACAAATCATACATACATAACATCATGATATATCTCATATCAACTCTGAAATACAATTAACTCACAATAAAACATTCCTATCCTGGCACAATCTCACCCGCATATATTAGTTTCACCAACCTTTCGGAATGGCCAAACTACCTCCACATATTTAGCAACATTCTTCTCAATCTCACACTCACCATACACCAACAATCACTCTCCTCTCAAATACATCATCTCCACAGTAGTTATACGTCGTTCATGCTTCTTCATCCACACCCAACATTCAGAACTATACATCAGTGTAGACACTAACACACCATTATAAACACTCAATCGAGCATCTCTAGATACATTCATGTTTCGAGCAAATGTACCCAGAGCACCCAATACCTTGCACCCTGCAGACACCCGCCTTCCAATATTCCTGTCAATACGTCCATCCCTCGAAAACATACTACCCAAATACCGGGTCGTCCATTGGTTATTTTTGCAAAATTTTAAAGATCTTTTGTTTCTCTTTAAAACAGTTGTTATTCGTTATAGTCTTAAATGATCAGTATACAAAAACTGTTTATGTTAAATAATAGTTATTTACTTAACTAGGCAGCAATATACCAGATTTAAAGCAGAGGCTACTGTTGCTGCCGAAGCTGTAAATCTGTGTTTGATTCCGAGTTGAATTTAATGATTATTTTTAATACATATTTTGAAGGTTATTGCTGTCAAATTACGTTAATATGCATTTGTTAAATAGTTGATATATAAAATAATTTTTTGCAATACCTGTTCTGTAAGTTACCCATTAATAACAAAATTTAAACACAGTAAGTGGAACTTTTATTGCACAATTGGTTTCCATGGTTACATCATTTACTTACCGTCCACGGTGGATGGTAAGTGAAACTTACCGTTCATGGTGGACGGTAAGAAAATATATATCATTCAAATTTTATTTCTAACCTCAATCTGACAGCTGTTAATTTTGATACCAATTTTTCCTTTTCTTATAATTACGCAGGTATTGCAAAAAATAACTTACTAACCTCGAACTGTAAGTGATTTATTAGGTCTCGAATGTTTAGGAAATCTCGACCCTACGGGTCTCGACATCCCAAACTACATTCTCGACCTAAAAACTATCACTTACAGTTCACGGTACGTAATATACTATTTTCTACGACCACTACTGTAAGTATGTCATTACAGAACAAACTACAATCAATGTAAGTGCGTTGTTACGAATAGTGTTACGTAATGTTCATTACGTAACACTTGACATTGAAATTTAAGTTGGCACTACTTACTGTCACATTACAAAATAATGAAAATTTGATGTATCAAATTTTAGAATTAAATATTATGGATTCTTTGGCTAACTAATAAAATTTTGTATCTAAATTCATATCTTGCTGGGTTTATTATAAATTATGACAGTGACACCAATAAATATTTCAATAAAATATGTAGAGGGGACTATGTTTCATCATGTATCCCTACGCTCAATTGTCTTTTATTTTTATAAACAAAAACAAAGCTTGTTTGACATTTAGGTAATGTGTGTGATTATTACATGTAAACTGGTCATATTTCATAGTCTCCCATCTGAATCTATAGTTTATAATGTGTTTTATAGTGAGGTAAATATATACTACTAAATATTATTATCCTCTACTTATATTTATTAATATTTTAAGTAAGAAATGTTAAGCGACAGTGATATTTCAATTTGGAAAACCACTGGAAATACAAGCTAAAGCTAAAAATGCAACAAATAATCTTTTAGCAACTAAATTTCTAAAACGATACGAATTTGTGTACTAAAAATTCATATATTGCAGAATACAAAAATACATAATAAATTTATAATTATTTGAATATTGTTTTTAATTTAGAAATAGTATTGAGTGGTCGTAGAAAAAGCAAAAAAAAAAAAATTCCCCAAAATCCTGATAGACCTTCAAGTAAACTACCACTTCCGGTTGATAGATAGCTACCAAAATCTAATCACCTCATAACTTGACCCTCCAAATACTAAATACGAAATTTGAAAACGATATCGTCACACACACAGACGTAATCGTAAAACCAGTGAAATCGTATTATTAAACTTTTCTAATCAATTTGACTCGATAGCATGAATCATACCCTAAATATATGTTCATCACAAAATACCATCAATCGAATTTCGATTAACTCCTCTTCCATATCGTGACCAACCGCCAGCCAACGAAAATAAATTCCCCTAAATGTATCGAAAAAACCAAATGGAATCTTGACCACCGCGATACGCAAGCAAAACACGATAAATTCTTAACGCAATGAAATATTTAAAAGCGATAAGAAAGTCGTTGCTGGTTAAAGTAGCCCTTACTGAGATCGTTGAGGCGGAGACCATTGTTATTTGATGAAAATGAGCCAGCGAAACCTGATGTGGGTACTACATGACTTTCTTATACGCTTAATCTGTATTTGAGTGTTTAAGAATGACCGCATAAACCATAAACGAAATTTGACCAATTTATATCAAAATCGTGTAACACTTACGGAATAATTAGTAGTAAAGTTTTTTTTTTCTTTTAAATATTTTGCAGTAAAGCCCATATAACGAATTGAACATATTTTGACGTCACAGGTACTTGCATTGTGCTATTGGCCAGAAATATGAAAATAGCAAATCGCGCGTCTGCTGCTGCGCCCACCGCCTATTGTGGGCTAAAATAGAACTACAAAATGTCATTTCATTTGTTTGTTTGTTGGTATTTAAGATTATATTTGTTGGGCTTCTATTACTTGTTTCATAATTTTACTGTTTTATTGTGCTGTGTTGAAAATCTATTCATTAAAATTGTGTGTTGAGGTTAGGTTACATCACTACTAGCGCCACTGTTCTCAAACTTTCGTATGTTATTTACTCGAACATCAAGTAAAATATTCTAAAGTTGTTAAAGGAATTTTATCTTTATTTATATTAAGTTTAATTACTGTAAATTAAGACTTATAATATGTAAATATTATTTTTACATTAAAAAATATGTAATATTTACTATCAAGAAAAATCGTTGTTTTAGTGCCACTGAAGTAATATCAGTGGCGTCACACAAACTTTGAAAAATCATATCTCGGGTAATATATGAAATTTTCTCATCGGGTTTTCTCTAATCGTATATTCTAATAAATTTTCATAAAAAAAAAAAATAAAATAAATAAAAAAACGTTTTATGGGTCCATTGTGTTCTCAGTAACATATTTCAATGTTATGAAAAACTGTAATAATAATTAGTCTCATCTTTTAGCGGTCCAAACTACTGCTACTAACTTACGTCGCTAACTCCACGGCGCATGTTTGACAGGAATAGTCGATGGAAACGTAGAGAGATCTCGTTTAGATAGTTAGGGTGCACACAGAGAAGTTTTCTTTGTAGTTTGAATAAAGAAATAAAAAGAATAAACTGGTTTGTGGTTAGGGAAGTTTTAAGATTGAGTCTGAATCTGATTTGAGATTGGATAGAATTTTATGTTTGTACTAAAGGAAATGTAATATTTTGAATGACGTCATGCACTAACATCTTTAGGGATTATAAATTTATTTTACCTAACCTATGTTTACATGCACAAAAGTGGGCAGGGTAAGTATGTCATAACTCTATGCTGTACGGTAATATTACCATACCGACCTGTAAAACAGTCAAAAAAATGCAAATAAAACACAATGATAATATAACGCTTTTTATTAATACACACGGAATTAAGCTGTTCAGAGATTCACCTGCTGCGTTCCAAATATTTTCAGGCAATTCAGCATCGCCAAAATCCACTTTTCATCTAGCCATTATGAACACATTTGCCGTTTAAGTAAAAACATTATTTATAAATGTGATACAAAATAAGTGTAACCATGGTGTTAAATAAAAACAAACAGACTTACTTGATCACCTTCTAAAATTATGACAGACGTTATACACAAAATAATTTCAAAAAATAATATTTATTAATGAAATTAACATCTTCATATTCTGAAACCGGTAAACTATTGAACAAACTACGGATGTTATGAGTCATAACAGGCCTTAGATGTCTTAAAATCATCGCTCTACGAGCTCGAATTTCAAACTGACATCTGCGGCAGTTATGATACTCATAACATCGCGAGGAATGTTAATAGCTATAAAAATACAGAATGTAACATAAATACGAGGGCGATTTGAAAAGTCCGTGCAAAAATGAAAAGTAATTAATTTGAAGGGCTAAACTTTTTAATTTTTCAACATAATCTCCTCTTTTATATTTCATCGTCCGAAGAAAATGATTTTAGTAACCAGTTTGTAAAATTTGTCGTCATGTGCTACCCATATGGGATCACCATATTACCCAAAAGGTTGGGAACCACTGTTCTAGCGCCATCTATAGTTGATAAATGAAAACACAATTCTGTCAATTTTGACATATGGCAGCAGTCCTATGTTTTACATTATAATTTACAACTAATCTTTTATCGCAAAAATTAGAAGTTATTAAGGTCAAACATGCGCGTCAAAGAACGAATCCTTTATTTTTTTTAAAAATAGCAATTTCTGTATTCTTAATTTATTTTCATTGCAGTGTCAGATGAAGTACCTACTTATTTTCGTTGCGTTCGTTCACTCCCATGAATTTTGTTTCGCTAATTCAAATTTGAATAAATTATTTCTTACAATTATTCTTATCGAAAAACAAAACAATTATTACATTAAGGTCTTTGAACATTCTAGTATTTATATATGTGGATGAAAAGGATAACTGAAACATTAAACTATAAAAAAATATTCGTTGAAGTCTAGTTGGTCAAAAATTCTGAACTTTGATACTGTGTCTCTCATTCCCATGAACGACTACAGTAATGAAAATAATTCGTATATTTGTAAATACGATCATCTATAACATACTAAGTTTATTTTCAATTTGAATTTACAGTTTTTGAGAAACAAATAAAAATATACCAAAAAACACACTTTTTGGTATATTTTTGTTTGTTTCTCAAAAACTGTAAATTCAAATGAAAAATAATTTTAGTATGTTATAAACGATAATATTTATAAATATACAAATTATTTGCATTACTGTAGTCGTTCATGGGAATGTGTGGCATATATTTTACTACTTTGAAAATTATGTTCATGTATAATTTGTAAACAAAATTAGCTTTTTAAAATTCATTACAAAACTTTGGACTTTTATTTACAAACGTAGGTATAAAACATTATATGTTTCATTTATTATCATAATGATATATTGTTTCAAAAAAGTCATGTTCATGTTGCGCTATCTTCAGTTCTTATGGTTGACCTTAAGAAATAATGTTTTCCTTATTTATATTACAGTCTGTATATCACTTATCAAGATCTGCTTAAAGCAGAGTGCCACATTCAGACGTGAATAAAAAGTGTTGCTATTTTACAATCAAATTTATTTCAACCTAAAGATCATCTTTTAATTTAGTCCTCAGCATTTGAAACTTTCAACAAAAAACAAAAGCAAATTGAAACAAAGCATCCAGGGCGTCCTACGATAAATAATAAATCTCAATACTGCTAATTAATAAGAAACATTGTTACTGATAAATTTTCATTCGTCCACGGGGACACTACTGACTAACACACTCACACAAACACACGGATTACAATTCAATCGAAGCTGTTATAATCAAGCTAGCTGTGTTTACATGAAACATGAATCTCATCGGTAAATATTCTCTTGAGGGATATGCTAGTGTGTGTGTGTGTGTGTTTGTGTGTGCTTTGTATCGCGCTGTAATCAGTTGTAATTAACGCACTATTGATCCGACCGAAAATTTGTCCATGGGTGGAGTGACGGGTTTGTTTTTTGGGTGGGCCATGAGATAAATTTAGGTGAGTCATACTGAGACTGTTGAGCATCTACGACTACAGTATCTGCGGTAAAAAATACAATGTTTCACACATTTAACATTCAGCGTAAACAATTTTTAACGGTAGAAAAATCTAGAAAAAATTGTCAAATAAAAGTTGTATCAAATAGTATTCTACATCCTTTTAAAAAATCTGATGTGTCCAGCACATAACCTCCCGCCCAATACTACTCTTAAACAGTACAAAATAGTATTTGATGATACAGAAACATACCTTCTTATTTGTTTATTTTCTATTTATATTTGAGAATTTTAATTTTCTTTTGTATATTTAATTTTTTGACATATATTTCACTAAGAAAATAGCTTCACAATCACAATGACATGTGTCACATTTCGTATAAAATTAAAATTTTTTTAATGTTTCCATGGTGTGTACAAGGAATGCAAGATTTGTGAAATCTAATTTCTTTATATTTTATTATCTCTAAATCTAATGAAAATTAATAAAATTAGTGTATTCAAAACACATGTAGAATTAAATATTCTTCAACTTTCAAAATAACATAAATAGTTGCAAAAGGAAATTGCTACTTCAGGTTGACCAATTTTATCCAAAATATAATCAGCTCTTCATTTAAATATAAGAAGCAATAATTCACAAAATTGTAATTTTTGGTACTATAGTATTTGAGTTATGCGAGACGAAGAAATTGCCACAGAGTGTACATACACATACACAAAGGAACTTCAGTGCCGAGGTACATATTAAATTTTATTTGAAATCTAAAATTAGAAAAAACTGTAAAAAATATATTATATAGGTTAATTTTGTACATCTGTCAGTTGTCAATTGAAACTGACATTCATTGTTGCCAACCTCGAACAGTGAAGTTATCCTAAATAACACTCAAAATTATGTGTTTTGTCCTCAATTTCATCATTGGAATTAATTAGTTAATTCTTCTAGCACATTTTGTTTCATGTTACATATGTATAAATTTACTATAGTAAGTCAATATATCTGCCAAAATTATCCTAATTGTACAATAATTATTTAACGGTTGCCAACACTGGGTTGCTCAAAATCGTCGTATAATGGATTACTTTAGTGACGATTTCTGAGCTTTTAATGACGATTTCTAAATACTTTAGTGCCGATTTTAAATAAAAAAATAAATTATGGTAAGTGGTAATTGACTTTTATAATATTTCGTTGCAATAAAGAAGACGTGGAAGAATAATAAATGTTACAATTTTTATTTGAAATTTTTGTACGGTTTTACCACATCAGATAT
Source organism: Poecilus cupreus (assembly GCA_963942605.1). Lineage (NCBI taxonomy): Eukaryota > Metazoa > Arthropoda > Insecta > Coleoptera > Carabidae > Poecilus > Poecilus cupreus. Next base: position 17,966,051 of record OZ012722.1, on the reverse strand, counting down.
TTAAGCAAACAATTGTTAATTTTATGCATTTTATCTACGATAGTGTGTAAAATTGATGTTTAACTGTTAGTGTCAAGTTTGTAAAACGGTTGTTTAGTAACGCGATCCCATTAGTCACGGGCAGTCACGGGTTGCCAAGCAACGAGTGATTCAAATTTTTAAACACGCCAAATTTGCAATAATTCTGTTATCATGGCAAACTTCTCATTTAATATTGTGATCCTACTTCATAAATAAAAATATTTTTTTTTATATTTTTTAGGGTTTTTCATTATATCGTAGATAAAATATTGTACGATACACATACGTAAAGCTAGTCTCGCTACGCTCGTGTTTTAATTGACCCATTCGTGACTAAAGACTAGCTTTACGTACTTGTATCGTAAATAACTATTAATTAACTTATACAGGTTTGAATATAGAAAAGTCATAATTTTTATATTTATTAAATGTAATGTAAATATAATATATAAAATTTTAAAAATCATCTGTATTAAAAAGAAAGATTTATTTTATAAATAACCAAGTATTCTTACCGTATCTGAACTTGTTACAAACCTATTAATTAGCAAAGTTGCTGCAGCAAACCTGACAGAGTTAGATTTGCATTTAGTAGTGCGGGACCTCTGTAGTGTATGTGTCGTGTGCTGGCTCTTCCATTGCAATATTTCTGCAGAAAAATCTTCAAACTGTAAGTGGATTTGATTAGTTACCATTTTGAACTACATATTAAATAAAATAGGCTGATTTTATAGTTGGTAATATAGTAATAGATAATTATTCAATTTTGACTAACTGGTTTTAAAAGTATATGTACTACTCATACGAGTATAATATATCACAATTGCTAAGTTGGAGAAAGCCAGGGCTAGGGAACTCGCGGGGATAATTCCAATCGTTTTCCTGATTGTCAGGTGTTTAATAAGAAATAAAAAATTACTTTTGGTTTTCTTTTAATAAACAATAAATACTTGCAATTAAATACATGTGACATTTCAAGCACAAAAAACATCAGAGTAAAATACAAAAAGATATAGTTAGTTGTTTTACTAGGCATCAAAATAACAGCTTTACACAGTGGCTGCCAAAGCAATGAATGCTGTAAAATTGTAAATCTGGCATTGACTGTAAAGAACACTTAAAATTATTTGTTGTTTCCAACTTCTTCATTGGAATTAATTAGTACGTTTTTCTTGCACATATTGTTTTATTTTACGTAAAATTTTATTATTGTACATTGTACACCTGCGGAAATAATCATACTTGTACAATAATTATTGGACGGTTGCCAACACTGCGTTGTTCAAAATCTTAGTATCTATAATATAATAGATTACTTTAATGTTGTTTTTAGAGCATAGCAACACTGAAGCATGGACAAATAGCGTGTTGATATTTTTATTTATTTTTAATGGGGTCTTTCACCATTTTTTTTTAAATTTTTTTTATGAAACAATATCTAACTTGAAGACTATCTACACTTTTAAAAAGTCTTAATTGTTATTCATTAAGCCACAATGATTTTTTTAAAATGTTGTGACGTCATTATAGAGGTGTTGCTTGATCTAAAACAGTAGAGATTTAAATAATTTTTGTTACATAAATGTACTATTTTATTGTAATAATAATAATAAAATAAGTAAAAAAATATATGACTACAATTATTTACAATCTCTACTGTTTTAGATCCAGCAACACCTCTACTATGACGTCACAGCATTAAAAAAAATTATTGTGACTTAATGAATAACAATTAAGACTTTTTAAAAGTGTAAATAGTATTCAATTCAGATAGTTTCATAAAAAAAAATATTAAAAGAAAAATGGGGAAAGATTCTATTATTTGTATTAAACGATTCAAAAAGGGAGGGAAATAGGAGGAGGTTAGGATAAAAAATATATAAACAGAATCACCAACTGTAAAATAATTTATGTACACATCACTTTAAATATTTTTTCTAATCTATGTTTATTTATTTATTGGCAATACAAGTTTTGGCACCTCATAAAATAATTAAAAATAAACCTCGCTTAATGAACACGTTTATAACGAACCTATTGCTCGACATAACGAGCTTTAATAGTTTTATAATTAATAATAAAGTTCACATCCACTAAGTAAGATCTCCCTGTAAAATATATCACTAATGACTTGTATTTATTTTTATTTCTTTACAAATAAAAATAAATAGTTTCCCTGAAAATTAAAAGAATCTAAATGCACTCGATTTCTGCTGATCATTTGGTGCATTTTTGGCAAAAGGGGGCTCTGCATTCGTCTCCAAATAAAATTTTCCTTTTCTCCTGAAATACAAAACACAGAATTATTTGGTATAATATCAGTAATCATTTTTGTTAGCTACGATAATTATTATACAGGGTGTTTCAGGACTAGTGTAACAAACTTTAACAGCTCATTCCTGAGGTCATTTTGAGCCAAAAATGTCATATAAACATATGTCCTATTCCTTCTAGTTACCAAAATACAAGAGGTTGAAGTTCTACAAATAACACGAAATTTTCTAATTTTTGTAATCAAGGTACTTTTGGAAAACGAAAGTTTTATTGAAGAGCCATACCTTATTTGTCTTAATTAATTTTATTTATTAATATTAATGAATACAATTTAGAGAACAAAACACACAATGACACAATTAAATAGACAAATAAATAAATTCTAAACACAGAACAACATAACAACAACATGGGAAGTTTGGCGTCTGTTTGGGTATCTGTCTTGGTATTTTCTAGACGCGTAACGGGTATTACCAGTACATAATCCATAAATAAAAATCATATCTGCATATTCAGCAGTACTATAACCATCCATTATGAAACAAAAATACAATCAATAGTACAAAAATTTTTAATTAAGACAAATAAGGTATGAGTTTTCAATAAAACTTTTGTTTTCCGAAAGTACCTTGATTACAAAAATTAGAAAATTTCGTATTATTTATAGAACATCAAGCTCTTGTATTTTGGTAACTAGAAGGAATAGGACATATGTTCATATGACATTTTTGGCTCAAAATGACCTCAAGAATAAGCTGTTAAAGTTTGTTACACCCTGTATATGTAAATAAGGTATTTTATCTACGATAGTGTGTAAAATTGATGTTTAACTGTTAGTTTCAAGTTTGTAAAACGGTTGTTTAGTAACACGATCCCATTAGTCACGGGCAGTCACGGGTTGCCAAGCAACGAGTGCTTAAAATTTTTAAACACGCCAAATTTGCAAAAATTTTATTATCATGGCAAACTTCTCATTTAATATTGTGATCCTACTTCATAAATAATAATATTTTTTTAATTTTTTTGGGGTTTTTCATTATATCGTATATAAAATATTGTACGATACACATACGTAAATCGTCTTTAGTCACTCAGGGGTCTTAAAACACTCGCTACGCTTGTGTTTTAATTGACCCATTCGTGACTAAAGACTAGCTTTACGTACTTATGTCGTAAATAACTATTAATCACTGTGGTGTCCGAAACCGGTCGAGGTTGAAAATATAATAATTGACTGAATTCCAAAAAACGTTTTATTTTGCAAAAACATATCACCTACCGAGATCTACGTACCCAGAGCGCCACACCCATAATGGGTAAAAAGCGTGATGATATATTTTTTTTATTTATATTCCACATTTCAATAAACCCGGTATAATGTAAAGATGGTATTGTTACGGGTTAAATTTGATATTTAGAATCATTATAGAGTGTTAAGTTGATTAGCTGATTAGATTTTATGGGCAATCCATCAATCGGAAGTGGTAATTTAATTGAAGACCTATTAGGTTTTTGGACATAATATTAGTTAGGTAATAATTGATTTAAAAATATCTTCAACTTTTATTTAAAATATTGTTCTATATTTTGTATCGTGTAGGTGGCAATAACTATAGTAATTATTTTTTAAATTGCGAAACCGGAACTTGTCTAAATATAGTAATAGAAGAGCACTAGAGGCGTGGAAAGTGGAAGCAGTGCTACCAACACTCTTCAGGGAAAAATGTGCGTCATGTAACTGGAAAGAGTGTTGTACTAAAAATAGATAAAGATAGTTAGGGGAAAAATAATTAAAGCAAGGCATTATGGATTTGTTCGTGTGTTCATTATTACTTTCTTATACCGTGTGTTTCAGCTAAGATGTAACATTTACATTTCTGTTATTGATGTGAATACTTGTTATACCGGGTGGCTCATCGGTTTGTATTTCTTATTTTGTACTGTTAGTTTAAATATTACCGAAATTTTTTTCAATGTTTATTTTAAATACAATAAAAACCCACGTATCTTTAGTACATACATACCTATAAGTTTTTCTACTGGGTGTTTTATTTTTGCGCAATGATATGCAATGCAACTTTATATATATAAATGGAACCCCTTATATACTTTTGCAAAATTTTAAAGACCTTCTGCTTTTCTTTAAAATTGTTCTTATTTATTATAGGCCTAAGAAAATTGTAACACGCCCATGGAAAATTATAGAAAAACGAAAAATATTTGACATTTCAAAAGCAGATCAAAATTTATTTATCCAACACCTCTAAATACTCTAGTGAGTATTTTTTTATTTATAACAATAATAATAACACAACACCTTGGTAACCACTTCGATTGACATTTTAATTTCAAAAATTTAAAGCATATGTCACTGTCAAATAATATTTTTTTAATAAATTTTGCAATTGTTAAGAGTTGTTGGATAAAACGTTATACTTCACACGTGGGCAAAGCGGAATTACCAACTCAATAAAATAATCACACTCAGCCTTCGGCTTCGTGTACTAAAATTTCTCTCGTGGGTAATTCCTTACTTTGCCCACTTGTAAAGTAAATAACTATTATTTAACGGAAAGAAATGAATTCTATATTTCGTCATTATGTCATTAGAATCTTCTGTTTTCTAAAATGTCAAATATTTTTCCTTTTTTTTCCAATTTTCCGTGGATTTGGCGTATTACGATTATTCTAATAAATATTGATTTTAATTTGATTGATATATCGTGAAATACTAATATTTGAGTAATTAAATGGGTCTTATTGAATACATTTTTAAATTTTGAACAAATTTTATATTTACAATTTTGCTGTAAAGTGAATAGATACAAATTTACAGCAATATTTAAAAAATCTGATGTATCCAGCACATAACCTCCCGCCCAATACAACTCTTAAACGGTACTAAATAGTATTTGATGATACAGAAACATACCTTCTTATTTGTTTATTTTCTATTTATAATTGAGAAAGTTTATTTTATTTCGTATATTTATTTAATTTCTGGACATATATTTCTCTAAGAAAACAGCTTCATATGGAATGCAAGATTTATGAAATTTAATTTTTTTATATTTTATTATCTCAAAATCTAATAAAAATTAATAAAATTAATGTAATCAAAACAGATGTAAAATTAAATATTCTACAATTCACAAAATAAATTGTAGAAAAATTAAATTTGACCGTGTTTGTTCACGGAAAACTGTTAAGGGCTTCTAGTGAACTGCTACTTCCGGTTGACCAATTTTATCCAAAATCTAATCAGCTCTTCATTTAAATATAAGAAGCAAAAATACACAACATTGTATTTTTTTGTGTTATAGTATTTGAGTTATGCGAGACTAAAACTCAATACAGACCACACATACACACACATACAAACAGACATCATGGCGAAAATAGTAAAATCGTATTGTAGGGACCCTAAAAGGTGCTTATTCATTGAAAACTCACTTCGCAATTTTTTGACCAAAAACAATACCTCTCTTACTTAGAGGTAGGCGGGAGGTAAAAAAATTATATTTTTGCAATACCTGTACTGTAAGTTACCCATTAATAACAAAATTTAAACACAGTAAGTGGAACTTTTATTGCACAATTGGTTTCCATGGTTACATTATTTACTTACCGTCCACGGTGGATGGTAAGTGAAACTTACCGTCCATGGTGGACGGTAAGTAAATATATATCATTCAAATTTTATTTTTAACCTCAATCTGACAGCTGTTATTTTTGCTACCTATTTTTTCTTTTCTTATATTTACGCAGGTATTGCAAAAAATATCTTACTAACCTCGAACTGTAAGTGATTTTTTAGGTCTCGAATGTTTAGGAAATCTCGACCCTACGGGTCTCGACATCCCAAACTACATTCTCGACCTAAAAACTATCACTTACAGTTCACGTTACGTAATATACTATTAATTATATTTTTAGGTGTAGGGGCTCGTACTATAAACATTCGGATTTATAAACAGATTTATCGATGATTTTGTCTCTTTAATCTCTGATCATTATCGATTACAAACCAATCTCTGTATCATCACAGTTTCCACGAAACAAAAGCTAGGCAGGTGGGCGTGGGCGTGACGTCACAGTTACACCCTAGCCGTTTGAATATTTCGACGATACGTCACAGAGCGCCCACTGGAGGATATTTTTAGAATTTTGTGTTGTGTTCTTCCGTGCGTGCGAAAAACGATAATTATGTTTGATTCGTGCGTTTTCAAAGTGAATTTCGTGGTATGTTATTAAATTTGATTAGTACATATTTATTTAATAAAATATTAGGGTAATTTGAACGTCGACGTTTATATTAACATAAAAGAAAAGGTAGAAAAATGTGATTAATTTAAGCTGAATTGATTTCGCGAAGAAATAATGAGTTATAAGTTGATTGTTTTGGTTTGGCCTGCGACCTTTTTATATTCTACACAGCATTTTATTTTAAATGAGTAATAATTAGAATTGAGACATGTTTGACGTATAGTATAAATGTTTCATTTAATATTTACATTGCAATGGCGAGCTTGTTTGTGCGAGCATGTAAAGTTCGAGTTACGGTCGAGCATTTTACAGTGTTTTATGATGTACTGAATCATAAAAACATACACAATGCGGTCTTTCACCATTTTTTTAAAAAAAATTTAAGCTATTGCATAGCTTTTATCGCGGGCTTTGAGCGCGGCGACCGAATCAAGAAATTCCGTAACGAAAAAACCTGACACCCCCCACTCCTACCGGCACAGCGGTGCGTTAAAAGCCGTGCATCGTCTAACGTCGTTTCAGTTCGGCAGACTTCGGCACGGTGTTTGTGTGCGTGCGACTAGACGTATGCCATTGACGCGGTATTTTATGTTTCTTATTTCAGTTACCATAAACCTATAGTTTCAAGGATAAAAATTCCTGAATAACCTGCATATATTGTAAGATAATAAAAATATTTTAAACAATATTAACTTCTCATTTATTCAATAAAAGAAAAAAATTGTTTTCTTATCGGTCACCACGCTCAAAAAGTGTAACTTGAATTAATATCAAAGAAAAAAAAATACTGCATAAATAAATAATTATAATGGGGTCTTTCACCATTTTTTTTTTTTTTATGAAACTTTATCTATACTGAAGACTATCTACACTTTTAAAAAGTCTTAATTGTTATTCATTAAGCCACAATGATTTTTTTTAAAATGTTGTGACGTCATTGTAGAAGTATTGCTGGATCTAAAACAGTACAGATTGTAAGTAATTGTAGTCATATATTTTTTTACTTATTTTATTATTATTATTACAATAAAATAGAACATTTATGTAACAAAAATTATTTAAATATCTACTGTTTTAGATCTCTACTATGACGTCAAACCATTTTTAAAAAATCATTGTGGCTTAATGAATAACAATTAAGACTTTTTAAAAGCGTAGATAGTCTTCAATATAGTTAAGGTTTCATAAAAAAATATAAAAAAAATGGTGAAAGACCCCATTGCATAGGTTGATAAAAAATGCTATGTAATAGCTTTACCGCGACAGTCCCCGAGTGCCACACGTATTTTTTGGTGTCGTATTAACTCAGCCGTGTAGATTCAGCCGAGACTACCTGCATAACCTTTCCAGGAAATTTCCGTTCCTTTTTCGCAGCAGGAGACCATGGGCGTAGAACACTTTATTTTGATAAATTTTTAGGGGACAAGATTGCAAGTAATACTTGCTTGAAATACATAATTTTATAGTATGTATTTTGCCTGATTATTGGGTGATTATTTGGGTGACAATGAGTGAAAGTAGATTTTATTTATACTTATGTGAGTAGTCTTGGTAGTCAAATAATAAATATAAAATAATATATTAAATCATAATATTTAATTACCAAACATACAATAAAAATAAGATAAATATATCGAAATAAAAAAGTATAACGACAGTAAAAAAAAACGTGAAACACTAACAAACATAAACTAAATAAATATTATTGTTAAAAAATGTACATTAGTAAAATAAAACAATTTATAATTACAAAAATTAAAATTTCTCAACAGTTACGTCCAAATTACAAGAAAAAAAAACGCTCAACATATGTATATATGTATATTATCAATAAATTTCGCTAATTGAGACAGATACAGAATTTTATAGGCACATTTTCGATTTGAAGCTTATTTGCCTAAAATTAGTAGGAAAGCAGGCCCTTAATTTAATATATTAGTTTGTAACGATGATGAGTACCTAGTGGCCAAAATCTACTTCAGTACATTTTACAATAAAATTATTTAGTGAAGATAAAACCGGCTGCCCATTGGCCAGGATGAGATAATCTACATGTTCTTATTTGTTGAAATTTTAAGCTGCAGCATGATTTGTTAATACATGTGCACCATAATCACTGTTTTGTTTAAAAGGGCTTGCAGGTAAATTTTTACTTATTATTAGTTGTTCACTTCGTGCGTTCAGTTCTATGTACACGTTTCTCAAAAAATGAGTTTTCAAATAATTCAAACTGAAAGGGGTATGCCGAAAGCTTTTTTGGATGGGTATCAGTACAGAATTAAAAGAAAAAATAAAAATGAAACCACAGTATGGTGTTGTGTAAAAAATTATGTATTTTACATACATTGAACAAAAAGTGTGAGTATTACAAGCAATCTTGTCCCCCTAAAAATTTATCAAAATAAAGTGTTCTACGTCCATGGTCTCCTGCTGTGAAAAATGACCGAAAATTTCGTGGAAGGGTCACTCAGGTAGTCTCGGCTGAATCTACACGGCTGAGTTAATACTGCACCGTATTTTTTTATGAAACTTTATCTAACTTGAAGACTATGTACACTTTTAAAATGTCTTAATTGTTATTCATTAAGCCACAATGATTTTTTATAAAATATTGTGACGTCATTGTAGAGGTGTTGCTAGATCTTAAACAGTGCAGATTGTAAATAATTGTAGTCATATATTTTTTTACTTATTTTATTATTATTATTACAATAAAATAAAACATTTATGTGACAAAAATTATTTAAATCTCTACTGTTTGAGATTCACCAACACCTCTATAATGACGTCACAACATTAAAAAAAATCATTGTGGCTTAATGAATAACAATTAAGACTTTTTAAAAGTGTAAATAGTCTTCAAGTTAAATAAAGTTTCATAAAAAAAGAAAATAAAATGTTGAAAGTCCCCCTTATAGTATATTACTCAATGAGTATGTAATGTATGCTATTACTCATGAGAATGAAGTATGCATTAAAGTTTAAAAGTTATAAGAGGTTATTTATTAATGTTTCTCATGATATCTCCGTGACTTACTTGGGTGAAGCCGCCAGGCCCATGTAGTTGTCGACGGTGTAGCTGCAGGGCGGCAGGAACCCCTTCCACCGCTCGCATCGCGTGGCCGGGAAGCCGTACGGGTTGCGCACGCTCTCCGCGTAGTAGCGCCACGCGCGCAGGTGGCTGCAGCTCACTGCAATCACACGCACTGCATTATGCACGATGTGCAGCGCACACATTGTCCTCACAGTAATATATTCAAGACGGACACCCTGGATGTTCAGATTGAATCGTGCAATATTTAAAGTTTAAATAGCAAACATGTATATGGAAAAATATACTCAACTCGTGAGAGTGACACACTCACATATGGATAAATTGCGGAATGATCTATTTATATTGCAATTTTTTTTTACGTTTTGTTGTGCTTGTGACTTCGTAACTATTACACGGATTATTATAATTAAAACAAATAACATATTTGACATTACAAATGTTGTAAAACAAACAATTTGATCTAATGATGATAATTGTGATAAAAACTGTCACAGCCAGTGGCGATATTTAAATAATTTTTTTGGAAAGTGAGTGGATAATATCGAAGTCTATATTTATTTGAAGAGTCCCGATTTTATTGTAATAGGAAGAGTAAATTTTTTAAATAAAGTATATATTTTTTAATATACTTTTACTTCCTTATACAAAGTATAAGGAAATAATGGAATCACGAAAAAAATCGCTGACGAGATTTTTGCGGAAATACATATTTTGACGTCCACTGAATCCGTTAAGACCAATTTCTCAATGATGTCTGTGTGTGAGGATGGATGGATGGATGGATGTCCGTGTGCGCAATATCTCATGAACGAAACAAGATATGTAAACGAAACTTGGAATTTATAAGTGTCATGAAAAATGAAGAGCTGAGTTGATTTAGAATGAAATTGAAAAACCGGAAGAGAAAGTTCACTGGACATACAAAACAATAAATTCCATTTATTTCAGAAATAGAATCAGATGTGAGAAAAAGTTTCAAATGAAAGATTTTAGCAAAAATATTTGGAATATAAAATGTTATTTGCACTTTTCTTGTACATGCTTCTCATTTAAAAAAAAACTAAATTATATACTTAAGAATATATTTCAATAATCTTAGTTACAATGGGAACAAATACTAAACATTTTTAATGTCTATGTGTCAAACATGTCAAATAATTGTGAAGTGTCAAAATTTGTGTCGTGTGAAATATTATAAAAGTAATATTTGTATTATAGGTTAGAAAGTTTTGAAGACTATATTGAGAACAAAATTAAACAGGTTTAACATCTATATATCAAATAAATGTCAAAATACGCAAGGAACAAGTCATACGTGTTCAGTGTTATTTGTATAAGTAATGTGGTGTTCACAACAGATTTTTCTGGTGGATATATTTGCCGCATAGCTGACAAAAATCCAATACTACTCTTACAAATTTAGATTTATCCACTCTCTCATTCTCAAATGAAGTATAATATAGCAATACGTAACAGTCCCACATATCCAAACTAAACCCATCTATCTAAACCTAAGTCTAAAGAACAATTTCTCAGTAACACCACGTAAATCATCAGCAAAATATGAAACATGTAACAACTTCAAACTCAACAACTCCACAGGCTTCGGGCCAACACTCACTACCCACTACGGGGGGAGGGAACTCCCGCGATTCTTTTTTGTCCTCGTTATTGTGTTGTGTCTTTGTGTCTGGGGCGACAGCAGCGCCAAGTGATGCAGTGGCCGCGAGGGAAATGTGCCAGTGCGTCGCAGGTGCTCGTATTGAGTTGGTTTCCTTCTAGTAGGAGGGGAAGAGGGTGACAGTGATGTATGTGGGGATGCTTGCAGATTGTAGTAAAACGAGATGATGTGATAGTTTGTTTTATGGGAATGTTCAACGGCGGTTTTCATATAAAACTGTATTGACACTAAGTTGAGTTAGGTAAAATGTAGAAGTTGGGAAGGTTATAATACAATGTCATGATTTTGTAAAACAGTAAAAAATATAGGATATTGTAATGTAACCTCTGTTTGTATGAATTTAAATTGTATATTTTAAGTCAATTCTACCAACATGGAAATAAAGAAATAATTGAAAATATTTTTTTCTATAACACTGTTTTGGAAACTAGGCATTCCACAACTAAAATTTGTTATGGAATCACTAACATTCCATACGCCGCGTATGGAATATTTTCGACGTATCAGAGCCGCATATTAGCACGATATATGAAGTATCTTGATTCAGTTACTATGGTTACGTCTGTTTGTTTGAATTTGATTTATTTGACGTTTTCAACAGTTTATTATTTGTATTTTTTGTATATTTTCCAAAATCTTGTTATAGAAAGTATAGTCTACAACAGGGGTGGGCAACCTTTTGTATAACAGGGGCCAGAATAAGATCTACTTTTCGTACGCGGGCCGTAGTTGTTAATTGACACATTTTTGTTACTTATAATTTTTTTCTGAAAATTTAAAAAACAATAAAACATAATTAACTAAGTACTAAATTTATTTCTTAATTTAAACTAGACGAATTATATCGAAAATTAAACTGTAAATATCCCCTTTTTCTTTATGTTGGGTACTAATCTAATTTAAAATTTTTGTTTTTGATTATTTTTTGACGTTTCTTTAAACCAATGAAATGCTTTATTGTGTCACGTGTCTGCGTTTAACCAATCCTGTCATTATTATACTGAGAATAATGCTCTTGTGATTATTCCCGGCAATTTTCTCTGTAGTTTTTTTTTGTTTTTGTTGACAGATGTCAAATATGAGATAGTTATCATCAACACAAGTAAAAATGAGCAAAAAAGCTAGATTTAGTGGCGTGCCTGATGATGAAATCAAAAAATAATCTAATTAAATATAACTCGAGAGTTCGATAATAATTCTCCAGTATCTTTCTCAAACTTGTCGCCATTTGGCAATAGCCACTCAAGCCCTACGGGCTTTCGTGGCTATTGCTTGGTAACAAGTTTTCGAAAGATCTGTCAAATTATTTTCAATTTATTCTCACTCTCTTGTTATATTATTACTGAAAATATTTATTTATTTTTTCTTCTAAAGATCTCGCGGGCCGGATTGGAACTTTACGCGGGCCGCAGCTGGCCCGCGGGCCGGAGGTTGCCCACCCCTGGTCTACAACATGTAACGGAATGGCATATCCTACACTCGCAAACCGTAGCCCTCGCCTTCGGCTCGGTCTACAAACTTTTTGCTCGCGTGGAATAAGTGCCATTCCATTACTTGTAGAATATACTACTCGACGACCACTTAGAAATCTGCTCATTGTATGTTTGTTGTTGTTAGGGATATGAGGTACATTGCAAGCATCGTGCGAAATGAATTTGTTTTGTGAGTATTTCAATACAGGTCAGCTCATTGAAGTACATGTGCCATTGCTAGGATACTTATTTAGAATTGTCAAATATTGGAATGATGAAAGCGAGAAAACTTTTTAATAAATTTTATATGAATTAGGAAATAATATCGTGGTCGTAGAAAAAGTATAGTGTACAACTTGCATGGAATGTCTATTTCATACTCGTATGACTTGTGGCTCATGCTACAAACTTTCATACTCGTAGGAAATGAGTACCATTCCATGCTCGTTGTACAATATACTATTTCCTTCCACATATACGAGCCCAAATTGACATAAGTTTGTCTGTATCTTATTTTTTGTTTAATGTTTAAATAAAAGTCAAAATACTTAATTTTTTTTAATATTATAATAATAGTATTCATTTCGTTGCTGGAATAATCTTCTAGCAGTCCCGATTTATCTCTAATAGAAACTTTGTTTACTCTATTTAAGAATGAGAGAGTAATAAAACAAAATTTACAAGAGCAGTATTAGATTTTTGTTAGCTTTGTGGCAAGTAAATCCACCACAAAAATAAGATAACTTTAATAGGATACTCGTAGAATGCCACTCACTTTATACTTAGAACGAAACTTACTTCTCCAACAATAGAAACTCCGTTATAAACGTTCCGTTAATTCCTTTTTAAAGAAATATTATTTGACAGTGACATGCTTTAAATTTTCTAAATTAAAATGTCAATCGAAGTTGTTACCAAGGTGTTGTATGTTATTATTGTTATAAATAGAGAATTACTCACTAGTAACTTTTCTCAAAATTATTCCCACTAGTAGGTAATCTGTTACTTTCCTTATTTAAAATCACCATAGTTATAGAGATTTAGAGCATTTATTGAGAGGTGTTGGATAAAACATATACATATTTTAATAATTCCGATACATCCTTATATAAAGGAATAAAAATTTTTGAAATAAATTATCATTTACCTATGCTTGTCATGACGTCAGGAAACTTGCACCCGGGTTGAAAGGTCCTGCCTCCATTCGGGTAGAAATCCACGTCTCCAATAGGCGTGGGGTACCCCAGGAGGCCGGCATCCGTGTGGATGACGTCCACGAAGTCAGCATCGCCGGAAGCTAGGTGAAACGCGCGGCCTCCATAGTAGAGCGGAAACGCTGGGTCTAGACCTGTTATCCGCGGAATCCGACGATCTAGTGGGTGACACTTGTGATATTATTTGCTATTTGCTAATTTGATTTTTGTTTTGTTTTGAATTCGTAACCAAATAACACAAATCACACTTGTTTTGGAATTCGAGCGATAGTGAAACCACTTGGTTAGGTCGAAACAACAAAATTAAAGACATGTTGAATGACATAGGTTAGCAAAATTATTTCTTCTTCTTGAATAAATGGTATTCATGTACATTTTAATTATTTACCGCGAAATAGTTATTTATGTATCAAGGCACTGAAGTTTAATTTTTTATCACGAATATGAAATTTAGTTGGCGAGGCCCGTAGGGCCGTGGAAAATAAACCATGTGAGTGATAAAAAGGAACTTCAGTGCCGAGGTACATATTAAGTTTTATTTAAAATCTAATATTCGAAAAAATTAAAAAAAAAATTACTATGTAGGTTAAGTTTATACATCTGTCAGTTGTCAATTAAAACTGACCGTCAGTGTTGCCAACCTCGAACAGTGAAGTTATCGTAAATAACACTCAAAATTATGTGATTTGTCCTCAATTTCGTCATCGGAATTAATTAGTTAATTCTTCTTAATGGGGTAAATAGCTCCGTGGTAACGCATCGGACTGTGGATCGTTAGATCCTCAGTTCGAATACCATTGCCGACAGTTGCCAATTTAAATTTACCCCTGTGGTTCCCCCTCCATTAACAACTTTAGGGGCTATGATTTGACGGCTGGTGACCGCATTTCATACTCAAAAATATATCACTTACCGAAATCTGCGTAAGCAGAGTGCCACACCCATAATGGGTAAAAGGCGTGATGATATATTTATTTATTTATTTCTTGCAAATTTTGTTTCATGTTACGTCCAAATTTACTATAGTCAATATATCTATCAAAATTATCCTACTTGTACAATAATTATTTAACGGTTGCCAACACTGGGTTGCTCAAAATCGTCGTATAATGGGTTACTTTAGTGACGAATTCTAAGCTTTCAATGACGAGTTTTGAGTACTAATTTTTGAGCAATTAGTACCGATTTCAAATAAAGTTATTTTTAATTCCATTTAATTAATTTTTTAAACCATAAATTAGAATATTCATTTGACTACAATTATTTACAATCTCTACTGTTTGAGAGAATAACTATTAGGACTTTTTAAACTGCAGTTAGTTTTCAGGTTAGATAAAGTATCATGGAAAAAATTTAAAAAATAGTGTGACTACATTGAAATATATTTTTGTATTTTGCGTATGAAATGAAAGTTGTGAATCTTTCAATTGTGCAGATTTGCTTACAAAACATTTCCTCGCCATTTCTATTTAATATTATACTGCACATAAAAAGGAGTATGACATTTGTAAACACAGTTAGATTAGGTCGTAAAAAATAACAAATAAAAATTCGACATAGGTACGATTCGATTTATGCTGATTGATCAGTGACTGGTGATAGCAACAGAGACAAGAAAATAGCATTATGGACATTATGGAAACATGGAAAGTGATAGTGTAAAATAGTATGTTGCATATGTTGGATTAGTGTGTTATTAGACTTATATGTCATTACTAGCTAAATGGTGCGATGCTATATTTATTTATTTTATTATAATTATGATAATTACCCGCTGGCATGGCCTTTCCGGTGAACCCAGCAGCTTCTGCACCTAAACTGAACCCTATAACATGGACCTGGTGCAAGGGTATCAGCCCCAACGAGTCCACCAGCTGCAGGAACAGCGCGAGTCTTTGGCCGACTAGGCGGGTGTTTCGAACTGCCGTTACATACCACGGACCTGCTGACAACGATGACCAGTCCACCAGGAGGATGTTGTAGTCTCCTCGAGAGAGATACGCTAGGGAAAGAGAGAGAGGGAGAGATATTACCGGATGTAGAATTGAAATGTGGAGCAAAAGTGTACATACATATAAAAGTGAAACAATGAGTGTTTTAAGACCCCTGAGTGACTAAAGACGCTTTACGTACTTGTATCGTACAATATTTTATCTACGATATAATGAAAAACCCCAAAAAATATTTAAAAAATATTTTTATTTATGAAGTAGGATCAAAATATTAAATGAGAAGTTTGCCATGATAAGAATATTTTTGCAAATTTGGCGTGTTTAAAAATTTTAATCACCCGTTGCTGGCAACCCGTGACTGCCCGTGACTAATGGGATCGTGTTACTAAACAATCGTTTTACAAATTTGAAGCTAACAGTTAAACGTCAATTTTGCACACTATCGTAGATAAAATACATTTAGGATAATAGCGCTGACAATTTATTAATTTAATAAGATTTAGGCAAAATAATAAATAAAATATCTAATCTATCATCTACAGAATATTCTTTATTACATTTATAGGGATTAGATATTTTAGATAGCTTTAGAATTTTACAATTTATTTAAACAAATTTAAAGATTTCTACTTCGTTACGCTCACGGTGCCGGGTAGAATAAACTTAGTATAAAAATAAATACAATTTCTATCATATTTACCATCCTTAATCAACGTAGTACTGTAGCTAGGCGCCCTTTCCACGAACCCATGCAGATAAATCACAGTTGGGTTGTTGGGGTTCGCCTGCCCCTGACGCAGAGCGGGCCCGGGGTCGGCGAGGGGCACCAGGAGGCCTTCACTAGGTCCTCGGCGCGTGTACAGCAGCAGGCGGATATCCTGGTCCAGGTCTAGCGGGCAGCACCAGAGGCAGTCGCCGTGGGGGCGTCGCGTGACGGTTATGTCGTCTTCAGAGTCTGGGAGGTGGAATAGAAATTAGTTTTTAACAAGAAGAATTTTAGTGAAATTTGGTTAATAGGTTTTGAAATCGCTGGCCGCCATTTTAATTGTACGGTGGTGGGGTAAGATTTGAAAAGTCTATGGGCTAGTTGGAAAGATGGTTAATG
Organism: Poecilus cupreus; assembly: GCA_963942605.1. Taxonomy (NCBI): domain Eukaryota; kingdom Metazoa; phylum Arthropoda; class Insecta; order Coleoptera; family Carabidae; genus Poecilus; species Poecilus cupreus. Next base: position 17,949,011 of record OZ012722.1, on the reverse strand, counting down.
GTTTGCAGAAGGTTTCGTTTTGATCGGAAAATAATTAAAGATATATCTATGCTTTTATTTTGCAATAATTGCTCAAGCAGTTTCGTTATACAACGAAGTTATCAGCAAAAAAAGAAAATCGCAAAAAATACATTTTAGTCAATATCTAGTGACCTATACATTCAAATGGAAAAACAAATACATTGTTTAGACTACCCTACTAATCAGACAACTTTCGTCTAATTTAACCAAGCTCGTATCTCTTGCGATTCTCGAGATCCCAATGCATTCGTACCTTAAATGGGACACACTGTATATATAAATATGTTATTATAAACATTATAATAAATAGTACGTTAATGAAAACGAAGGCGTTAATGAAGCTCTTCACTCACGAAAAATGAGTGGGATAAGTGACATTTAACTCACGGGCGTAGATAAAATATTGTACACATAATTACAAATTCTGGGCATTAATGGGTTAGGCAGATTTAATGATTTAAATTAAGAAAATTATTTAAATTAAGACAGAAATGTATAATAAGTATCAAAAGGTTAGTACTAGTAAATTGTTTACTAGAAAATAAATTAAATACTCCTCCAAACTTAACTTGAAATTTATGTATAATTTAAACATGAATAAACTCATTGCTGTAGTACGCACCGTAATATGTCTTATATTCATCGAAATATGGCGATTTGTAATATTTTTCAAAATACGAAAATTTTCCCAAATATGACTTAAAATTGTATTTTTTTTTATTACATTTCTTTATAATATTCGCGCCAGGAAACCCACTGCAGCAGAGCACATCGTCATATCTCTAATATTTTTCGAGATATGACGATTTTTTATATTTTCCGAAGAGCAACTTTGAGGGGCTGTAACTCGAAAACTATACAAGATAACGAAAAATATCTCCAGTTAAATGTTTTTCGTGCCATTTATAACAAAATAGTAAATTTTGAAAATTTTGAAATTTTTTGAATTTTTTTTCAAAATTTCGATTGGAGATAGCTCGACAAATATGAAAAATATAGAAACTTGCAGTGTTCACCAATCGATTCAGCTCAACGAAATACATAAACACTGAAAATTTCAGAAAATTCGGACAACCGGTTGAAATGTTAGAGCAAAAGGTCTGAAAATGGCCAAATTCAGGCCAAACGTCAATGGGTACCACTTGACTTTTTGGACAAAAAACGCCATTTTCAGGCTTTTTGCTCTAACTTTCCATCCCGTAAAGCAATTTTTATGAAACTTTGCATACTTATGTATTTCGACGAGCTGAATCGATTGGTGAACACTGCAAATCGGTATCTTTAATATCTGTCGAGTTATCGCCGACCGAAATTTTGAACAAAAATACAAAAAAAATTCAAAATTTTAAAAAGTTGCTAGTTTGTTATATAAGGCACCAGAAACGCTAAAGTGAAGAGAATTTTTTGATATCTCGTGTAGTTTTTGAATTACAGGCCCTTAAAGTTGCACGTCGAAAAATAGCACAAATAGACGTATCTCGAAAAATATTAGAGATCAGACGATGCGCTCTGCTACAATGGGTTTCTTTGCGCTTATATTATAAAGAAATGTAATAAAAAAATATTACAATTTTAAGTGAGTATATTCCGTGAGTTTCAAATTTTTCTATCGGTATGTGAATCTGTATTAAATGATTAATAATTACAGTTTTCTGTTATTTGTTTGTCCCTATAGCAACTAAAATTAGTTAGACTTGTTCTTTGCGTATGACTTTATTTTAAAATAGAAATCTATTAATATCTAGTCAGCAAATAATATAATATTTCACAAGACACATTATTTGACACGTTTGACACATAAATATTATGAATAATTTTATTCCCACTGTAACTAAGATTATTGAAATATGTTCTTGAATATATAATTTAGTTTTTCTCAATATTAGAACATGTAGAAGAAAAGTGAAAATAACATTTTATATTCCAAATAATATTGCTAACATCTTTTATTTGAAACTTTATCTCTAAGCTGGTTCTATTTAAAAAAAAAAATGAATTTATTGTTTTCTGTGTCCAGTAAAGTTCCTCTTCCGGTTGTTCAATTTTATTCAAAATCAACTCAGTTCTTCATTTTTTCATAAAACTTATAAATTCCAAGTTTCGTTCACATATTTTGTCAAGTTCATGAGATATTGCGCTCACGGACATCCATCCATCCATCCATCCTCACATACTGACATCATTGAGAAATTGGTCTTAGCGGATTCAGTGGACGTCAAAATATGTATTTAAACAAAAATCTCGTCAGCGATTTTTTTCGTGATTTCATACTTCCTTATACTTTGTATAAGAAAGTATAAATTCATATTTATTCAATATAATTCTGAATAAATAATGCTGTTTGAATTTATCTCCAACTGTCTGTAATATCTGCATTTAGCAATGAATGCTTTGTATATAGGTGTAGACATCGCAATTAATTAACAGCTACAATTGATCTTCTAATGAAACCTTCAAAGCAAAATTCGATGGCAACTCTAGACTTGGCAGTTGCCCAAACCAATCTCTTATCAAAATTCGTAAACAGCCCGCGCCGCGTCGTGTTCGTAAATCATCACGAGATTTGAATCCTGCTTTACCAAGCAGTATCGCCCGTTTTTCTTTCTAATAAACACCAACATAACAGTCACCTCGTTCCTCCTTTACAGATATGCGTAAAAATATATCTGCTCCAAGAAAGTGCCGAACTCTGACTTAAGTGACGAGCCACTGAAATATAGTAATACTGGAACGTGCTCTCCCTGTATGGAAGAAGCGAGCCGAGAGAGACAATGCCACAATGGGGTCCTACACTTAAAAAAAAGTTGCGTTTTTTTACAAATTATAAAAATTTAGATCATGCCAGTCACATATTATTCAATATTTCTTATAATTGTTCAACCTTTCATTCATAATTTCCTTTATGAAGTTTCGCGGTTGCAAAATCGTGACGTCATCTTGTAATAGAATATACAGCATGGCAAGGCAAAAGAGGTGTTGATAACAAATAATAATTTGCTTTTCAGGGTTGTAATAATTACTTATTATTATTAAAATGAACACTCTGATAAATTAAATTAGTTATTCGTTAATTATAACGTTTTTAGACAAAGAGTTTGGGACGTGTTAAAATAAAAATGCTTTGATGTACTATATTTTGTCGCTTGTCGGTAATGTCGGTAGTCTCATTATCACACCTGTCCTCTCAAGTCATATGTTGCAGTTAACAACGATTTTCAAATTAAACTTATGTTTATTATATTTGTTATATTATTTTGCCCAGGTAATGTGAATAAACTATATTTGTAAAATCCTCTCAGTAAATAACAATGACAGATAACAGTCAATTTGACAGTTGGTGTAGTTCCTCGCTCTTCGCAAGAGCGTGTTTCGTAGAATTACAAGATGACGTAGTTGCTGACGTCACAAGCGAACAATTTGAAATGGAGCCAATTTCAAAAAATCGTATCTTAATAACTAAATGCCTTTTAATATTAAAATTAGTATCTATATTTATATTTTATACAAGCTTACAGAAAAAAATGAAGTGAAAAAAGGTGTATGACCCCATAACACACCACAGCTCTGAAGCCACAATATTTTAAAAAAATCATTGCGACTTAATGAATAACAATTAATACTTTTTAAAACTGCAGATAGTCTTCAATGAAGATAAAGTTTCATAAAAAAAATAATGAAGGAAGGACCCCATTGTAGTCAATACTTACTATTTTGGTATTGTTTTTGAAATAATAATTTTGTGTACGCTTCTTGCTGTTAGCTTCAAAACGATGAGTTACTTATACGAGCTACGATACAGGACCTCTATTCTGTAACTTAGAGCTAAGAGCTAGCTCTATAACTATGACGGCATAGCAACAGTGAATGCTTCTATAATCGGAATAAAAACTGTATCTATCCTAGGAATTTTGTAGTGTATAAGTTTTAAAAATTTAGGTTGGTAGTAAATTTGATTCTTTTTGTGTTTGTTTATTCATACAAATTTTAATTTTTACAGATTTATTTATGGTTTTTGTTTGGTTTTATTCTCTATTATTAGTTTAAGTTCAGTTTTTTAATGCTTGTATATTTTATTTAGTTTTATAAATTTTTAAACTAATATAAATTAAAATCCATAAACTGAACCATATAATCAATCAAATTAAAAATAAAAGAAAATATATTTGATGAACTAATACAAAAAATTAAAACACAAAATATCTAATAAAAAGTCATGTTCTCTAACCAAATGTGAAAATAGAGCTTGCTCTACGAAGTAGAAACACCTCCAGTGGTAGCTCTACAGATAAAGACAGACATGACGTCATATACCCCTGTTTCCAGTCATCTCCGCTAGACACCACCACTGAATATAGAAACATTGCCGGTTTAGAGCTAGTTCTAAAGTTACAGAATAGGGGTCCAGGCTTTTTGAACGTACTATACAACAAGGATAGAGATACCTTTGATGGTTTTCTCTCTCGGCTCGCATTTACAGCGCTAGCGCGTGTTCCAGTACTAACTATACTTCAGTGTAAAAACGTGATGATATATAATTCGCGAACTCTGCAAAAACCGCGTTTTGAATATTCAGCATCAGGAAACTCTGAAAGGTCACACGCATGTACCACCCCCCTCCCCTCCCCCTCGACTAACATTAGCCCAATATACCCTGTGTTCGCCACTGTGTTCTGTTTGTAAAGTTCAACAGTGTCCTAGGGGAATTTAATTTTACGTTGGTGGCTGTACTGGGAGTGATGAACTTTCACATTTGTTTGAATCGACAGAAGGCTTTGAAAAGCGGTGTGGTAGGGTGGAGATTATAGCATGCTTTTAGGGTTTTAACATTTTTAAATTGTGTGCGTTTAGGTTTTTAATAAAGTTTCATAGATGTTCTAGTTGGACATTAACGTAGCTACAGTTACCAAAATTTTTTTTAAAGATTTTTTTCTATTTTGTATTATTCAAAAGTTGTTTAAGTGGGAGATCAGAATAGGAACATCCGATTATTTTTTTCTAATGTTAGTTAATTAGCTATACAAATAATTATTAATATTTTAAACAATTCTTAAGCAATCTAAACGATTATTTACAAAACAAATATGTATTTTCAAATATAATAATGGAATTTACATTCAAATTATCAAGTAATTTTAGGTAAATATTACTATATTTGTCCTTTTGCTTTTTGCAGAATTGCAAATAATTTTAAATAAACTAATTAATTAATGACGCATAAATGAATTCTTTGTATACTGTGTAGAATATAAATTTACACATCTGAATAAAAAAATTGGACACTTTACTTCCCGCACATACCGCGTATAGAATTGAATTGTGTTATTTAGGGATTTTTACTTTCTTGTACAAAGTATAAGAAAGTATTGGTCACATAAAAAAAATAGAGATTTTTGTGGAAATACATATTTTGAGGTCCGTTAAGACCAATTTCTCAAAGATGTCTGTGTGTGAGGATGGATGGATAGATGGATGAATGGATGGCTATATGCGCAATATCTCATGAACGAGACAAAATATGTAAACAAAACTTGGTATTTATAAGTTTCATGAAAATATTAAGAGTTAAGTTGATTTTGAATGAAACTGAAAAACCGGAAGAGGCAGTTTACTGGACACACAAAACAATAAATTTTATTTTCTTTTAAAATAGAATCAGCTGTGAAAAAAATTTCAAATGAAAGATGTTAGCAAAAATATTTGGAATATGAAATGTTATTTGCACATTTCTTTTGAATACTTCAAATTTTGAGAAAGATTCAATTATATATTTAATAATATATTGCAATAATCTTAGTTACAATGGGAACAGCTAAAACATTTTCAATATTTAAATGTCAAATAATTGTGAAATGAAAAAATATGTGTCGTTTTAAATATGATAATATTATATTATTATTATTAATAATAAGCGGTCTCAACTACTGAGGTTATATGTCGCCTCGGAACCTCGTTTTCGGTGGTGTGACAACGGCACACAGTGTTCGCTGGTATAGGTTTTCGCAAAGCGGTCACCCATCCAACTACTAACCGCGGGCAGCATTGCTTAACTTGCGTTATAAAGTGATCCTGCTTTAACGCTTCCTGCCAAGCCGTTGCCTACTATATTATTATACGGGGGATTATGATAGTCATTATTCACGAAGATGAAGTTTGCGTCACGAACCGTAGGCGAGTGATGCAAATCATCTGAGTGAATAATGACCATAATCCCAAATATAATACTATATTTTTTCTACTCCTGTAAATTCTGAAATCACTTTTGAAAATGTTGAAAACACAACTTGACTGCATGTCAACTGTCAGACGGCCGTTGCTAGGTGATCCACATCACGTTTTTAAAATAACAGTGAATTATGGATTGCTGGCTCTGAGGTCGAGAAAAGTGAATTATGAATCTATAATTTACTGTCGTGAATACTATAATACATCGAAAAAATTTAAATAATGGGGATATATATTATACAGGAGTAAAAAAAAAACAATATTTGACTTATTAGTTAGAAAGGTTTAATAGATATTAATTAATACCTATTTTAAAATAAAATTATAGTTACAATGAGAACAAAAAATTAAACAGGTTTAACATCTATATGTCAAATAATTGTCAAAATAAAGTCATACACTAGCAACGAGTCATACATGTTCAGTTGGTTTTATTTGTATAAGAAAGTAGTGTGATGCCCACGCTATATTTTTTATATTGTTGTAAATTGTTATCTATACACTTTACAACAAAGGTGTAAATATAAAAGTTGATCAGAATTTAAAAATGCATGCATAAGGTCCATTTAGTTACCTAATGTTAGTATTTCACGATATATCAATCAAATTATCGGCGACACACACTTCAAATGTGTGGAATAACATTGGTTAAAATTTTTGTTGAACTTTTTATACATTTTGTAACGTTTAGAAATTAAAATTTGCAGGAGATAATGTGCTCCAAGCTGAGTGCCATACGCAGACATTGCCAAATATATTTTAAATGTTCTTCACATTATTTTCATTTGATAAGTTACCACAAAGTTATTTACAATCATGGTAAACGAACATTTGGTAAAATTAATTAAATTTTCAACCATTCGATACGGTTATGAAATGACAAAATAACAATGACAAACGAAAGTAGCACTTATCAAAATCGAAGTTTATATTTAGTAACGCAGTGAAATTAACAACCATTTCGGGAGTAAATTGGAAATATTTCTGCACACGACTGTACCTAATCTTGCACCGGAGATTGTACTTCTGCTGCCAGAGGCGTCGGCGAAGCTAAATTATTTAGGGGGCGCAATACGAATTCATAAACGAACAAATATATCCCAACTGACATCTTTGAAGGTAATAACTTATCGCAAATAGTTATTTGTGTCACTAATAGTCCAGAAAGTGCACTTTTGCGAGCTCGAGTTTATTTTGACAGGCTAGGCTTGTAAATTACGAGCACTCGAAATTTATTATGTTGGTAAATATGAAATACTAGAAATATTTTATGTTGGTAACATCAGATCATGAGTAAACAAGGATACGATGCATTTATAAATATAAATAATTCATTTGTTTTCTTTTAAAAATTCGGTGACATTTATTTAGTTGGTATTTATTTACTGATGATGCACTGCAACTGAAAATTTAATTATAATTACATTTCGCAATTAACAATTTCTTTAAAATTGATGAAAATCTCTAACCTTCAAGCACTCAAACACTGAACAAAATTTACAACCAGTTATACCAACCCTAACCTAATTAAAGTTCCTTGTTTTTGTCAGCTTAGGCTAGAAACAAATAGTGTTTTTGTACGGAGGCACGAAATAGTAATTTACATTACAAGCAAGGTAAAACAATTTACGAACGAAATATTTGAAATCGGCACTAAAGTGTTCAAAAATCGTCATTAAAAGTTCAGAAATCGTCACTAAAGTGACCCATTATACGACGATTTCGAGCAACGCAGTGTTGGCAACCTTAAAATAATTTTTGTACAAGTAAGATAATTTTGACAGATATATAACGTATTGTAGTAAATTTATATGTAAAATGAAACAATATGTGCAAGAAGAATTAACTAATTAATTCCGATGAAGAAATTGAGGACAAAACACATAATTTTGAGTGTTATTTACGATAACTTCAGTGTTCGAGGTTGGCAACACTGAGTGTCAGTTTCAATTGATAACTGACGTGTTAACTTAGCCAACATATTTTTTTAAAGTTTTTCCTAATTTTAGATTTCAAATAAAATTTAATATGTACCGCGGCACTGAAGTTCCTTTTTATCTCTCACATGGTTTATTTTCCTTAGCCCTACGGGCCTCGGCAAATAAATTCTATATTCTTGATAAAAAGTTAAACTTCAGTGCCTTGATATATAAACAACTATTAACACGTATATCATACAATATTTGATCTATGATTTTCCTAGTGTATTGGTAAATACTATATTTTGACAGGTAGGGTTACATTTGTTGATTTATTGATTCAAATCGTTAGCAACGTGTTAAAAGTAACAATAAAATCCGTTTTAACACGTTGCTATGTTATTTTTAACACTAGTCTCACAAAGTGACACTTTTAACTTGCTAATCTATCGTTAAAAGGGTCACTTTTAACAACAGTCGTTAATATAATAAAATATATTACATCGAGATCTACTCTCGTGTTTCTACGCAGATAATTTTGCTCCCCAAATGAGAGCCCTGTACCTACGCCTCTGGGTGCGTCCTCTCTGCTATCTGTTCCTAATTTTGGCAATTTCCGTGGCCCAAATCGTTTGATATTTCGTTATCGATTCAATTTCAATGTTTCATGTTTGTTAATTGTATTGGGTATGTCAGTGTGTCAAAAGTGTTTCAATTCGATTCGATTTCTTTTTCTTGTACACTGCTGCAAACGATTTCTTTCTAAATAATAACATGAATATATCATCGCGCTATTTACTCATGTCTGAGTATGGCACTTTGCTTGGAGCAGATCTTTGGAGGTGAAATTTTATTGCGCGTACAATAACAAAAAAAAATGTGCACTTTTTACCTTCTGCACATATCTGATGTAATGGATGTAATAGTGAGTTTTCAGTGGATGAGCACGTTTCAGAGTACCTTGAATACGATTTTAATAGTTTCGAGAACAAGATGATGACTGTGTGTGTGTCTATCTGTCTGTGTGGATTTTTGGAACTAATATTTCCGAAATATTTCTAATGAACTACTGAACTGTAAATTCTCATATTTAATATATATATATATATATATATATATATATATATATATATATATATATATATATATATATATATACCGTGTGTCCCACGTAAATGTTGGCATAGGCAAATAACATGTAAAATCAGTTTTTTGTAAATAAAAAGTGTCCGGCAAAAAATTATGCATCCAAATTTTATATCACAATACTGCCAATATCCCTACATCTTATTTAATACAGATTACTTTATTTTGATACCACAATTTAATGAAATTAATAATAATAATTCCTAATTTTCGCCTACTCTTTTTATTGCTACTGACGTATAGTGCTTGCAATTTGTTTTAAATATTTTAATCTGTCACTGTCAATTTCTGGCGATGGAAATTGTTCAGCGTTCATTCCTGTGGTGTATTCAGATATTTGTCTTGCACTGCGCCCCCATAATACATTCTAATAATATTTATACGGTTCTCGAAATTTAATGTATTCTTGATGACAGTGACAGATTAAAATATTTAAAACAAATTCCAAACACTACACGTCAGTTGCAATAAAAAGAGTAGGCGGAAAATAAGGAATTATTATTATTAATTTCATTAAATTGCGGTATCAAAATAAACTAATCTGTATTAAATTAGATGTAGGGATAATGGCATTATTGTGATATAAAATTTGGATGCATAATTTTTTGCCGGACACTTTTTATTTACAAAAAATTGATTTTACATGATATTTGCCTATGCCAACCTTTACGTGGGACACACGGTATATATATTATATTTGTATCCCATTGGAAGAAGTAGATTAGTTTTTGGTGATAAATTCGATAACCGGAAGTGGGAGTTAACTTACAATTTTTGTTATTACGAATAGAATAATGCTTAAAATATTATCTACAATTGTTGTTTGAAACATTTTTCCTCTTATTGTTACTATTTACGAATTACAACAAAAGTTATATTTTGAAATTTTCTTTAAAAACTAACTTGTGCATTAAAAAAAGTTTGTTGTGGGCAGCACAATACCTCCCGCCATAGATTTCTTATCGAACAATGCAAGAACACGGACCACCACTATCAAGAAACGCTCATCCCTTCAAAAAAAATTATGACATATGTCGAAATATGACATTTTTCAATCGTTGTTTTGGTTTTTCAAAAAACACAGGGTAGCAAATTTAATGGAAAATATTTGAAACATTATTATAATCAAAACATTTTCATTAAACCATAATATACTAAGATATTTTATTATAACTTGATAAGGCTTAAAATAAACTACCACTTCCGGTTATTGGTTTATCACCAAAAACTAATCAGCTCTTTCAAAGGGGATACAATTGATATATACAAAATATCAAAATTTTCAGTTTAGTAGTTTTTGAGAAACCGTATATCTAGAGATCCACACAAACTGGCAGACTAACAGACAGACAGACACACACAGACTAAAACGTACTCATCCACTGAAAACTCACTACCCAATTGTTAGACATTTTTCAACTGTTGCTTTGTTTTTTCAAATGCACAGGTTTGCAGATTTAAACAAAGATGTCAAAGTTTAATTGTTCTTTCACGTGTTGCAATTCGTAAATGGAGACAGTAAGAGAAAAATGTTTTAAACAACAATTGTAGATAATAATATTTGAAATATTATCCTAATAACAAAAATTGTAATATAATTATAATTTACTGAGATATTTCAAAATAACTTGATAGGGTTTCAAGTAAACTACAACTTCTGGTTATTGGATTATCAGCAAAAACTAATCAGCTCTTCCAAATGGGATACAATTGATATATACAAAATATCAAAATTTTCAGTTTAGTAGTTTTTGAGAAACCGTAACTCCAGAGATCCACACAGACCGACAGACAGACAGACACACACACACAGACATCATCGCAAAACTATTAAAATCGTATTCTAGAGATCCTAAAACGTGCTCATCCACTGAAAACTCACTACCCAATTTTTAGCATGATTCCTATACCTTCCTTACAGGATGTGGCGGGAGGTAAAAACAGTTGTAGTCAATATTATTTCATTCTTCATACTCTTAGATAAACCTACCTAAAAAAACTTGATTCTAAATGTCACATTTTAAATCGACAGTTTTCTTAGTATTTACACGGCTAAGTAAACGATTGATTACGCTAGCGCCCAATGTGAGTATCTTTTATGAATCTAGTCCTAATGAACAAATGAAATCGAACGAAGACAAATCGTAATTATAAAGAAACGTCCAGTCGTGTTACTGGTTTCGTTACGCAGTCTTGCGAAAAAATATAGAACAATTGCGTAAATATAACAACAAAAACAAATCAAAAACTTTACGAACAGATGACGAGTCAATGACTCACTTTGATACGAATAACATCATCGCTATGATCACGAGAAATCTATAAATAAATAAATATATCATCACGCCTTTTACCCATTATGAGTGTGGCACTCTGCTTACGCAGATTCTGGTAAGTGAAATGTTTTTGCGTATGAAATACAGCTACCGACTGTCAAATCATAACCCCTAAAAATTTTAGTGAACGGGGAATCACAGAAGTAACTTTACAATGGCAACTACAGGCTGTAGGATTCGAACTGACGATCTTATGATCCACAGTCCGATTCGTTACCACGGAGCTGTTTAATACATTAAATTAGTAAAGATCTCTGTGTTATATTTTTCAAATAATAGGATCATACACCTTTTTTCATTTTATTTTTTTTCAATAAGTTTGAGTAAAATTATAATAATAGATACTAATTTTAATATTAAAAGGTATTTAGTTATTATGATAAGATTTTTTGAAATTGGCATCCCATTTCAAATTTTTCGCTTCTTGACGTCATATTGTAATTCTACGAAACACGCTCTTGCGGAGAGCGAGGAACTACACCAACTGTCAAATTAACTGGTATCTGTCATTGTTATTTACTGAGAGGTTTTTATAAATATAGTTTATTCACATTACCTGGGCAATATAATATAACAAATATAATAAACATAAGTTTAAATTGAAAATCGTTAACTGCAACATATAACTTGAGATGACAGGTGTGATAATGAGACTACCGACATTACCGACAAGCGACAAAATATAATACATCAAAGCATTTTTATTTTAGCACGTCCTAAACTCTTTGATTAAAAACGTTATGATTAACGAATACCTAATTTAATTTATCGGAGTGTTCATTTTAATAATAATAAGTAATTATTACAACCCTGAAAAGCAAATTATTACTTGTTATCAACACCTCTTTTGCTTTGCCATGCTGTATATTCTATTACAAGATGACGTCACGATTTTGTAACCGCGAAACTTCATAAAGGAAATTATGAATGAAAAGTTAAAAAATTATAAGAAATATTGAATAATATGTGACTGAAATGATTTAAATTTTTATAATTTGTAAAAAAACAGAACTTTTTTTTAAGTGTATGACCCCATTTTCTCTCATCACCAAAATTCCGCGCTTATTGAATTAAACTTAATGGTAAAGCTTTGTTTACACAGCCCCACGCCATCGATTTCCATTGTAAACGCGCCCCACGCTTTGTCAAAGTTATCAGTGATTTATTAAAGTCGTTTCAATGTTATCATGTAATTTAGTTAGAATGGCCAATGGTCGACTGAAATTCATCCTGTAATGAATGAACTTTGCTGTGGAAAATGTGTGACGGCATATGAAAATAATACGGGTTTTTAAAATGGAAATCTAATGGAAATTATTTGGAAAGTTAGTAGATATTATCTAGTCACCTATTTGTGTGTTATTTAATTTTTATGGAAAGCATCTATATTCTATTATTAAACATATAAATATTTGAAATATATTGAATATTGTTTTGGTGTACAGTAAACTTTATCTAAAATCTAATTACCCTATCGTAAAACTTATAATTTGAAAGCCCGTAATCATTTCAATTAGCCCAGATTATAATAAATAAATAACTTCATAAAAGTTATAAATATACGATGTTATGTATTTGTATTCAACAAGCAGAAGTTCAAATATTGCCACCGCCGGCGTAAAAGAGTCTCCTTGGCAACACTTTTACTCCGGCGGTAAAATATCATGAAAAATAACAAAACTGCATGTTCTATGGCAGCAGAATATTTTTTTAATATCTGAGTAATTTATTAATAATTATATTTCCTATGTTTGAAGAAAAATAGCATGTGTTATTCGGAGTAAATGTGACTTTGTATGCTTCGCATGTAATTGTCCGACTCGCTTCGCTCGTCGTTCAAACTTACATGCTCAGCACACAAACTATTACATTTACTCCTAATAACACAATATACTATTATTACAGTCTTACAAATGGAAAATTGTTTAACTCACTATATTTCTGCTAACTGCTAACAGCTTGTTAGTGTCAGTTTTAGTGCCTAAGCATAGGCAGTAAAAATGTTTTACATAACAACCGTTCAACAATCGCATAGTAACTGTCAACAAATGCATAGCAACTGTTCAACAATCTGTAAAGTGTCTGTTTTATTGCCTAAGCATAAGCAGTAAAAATGTTTAACATAACAACCATTCAATAATCGCATAGTAACTGTCAACAAATGCATAGCAACTGTTCAACAATCTGTGAAGTGTCTGTTTTATTGCCTAAGCATAGGCAGTAAAATGTTTTACATGGCAACTATTCAACAATCGCACAGGAACTGTCAACAAATGCATAGCAACTGTTCAACAATCTGTAAAGTGTCTGTTTTATTGCCTAAGCATAAGCAGTAAAAATGTTTTACATAACAACCATTTAACAATCGCATAGTAACCGTCAACAAATCCATAGCAACTGTTCAACAAACGCATGGCAACGTAATTTGATGGCTATAACCTTCAAAATATGTAAAATAATTATTAAATTAATATTAATTCCAAATCGGCAAAAAAATTATATGTTAATCTCGGCATCAAACACAGATTTATAGCTTCGGTAACAATCATTGCCGTCAATGAAATGACAGCCTCTTCCGTAAATCTGATATTTTGGTACCTATTTAAATAAATAACTTTTATCCAACACCTCTCAATAAATGCTCTAAAACTATGGCGATTTTAAACAAGCAAAGTAACAGATTATCCACTAGTGGGTATAATTTTGAGGAAAGCCACTAGTGAGTATTTTTTTATTTATAACAATAATAATAACACACAACACCTTGGTTACTACTTCGATTGACATTTTAATTTAAAAATTTAAAGCATATGTCACTGTCAAATAATATTTCTTTAATAAATTTTTCATTTATTAAGAAGTGTTGGATAAAACGTTATACTTCACACGTGGGCAAAGTGGAATTACCCACTCGATAAAATTATCTCACTCAGCCTTCGGCTTCGTGAGCAAAAATTTCTCTCGTGGGTAATTCCTTACTTTGCCCACTTGTAAAGTAAATAACTATTAACTGGCTCAAAAATGATAAAATTGTTTGCTATAAAATATTGAAAATTGTTTGTATTCTGCCGGATCTGTGGCTACATTATCTACACCGCGTGTATCTAACCATAGGAGACATGAGAAATCAGTTTTTCTTTCCGCATATGCGGCCAGTTAATTTTAGACAAAAATACTTTAAATAAATGTTGTAGATAAGTAAATTCTACATTTGTGTTAGTTATCACATTTTATTTTACACATTATGTAACAGAAATACATAATCGGATTTGAAGTTGTATAAGAATTCGATATAGTGATAGCCATGAAATAGAAACAATGTAAACAAATGTATTATGTTATATTTGTTTAAAAAGTTTATTTTATTATGAATTTGTGATTGATTTATAAAATAAATATTATTATCACATCATTATGGGTGTGGCACTCTGCTTACGCAGATCCCAATAAGTGATATATTTTTGTGTATAAAGTGTCAAATCATAACCCCCAAATATGTTAGTGGAGTGGAACCGCAGGATAAATTGAAAATGGCAACTGTCGTCTGTGGGATTCGAACGGAGGATCTCACGATTAACAGTCCAATGCGTTACCACAGAGCTATTTACCGCATTGTGATTGATTTAAGTTAAAATAATAGTTATTTGTTTAACTAGGCCCCAAAATACCAGATTTACAGCAGTGGCTGCCGTTTCATTGGCGAGGCGAAGCCGAAGCAATGAATGCTGCCGAAGCTATAAATCTGAGTTTGATGCCGAGTTGAACATATAATTATTTTGCTGATTTGGAATTAATATTAATTTAGTAATTATTTTGCAATACATATTTTAAAAGTTATCGCTGTCAAATTACGTTACCATGCGTTTGTTGAACAGTTGCTATACATTTATTGATGGTTGGTATGCATTTGTTGAGCGGTTGCTATGTAAATAAATTACAGTCTAGGCATAAAAGTGATATTTTACAGACTGTTAGCAGTCTATAAAGTGTCACCTTTAATGTTAATCGGCAAAAATAGTTATTTATTTAACAAAGCACCAAATTACCAGATTTATAGCAGATGTCACCTCATCATTGACTGTTGTGAAAGCTGTAAATCTGTTTTTGCTGCCGCAACACATTTTTATTTTTGCATATTTGGAATAAATATTAATTTAGTGATTATTCTTAATACCCATTTTAAAAGTAATCCGCATCAAATTATGTTGCTATAAGTTTGTTCAACTGTTGCTATGCGTTTATTGAGCCGTTACTAAGTAAAAACTAATTCGTTATTTATATTTTTATAAAACTTGAGTTGTCACTTTGTGAAAATTACCCATCACTTTATTACCTAAAATATAGAGTGATAAATATGTTTTTTCGAGACCGGGAGAAAACTTCGGTTTCTCTAAAAATCATGACAGAAACATCTACAGGAGATTGGTGTACTTTATCTCCCGTCGTGAGGGAAAGTGTTCAAATAATGTTAAAAATGAACAAAATTAAACAAATCAAAGGCAACTATCATAAATTCAATTCAAATAATTTTGAAATACATAAAAACCAATAAATTTTTGGGCCGAGAAAAAATAGTATATACACCGCAGGAAAGAAGTGTATTTTTCTCTTGTCGTGTTGTAGCCCTCGCCTACGCCTCGTGCTTTAAATTACTGCGTGGGAAAAAATCATACACTTCTCTCCCTTAATATATAATATACTATTTAACTCGTTTTATATTTTTAATTCTTAAGATACCATGGATACGCATGTAACAATTTAATGATATCGGAAAAATATAATCTATACCTCGGCAGTAAAGTATTTTTTATTACTTACATGGTTTATAAATTCAATTATACTTCAGTGCCTTGATATACAAATAACAATTTCTATAATTTCCAATAAAAATGAAAGTAAATAAAAACTTACTAAGATACAGAAGCATAGTAGTACACATCATCGAAGTAACTGCATTTAAAAAAGACATCACTTGTCACTTAAAACACAACTTAAGTCTATCACAGCCAAACAGTAAATAAATCAAATAAAACAAAACATCATCAGTTCCCGCGCGGGATTTCAAGCGATTGTCACTTTTCTCCGTCGGAAACGAGCGAAACAGTGACGCATCGGCGCACCGCCCCGTGCGATGCAGAAAGGTGAATTATTGCATTGTGACATTGGCAGCCTTGAGATGACCTTAGCTGGGGAACCAGGGCATTTAGGATGGCGAAAGTTGCTGACGATTGGTGTTGTGGGACCCTTAAAAGATTTGAAATTGTAATTTTGGGGAGGTGTGCAGGTTAACGAGAGGGTAAGAGGCCTTTGGGGAGAGTTTTGTAATTTTCGTGAGTTGTTGTGTTGGTGTAGTTTGTTTTTATATCTTGTGCATCTACTTGAATTCATCGTAGATGTGGTCGTGATAGGAACCAGTAGAGGGTTGTTTTTAATGTTCTTAATTAAACAGAAAATAATGTGATGTAACCAGCACATAACTTCCCGCAAGTACAATTTATAAATGGTATAAAATAAAGACAAAAGTTTCAAATAAAAATCTATATTTTTAAATCTTTTTAAATACACGCGAGGAAAAAAAATCTGATGTGGCAGCACATAACCTCCCGCCCAATACTACTCTTAAACGGTACAAAATAGTAGTTGATGATACAGAAACTTACCTTCTTATTTGTTTATTTTCTATTTATATTTGAGAATTTTAATTTTCTTCCGTATATTTATTTAATTTTTTGACATATATTTCACTAAGAAAACAGCTTCACAATCAAAATGACATGTGTCACATTTCGTAAAAAATTGAAAATTTTTAAGTTTCCATGGTGTACTAGAAATGCAAGATTTTTGAAATCTAATTTCTTTATATTTTATTATCTCTAAATCTAATGAAAATTTATAAAATTAGTGTAATTAAAATACATGTAAAATTAAATATTCTTCACCTTCAAAATAACATAAATTGTTGAAAAAGGAAATTTAACCGTGTTTTTCACGAAAAACTGTTAAGGGCTTCAAGTAAACTGTTACTTCCGGTTGAGCAATTTTATCCAAAATCTAATCAGCTCTTCATTTAACTATAAGAAGCAATAATTCACAAAATTGTATTTTTTGGTATTATAGTATTTGAGTTATGCGAGACGAAAAAATTGCCACAGACTACACACACACACACACACACACACACACACATAAATAAATACGTACATACATACATACATACAGACATCATCGCGAAAATTGTAAAATCGTATTGTAGGGACCCTAAGACGTGCTTATTCATTGAAAACTCACTACCCAATTTTTTGACCAAAAACAATACCTCTCTTACCTAGAGGTAGGCGGGAGGTAAAAATGTTCCTGATTTCAAAAAATCTTCAACTTTGACAGCTCGTACGCAGTGCCAAAAAATTCTAGACTCAATTGGAAAACAGGGGAATAAAGTTTAAACATTTTCCGTCAAATTTCTCAAGTTTCGAGTACCTACGACAGTTTTGCGCGAAATTGTGAATTTTTCAAAAATTTTCTGGTCACGTTTTGCAAACGAAGACGTTTTAGAAAACTTTTGTAAACGCGATAAATAGACATTCAATACGCAAAAAGTATTGCTCTTACATTTAAAAGGCATATCATTGCTTAAAAATGAAACAACCATTTTACAAGTATTTTATTAGGAAAAAAATGTATTTATTGACGGTTGCTATGCGTTTGTTGAGCGGTTGCTATGTAAAATATTTTTACAGCCTACGCATAAAAGTGACACTTTAAAGATTGTTAGCAGTCCGTGAAGTGTCATCTTTAATGTCAATCAAAAAAATATTTTTTTGCCGATAGACACTAATGGTGACACTTTACGAACCGCTAACAGTCTGTAAAGTGTCACTTTCATGCCTACGCTGTAAAATTGTTTTACAAAGCAACCGTTTAACAAATACATGTAATTTGACAGCGATAACCTTCAAAATATGTATACAAAATAATCACCAAATGAATATTAATATTAAATCGGCAAAAAAAATTGTGTACAACTCAGCACCAAACATAGATTTACAGCTTCGGCAGCATTCATTGCCTCGGCTTCGCCTCGTTAATGAAACGGCAACCACTGCTGTAAATCTGGTATTTTGGTGTCTAGTTAAACAAATAACCATTTTCAGAAACCAGAGCGAAACTAGTATTTCCCTGCCTAGTCACGAAAACGTTTAAATGTTATGTTACCTCAGAGACGCACACTATCATCTTTGGAAGTTTATTTAAAAATTTTCCTCACCGAGATCTGCTCCAAGCAGAGTGCCACACTAAATCATGTCTAAATAGCGTGATGATATATTTCATAATATAATAGTTATGTCAAGATTATTAAATCAAATTGTGTAGTGTTCTTATTAGCGGAAATCTTATATAAAAGCTATCAACAAAACCTGTCAGTTACAATTGAACAAATCATTACTTTCTTTCTCTTTTTTGACAATAACTCGGTTAATATCTGTTCCGTAAGGAAGCAATCGTTAAAGACACTCTCAACCTAATATCCGCAGATAAACTTTAACATGTATTGTGTGCTGTTTTTGATGCGTTAAAAAGATGTCACAATATTTGTGCTCTTATAAGTCAATTCATCAACTGAAAGTGGTAGTTTGCTTGAAGACCTATAAGCCTAACTTTGAGTATATATCAGTAAATAATTGCATTATAGTTAATTTTATTAACCCTTAACTGGTATAGTGGGGTCTTTGAAGATCTCAGTGTTTTTAAATCTTGTTGTTTAGTGTTAAAAATTTGAACTAAATGTTTGAGTTTTCTAGTAGCTTCATGAATCAACACACTTGACTTAGTGACTTAGTTAAAGAGATAATAACAATTGGGGTCTCTGTGACCGCACTGTACCAGTTACGTTGATTTTATAATGGGACCTTGCACCATTTTTTATTTATTTATTTTTTTTATGAAACTTTATCTAAATTGAGGACTATCTACATTTTTGTTGTTGTTATTCAATAAGCCACAATGATTTTTTTTTTTTAATATTGTGACGTCATTGTAGATGTGTTGCTGGAACAGTGTAGATTGTAAATAATTGTAGTCATATATTTTTTTACTTATTTTATTATTATTATTACAATAAAATAGAACATTTATGAGATAATAGTATATTGTGTCATTAGGAGTAAATGTGATACTTTGGGTGCTGAGCATGTAAGTTTGAACGAGGAGCGAAGCGAGTCGAACAATTACATGCGAAGCACCCAAAGACACATTTACTCCGAATAACACATGCTATTTTTTCTTCAAACATAGAAAATAAAATTATAAATATTATAAAATGCTCAAAACTTCAAAAAATATTCTGTCTTATCTAGATTTCAAGTTGCCGTAGAATATGCTGTTTTGTTATTTTTGTTTATTTATTTCATTTTTAACTGTCAAATTATTGAATTACAACCTAACTATTTTTTATAATATTTTACTTTGTCCGCCGCCGGCGTAAATGTGTTACCAAGGATACACTTTTACGCCGGCGGCGACAATATTGAACTTCTGCTTGTTGAATACAAATACATAACAACGTACTTTTATGACGTTTGAAGAAAAAAACTATTTAAATCTCTACTGTTTGATATCCACCAACACCTCTATAATGACGTCACAACATTTAAAAAAAATCATTGTGGCTTAATGAATAACAATTAAGACTTTTTAAAAGTTTAGATAGTCTGCAATTTAGATAGTTTCATAAAAAAAATAAAAAAAAGATGGTGAAAGACCCCATTAACATGTCTCGGAATTTTTTAACTGAAAGTGAGTTGTATGATATTTCAATTATCGAGAGCGATGATAAAAATTGCAAAATACAAGAGATTGATTCTAACATTACTAATGCAACAAATATATTTCAAATGAAACATATTCAGAAAGAGATGCAAATGTAAGAAAAACACCCCTGTTATTTTTATTACCTCCCGCCACATCCTGTAAGGGAGGTTTAGGAATCATGCAATGGGGTAAATAGCTCCGTGGTAACGCGTAGGACTGTGGATCGTGAGATTCTCAGTTCGAATCCCACAGCTGACAGTTGCCAATTTAAATTTACCCCTGTGGTTCCCCCTCCACTAACATCTTTGGGGGCTATGATTTGACGGCTGGTAACCGCACTTCATACGCAAAAATATATCACTTGCCGAGATCTGCGAAAGCAGAGTGCCACACCCATAATGGATAAAAGGCGTGATGATATATTTATTTATTTATTTTAGGAATCATGCTAAAAATTGGCTAGTGAATTTTCAGTGGATGAGTACGTTTTAGGGTCCATAGAATACGATTTTAATAGTAGATAATCGCGATGATGTCTGTGTGTGTGTCTGTCTGTCTGTGTGTGTGTCTGTCTGTCTGTGTGTGTGTGTCAGTCTGTCAGACTGTGTGAATATCTCTGGAGTTACGGTTTCTCAAAAACTACTAAACTGAAAATTTTGATATTTTGTATATATCAATTGTATCCCCTTTGGAAGAGCTGATTAGTTTTTGGTGATAATCCAATAACCGGAAGTGGTAGTTTACTTGAAGCTCTATCAAGTAATTTTTAAATATTTCAGTAAATTATTGTTTAATGAAAATTTTATCATTAGAATAATGTTTCAAGTATTATTATCTACAATTATTGTTTGAAACATTTTCCTCTTTATGGATTACAATACGTTAAAGAAAAATTATATTTTGATATTTTCGTTTAAATCTGCTAACCTGTTTAAAAAAAATCAAAACAACGGTTGAAAATTCCCAGTTTTTGACATGTGTCATAATTTGTTGAAGGGATGAGCGTTTATTGATAGCGGTGGTCTGTGTTCTTGCATTGTTTGATAAGAAATCTTGGCGGGAGGTATTGTGCTGCCCACAACAGGTTTTTTTTTGCTATTGTCCTAAAATATAAATTTAATATCATAGGTAATATTTTATGTATTCCCGTTTTGCCTCTGAAATTTTTTTTGGCAGTTTTATTTTTCCTATATGTTGTTTATTTACTAAATGTTAATTTTATTTTCTTTGGTTTTATGCATGTTCTTTTTAAATAAATGTAAATAAAAATATAACATCAAGTTTTCTTTTTACATACATTTTGTACTGGGGTCAATTAAGACCTCACTATACCAGTTAGAGATAAAGTATAAAAAATTACTATACCAGTTAAGGGTTAATTAAAAAGATATGTGTGTGTGAGAATGAATGATTTTTATATTTTGTAATTTACATTAACATTCCCTTAGGAAGAGCTGATTAATTTTTGGTGATAATCCAATGACCGGAAGTGGTATTTCACTAATAATTTAAAAAAGTTTACGACTGAAAACAATATTCTGTGCATATATTTTTTTATATATATATATAAATAAATATAAATTGCAAAACATAATCTACAATGAATGAAATAAACCGATTTCCTATATCCACATAGAATATTCAACGTGATACTCCTATAAATATAATCGCCATGGCCGTGACATTCTGGCAATCAATGTAATGTGTTTTTTTATCATCAATCATTAATGACTGATTCTAATCCCACATAAATGAAAATCGCATACACCACAACCGCGGTTAATCATTTCAAACAACATCGCATTCACTTAAATGTTTTTTACTGTGAATATAAAAATTATATGAATTTGAATATTTAACAATTACACTTGACAGATGTTTGACATTAAAGAATATATGTTTCCGTTATTTGTTTGTTGTCATGGCAACTGTGATATATTATTAAACATATAATTAAGTTGGAAGCAGCAAATAACATTTCTCTATAACACTGTTTTGGAAACTAGGTTTTACACAACTAAAAATTGTTATGGAATCACTAACATTCCATACGCTGCGTATGGAATATTTTCGACGAATCAAAGCCGCATATTAGCGCGATATATGAAGTATCTTGATTCAGTTGCTATGGTTTACGTCTGTTTGTTTTAATATTATTTATTTGAGTTTGACGTTTTCAACAGTTTTATATTTGTATTTTTTGTATAATTTCCAAAATCTTGTTATAGAAAGTATAGTCTACAACATGTAACGGAATGGCATATCCCACACTCGCAAACCGTAGCCCTCGCCTTCGTCTCGGACTACAAACTTTTTGCTCGAGTGGAATATGTGCCATTCCATTACTTGTTGTAGAATATACTATTGTACGACATACCAGGAAACTCCACATTTCTTCTCCCGAAATAGTAAGAAAAATGTGTTTTTCCTCTCTAGAGAGGAAAATATAGAAGTACTACCAATATGAATGTTATTTACAAAAAAATACATTGTAAAAATTATAAATAAATTCCTAATTTTATTGAAAATCCTTATTTTAGTGATATACATACGTTGAATTATCTTACAATTATGTCTTATATTTTTCTTTTTCTAGATTAAATTATAATTTGACAACTTTAATTTAGATTTAAGATTTTTTCATTGGCAACACTGTTAAACTGTCTTGCGTCTGATAACCTAACTTTTGACCTGTCAGTTATGTGTTATGTTGTCAAAGTGTATTTAAGGTACGAGCAGATCGTTTTTAGAAACATGTGAAAAAAATGTTGTGTCTAACACGAAAAAAAAAAACGCTTTCCTTTTTCTAATTTTGACATATAAAGTGTCACTTTTCAAAATTGATTGATGTTGCGAAACGTCATATTTTTCATAACTAGTGATGAAAAGAAAAATATTTCACAACTGTTGATGAAATGAATGAAGCATAAACAAAATTTCAAACAAACAAGCGAAATACGCGTAGCTACTTGATGTCAATGAAAGTTATGAAATTAATAATTTAATAATTAAAAAAAACTGTTTTAATCAAATATAGAAAAAATCTTGTATGAAGCACGATAGGAAATGCGATTTTGTGTAATTCGTGTGATTTTGCGGGAACTCGCTTCGCTCGTCCCGCAAACATCCCACTCGTTACACAAAATGATGCATTTCCTAACTGGTTACATAAATAGCTATTATAATTCCAAATATTATAGATAACACTTTCAGAAAAAAAAACTGCGAAATTACACCTATAGCTGTTTCTAAAACCTTCAAACAATCTTAGTAGATCAGTTAAATCTTAGCAAATATCTCTGAAATATGTGTTACTATCAAATGCCATTTGTCCAAGAGTGTTAGACATTCTGCATTCTAAGTTCTTGAACTAAATGATTGTTTAATATTACAGTAAGTCATCGAGAAATTTTACTTATTAAGAAACAATTTCAACAGATAATACATTATATTGTTGTGATATTTCTACAAATTATTAATTAATTATAACCTATACAATAAAAGTGTTATATATGTTATATTTTATACGGAATGACCTAGAGATGTGACAAAATGTGCAGCACTTTCGAAAGTGATTTTTTTCTATAATTGCTAATATATCTTTACAGTACAAATTTGCTAATAAATTCTATTTATAAAATAATATCTGTGTTAAAATGATTCATGGAACAAATATTAGACATCTATAAATTATCGTCTCACTTAGAATAAAAGCCTTAACCTTTGAAATTTTGCAATCAATTTCTTATTTAAAAGGCGATCTCGAAATATATACAATCATAATAATTAAGAGTCATTATTGTCTGCAATAGATACACCGTTTATAATTTCACTGTCTATTTGAAACATTTACAATATTTTAATGAGGATTTAATAAGTGTTATTGTTGAAAAATCCGATATTCCCAACACATAACCTCTCGCAAATTTTATTTTTAAGCAATACAAAATATAAATATCTGGTGTGGGCACCACACTACTTTCTTATACGTATAAAACCAACTGAACACGTATGATTTGTTCCTTGCGTTTGACTTTATTTTGAAAATTATTATATATAGATGTTAAACCTGTTTAATTTTTTATCCGACACCTCTCAATAAATGCTCTATAACTATTGCGATTTTAAACAAAGTAAATAATAGATTATCCACTAGTGGGTATAATTTTGAGAAAAGTCACTAGTGAGTAATTTTCAATTATAACAATAATTGGTAATTACTTTGATTAACATTTTAATTTAAAAAAATTAAAGCATTTGTCACTGTCAAATAATATTTCTTTAATAAATTTGGCATTCATTAAGAGATGTTGGATAAAACGTTATACTTCACACGTGGGTAATTCCTTACTTTGCCCACTTGTAAAGTAAAATTATTTTTCTCATTGTAATTATGATTTTATTTTACAATAGGTATTAATTAATATCTAGTCTTAAAAACTATAAATAACTAATAATACAAATATTGCTTTTATATGATTTTAAACGACACATTATTTGACATATAGATGTTAAAATAGTATATTATATATTAAGAGAGAGAAGTGTATTTTTTTCCTGCATAGTAAAAACACAATACGACAAAGCAAAAAATAGATTTCTCTCCTGCGGTGTATATACAATTTTTTTCACGACCCCATTATTTAAATATTATTTGAATTTTAATATAAATTATGATAATTTTCCTTTAATTTGTTTTGTTTTGTTAATTTTTCATAGCAAATGCCACTATTTGAGCACTTTCCCTCCCGACGGGAGAGAAAATGCATAAATGTCTCGTTGATATGAATTTGTCTGTTTCTGTCACGATTTTGATATCATAGAAACCAAGTTTCTCTCCCGGCAGAGAAATAGTTATTTGTATCACAAGGTTGGAAACTGCTATTTTGAGAGTGCGAGTTTATTTTGATAGGACGAGCCGTAGGCGAGTCCTACAAAAACGAGCACTCGCAAAATAGTTTCCAACCGAGGGATACACAAGATTTTTCGCGCCAAAATTTATGTTTTAATAAATAAATTTAATTTATTACTCATTTTCTTAATGACAGGGAATTTTTTTATGTTGCTAACTTCACAATATTTGAATGTCAATTACGTTTATTTTCCAGTATCATAACCAAAAATATCTACATATTTTTATTTTTATTTTACACTGCAAATACAATTATAATTACTTACAAATATGTTTAAAATCCATAAATATTCTGATTTCTTGTATTGTAAATACTCAATTGTAGATATATTGCCATAATATTTTTATTTCAATGTAATACTTTGACATTTCTAGCGTCAGAAGTTAGCTAAAATTAGTGAAGTGATGCCAACATATAACCATAAAAAGTTAGCAATTTTTGTCGAACTAGTTCGACAAAAACATGATTTCCGACCGATTTAGAGATATGTAATTGTATCAATGACGGACGGCGGCGCGAAAAATATGTTTTCATTTTTGTTTCCACTGTAACTAAATATTAAAATATATTATTAAATATATAATTTAGTTGTTCTCAAAATTAGAAGCATGTGAAAATAACATATTAACTATATACCAAATATTTTTGCTAACATCTTTCATTTGAAACTTTTTTAAAGCTAATTCTATTTTGGAAAAGAATGAAATTTATTGTTTTGTGTGTCCGGTAAACTTCCTCTTCCGGTTTTTCAATTCCATTCAAAATCAAGTAAACCCTAGGTATATACTTTGTATAAGAAAGTAAAAAAGTTTCAAATAAAAATTGTACGTAATATTATTCTACATTTTTTTAAATACAGTAATATTTATTCTATCTTAATTATTTACTAAGATGCAAAATAGTGAAAATAGTGAAATCGGATTCTACGGACAGTAAAAAGTGTGTATCTGTTGTAAACTCATTACCGAAAATTTGTACCCGTCACAATACCTCCCTTACATACCTATACGTACGGGAGATATAAATGCTATTACAATTAAAAAAATAATGAATTGTTTATGAATTTCAGTAAAAATAATACTCTGAATATTGCGCAGAGCCATGTTTTCTGTTTTGTGGAATGTAATTTTCGATCAGATAAATAAATACATAGAATTTAGAAATTAGTAAAATAACATGTTATTGCGATATGCATAGATAAAACTTGATTGTAAAAATACAATTTATTTTTATTAATACCTTTAGTATTTCACAATTTCTAAATACCTACATAAAAAAGAAATTTCCGTAATTATTCTTATAATTATTTTAGCTGTATATTAAAAACATGTTAGTGCATAAAATTAATTAAATATAGACAAACTAATGGCGAAATCCCAGGGCGCCATAATTGAAAATAATTTATAAATACATATGTCATTACAATTTCATGCCATTTACCCAATTATGAGTGTGGCTAATTGAACTATTTAATTAATACTTTTGGGGGGGGGGGGCATGATTTGACGACTGGTTGTCTGTCTCGGCTCGCTTTTTCAACATTAGTTGGCGTTCCAGTATTATTATATTTCAGTGAATAAATCTAAAACTATTTTATCTACGATATTCCTAGTGTATTAGTAAATACACTAAAAAATGTAGAATGATATTTTAACAGGTACGGTTATATTTATTATACATTGATACAAATCGTTAGCAACGTGTTAAAAGTAACATTTAAATCACTTTTAACACGTTGTTATGTTACTGTTAAAACTAGTGTCAGAAAGTGACACTTTTAATAAAGATCGTAGATAAAATTTTGATGTACGTGTTAAAAGTGATTTATTTCGTTCGTGGGGTTGTTTCACTCGACTTTGCCTCGTTTCGAAAACTTCTCCGGTTACGCATAAAATGTCACTTTTAACACTTATATCATAAATAACTAATGGGTAATGTACCCAAGGAGATACAGTTGATTGTAATTCGTAAATGGTGACAGTAAGAGTAAAATATTTCAAACAATATTTTAAACAATATTCTAATACTCGTAACAAAATTTTCATTAAACCATAATTTACTGAGATATTTTAACTTGATAGGGCTTCAAGTAAACTACCACTTCCGGTTATTGGATTATCACCAAAAACTAATCAGCTCTTCCAAAGGGGATACAATTGATATATACGAAATATCTAAATTTTCAGTTTAGTAGTTTTTGAGAAACCGTAACTCCAGAGATCCACACAGACCGACAAACAGACTGAAAGACAGACAAACAGATAGACAGACACAAACACAGACATTATGCGAAACTATTAAAACCATATACTAAGTACCCTAAAACGTACTCATTCACTAAAAACTCACTACCAAATTTTTAGAATGATTCCTTTACAGGAATGTGGTGGGAGATAAAAACGCATTGAAATCCCTATACAACACATTTAAATTCTAAAATTATCTAGCTTCATCTTCATTCCATTCTCCACCTCTAAGAAAACAATCGATTAACGCTGCCGTCACTCAATTATCATCAGCTCCAACAGTTCTTTGAACTTCACTCATTCGTTCCTAACCTTAAAATCGGTGCACTCACAAAGCCAGCTACTTTACCTTCACAAAAACAATTGCATGTCTTTGTTAAGGCCAAAGGCGAGTGCTAATTCCAATTCCTAATCTCGATTTCGTTTTACACTTAAGTTCACTCTCAGCGGATGAAAGACGTAACAGAGCAATCAGTAACGCCTTCAATGGGGTTTTTTTGCAACTTAATCTGTGACGAATTATCTTGCAGTGAAAATGATTGTAAGTCAAGGACGGAATGAAAGAAAGATGACGCGTGTTGTGATATTTGTACGAAGTTGTTGGTGTTGTTTTATTATGATCTTTTAAGGGAGATGTACCTATAAATTAGATAAATAAATATATCATAACGCCCTTTAGCTCTGTGTGAGTATGGCACTTTACTTACAAGCCCAGAATTATATCATTTGGCCCAAATAAGTCTTTTAGAACAATTAAAAAAAAATTGTTCTGATCTTAACAAGGGAAAATTGTACTAAAAATTGTATCTTAAATTCTGTTTTTACCTCCCGCCTACCTCTAGGTAAGGGAGGTATTGTTTTTGGTCAAAAATTGAGTAGTGAGTTTTCAATGAATAAGCACGTTTTAGAGTCCCTACAATACGATTTTACTATTTTCGCAATGATGTCTGTATGTATGTATGTATGTATGTATGTGTGTGTGTGTGTGTGTGTGTGTGTGTGTAGTCTGTGGCAATTTTTTCGTCTCGCATATCTCAAATACTATAATACCAAAAAATACCATTTTGTGAATTTTTGATTTTTATATTTAAATGAAGAGCTGATTAGATTTTGGATAAAATTGGTCAACCGGAAGTAGCAGTTTACTTGAAGCCCTTAACAGTTTTTCGTGAAAAACACGGTTAAATTTCCGTTTTTAACAATTTATGTTATTTTGAATGTTGAAGAATACTTAATTTTACATGTGTTTTGATTACACTAATTTTATTAATTTTCATTAGATTTAGAGATAATAAAATATAAAGAAATTAGATTTCACAAATCGTGCATTCCTAGTACACCATGGAAACATTTTAAATTATTAATTTTTTACGAAATGTGACACATGTCATTGTGATTATGAAGCTGTTTTCTTAGTGAAATATATGTCAAAAAATTAAATAAATATACGAAAGAAAATTAAAATTATCAAATATAAATAGAAAATAAACAAATAATAAGGTATGTTTCTGTATCATCAAATACTATTTTGTACCATTTAAAAGTAGTATTGGGCGGGAGGATATGTTAAAGAATGTTATAAATAAAAATAACAAATTAACAATAATTACTAACATATAGATTTCATTTAGCCTAAAGGAATTGGCTGCTACCACGAATAACCACGAATCTGGTGACGACAAAATTAATATTGTGCACTTAAAAAATTTATGGTCAAAAATGACTTTTAATCCCAGACGATCCACCGTTAATTTTTGTTAATTTAACAAGTTTCAATTTCTTAGCAAGTAACAAATTATTTTTGTATATTTCCTAATATATTATATTTCCTAATGTATTATATTAATATGAATATATTAATTATTAACATTTATTTTTATGTGTTTCTCACTAAATATTTTAGTAATTATATTGAAGCAGAACAATAAATCTAAATCATAGTTATTATAACAAATTAAGTTGTCACAAAAGATATGAATTTTCTTTAAGAATTTTAAATTAATAAGTTAGCTAAATAGTTTCACCGCAGAACATTTTTTGTATGTAGTCCTGCTGTTTCTACGCAATAAAACAGGCCAGACACGCAAAACGAAGCCGAATAAAAATAAAAAAATAAATAAAATGAAACTAATAAATAAAATAGATAAGAAAATAACATTGCAGAATTTCTATTAACAAACAGAACACTGATAATAAATGTCTCCTAGATTGCTGATAAACGAATATATTACCCCGCCCTCATCCTTCGAAGAGGGGTTAGGTCAACCCTCAATTACTAACGAGGGTAAAAAGTTGAAGGTCAACGTACAGGCAACAACAAAAACTTCCCTAGATATTTCTGCAGTGTAAGGGTTCATACCTTCCTTATAAAAAGTCAGTCAGACTCACAACAGTGATCAAATATTATAACTGCGGGAATAGTATATTATTCAATGAGCGTGTAATGATGGATTTTCTCATGAGGGTGAAATTTGCATCACTGGCAGTGCGTTTATACTGGTCGAATAAATCAATTGAGGTGCTCGCTGTGTGACATGTTACGCTGTCTTGTTGAAACCACCGTTCTTCCACAGTAATGCCATTCAATTGGGGAACGAAAAAGTCAGTAATCATGGTTCTATAGCGGTCTCTATTGACTGGAACGTTCTGGCCGGTATCATTTTTGAAAAAAAAATGGACCAATGATTCCGACAGCCCGTAAAGCACACCCAAACTGTGTCTGTTTATGTAATTCCGCTTCAATAATGGCTGGTGGATTTTCTTCATCCCAAAGGCAGCAATTTTACTTGTTGACGTTGCCATTTAACAAAAAAGGAGCCTCATCGCTCGGCAAATAAATTCCATATTCGTGATAAAAAGTAAAACTTCAGTGCCTTGATACATAAATAACTATTTTGTATTTACCGTTTTATTATTAAATTCATAGAGAATTAAATATACCCTAATTAAAATTTTAATATTTTATTTTCTATGTCCTATAAAAAAATCTGGTGAGGGCACTACACTACTTCTTAATACAACATAAAACCAACTAACCACGTATGACTTGTTCCTTGCGTATGACTTTATTTTGACAATTATTTGTCATACAGACGTTAAACGTGTTTATTTATTTCTTTTCATTATAACTATGATTTTATTTTAAAATAGGTATTAATTAATATCTAGTCTTTAAAAATTTCTAACTAATAATACAAATATTGCTTTTATATTTTTTCTACAATCGTTGCACAATATCGACATTTTTATTCCATTTTTGATTAGAAAATGTTCAAAATTGTCGCCATATTGTCGCTGTAGTGCGACAAAAACATAAAACTAAAATAAATTAGGTAGAAGAAGTAAATGATGCACCATATTTTTTTGGTAATAATCTTGCTATTGCAAATGCAGATTGCATATACGTACATACACTTTAACATTTAACTTAATTACCATAAACCTTTACTCCATGTGTCAAATTATGATTTCTTTGAAAATTTGTATTTTGTTCATAAACGTTGTCATGATTACGGTGACATGAGTAACTACAATTTCGCTGAATTGTTATAGGAGTGCCCAAAGATAATTTTGAAAAAAAATATTTTTTTCAACAGCTTGACATTGTTCAACGATTGTAGAATAGTATATTGTACAACGAGCATGGAATGGTACTCATTTCCTACGAGTATGAAAGTTTGTAGCATGATCCGAAGACGAATGCTGCAAATCATACGAGTATGAAATGGACATTCCATGCGAGTTGAACACTATACTTTTTCTACGACCACGATATTATTTCAAAATTAATTTAATTTTAATAATAAATTTGTCCCGCTTTCACCATTCCAATATTTGACATTTCTAAATAAGTATCCTAGCAATGTCACCTGTACTTAAATGAGCTGACCTGTATTGAAATACTCACAAAACAAATTCATTTCGCACGATGCTTGCAATGTACCTCATCCCAAGCAATAACAAACATACAATGAGCAGAATTCTCAGTGGTCGTAGAAAAAAAATATTGTGTGTATCTCGTCGGATAGAGCTTGCTTGGTGCACTTGTCAAGTAGTTTTCTCGACGCGTGCAACAACAATGCTCTATCCGCACTTGATACACAAATAACTATTGAACGACACATATTTTTTACATTTCACAATTATTTGATACGTTTGACACATAGATATTAAAAATGTTTTAGTTTTTGTTCCCATTGTAACTAAGATTATTGAAATATATATTCAATATATAATAAGTTTTTTTTTTTCAAAATTAGAAGCATGTACAAGAAAAGTGTAAATAACATTTTATATTCCAAATATTTTTGCTAATATTTTTTATTTGAAACACTTTTCCATAGCTGATTCTATTTTTGAAAAAATGGAATTTATTATTTTGTGTGTCCAGTGCGCTTATAATTCATTATTAAATATTTATATTTATAATTTAAATAAATAAATTAAAATTTCTGTGAACTTTAAACTATTTTGTTTCTCCTTACACCAAACGAATTAAACATCTGTTTATTAACGAACAGAAAATTTAAGGCACCTAATATTAATTATTAAACATATTTAATTCAATTTTGACGAAATACTTCCATAATAAAGTCAATATAAAACATCATAATTTCACAAAACAAATGATTGTTCCAGCGTGAACAAGTCTTAGCCCCGCTGTTTATGACTGCTTCTCTGTGCTTCATTTGTCTGCTAGCAAAGTGATTTTGTTTTGTTTCTTGTTCCAGGACAAATTGCTGAGTAAACTGGAAGAAAATGAACCGGAACTGGCGACGACTCAAGAGGAAGAGGTAATATTACGTTACGTTCTTGTTCTTGTTGTACGTTTTGTCTTACGTTACTGGCAAGTGAGGTTATGTACGGCGTTTTGAATTTCATTTAGGGGGAAAATTAAAGTGTGTGGGAAATGGTTTACGAGGGGCGGGCTAATTGTTTTACGAGGTTAATTAATTTTGCTGCAGAGAGCGCTCTTGTATGGTAGATTCATAAAAGTAAAATAAATTAATAAATATATCACGCTATGTATACACTGCATGTTGGTAAGTGTGTATTGGGCTTGCAAATTATCAAGAGATGGCGTTGATTACAATTTTCAAAAGGTACATGTCAAATTCATTTTGTATGATATTTCATGATGGTGAATGCTTGCTTTAGTATTGGTAGTTTGCTTGTTTTGGCAGCAGAACTGTTGCCATGCACACTGCAAATTTTCCTGTTTTTATAGGTTTTTAGGAGAAAATTCAATCTTAACCTATAATCTACAAAAACAATGAACCTTTCATTTTTACATCTTATTTAAATAATTTGGCTTAAACAAATGTTATACTTACATTGGAATACTCTTAAAATAACTACTGTTGTTTTTAATTTTTTAAAAATAACAATTAATTTTAAAATACAATGAAATTTATGTACCTTATGGTTAGTTTAGCTTTCTGCCACTAGTTAGCGTAAGCGTATTTTAATTTTGGAAGCCCAATTCCTTGGAGTAAAGAATATAAAGGAGAGAGCGTTAGCAAGCGATAGTGACGCCGTTTCCCCCCATACGCAAATCCCCACTCCAACCAGAACCACGTCTTGCTTGCGTCTGCCCTCACCAGGTTACATTCCCTTTGCCGCTAATGTAAGCTTATGCTCTCTCCTTTATCTTCTTTCCTCCAAGATGTATATCGTTGAAATTTCACAATATTATATGATAGGACTATTTTTTGGCTGGTTGATGTATGTAAATGCTATCTTTGATAGCAACCAAATATTTTATTCAAATATTACCTTAATTTTATGGTGCTTTTCAAGGCTTTTTGTTTATGTGTGTACCGATTTAGTTATGTGAAAATGTGTCAAAATCAACGTTTTAGTACAATTTCTTCTTCAAGTATTAAAGTTTATACTATGAATTCTTGAAATAATCTAAATTTGATGTCTAGCTTATTTACAAAATTTTGCTTTTAAAAAAGTGTTATCGTACATAATAATTAAAGATAAAATCCCTCGACCTGCGGTTTTTTTCAAATTATTATGTACTCAAACACTTTTTAAGCAAAATTTTTTGCATAATCTAGAGATGTCAAACTTAATCGATTAATTTCTTAGAACTCGTGATATAATTATTGAACAAACTCACATAGATGAATTTTTTCGTCAAGGTTTAAAACAATAAATACATAATAAATAATTAAAATATAGTCAGATAAAATAAAATGTAAAACAACGTAATTTTATGACCTAACCTAACATATTACTATCCACGCAGTGTGTCATCTGCATCAACGCGAAAGCCACGATGCAGACGTCCCCGTGCGGGCACCAGGTGGTCTGCAGGAAGTGCTTCGTGAAAACGATCCAAATGGCGGTGTCTCAGCGCCTGCTGCCGCTCCGTTGCGTTATCTGCCGCGCCAAGATCCTGCGTCTGAAGCAGAGTGGGGTCCCACCGGGGCCCAGTACCAGCACCGCGGGCTCTGGCGCGGGGAGCAGCAGGAGTGGTATGCCTACGAGTGTTAGCGGGTGAGAAAAAAACTCTTTGAAATTCTGTTTATTATATTTGTTTATCAATGAAAGTGGGTAGCATGTATAAATGAAGTCTGCATCTCAATATAACTCCAAAACTTTATTGACCTTTTGGCACCATTTACCCCCTTTTAAATGACAGATTAAGTTAGTTTTCCTTAATTTTAAATGGGAACTAATTTTTACAACTCTTTTTTAATATTTACATAATTACAATAACAAATGATTAAAACGCCAGAGGTCGTGGGTTCGAATCCCACTGAAGATCATGGTCGTTTGTAATGTTTACACAAATTCGCAATCATCCAATCATTAGGCGGCATATGACTATAGTAGTTAGTCCGCTTTCCATCTTCATTAAAAAAAAATTATTAAAAATTTTCTAAAAAAAAAAGTGAAACATAAGTAAACGATATATCTAGCTGAGAATTCTCGGTCTTATATTCATTGTACCCACTTTTACCAGCATTCGTGTATACAATGAATACCTACCGTTACCGTTACAGGGATTTCCCTAGATATATTAGAGTTTATTGGTTTGTATATTAGATTATTGTATTGTTTTTTGCTTTTTCCGTTGCATTCTTCTATTTATTGCGGCCTCCTCCAATATTTGGGAATTATCAATGTGCATTACCAGAAATTTCAGAATGTTTATCTCTAGACAAGGTCTTAAAAATATTGAAATAAGCAATTATATGCAACTTTTATAAAAATATGCATAAGAATGCCCAAATATGCAATACATGCAGTTAGTAATAGGCTATTCAATCAATTTTTTTATTATTTTTCGAAAATAGACGTTAATATATGAATATTTTTTGTATTTTCATCAATATTGTATTATAATTAAGCCAGTAATTAATTACTAAAGATTCTATATTGAACCGTGTGACGACATAGTGACGAATGACAGAACAGCGCTGCCCGCGCCTCCCGTGTAGAATTGCTGAACTATTCATTGTAACTTTTGAACATTAATAATTTTGAATCATTGTTGCTGTTGTTTTGACAACTTGGCACAAAGCAATACTTTATAAGCATAATTTAAATATTTCAACAGATAACCTCAATAACACAACTGACAGCTGACTGACAGATCACAACACTCAACGCCAAGGTTATGCGCGCGCAATCTCTATCTGGCATTCGTCGTTACGACGTCACATTTGAATTGGACTGACTTTTAACAATTGATTACAGGCATAATATTTATTTTTTAAATAAATTGTTATATTTTTTGAGAATGTTTTCAAGTGTATTATTGAAAATTTGTTCCAAATATGCTAAATTTGAAGGTGGTTGAAGAGCCTATTAGCATTAATTATTGTAATTCGTCCAGAAAATTTATTTTATTTAAAGATATGCAAAAATTAAAATATATTCACTTTGCATATAATCCGCTCTCTAATAATAAATAACTATCAGCATCATCTGATTTAAAAATGCACTGAAATGTACAATCACTTAAAGTTAAAAGTGAAGACATAACGTCTTGTTTGGGTCATTTTGTTGACTTCCTTATTAACCAAAAAAGTAAAATAGAATTGAGTGGTTTTTTAGTATTTGTATTGTTTGATAGGTACTCGGTAGCCAGCAGTTCAGGAACGAGCGTGCCACAGAGCGACAGCCTGTACAGCGTGAGCTCGGGGGGCAGCAGCCTGTCCAGCGACACGGGGCTGAGTTGCGGGGCCGGGTGCTGCCAGGGGCGCACGTGTCTCGGGGCCTACCCGCGGCAGCCCACCGGCGCCCTCAAGCGCAGCCAGCAGCACGCCATGAAGGTAGTACATTTAACAATAGGTTTGTTCCAAGTGGTCATTTCTGACAAATTTGTGACATGTTTGTGACAATTTCAGTGCGCCTACGAAAAATGTAAACAAGTTAAGTTTGAAACATAGACTGGAACGGTGAATAGAATGAAGCGCATGTGCATGCTCATTTTTTGTTTTGACAGCTAACCTTAAATATAAATATAAATAAAGAAATTCATACATTTTTCGCTACAAAAAAGAAATGAAGTTTGTTTCAAAGTTATCTTGTTTGCATATTTCGCAGACGCAGTGAAATTGTCACAAACTTGTCAGAAATGACCACTTGGAACAAACCTTTATAAATTACATTATTTAAACTATTAAATTGAATGATGTGTTGTCACAAAAGGTGTATGTTGTGGTGTACAGATGAAGCTTCAGGACTACTACCATTCGGAGAAGAGTTCAGTGTGTCGCTTGCCACCTATCCGGGAGATGTCTCCGCACGCTGCACCCAGAGCTTCGTCGGCGCCGGGCTCCACCAGGATACGGTAAGTGAAAATCACAAGTTTAATAAATACAGGCCATGCTGACAGAATTATTAATAAACACTAATTCAAATACATAATCGGTTCAATTCTCTAACGAAATTGTTACATAGAATAGTTAGAAACTTGTTATTGGTGATAAAATCGCATCGAAACTTCATGTTTAATGGGGAATATTTCATTAGCTGTCAAAAAGTTGTTATGCTAGCAACTTTTTAGAG
The DNA here is from genome assembly GCA_963942605.1 of Poecilus cupreus. NCBI lineage: Eukaryota > Metazoa > Arthropoda > Insecta > Coleoptera > Carabidae > Poecilus > Poecilus cupreus. Next base: position 17,912,370 of record OZ012722.1, on the reverse strand, counting down.
AATAGGACCAATTGTCTTTAAAATATCAAAGTGGTGGCACCTTCCGGTAGAATTATAAACTAGACAACTAGAGGAATACGGAAAACATTTATTGCATACATTGAATCACATGGCAATGGACCCATAAACCAATTAGATTTTTTTTTAAATTAGAATATGACGATCAGTGAAAACCCGATGTGAAAATTCCATATATTACTCGAGATATTATTTTTTAAGTTTGTGTGACGTCACGGGTACTCCTCCAGTGGCACTAAAACAATGATTTTTCATGATAGTAGATACTAAACATTTTTAATGTAAAAATAATATTTACATATTATAAGTCTTAATTGCAATAATTAAACTTAAAATAAATAAAGATAAAATTCCATTACTTTTTATTTTACCAACAAACGAAACAAATGAAATGACATTTCGTAGTTTTATTTTAGCCCACAATAGGTATTGCACTTTTTATATTTCTGGCCAATAGAATCAATGGGAGCATCCGTGACGTCAACATATGTTCAATTCGTTATATCGCTTTATTGCAAAATATTAAAAAAAAAAACTTTACATACATACATACAAAACATCACGCTATGTCCCACTTATTGGGGTAGCACGAACCCAGAAACACAGTCAACCAACAATCAAACATACCTATCCTGACACACCACTTTCGCCTCGTCCACATTCATACATGTTCGTTTATTCTTCTCACTCGGAATCATTCGTTCACGCAACAAATCATCAATCATACCCAACCAGTTATTCCTCGGACGCCCACGCAATCGTTCACCCACATATATTAGTTTCACCAACCTTTCATTCGACATTCGTTCAACATGTCCAAACCATCTCAACTGACTCACTTCCACTTTCTTAATAACATTCTTCTCAATCTCACACTCACCATACACCAATGTATTCCGTATACGATCACGTCTGGTATACCCACATACTCCTCTCAAATATATCTCATTTCTACAGCAGTTATACGTCGTTCATGCTTCTTCATCCACACCCAACATTCAGAACCATACATCAATGTAAGCACTAACACACCATTATAAACACTCAATAGAGCATCTCTAGATACATTCACGTTTTGAGCAAATGTACCCAGAGCACCCAATACCTTGCACCCTGCAAACACCCGCCTTATAATCTTCCGGTCAATACGTCCATCCCTCGAGAACATACTACCCAAATATACAAATTCATTCACTTGTTCCAGTCTCACACCATTCACTGAAACATTACAATCAATCACCAAATCAAGAATACTTTACTACTAATTATTTCGTAAGTGTTACACGATTTTGATATAAATTTATCATATTTCTTTTATGTTTTTTTTCCCTATTAGTAACGGTAAAACTTTTTAGAGAATTGGTCCGAATATCGCATCATAACTCCTAATTATTAATTAACAAATATTGATTATACGTTTTCCTTATTCCTCCGCCATCTTGCTACCGACCAATCTGCCATCTACACTCAGATTTTTCCACGAATACCATTTCTGTTGAATATATTCTACAATTTATTTGATGATCCCGTGCCACGTGTGAAATTCTGTCAGCGAGCCCTTTTGAATGTATTACCGCATTGTTGCATGTGTAAGCAAAGTAGCATAAGTGTTCGTGCGTTATCGCTGTATCAGCTCGTGCTGTGCTTTACATAGCTTGTATTTAGTGCTTTGCATATTAATTTAAATGCTTCCACTGTAAATACTGACGCTATAAGTAATTAACTGTACCTTGGATTCTCGGAAAGTTGGGTTAGAATTTATTAATAGTTTGTTTTTCGAAGAAACATTAAAAAAGAATTATGAATTAAGTGAATTATTGATAAACTCAACATTAACGGCATATTTGGAATTATTATTTGCAAATTTAATAAATTGTTTGGCGTGGAAATTCTTTGTTTTATATTGAGCATAAAAAATATATGGGCTATAATTTTTGTCTTTCGAAGAAATATACGTATTTATTTGTAAAGTTTATTGCATTTTAATTGCAGCAGACATGGAATATTTGCGCTGGTATTTCTTTAATAAAATGGTTCAAATGTTACATTATTTATAAAACTATGTAAAAATACTTCTAGGCAAAAAACAGGACTTCTTTATGGTTTTGTTTAATTTGTATAAGTTTTATTTGTTAACCTTTTTGTAAAAAATGAACGTCAATCATAAAAAAATCTGGTGTAACCATCACACGACTTTCTTATACATATAATAGTTATTTATGTATCAAGGCACTGAAGTTCAATTTTTTATTACGAATATGGAATTTAGTTGCCGAAGCCCGTAGGTCGGAGGAAAATAAACCATGTGAGTGATAAAAATGAACTTCAATGCCGCGGTACATATTAAATTATTTTTGAAATAAAATTTGAAAAAAACTGTAAAATTATTATTATATAGGTTAAGTGTATACAACTGTCAATTGTCAATTGAAACTGACATTCAGTGTTGCCAACCACGAACAGTGAAGTTATCGTAAATAACACTCAAAATTATGTGTTTTGTCCTCAATTTCATCATCGGAATTATTTAGTTAATTCTTCTTGCATATTATGTTTCATGGTATAAATGTACTACAGTACGTCAATATATCTGCCAAAATTATTCTAATTGTACAATAATTAATTAACGGTTCCCAACACTGGGTTGCTCAAAATCATCGTATAATGGGTTACTTTAGTGACGATTTCTTAGCTTTTAATGACGATTTCTGAGTACTTTAATGCCGATTTCAAATAAATATAGAATAGATGTTTCAGTTATGTAATAAACTTGTAATATATTTATTCTGCGATCACTACTGAAAATTACACTTTCTCCACTGCTTGAAAATGGTATATTTCACACAGTCGTGTGGAATAGCGTGGACAATTATATCACATGCAAGTTTGACCAATTTACTAATAATATAATACTGTATGATATTAATATTTTAAGTATAATTACATTTAAATGTCATAAAATAATTCATAATATTTCAGAGTTTATATAAATCTTCGTTTTCAATGTTGAGGTTACAAAAAAAAAACAATATTAATTTTTTAATAAAATAAATCTTTAGTTTTCATGTTACAATATGTAGATTTATCGTTGGTAACACTGGGAACATCTGCGCTTGCGCAGCCTTCAAGCTGTAATCATAAACGTCAAACAGTTGTGAGTTTGAGATGTTATTTCTTGTTTCTGAAGTGTAATTATTATTTTTAAATCTCGATAAAAGTGTGATCGTAGAAAAAGTATAGTGTACAACTCGTACAGAATTACCTATTTCACGCTCGTGTGATTTTAGCACTCGCGTGAAATAGCTTCATTTTCTTACTAAACTCAAAAAAAATTCGTATAACTATTATAAAAACAATATTTCAATAATCTTAGTTATAATGGGAACAAAAACTAAAATATTTTTAACATCTATATGTCAAATAATTGTCAAAATAAATTCATATGCAAGGAACAAGTCATATATGTTTAGTTGATTTTATATATACAAGAAAGTAGTGTGGTGCCCACACCAGATTTTTTTAATTTTTAGCCGGAAGTGTACATGATTATTTAAGTCAAAGTTTGATTACCACTGACACAATAGAACATATTTTTGTCATTGATTTCGTTCAACATAACTTCTAAATTATAATATTTAACTTTTCAAATTTTAAATACCCAATATGAAGTATTAGTAAATATATGAACAAATCTTAAAAATTCACTATAAAATGTTACACATTTCAATAACAAGAAAAATAGTTTCTAAACAGTTTGAAGATTTCAAGAGAAGTAGCAAGAATTTGGAATAGGGTAGACGTGTGAATGTTTCTGACAGAAATGTAGTTTTAATATCAATGACTAATTTATTACTCAAATGGACTATATTATGCTTACAACAATTCATTTTGAATAAATATACAACTATTTTTATTTTTAATAAGTGGAAAATCCATAAAAATAAGTGTATAACCTAAAAGCAAACTCAACTAAAATCAGTGTTTTCGGTTGCTACTACAAATGCTAAAAACATCACTTTTTATATCAATTCTTTCATAAAATTCTGTGCTTTTATATTTGAACAATCTGCATGACAACAAATAAGCAATGACAGCAACTATTTACATATTCAACATTGCATGATTGCAAGTAAATGTTTCATTTCAATACTACAATTTTGTATGTGCATACATTTTTAATTTCACGCCAGCTTTGAGTTTTTGACGATAAAATTGATGGTTTAATATTTTAATGGATACTTTTTGTTTGGTTGCCTCTAGATACCTAGCTGTTTGTTTAGTTTTGATTCTTTGTTTTATCGTTGACGTATCTTAGCCAAGTTTACGGATAAAATTGTGGATGTTCTGTGAAATAAAATAAAAATATTGTGTTGCTTGAAAATTAAAAGTGATTGTCAATCGAAGAAGTAAAAATGTCTGGAGAAATGTTTAAAATCATTTTGAACCGCACGCCCACCAATGTTTTGAGGTACGTCAATTATTATTTGATTGATTACAAAAATCCATTGTTGTAATCAAGCAATTGTACGTATTTATCTTTAGTTTGCTGTAGTTATTTAGTGCTTTATGTGTTACTAACAAATCATTTAGTTAAGTTACTTAAACTGCAGTATACCTAATTCATCTATGTATATATAAACAAACAAATTTCAAATCATTATAGTTATGTGTGTACTGAAAACGAAAATTTAGTCTTTTAGATTATTAGACAAATAGATTTTCCAAATATTACAGTAGCAAATACCTGAAAATATTTCAAATTAGTTGTAAATAGGTACTTGTATTTTGTGACTTCAATGTTAGGTTAGAATCTTAGAAGTATATCTAGATTTCTTTTAAATTTCTTATTGTTTGGAACATTTTCAGGGACGATGGCATACTATAAATCATACTTTATCAGTACAACACAAACAACAAAGTATTTTTAATAGAAAAAATGTACTTATGAAATAATTGCTTATGAATAGTTATAGGTTATACTGTGTTTAAGTAACTATGCAAGAATAACTGTTAATGTATTTTGTAAAACAGTGTTTTTCAAACTAAAAAAAAATTAAATTCGCACTACATTACTCCCTCTACATCTTTCATTTGAAGCATTTTTCTCTAAAATTACTTTTTCGCGCCGCCGTCCGACTTTGACTCAATTACATATCTCTAAAGCGGTCGGGAATCATGTTTTTGTGGTTATATGTTGGCATCACTTCACTAATTTTAGCTAACTTCTGACGCTAGAAATGTCAAAATATTACATTGATTTAAAAATATTATGGCAATATATCTACAATTGAGTATTTGCAATACAAGAAAACAGAATATTTATGGATTTTAAACATATTAGTTAGTAATTATAATTGAATTTGCAGTGTAAAATCCAAATAAAAATATGTAGATATTTTTGGTTATGATACTGGAAAATAAACATAATTGACATTCAAATATTGTGAACGTAGCAACATAAAAAAATTCCCTGTCATTAAGAAAATGAGTAATAAATTAAATTTATTTATTAAATTTACATAAATGTTGGCGCGAAAAATCTTGTGTATCCCTCGGTTGGCAACTATTTTGCGAGTGCTCGTATTTGTAGGACTCGCCTACGGCTCGTCCTATCAAAATAAACTCACACTCTGAAAATAGCAGTTTCCAACCTTGTGATACAAATAACTATTGAACGTTGTATAACCTCAAACATTTAACTGTTTTTCTAGCATCTCTGTTTTGCTGTTTGCTATATTTGTAAATATTTGAAAAGCACTGTTACCACCAATCTAGCACGCAGCACGCTTTGCACTACTACCAACGTACCAATAAATAAAACCCTGAAAAAAATTCCAGCTGCGCACAAAAGATCGTAACCCAACTAGAAACGGTCCCAGTAATCAGCAACTCTAAAAACTACTTCCGCGCGACTTCCGGTTACGAAAAACTACCGCCCATACCCTTACGTCACGAGGAGCCAAGAAGTTGGACCGATCGTGCATTGGGCAAAGACAAAGAACGGCAAAGAATCGAAGAATTGGTGGACAACAAGAAGAATGAATTAGTGGAGAAGAAACTCGCGGACGCGGAGAAAGTTAAACTCCAAGCCGCCAAAGAGCTCGAGAAACAAGCGAAGAAGGAGGCGAAGGAGGAGAAGAAGAAGCTGAAGAAAGAGGCCAAAGCAGAGAAGAAAGCGTAAATGGTAGTTTAGGTTGCTGCGAAATTTGTTGGTTCTTCATTTTGAGGGTTGTTTCGAACAGGGTGTTTTAAAAGGAATTAGCGCAAATAATTTGTATCAAATTTGCAGTTCGATGTCTGAGCAAAAGATTTTCATAGCATTGTATGTTTTTAGGACAGATAATGCATCAGTTTTTCTGTCAAACTTTATTGTACACACAATTCAATCTATCTGAACAAATAGGTTTTAAATTTTTAAACACATTTTGAATTGAATAATCTGACGTTACATTAATTTTCCTGACCTATTTTTTATTCCTAGAGTCTATTTTATCTCAACAATTATTATTTAGACTTTTAAATAAATTTTAGTTTTTTGTGTAAGTACGGCTGAGATTTTTATGCTGAATAAATCTGATCATATTTAAAGAAAAAGTAAAATACTGATTGGCTGAAACCACAAACTTTGTTTTTAGGTGTTTTAAAAGAACTGTTTTACCTCGGTTTTAGCGCTGTACTATGTTCTAAAATTATTTTATGAAAAAATGCTTCAAATGAAGTTAAAGGGAAATATATTACCTACCACTTTTAATTGAAGTATTTTTTTATAAAATAATTCGAGAACATTGTACAGTGCTAAAATCGAGGTTATAATTCTACTACCCAAAAACAGATGTCGTGGTACCAACCAATATTATTAACTGTCATATTTTACTGAACTTTTGTCTGAACGAATTGGTTTGTCTGAACGAATTGGTTTCATATATCGCTCATTTGCGACAAGAGTGACATAACTCAAAATCTTGAATATTTTATTTTTTTGTATAAATTAGAATTCACAGCACTTTTAACTTCAAGAACGACACAAATGCCCTCTAGGGTATATTTTTAGTCTGTTATGACGCTCTTGAAGTTAAAAGTGCTTTGGATTCTAATTTATACAAAAAACTAAAATATTCAAGATTTTGATTTTTGTCACTCTGGTCGCAAATGAGCGATATTTTGAACAGATTTTAAACTACAGGATGATTAAAAACATAATGATTCAATTGGCAATACAATTTTAGGAATTTTTTTATTGCACAGTTTGCTACACGTCAGGTAACGCGTAGCGGCAAAAGTAGGTACTACTTGACATTTAAAATAAATACAAATAGGTTATGTCATGTTTAAGTGTTACAAATATTTTAGATTATTGTTCTGGAGGTAATGTTAAGAATTAAAACGATGTGAGTTAGGGATAACAACGATGTTATTTATAAATAATAATAATAATATAAAATCAAGTTTAACTTGTCCAATGTTACTGTGAACAACCAAAAATATGAATGAGTCTAACCAATTTCTAATTAATTTGTTGTTGCCAAAAAGGTGCGGGCAGACACGTGACTTCGGTCAGCTGATTGTAACCCCAACTGTCAGTTGAGATTACAGTAAAATAATTTGCTCGTTTGAAATTTTTTTTAAAGGTTTTATGTTTAATATTTGGTGTGTTTGTGATTATAGTTTGTGCGTTGCGGTACCAAAAGTGTATAAAAATAAAATTTAATTATTTCATTTTGCATTGTTTCTGTAGAGCCACAGTATAAAAAAATTCATATACTATGGTACTACAAAAACTGTACAGAATGAAATAATTCATTTTTATTTATATACACTTTTGATACCACTACACACAAACTATAATCACAAACACACAAAATATTAAAAATTAAACCTTTAAAAAAAATTTGAAATGAGCAAATAATTTTACTATAATCTCAACTGACAGTTGGGGTTACAATCAGCTGATCGAAGTCACGTGTCTGCCCGCGCCTTATTGAATCATTTTGTTTTAAACATTCTGTAGATACATCTAATCATAAATGGTAATCTTAAAATAAAACTGGTGTTGTTATGAATAGATATTTCGTCAGTATTTCTGATAAATATTGTCCACACACATTCCAATTTCTCTTAACTAGGGTTCAGATTTTTTAAACAGATTTCAAAGTGTCTACAGCTGGTACCACGAGTTCTATTTTTGAGTGTTTTAAGAACAGTGTTTAAGCCTCGGATTTAGCGCTGTACAACGTTCTAACATTATTTTATAAAAAAAATGCTTCGAATAGAAGTTACAGAGAAATATATATATATAACTTTTGTTTGAAGTATTTTTTTATAAAATAATTTTAAAACTTTGTACAGCGCTTAAACAGAGGTTAAAATACTTCTCTTAAAACACCCAAAAACAGAGCTCGTGGTACCAGTCAAAATCTGAACATATCTGTTCAAATAATTTAACGATTTAACTTGTGAACATACTTTCGAAAAGATATCTATTAAAACTCCTAAACTAATATGTTTAGATAATTTGAGAGATTTTATTCAAATTTTCTTTCAAATTTTGTTCACCCAATTCAATTTTTCTGAACAGAGATTTTTTCAGATTTTTAACAGATTTCGAAGTGTACCACATGTGATCAGATTTACAAATATGTTTTCTTCTCAAAAATTCCAGTTTCTCTGAACACAGATTTGTTCAGATTTTTTGACAGATTTTATGAATATTTTAAACAAATTTTTTTGGACAAATTTGTTCAGATATTTTGATGTTTTTCTATGCTACCCTTAAGTCAGCTGTTTTGTCAAATTTTATCGACATACAATTTCTTTGACGAGAGATTTATTCAGATTTCGGACTGGATATATTTGAATTTTACGAGAAATCTAAACAGAAATGAATGCAGAAAAGTATTTTTTCTGCACAATAAACATTTTGCGATATTTCTAATTTGAAACACCCTGTAAAAGAAGCCTATGTTCGTATCGTCTTGTCCCTATTGTATTTTTAGAAAATAGTTTCGTAAAATGACAAAATAAATTGGAGAAAACCTGTTGTAAGATATTAATAAAAATTTTCTTTCGAAATTCGTTGTAAAAAATTAATAAATAAATAATTAAAAGTAGCGGTTGTCGTCTATAATGAAAGTCAATTGATGTGAAAGTAATATTTCTAATAAAAAATATACTGTTTTATAGAAAAATTTCCGTGAATTTTTTGATAAACTAATTGTATTTATATTTATGTTGTAGCTCTCTAAAAAAATTAAACTAATAGAAATTATTTTAATGTAAGATGTAATTTTAGATAAATTGCTTTGTAAGTTGTTACTAATTAAAGTATTAAAATTAGAAATTAATTAGGAAAATGTAAGTAATGAAAATGAAAGAGGCCAAAATAAAAACTAACTATTAAATTTATCTACAAAATAATACAAAATACAAATCAAAATATGTAGCTGGAACAACAAACGTACCGCAGCTGAAAATATTCTTGTTGCGCATTTTAGCCCATTTTAAAAGTCGCTTGAAAAAAAAAAAATAATTAAATTTACAGTTTGATAATTCTATTCAAATATCCGACGATTCATCATACACGGTTCAATATATCATGACATTCATTTAATAGTTTTTCATGTATCAAGGCACTGAAGTTCAATTTTTTATCACGAATATGGAATTTAGTTCGGAAAATAAACCATGTGAGTGATAAAAAGGAAGTTCAGTGCCGAGGTACATATTAAGTTTTATTTGAAATCTAAAATTAGAAAAAACTAAAAAAATTACAATATAGGTTAGGTTTATACATCTGTCAGTTGTCAATTGAAACTGACAGTCAGTGTTGCCAACCTCGAACATTGAAGTTATCGTAAATAACACTCAAAATTATGTGTTTTGTCCTGAATTTTGTCATCGGAATTAATTAGTTAATTCTTCTTGCAAATTTTGTTTCATGTTACGTCCAAATTTACTATAGTACGTCAATATATCTGCCAAAATTATCATAATTGTACAATAATTATTTAACGGTTGCCAACACTGGGTTGCTCAAAATCGTCGTATAATGGGTTACTTTAGTGACGATTTCTGAGCTTTTAATGGCGATTTTTGAGCACTTTAGTGCCGATTTCAAATAAAATATATTATCTTGCCTTTTACCCAATTTGAACGCATAACGTGCTGCTACCAGACGTCAAATCACGCCCCCAAAGATGTTAGTGGAGGGGGAACAACAGAGGTAAAGCTAAGAAGGCAATTGGCTGCTATAGGTTTCGAATTATTTACCAATTTTGAACAAAAAAAATAAATTAAATTGTATAGTGTAACAACCAAATATTGCTTTTGTTGAAAATTTGAGTAGATTATCTAACTGTAAATATTTAACTATCCTTAATAATTTTTACTGTTACTAAGCGATTAATTTCTAAAAAGGGCTTTACTCTTCGTATCATTCTAAAGGCCAGTTTACACAGAACCAACAACTATCGCAGCATGTTCTCCATATGCTATTCGGATTTTGTAAAACTGACTTTAGCCCGGATTAATAATCGATAAGAGAGGATAGTGCAACAGCAGTATGAGTTGACGATTGAATTATTTTATGGATGCTGTTTCTTTTCTTGGCGATGTCCATATAAAATTGAATTTACAAATTCTAGAAACATACTAGTAAGTATTGTATTAAAATAGATGGACACGCTATAGTACCTGGAAGATTAGTAATTTTTATTACAAGAACACGGTTCCTAACCGTAATTCATGCGAGCTTGTAAAGTTCGTATTATGGTCGTGCAACGTTGTACAATGTTTTATGATATACTGAATCGTAAATAATTTAAAAAAATCTTACATTTATTGGAGTATTAAACACAATAATACGTTTAACTATTCAATCGAAATAGTTTTAAGCTAAACAGTCCGTTAAAAGATTTTTTACCACTACAGTTACAGCTCAATAATATCTGGTTTACGATTCAGTATATCATAATAGTTATTTACGTAATTAGTGGGATATAGACAGGATTATCGCACGTGAAAGTTGCACAACGAGTTTGTAGGTAGAATTTTTGGATTACATAAATAAACTCATTTGTGGGTGTGGCACCCTGCTTAAAACAAATCTCGGTATTATGATATATTTTTATGCTTGAAGTGCGATTACCAGCCGTCAAAATATGGCCTCCAAGGATGATAGTGGTAAAGGAGCCTCAGAGGAATTTGATTTGGTGAAAATTTTCGAAATTAATTTCGAAAATTTATCGGCTATGATCCACAGCCCGATACGTTACCGCGGCGTATTTATAACATAAGTACGATAATAATGTAGTGTCCCATGTATTACGTACAACATTTTATGTACAAAAATTCAGTTTGTCAAAACGTTCTTATTGAAAAAAAAATTTTTTAATGAAAGTAACAACTGACAGGACTAGTTTTTAACTAATAGCAATAAATTGAAAATCACGGAGACCAAATGAACAGTACGGTAATGATAAAAACACTAGTGCGGTAATGTAAGTCATTACCTGTATGAAATGAGTGGAATATGTAGGATATATCGCACGATCGAAGATAAAAAATAACAATACATGTACTATAGTGCGCCATCTGTTTTAAACAATATGTACTAATGATTTTCTGGCATTTTTACGTTCTTATACGCTGCAAATTTGTTTCAAACGTAGAAGAAGAGAAAAAAGTTTCAAATGAAAAATGTTGCCAATAATATTTGGAACAAAAAAAGTTATTTGCAATTTTCTCGTATCTTCTACCAAATTTGAGCAAAACTTAATTATAAATTGAGTAATCATGTGTCAAAAGTAATTGTTGAACTTGAGAAACCTCAACCATAAAATAATTCAATCGTCAAAATTCATACTCTTGTTAAAACTATAGCAAAATAAGGTTCGACTCAGTACAGACTCGAAACTTGACATCAGCAAAGCAAGAGGTAGAAATATAGTCAATTGTATAAGTAATTACTAACTACTATGTTTATATAGCGAGCGAAACAATACGCTAATATACGTAGCGTCCTTACACCCGATCCAATCTTTTATATTTCGATCGGGGTTACTGGTCTGTACAGTTTTGGCACCACTGGTGTAACAAGCATACCGTTATTAGTTTCTACAACTGGACTCGGAATCGCTGGTTTGATATTGTCAAATATTTCTAAAACATCTAAAATTACAAAAGAAAATTTTATCATTACAAATTACTTTAAATATTTAGACACTTTTGAAGTTAGTTGCATTCGAAAAAATCAAAATGGCTGACACCTTGCGGCAGAAATGTAAACTGGAGGAATATAAAGAACATTTATTGCTTATATTGGCTGGTACCACGAGCTCTGTTTTTGGATGTTTTAAGAGCAGTGTTTTAAGCTCGGTTTTAGCGCTGTACAATATTCTAAAATTATTTTATAAAAAAATACTTCAAATAAAAGTGGTAGATAATACATTTGTCTGTAACATCTATTAGAAGCATTTTTTTATAAGATTTTATAGAACATTGTACAGCGCTAAAACCGAACCTAAAACACCCAAAAACAGAGCTCGTGGTACCAGCCATTATTTCGAAAGAATTGTTTTCAAATTAGCTAATATAATAATATATTATTATATGAGGGATTATGATAGTCATTATTCACACAAATCATCCGAGTGATTAATGACCATAATCCCGAATACAATACTGTACTTTTTCTACTCCTATAAATTCAGAATTAACTTTTGAAAATGATCGAATTTCGTTGAAAAACGTCAACATAAAAATACACAATAACAATTGACTACACTTTCAACTGTCAGACGGCCGTTGCTTGGTGATCCACATCACGGTAAAATAAACAGGTATAATTGATTTCTAATTCTGTAATTGTCCAAGAAGACTGAATTATGACTTTACAGGAGTAGAAAAATTACTATATTTATTATATGAGGAATTATGATAGTCATTATTCACGAACATGAAGTTTGCGTCCCGAGCCGAAGGCGAGTGATGCAAATCATCTTAGTATAATGACCATAATCCCGAATATAATACTATATTTTTTCTACTACTCTAAATTCGGAAATCACTTTTGAAAATGATTGAAAATCGTTGAAAACACACTTTGAAAAACGTCAACATCAAGGCTTTAAAATAACAGTGAATTATGGATTTCTGGCTTTATGATTGGTCGAGAAGAGTGAATTATAAATCATAATTAAATTATGGGTAATATAATTAAATGAAAAAATTTAAATAATGGGAATATATTTTTACAGAAGTAGAAAAAAGTACATTATGTATTTGTAAAACGTCAGCTAGCTGTTGCGACGAGGATGGCTGTGAAAACAAAAGTACTGTCAAAGTGTCAAATATTTGTGTATAATTAAATCCGATAAATTATTATTAAAGGGAAATAATAAATAAGTTCACCAACAATATTACAGAATAATATGTTTGTTATTTTAGGTAGTGCTAAAAGTTTGCAAGATTAGTCTGTAAAGTTAAATTTTGACATAAGAGTCTGTAAAGTTTTACTTGAGCTACTATTTTGGATAACTTTGCTGAGTGATATCGTGTACTTTAGCAGATAATTTGTTTTTCTTATTCCTCCGCCATTTTGCCACCGATCAACCTGCCACCTACATTTAGATTTTTTCACGAATATCAGACATATAAGATATATTTATTCTTGTGATAGAATTTTAGATGTTTTAGAATCTATTGGTCTTTTTAAACTGCGAAAATATTAGTTTTTTTTTTTTTATATATATTCATGTTGTTTGCAGTAGAAAGTATGTTAATATTTTATATATTTCTTTATTACATTTATGTGTATGTACTCAAGTAGATTAGAATAGTTTAAAATTTAAACTCTAAAAAACCTAACCTTAAGTGTTTCGCTAACGATTAGATTTAATTATCGGTTTGTGATCAAATATTGATTTTTTTATACGTATATGATATTAGACAAAAATATAAAATACTCGTATTATTTAAATCGATGAGTTATATTGTATAGTTTATGAGAAATTAATTATTCAACATTAGGAGAAAGGATACATGACGTAGTTTTGGTGAAAGTAAGATGGATATATTTGGACAGAAAGAGACAGATATAAATGTCACTTTGCGCTACATGTCTGTTGTGCAAGTTATTTTTTCTACGATCACTACTGAAAAATACACTTTCTTTACACTAAACAAAGCTTGAAAATTGTATATTTTGCACAGTTGTGTGGAATAACGTCGACAATTGTTCCACACGCAATTGTGGCCAACTTACTAATAATATAATTCTGTATGATATTAATGTCAAATATTAATTATTTATTATTTCATAAAATAATTAATAATTATTTCAGAGTTTATATAAATCTTTCTTTTCAATATTGAGATTACAAAGAAAATACAATATAAATTTTTTAATAAAATATGTTCATAATCTATAGATTTATAGTTGGTAACAATGCGCACATTTGTGCTTGCGCAATGCTTCAGGCTTGCAATCATAAACGTCAAATAATTTGTGACGTCATTTATTTTTTTCTGATGTGTAAGAATTATTATTATTAAAAGTGTGATCGTAGAAAATGTATAGTATGCAACTCGTGCAGAATTACCTATTTCACACTCGTGTGATTTCAGCACTCGACCTCGTCTCGTGCTAAAACTCTCACAACTTGCGTAGAATAGATAACTTTCAACACTTGTTGCACAATATACTATTACCAAGCATCTCATATACATAAGTTACACAGTATTTTTACCTACTTTAATATATATGTTCCGTTCAATAAAATCATTGGTTCCACCAGAACTACGTCACGTCAAGGCGCATTATTTGAATTTCAAATTGAACATTCCATAAAACTATTTTAAGATTATTAGTTGTTTTTATTATTTTTATGAGATAACATAATGGTTAATTTAATAATTAGTTTATTTAAATTTGATTAAGGTCACAAATTTAATTCCCGTCATTTCTAATTAAATTATTTATTGTTATATTGCACAGTCCACATAAAAAAATAAATAATTCACATTTTTTACGTGTTTTTAAAAGTAAATAATTAATGTTATGTACTGTCTTCCCTTAAATCTTTTATATTAATAATAAAATAATTAGTAAATACATATCGAAACCAATAATCAAATAAGGATTTTATATTTCGAAAATATAAAAAATAATCAGTTTAGTCAATTATTTTATAGTATAGGTAGAAAATTATTTAATATTTATGAATAATCTCTATTGATTTACAGCTGTGCTTGTGCTATACAGGGCCGTAACGGTTAAATTACTACCAGCTCCAAAATAACAAAAAATTGTGACAATAAAATTTTACAACCTCTGCCCCATTTAATTACTAACTAAATAATATTTGACTCCGAATTATCCAAAATATTACTTTCAATTCTTGCCGTTACGGCCCTGCCGCTAATTCTCTCTTCCAAATGATTGGCAAACGCGAAAATTCAAAAATAAAATTTTGAATTTTGAATCGGGAAGCTTGGATGCATCTGTTATTTTATGAGTAGCGGCAATGCATCTGCAGTAGCGCTTATAAGAGGTGTTCAAAATAAATGATTTAGTCGGTAAAAATGTGCTCAACTAAAACTCCAGCAAGTTTAATTTTTAAACGGTGCAAAATATAGAAAAATGTTTCAAATACAAATTGTAGCCAATACTATTCTACATATTTTTGAAACTAACAATTTTTTTTGTAACTCGATTTTTTAATGAGATATGCTAAAAAAACCGTGAACACATTTCTAACCTAAACAACTTTTAAACAGTACAAACTAGAAAAAAAACTTATGTGTCCAGCACATAACCTCTCGCCCAATACAATTCTTAAAAGGTACAAAATAGTATTTGATACATGAAAAGACCTTCTTATTTGTATATTTTCTATTTATATTTCAGAAATTTAATTTTCTTTCGTATTATTTATTTAATTTTTGACATATATTTCATTAAGAAAACAGTTTCATAATCAAAATGACATGTGTCACATTCCGTAAAAAATTTAAAATTTGTAAGTGTTTCCATGGGGTACATGGAATGCAAGATTTATGAAATTTAATTTCTTTATATTTTATTATTTACAAAACTAATGAAAATTAATAAAATTAGTGTAATCAAAACAGATGTAAAATTAAATATTCTACATCTTTCAAAATAACATAAATTTCTGAAAAATTTAATTTAACCGTGTTTTTTCATGGAAAACTGTTAAGGGCTTCTAGTGAACTGCTACTTCCGGTTGACCAATTGTATCCAAAATCTAATCTGCTCTTCATATAAATATAAGAAGCAAAAATACACAAAATTGTATTTTTTTGTATTATGGTATTTGAGTTATCCTAGACGAAAAAATCGGCACAGACCACATACACACACACATACTACACACATATACACACACACACACATGCATACATACATACATACATACATACAGTACAGCTTTCTTGTGGTGCGGTTTACGTCACTATCTTCTTTCTTACTTTCTCCCACTATTGCTGATTTGATTCATACGGGAGAAAGTGAGAAAGAAGATAGTGACGTGAACCGCACCACAAGAGAGCTGTACTGTACATACATACAGGCAGACATCATGGCAAAAATAGTAAAATCGTATTTTAGGGACTCTAAAATGTGCTTATTCATTAAAAACTCAGTACTCAATTGAAAACAATACCACCCTTATTCAAAGGTGGGCGAGAGGTAAAAATAAAACAAATACCGACAAATATCAAAATATTTAATAGGAAAACAATAAACATACCTACATAACATCACGCTATATCCCACTTAGTGGGTAGTAGGAACCCAGAAACACAGTCAACCAACAATCAATCTCCTCCAAACATTCCTATCCTGACACACCACTTTCGCCTCGTCCACATTCATACATGCTCGTCTATTCTTCACACAATAAACATTTATTTGTCATTTTGTTTTATTCCATGGCAAACACTATTAAAAAGTAATTTTATAAATTTTCATATTAAATTTCTGCAGCTACAAACCATAGTAAATGAATTTTGTTTACTAATTTACATGCAAATTTTTAAGCTTCACAACATTTATTTAAAGCATTTTTGTCTAAAGTAATTTTGGAAACAATGCCACGAAAAATATGTTAAACGTCTATGGACCGTATTTCGTGTTCCTGTATATGCTAGAGGTAAAAAGATACAAAATATTAGTTACAATTTATATTTAAAACTATTTTTCTATTTTGTATCGTTTAAAAGTATCAAATACCATCCTATGTAGACTTAATAGCAAAATATAAAATTATTTATTTTGAACATCTCTGCAATTGTGTTCATTCATCAAGTTTTTGATGATAAGAAACACATAATGGCAATAATATGATTAGGGCTATTATATTTATATTAAATAACCTAAAATTTCTTGACTATATACTTTATTATTTTCTATCTCCGCTGTAAAGTTAAAGCATATTTATGCAAGACAGTGGTGCCACCTAGACGAACAACCAGTAACCCCGTGTTTATCATTGAAATAAAAATAAATAAAAGCAAAAGTTGGCAATAATCTTGAAGAAACTCTAAGTAATATTAGTAGGACGTAGGTTTTAAAACGCAGAAGATATATTTTCAAGGTGGTTGAGCTGTAAAGAAAGGTTGGGTCTTTAATTTTGTAAAGACTGCTAGGAGCATATTATATGATATGTATTGTAAAGAAAATATATTGTGTTGTACAGTGATGTTACTAAGATGAAATAGTTGAGCTATAAGTGAAATAAAGCCCGTTGGCTGATGATAAGCTCTTGTTCAAATAAAGCACCCATTTTCTTCTCCTGTACCCGAAAACTTAGGTGCAGCAGAACTTGCGACGTAAGGATCAAAGGAAAAAGGTAAAAGAACTGATTTGTCAAAATTAGAAATAAATTTCTTATTGAACAATATAACTATTAAGAAACGCTCATTGCTTAAAAAAATTATGACGCATGTCAAAAATATCTTTTTTTCACGACATGGTAGGAAACCCCATCGTTATTCTCCCGAAATAGTGAGGAAAATGTGTTGTTTCTCTCTAGAGAGGAAAGTATAGAAGTGTTACCAATATGAATGTTATGTACAAAAAATATATTATAAAAATTATAAATAAATTCCTAATTTTATTGAAAATCCTAATTTTAGTGATAAACATAGTTTAAATTATCTTACAATTATGTCTTATATTTTCTTTTTCTTATTAAATCACAATTTGACAACTTATTTAAGATTGGTTCATTGGCAACACTGCTACACGGCCTTGTGTCTGATAACCTAACTTTTAACTTGTCAGTCTGTCAGTTGTGTTCTCAAAGTGTGTTTTAGGTCCGAGCAAATCGTTTTTCGTGAGGCAAACTTCGAACTCGAGAGGGAAAAAGAAGCGCTTTCCTCTCTAGTTTGACAAATAACTATTTTCCATTTTACAACCGTTGTTTTGTTTTTATACAAAAGCATAAGTTTACAGATTTAAACGAAAATGTCAAAATATAATTTTTCTATAACGTGTTGTAATTCGTAAATGGTGACAGTAAGAGGAAAATGTTTCAAACAATAATTGTAGATATTATTTGAAATATTATTCTAATAACAAAAATCTGATGTGGCCAGCACATAACCTCCCGCCCAATACTACTCTTAAACGGTCCAAAATAGTATTTGATGATACAGAAACATACCTTCTTATTTATTTTCCATTTATATTTGAGAATTTTAATATTCTTTCGTATATTTATTTAATTTTTTGACATATATTTCACTAAGAAAACAGCTTCACAATCACAATGACATGTGTCACATTTCGTAAAAAATTGAAAATTTTTCCATGGTGTACTAGGAATGCAAGATTTGTGAAATCTAATTTCTTTATATTTTATTATCTCTAAATCTAATAAAAATTAATAAAATTAGTGCAATCAAAACACATGTAGAATTAAATATTCTTCAACTTTCAAAATAACATAAATTGCTGAAAATGGAAATTTAACCGTGTTTTTCACGAAAAACTGTTAAGGGCTTCAAGTAAACTGGTACTTCCGGTTGACCAATTTTATCCAAAATCTAATCAGCTCTTTATTTAAATATAAGAAGCAATAATTCACAAAATTGTATTTTTTGGTATTATAGTATTTGAGTTATGTGAGACGAAAAAATTGCCACAGACTACACACACACACACATACATACATACATACATACATACATACAGACATCATCGCGAAAATAGTAAAATCGTATTGTAGGGACCCTAAAACGTGCTTATTAATTGAAAACTCACTACCCAATTTTTTGACCAAAAACAATACCTCCCTTACCTAGAGGTAGGCGGGAGGTAAAAATTGTTATTAAATCATAATTTACTGAGATATTTTAAAATAACTTGATAGGGTTTCAAGTAAACTACCACTTCCGGTTATTATCACCAAACACAAATCAGCTCTTCCAAAAGGAATATATTTGATATATACAAAATATCAGGGAAATTCAGCAACTGTCAAACTTTTAAATACAAATTTGATGTTGCCCAGCACATAACCTCCCGCCCAATACTACTCTTAAACGATACAAAGTAGTACTTGATGATACAGAAACATACCTTCTTATTTATTTATTTTCTATAAAAAAACAACTTTACAATCAAAATGACGTCACAATTCGAAAAAAATTTAAAATTTTTAAGTGTTTCCATGGTGTACAAGGAGTGCAAGACTATTCCAATTTCTTTATATTTATTTATTATCTGTAATCCAGTAAAAATTAATTAAATTAGTGTAATCAAAATACATGTAAAATTAAATATTCTTTCAAAATAATATAAATTATTGAAATAGAAAATTTAACCGTGTTTTTCACGAAAAACTGTTAAGGGCTTCAAGTAAACTGCTACATCCGGTTGACCAATTTTATCCAAAATATTATCAGCTCTTCATTTAAATACGAGTATAAGAAGCAAAAATTTACAAAATAATATTTTTTGGTAGTGTAGTATTTGAGTTATGCGAGACGAAAAAATTGCCACAGACTAAACACACACACACACACATACATACAGACATCATGCCGAAAATTGTAAAATCGTATTGGAGGAACCATAAAACGTGCTTATTCATTGGAAACTCACTACTCAATTTTTTGACCAAAAACAATACCTCCCTTACCTAGAGGTAGGCGGGAGGTAAAAATTGATAATTTCGAAATGTGCTATTTTCTATTGTTTGGTTACCAAGTTGTATATTAGTTATTGTTTTTACTTTATTGAACTAGTCCAAAAAGAGCCACTTTATGGACACTAAACATCCTTAGTTCGATCTCAAAACCCTTTTTATTCTTCCTCCACTAACATCTTTGGAGGTTGTTTCTTGACATCTGCTTGAAACATGACTCTGACATAGATACGAGGCGCGATCACTGAAATATAGTAATATTGGAACGTTAATTTGCAGGCTTTTATGAAAACGAAAAACGAGCCGAAGGCATAGATGAAAGAAAAGAAATGAAACTTTATATACAATAAAATAAATACAGTTTTTATTTGTCATAAACTTACAAAAATAATTGTCATTATCCTCATGCTTGAAAAACCAACTATTTATTTCTATTTGGCTTTAAAATGATTACAATAATTACACACACAAGTACATTAAAATTAAATAATATGAAATGTATAAATGATGATATGGTAATTTCGCTATAGGTCTATTTCTTCGTCTTCTTCTGTTAAATTTTCCTTAGGTTGTCTCATCATGCAGCTGTGGTACCTGTCCACCCATTCTCGGTCAACTGGTAAGCTACATTGGGGGTTCTCACTAAAGTGAATCATTAGGTAGTCTGCGCATGTGGTCACGTGGTCGCCATTGCAGTCCTGTAATTAGTTTATTTTAATTTATTTAGTCTTGACTACAGTACACATCAAATACAGCGTATAAAATAATTACAACTCAATAACTTTTAAGTAATGAAAATGGACAAAAGAAAAAATACAAATAAATATTTCCTATTTCAAGTAAACTGACATCTGCGGCTGTTATGATACTCATAACATCGCTAGGAATATTAATAGCTATTACAAGTGGGCAAAGTAAGGAATTACTCACTCGATAAAATTATCTCACTCAGCCTTTGGCTTCATGTGCTAAAATTTCTCTCGTGGGTAATTCCTTACTTTTCCCACGTGTGAAGTATAACGTTTTTTCCAACACCTCTTAATAAATGCAAAATAAATATATCATCACGCCTTTTACCCATTATGGGTGTGGCACTCTGCTTGCGCAGATCTCGGTAGGTGATATATTTTTGCATATGAAGTGCGGAAACCAGCCGTCAAGTCATAGCCTCTAAGGATGTTAGTGGAGGGGGAACCACAGGGGTAAATTTAAATTTATAAATGTCAGCAGTGGGATTCGAACTGAGGATCTCACGATCCACAGTCCAATACGTTACCACGGAGCTATTTACCCCATTAATGCAAAATTTATTTAATAAATATTATTTGAAATATTTAAATTAAAATGTTAATTGAAGTGGTTATCGAGTTGTTGTTGTGTTATTGTTATTGTTATAAATAAAAAATTAATCACTAATGATTTTTCTCAATAGTTATATCACGAGTGCTAAGAATTTAATCGATTAACTTTGACATGTCTAGCTTATGCATAAAATTTTGCTTAAAAAGTGTTTGAATACATAATAATTTGAAAAAATTCCGAGACCGCAGGCAGAGGGATTTTATCTTAAACTATTATGTACGATAACACTTTTTTAAAAGCAAAATTTTATAAATAAGCTAGACATCAAATTTAATCGATTCAATTCTTTAGCACGAGGGGTATATGTCAAGATTATTTCATGAATTCATAGCATAAACTTTAATACTTGCCAAAGAAATTGTACTAAAACGTTGATTTTGACACATTTTCAAATAAATAAATCGGTACACTCATAAACAAAAAGCACCTTAAAATTATGTTGTTATAGTGTAACTATAGCAAATTGATTGTTTTTATTTTTATTTGTCAAATAAATGTCAAAAATTTGTAAATAAAAGTAGTTTGAATTAAATAATTCAGCATGTTTAAAGACATAGAATACCAGTAAAGGTAAAGAACATGTAAATATCTTGCTTCTGCAACTAATTATCCGGCTAAATATGCTTTCAAAGTGTCCAAAATTTGCATTTAAAAGCTAGCTTCAATTTAATCGCGAATAAACAGCATGCTGCTGTTTAATCACTTATCTAAAATGCACAACAATGGAAAATGAGACATTCTGATTGGTCAAATTTGTAATGAGTGAAATAATCAAAATTATACATACTAGTGGGTAATCTGTTACTTTCCTTGTTTAAAATCGCCATAGTTATAGAGCATTTATTTAGAGGTGTTGGATAAAATTTGTTTCTTAGTTTCTTTAAGCAAACTCTGTACATACAGCTATGGCGGATAATTTGTTTTCCTTGTTCCTCCACCATCTTGCTACTTATCAACTAAGTTTGATGCGATTATGTGCGGGAGATAAAAATAAGCAGTTTATTTTACTTACCCGGCCATATTTCATCAAATACTGTTTAACTGTCCTCTCAGCGCACTCCGTGTCCAGCGCGCAGTCTTCGAAAGCTACAAAATAAATCAGATATTTAGTAACGTTCAATAAAAGTCTTGTGTGGCCAAATTTTAATTTATAAATGGTAGAAAATATAGAAAAAAGTTCCAAGTAGCCAATATTGTCCTACATATTTTTGAATACAACAAAATTTGCTCTAACTTAATTATTTACTGAGATATGCCCAAAAAACCTTATAGTCCTTTAAATAAACTACAACAATCAACTCATAACTTGAACATTTAAATTTACATAAATACATACATAACATCGCGCTATATCCCACTCAGTGGGGTAGCACGAACCCAGAAACACAGTCAACCAACAATCAATCTCCTCCAAACATTCCACCACTTTCGCCTCGTTCACATTCATAGTGCGATTCATACATGCTTGTTTATTCTTCTCACTCGGAATCATTCGTTCACGCAACAAACCATCAATGTTTGTAAATAATAATATATAGGTACCTGTTTTTCTGTCTGGATCATCTCCAGGGATAACAGGCCTTCCAGCCTCTGTCCAATAAGGCCTGGACAGCTTGTACATTCCGCAGAAAACATCATCACATTCAATAGTGTTGTTGTCACAACCAGAGGCCGCTTCGCACAGACATCTAGCACACGAGGAGTCGTAATTGGGCAAGAAAACTAAAGATAGAAAAACATATATTTAATTTAAATACTTATGAAAGGATGCAATGATCGACTGATGTAGGAAATGGTAAATAATAAAAAAAAAACGTACTAGCAGTCAAATAATTTATTCGAAAACTATGCCGACGTTTCGACAGCAACGGCTGTCATCTTCAAGGCTAAATTGAGGTCAAAAAACAATTAAATAATATGGACAGATACAAACATATTAAAAAACACGTAGAAAAAATCTGAGTCAAAAAGTTAAAATGTACACAATAGTCATAAGATTTATTTATTTTTTTGCAATACCTGTACTGTAAGTTACCCATTAATAACAAAATTTAAACACAGTAAGTGGAACTTTTATTGCACAATTGGTTTTCATGGTTACATCAGTTACTTACCGTCCACGGTGGATGGTAAGTGAAACTTACCGTTCATGGTGGACGGTAAGTAAATATATATCATTCAAATTTTATTTTTAACCTCAATCTGACAGCTGTTAATTTTGATACCTACTTTTCCTTTTCTTATATTTACGCAGGTGTTGCAAAAAATATCTTACTAACCTCGAACTGTAAGTGATTTTGTAGGTCTCGAATGTTTAGGAAATCTCGACCCTACGGGTCTCGACATCCCAAACTACATTCTCGACCTAAAAACTATCACAGTTCACGGTACGTAATATACTATTTTATCTTATGACTATTGTGTACATTTTTACTTTTTGACTCAGATTTTTTCTACGTCTTTTTTAATATGCTTGTATATGTCCATGTTATTTAATCGTTTTTTGACCTCAACTTAGCCCTGAAGAGGACAGCCATTGCTGTCGAAACGTCAGCATACTTTTCGAATAAATTATTTGACTGCTAGTCCGTTTTTTTGATTTACCATTAAATACTTATTACTAGATAAAATTAAAATGATGGTTCGGCAAATTGAAAGGTACATCATGAATGTTATTTGTGTTACAAGTTGTAAAAAATTATTAACATATATTTTTGGTTATGTTAGTCATCTCACAATTGAAACTTTTGACACAAGATAGCTAATTAAATTAAAAAGTTTCAACAAAGATTTATTATTCACACGCCCACAACAAAATACTAAAATATATCCAGAGGCAAATTGTGTAAAATATTTCTCAACACCTAAGACAATCTTCAGAAAGTTTAAATGTTTGAACTATAATAACTTACTATTTGTGTTGTCTTTGATGGCGGGCACGATTTTTTCTGGTTGGTCACATTGCTCGTACCTCAACATGAAGTTCTCGTGGAGGGTGTCGTTGCAACCAGCGCCCAAAATGTGCATAGCGAAGAAGTCCTTGCAATCGATCATTCCATCGCCGTTGCAGTCCTGAAACAATCAGAAGTTTGCATTTTTGTGCACCACATTCTAATATGTAAATTAGTATCTTTTGTATGTAAATTGTAAATTATATGAACGCGTCACCTCATATTGACCAAGATTGCAGTAATTACAAAATCTACAGGTATAAGTGTCGAATAAAAATATACGTCAAAACATTATCTTTGTATGAAAACGTTATCGCACGAAATGTAGCTTATTCCTGTTGTAATAATTGCCCTATAAAAACTCTATTTTTACCTCTCGCCAAATCCTGTAAGGGAGGTATAGGAATAATGCTAAAATTCGGTAGTGAATTTTCAGTGGATGAGCATGTTTTAGAGTCTCGAAAATACGATTTTAATAGTTGCGCGATGATGTCTGAGTGTGTGTCTGTCTGTCGGTCTGTGTGGATCTCTGGAGTTATGGTTTCCTGTCAGTCTGTCTGTTTGTCAGTTTGTATGTCTGTATGTCTGCCAGGTTGTAATTTTTACCTCCCGCCATATCCTGTAACGGAGGTAAAGGAATCATGCTAAAAATTGAGTAGTGAGTTTTCAGTGGATGAGCACGTTTTAGGAACCCTAGGATACGATTTTAATAGTTTCGCGATTATGTCTGTTTGTCTGTCTGTCGGTCTCTGGATTTACGGTTTCTCAAAAACTACTAAACTGAAAATTTTGATATTTTGTATATATCAATTGTATCCCCTTTGGAAGAGCTGATTACATTTTGGTGATAATCCAATAACCGGAAGTGGTAGTTTACTTGAATCCGTATCAAGTTATTTTGAAATATCTCACTAAATTGTGGTTTAATAAAAATTTCTGTTTGAAACATTTTCCTCTTACTGTCACCATTTATGAATTACAACACGTTAGTATATTCTACAACAAGTAATGGAATGGCACATATTCCATGCGAACAAAAAGTTTGTAATTCGAGCCGAAGGCGAGGGCTATGGTGTGGCGAGTGTGGGATATGCCATTCCGTTACATGTTGTAGACTATACTTTCTATAACACTGTTTTGGAAACTAGGCATTCCATAACTAAAAATTATTATGGAATCACTAACATGCCATACGCTGCGTATGGAATATTTTCGACGAATCAGAACCGCATATTAGCGCGATATATGAAGTATCTTGATTCAGTTACTATGGTTACGTCTATTTGTTTTAATTTGATTTATTTGAGTTTGACGTTTACAACAATTTAACCAACCTCGTATCTCTTACGGTTCTCGAAATCCAAATTCATTCGTACCTTAAATCGGACACACTATAGTATTCTATAGATACAAACTATAGACTTATAGACTCACCTTTTTGTTCCGCTCCATATACTCTTGCACAACCCTCTCGCTGCACCTCCGATCCGTAGCACAGTTCACAAAAGCATCTTCATGGTCTGGGTGTTCAGCTGGTGTAGCAACATGGCGGCCGGCGTCGTGCCAGAACGTCGGCGTGATGCGGTACGGCCCGCAGGCGTCTCCAGCGACGCACACTGCTTCCAGGGAGCACTCGGACACGGTGTCGCAGATGCAGTCCAGGCACCTGGGGGGCACTGGGCCTCGCGGGTCGATTATTGTGAGAGCTGGAAGGAAATTGATAGAAGGAGAGTTAAATTTGAAGTTGGTGTCTTTGCTCTGATATAACTACAAGTATATTCTACGAGACCCTTATAAATAATATATTACGTACCGTGAACTGTAAGTGATAGTTTTTAGGTCGAGAATGTAGTTTGGGATGTCGAGACCCGTAGGGTTGAGATTTCCTAAACATCCGAGGCCTAAAAAATCACTTACAGTTCGAGTTTAGTAAGTTATTTTTTGCAATACCTGCGTAAATATAAGAAAAATAAAAATAGGTATCAAAATTGACAGCTGACAGATTGAGGTTAGAAATAAATTTGAATGATATATATTTACTTACCGTCCACCATGAACGGTAAGTTTCACTTACCATCCACCGTGGACGGTAAGTAAATGATGTAACCATGGAAACCAATTGTGCAATAAAAGTTCCACTTACTGTGTTTAAATTTTGTTATTAATGGGTAACTTACAGTACAGGTATTGCAAAAAGGAATTTTAGTTCTTTTTGAGAAGATTGAAATTGAATTACAACGGACCTTATGTCTTTATTGTACTTGTACAAAAGTTGAACGACAAAATATGTTTTACATATGTTACAGGGGTATATATACATGATTCTTATCTAATTCTACTAAGTATCTTATTTCTTCTCATTAAGCAGGTTACTCTCTGTAACTAAGAGACAAATATAGTTCTGTGATTGGTTAAAAAAAAAACCAGTGTACCATTAGATGCATTCGGCGAAATACGCTCAGAATTTTGAACTAATTTATATGCACAACTGTAATTTCACGAACAACACGTACACTGTTGTTAAAAAAGGAAATAATAAATATTATAAATTTAAGTGCAAATATTTCTAATTTACACAATTTATAAGCAACAAGATGAAATAAAAATGCAGTGGGCATTTCTATATCTACATGCAGTGGCGTAGCAATCGGGGGTACAGGGGGTGCGGTGAACACGGGGCACATAAGCTAAATGCTTTTTTACCTCCCTACTACCTTTGAATAAGGGAGGTATTGTTTTTAGCCAAACAATTGAGTACTGAGTTTTCAATGAATAAGCTAGTTTTGGGTTCCTACAATACGATTTTACTATTTTCGTCATGATGTCTGCATGTATGTATGTATGTATGTATGTATGTATGTATGTATGTGTGTGTGTGTGTGTGTGTGTGTGTGTGTGTGTGTGTGTGTGTGTGTGTGTGTGTGTGTGTGTGTGTGTGTGTGTGTGTGTGTGTGTGTGTCCGTGTGTGGTCTGGCAATTTATTCTTCTTGCATAACTCAAATATTATAAATCTAAAAAATACAATATTGTGTATTTTTGTTTTTTATATTTATATAAAGAGATTAGATTTTTTGGATAAAACTGGTCAACCGGAAATAACAGTTCACTAGAAGCCCGTGACAGTTTTTCGTGAATAACCAGGGTTAAATTTAATTTTTCAACAATTTATGTTATCTTGAAAATTGTAGAATATTTAATTTTACATCTGTTTTGATTACACTAATTTTATTAATTTTCATTACATTTAGAGATAATAAAATATAAAGAAATTCAATTTCATAAATCTTGCATTCACACTTAAAAATTTTCAGTATTTTACGAAATGTGACACATGTCATTTTGATTGTGAAGCTGAAATAAATGTGCGAAAGAAAATAAAATTTCGCAAATATAAATAGAAAATAAATAAATAAAAAGGTATTTTTTTGTATCATCAAATATTATTTTGTACTGTTTAAAAGTTGTATTGGGCGGGAAGTTATGTGCTATTTTAGCTATTTACACTTTTGCTATAAAATTTAAAAAATCTGATGTGGCCAGCACATAACCTCCCGCCCAATATCTACTACTCTTAAACGGTACAAAATAGTATTTGATGATACAGAAACATACCTTCTTATTTGTTTATTTTCTATTTCTATTTGAGAATTTATATTTCTTTCGTATATTTATTTAATTTTTTGACATATATTTCACTAAGAAAACAGCTTCACAATCACAATGACATGTGTCACATTTCGTAAAAAATTGAAAATTTTTAAATGTTTCCATGGTGTGCTAGGAATGCAAGATTTGTGAAATCTAATTTCTTTATATTTTATTATCTCTAAATCTAATGAAAATTATTAAAATTAGTGTAATCAAAACACATGTAGAATTAAATATTCTTCAACTTTCAAAATAACATAAATTGTTGCAAAAGGAAATTTAACCATGTTTTTCACGAAAAACTGTTAAGGGCTTCAAGTAAACTGCTCCTTCCGATCGACCAATTTTATCCAAAATCTAATCAGCTCTTCATTTAAATATAAGAAGCAATAATTCAAAAAATTGTATTTTTTGGTATAATAGTATTTGAGTTATGCGAGACGAAAAAATTGCCACAGACTACACACACACACATACATACATACATACATACATACATACATACATACATACATACAGACATCATCGCGAAAATAGTAAAATCGTATTGTAGGGACCCTAAAACGTGCTTATTCATTGAAAACTCACTACCCAATTTTCTGACCAAAAACAATACCTCCCTTACCTAGAGGTAGGCGGGAGGTAAAAAGGTAAAAACTTAGAGCGGAATTAAAAAAAAAAATACATTATAATTCCTATAGCACAAATAAAAATAGTTATACATTCGGTATAATATAATAAATAAAGAGAGAATATAAATAACATCAATTCTATCGAATTTCTATGTATTTCAATGGAAAGCAATGAATGTTATCTTCATCTATTTATACTTCTGCCGTAAGGTGTCAGCTACTTTGATTATTTTGATGGTAGATAAATAAACAATAGATCGCTATGAAAACATTCATATATGCCGTATTTAATGGTATATTTAGTCTCTTTTAGTTTAAAAATTTAGGAATTTTCCGATCCCTTATAGACAATAAATAGTTTCTGGACGATCGAGTAAAAGAAAATAATTAGGTCTATTTTGTAGAAACTTGCTACCGTAACAATTTGTTAATTGTGACAAAAATGAATCGTTTTTTGACAGCTAATGAAATATTCCCCATTAAACATAAAGTTTTGATGCGATTTTGTCACCATTTGCAAGTTGCTACGTAACTATGTACTTCGTTAAAGAATTGGGCTGATTATTTTAACTAAAGTACTGGAAAATTATTTTCTAAATTATCGAACTCTGGATTATATTTAAGTAGATTTTTTTTTTATTTCATCAGCAGGTACGCTACTAAATCTATATTTTTTGCTGATTTTAACTTGTGTTGATGATAACATCTTACATCTGGCAACAAAAACAAAAATGCTATAGAGATTATTCCCGGGAACTATTTGTTATTAAGCGAAAATAAGACTATTAAATCATCAAAGAAATCTGATGGTGAATGGTGCATATAACATATTAACACAAATTTGGTTTTCTCTTTCTGTAAATGCAAGTATTTTAATGTTTCATATTGCATGGGATTCCCTATTTAATTTTGAGTAAATTTCAACTATTGTCATTTTGGGATATTCCTTTGTTAATAGCGATCAACTAAAACAACAAACTTGACAAAATCGTCAGTATAATTTACATAAATTACCATAAAGGATTGCGTTGATTAGCAGATTGTCTGCTACTTCTTTTTTTGATCAAAGCCGATTAATTTCTATGCAAAGTTTTCCTATTTTGCCTTTCGCAAGCCCAATTAATTCTGCTCGTCTTAAATGGCAAAAGACATGTGGTAAAATGTTGAATCACACGTTCCCTAATTTACTAACGATGAAAATTTCCAAATCTATATTTAAAATCTGAAACTTGACTTATAAATCAAAATGTTAAGCTGTTCTTTGTCAACGGCGCATAACTTTAAGTTTAAGTTTTCCTTTTATAACCTCAAATTATTTGTGTTGGATTTTATCGTAAATTCCTTTGGAAATTTCCAAAAATACTTGGCTTGTTTCGTTGTTTCCTGGAACTAATTATGATTACTATTAACGAAATAATAATTCAATTATGATAAGGAATAATATCTAACATTTTTTTCTGATTTATTCTGCGTGCCATCTTAATAATAATAATAATAGAGCTTTATAGAGACGAAATATTCGACCTTAACATTTGTGAAATATACCAAACCAGTCATTTTGGGTTCAGGGTTATGTCAAAATAAAATTATGTGGGTATAGTCGTGGTCTGTATTAAATATTTACACAATATATAAATACAGGATGATCGGAAAAGTACTGATAAACGTCAGATAGAACGATTCTTTGTTTAATTCTAAGTAGATTATCCTAATACAAAAAATTGTACGGCCATTCGTAAAGCTACACGTAACCATCAAATTTGTAAATGTACGAATATAATTTTTAATATTTTTTATAGAACATCATTTCTATTTACATTCGAAATGAATTTTGTAAAATAGCGTTGATATAACTAATCGTTTAATACCAAAACCCAAAGTTTTTAATTTCCCTTCAGACAAATTTTTAATTTTATTACATATGGCAAACCTTTTTCCAGAATAGTTTTTTCGCGCCGCCGTCCGTCATTGATACAATTACATATTTCCAAATCGGTCGGAAATCATGTTTTTGTCGTACTAGTTCGACAAAAATTGCTAACTTTTTATGGTTATATGTTGGCATCACTTCACTAATTTTAGCTAACTTCTGACGCTAGAAATGTCAAAGTATTACATTGAAATAAAAATATTATGGCAATATATCTACAATTGAGTATTTACAATACAAGAAAACAGAATATTTATGGATTTTAAACATATTTGTAAGTAATTATAATTGTATTTGCAGTTTAAAATAAAAATAAAAATATGTAGATATTTTTGGGTATGATACTGGAAAATAAACATAATTGACATTCAAATATTGTGAAGTTAGCAACATAAAAAAATTCCCTGTCATTAAGAAAATGAGTAATAAATTAAATTTATTTATTAAATTTACATAAATGTTGGCGCGAAAAATCTTGTGTATCCCTCGGTTGGAAACTATTTTGCGAGTACTCGTATTTGTAGGACTCGCCTACGCCTACTATCAAAATAAACTCGCACTCTCAAAATAGCAGTTTCCAACCTTGTGATACAAATAACTATTTGTTTGAAATAATTTTTATCTTGTACTTAATAAAATAAAGCTACTATCTCAAGTAAACAATTTTATTAGAAATCGGCACTAAAGTGCTCAAAAATCGTCATTAAAAGCTCAGAAATCGTCACTAAAGTAGAGCTCTAGAAGAATGTAGGTATTCTCGTCCGCCATTTTGGGTCCAGATGTCATAAATAAAACAAGTTATTGGAATCCAGTTACTTAAAAAAAAAACATTTAATATTTGTATCTGTCAAATTTGAAAACATATTTATTGAAATTCTGTAAAATCCTACTACACAAATCATACGGTAATATATTATTATAAAGTATTCTGTACACTTACCTGTTAGATATAAAATATAATAATTGAAGGAATGATATATCACAATTATTAATCAATTTCAACTTGAAATTTGACAGAAAAGAATTAAAGTAACTGGATTCCAATACTTTGTTTTATTTATGACACTTGGACCCAAAATGGCGGATGAGAATGCTCATATATTCTAGTGCCTTAACTAAAGTAATCCATTATACGACGATTTTGTGCAACGCAGTGTTGGCAACCGTTAAATAATTATTGTACAAGTAGGATAATTTTGACAGATATATGACGTATTGTAGTAAATTCATACGTAAAATGAAACAATATGTGCAAGGAGAATTAACTAATTAATTCCGACGAAAACACATAATTTCGAATGTTTTTTACAATAACTTTAATGTTCGAGATTAACAACAATGAGTATCAGTTTCAATTGCAATAAATACAGAATTACCTATTACACGCTCGTGTGATTTGTCTCGTACTAAAACACGCGTAAAATAGTTAACTTTCTGCACTTGTTGCACAATATACTAATCGCATATTTTGACATAATCAAACATTTTAAAATATTTACTTTCTCGTCAATTGAATAATCTGCCATTATTGACACAAATTAATAAAGTAATTAGTCAACACAAACATTATAGGTAGGTATGTAAGTAAAAAGAATGCGAAACATTACACCTGTCAAACTTAGTAATTAGCAATTTTGTTTTCAAGGCACACTTTATTTTGAGAAAAAAAAACATTTTAATATTTTCTTTAATAACTCAAAAAATAACTAGTATAAAATCAAAAACCATTATAGGTACTTTTTTAAAGTAAAAAGTATTTGTTATTAACCGGTTTAAAAATATACCTACAGTGTGTGCCATTTAAAAAAATCTGTTGTGGGCAGCACAATACCTTCCGCCATAGATTTCCTATCAAACAATGCAAGAACACGGACCATAACTATCAAGACACTCATCTCTTTAAAAAATTAGTTTTCAATTATTACACATGTGAAAAAATGACATTTTACAAGCGTTGTTTTGTTTTTTCAAAATGCACAGGTTAGTAGATTTAAACGAAATTATCAAAATATAATGTTTCTTTAACGTGTTGTAATTCGTAAATAGTGACAGTAAGAGAAAATTGTTTCAAACAACAATTGTAGATAATAATATTTGAAATATTATTCTAATAACAAAAATTGTCATTAGCCCATAATTTACTGAGATAATTTAAAATAACTTGATAGGGCATCAAGTAAACTACCACTTCCGGTTATTGGATTATCACCAAAAACTAATCAGCTCTTCCAAAGGGAATACAATTGATATATTCAAAATATCATAATTTTAAATTTAGTAGTTTTTGAGAAACTGTAAATAATAATAATAATATTACATCACGCCTTTTACCCAATATGGGTGTGGCACTCTGCTTACGCAGATTCCGGTAAGTGATATATTTTTGCGTATGAAGTGCGGTTACCAGCCGACAAATCATAGCCCCCAAAGATGTTAGTGGAGAGGGAATCACAGGGGTAAATTTAAATTGGCAACTATAACCACTGAAAACTCACTACCGAATTTTTACCATGATTCCTTACAGGAAGAAAATTGACGATCTTCCAAAATAACTTTTTGACATTTGCGTTTAAATCTCCTCCATGAGACCTTTAATTTAATACCAAATATGATAGGATAAAATAACATTGAAAAAAAAAAACAATTGACAATCGTCCAAAATTACTTTTTGACACTTGAATTTAAATCTCGTCCATGGACTTTCAACCGAATTTTTAGAATGATTCCACATCAGATTATAGGGATAATACATTTTCAAATTTCATGTTTAGAACTGGATGCTCAAATTATGAGGTGATTAGATTTTGGTGCCAATCGATTTACCGGAAGTGGTTATTTACTTGAAGGCCTATCAGGTTCTTAAGCGTATCTTATAAATTATCCGGAAAATTGGCAAAAAATATGTAGAATTATTTACATTGATAGAATAGTATATTATACGTTAAATGAGAGAAGTGTATGTTTTTCCCGCGGTGTAAATTGAAGCACGAGCCGTAGGCGAGGGCTACATTACGACAAGGGAAAAGATACACTTCTCTCCTGCGGTGTATATACCATTTTTCAACGACCCCTATATTTGTGATGATTTTTATGTTTTTCAAAATTATTTGAATTGTAATATAATTTATGATAGTTACCTTTAATTTGTTTAATTTAATCATTTTTCACATTATTTGAGCACTTTCCCTCCCACCAGTAGAGAAAGTGTGCAAATTTACAATAGATATGAAACTGACTATTCTTGTCATGATTTTGGTATCAAAGAAACCGGCCATAATAGTTATTTACTTTACAAGTGGGCAAAGTAAGGAATTACCCACGAGAGAAATTTTTGCTCACGAAGCCGAAGGCAGAAAGAGATAATTTTATCGAGTGGGTATTTCCACTTTGCCCACGTGTGAAGTATAACGTTTTATCCAACACTTCTTAATAAATAAAAAATTTATTAAAGAAATATTATTTGACAGTGACATATGCTTTAAATTTTTAAATTAAAATGTCAATCGAAGTAGTTACCAAGGTGTTGTGTGTTATTATTATTGTTATAAATAAAAAAAATACCCACTAGTGGCTTTCCTCAAAATTATACCCACTAGTGAATAATCTGTTACTTTGCTTGTTTAAAATCGCCATAGTTATAGAGCATTTATTGAGAGGTGTTGGATAAAATAATAAATTATAGGTAAAAATGTTTTATAAATGTGAATTCAATCAATGCATGGACTAATAAAAATATACCAATTGTACATTGTTGTAATCATTGCATTGTTGTAATCAACGAAATGTTGTCAAGAATACACTGTTGTAATCAAGTAACAATTTTCATCTTCATAGTTCATCTTACCTTCAACACCATTCAGCACGAAAGCAATCCCACAAACCACCAAAACACACAAACTATTTCGTAACATTTTCACTCTTCAAATCAATTTCACAAAACCAGACACATCGTTGCTCTTGCAAGCAGACAGAAAGCGAGACACGAGTTTACTGCGCCATCGAGTTTCTCGTTTCTCTAGCGATTTTATCGCAGACGACTCGTCGGACTCGACCAAAGACGACTGTGGTTATTATTTATGATTTTAAGTAGGGAGTTCTCATTAGAGATTTATTGTGTGGGTATTTGTTGTGTCCGGAATTAGATATTGATGACTTGAATTGTTTAGTAAGCTATGGGATGCTTGGCTTAAATGTATTTGGAATTTGAATATTACTTAATCCTTTTAATAAAGTATTATTCTCTCAATGTTTCGACGTTACATAGCTCATTCTCAGCAGTGAATTGTCAGTGTCAAATAAAAAGTTTAACATATAGGTAGTTGTCAAAAATAATAAAAATCTGTTGAAGGCAGCACAATACCTCCCGTCATAGATTTCTAAGTAGTAATTTACTTGAGCATCATTTTGTTGGCATATCTCAATAAAAAATTGAGTTACAATAAATTTTATCGTATTCAAATAGATGTAGAATAGTACTTGCTACAATTTTTATTTGAAACTTTTTCTATATTTTGTTTCGTTTAGAAATTAAAATTTTCGGATAGTTATGTGCCAGCCACTTCAAATTCTATTGACTTGACGATATCATTTTAAAATTTTAAATATTTACACATTGTATGTTATAATTTCGAGCTGTTTTTGTTGACTGGTAATTTAATTGAAGTTATTGTGAGCATCTTAGTAAATCATTTTGTTTATAATACTAAATAATATTATATACATTTTTTATTAATTTTTTTTCTATTTTGTACCGTTTAAAATTTTTTTACATGGGAGAATACTTATCAAATTATTTTTTCTTACAATCGTTATATATGTAACCCACACTACATATTTGAGTTGCGGATAGTATAAATTCTGAAACTGCAGGTAGAAATGAAATAGTATATTACATGTGCGGTGGGAAATGTTTTATTTCAGGTGAGGGTTTTTTATATGAGCGAGAGGCTGTAATGAAACTTCCACCGAACTATGTTTACTATTTTATTCACAATCATCCTTAATTATCCAAATTCACTCTCATTCTACTCGTATATCCAACAAACAAAGGTGATGTATGTTAGTAGTCTAGAAAACAAATGTTTAAATTTATTTCAATAATTTGACATGTGTCAACAGTTCAGGAATCTCAAATCCTAATAAAACAGCATTACATTTTAATTTTATATTATTTTATAATAAAAATGTTTCTGTTCAATATTAATATTGTAATTATTGATGTTTTATTGTAATTATAAGGTTTTATCAATATGTTATACAGTAGTGCCCAATTTACATTCAATTAACTAATTAACAGACGTGGTTTTAATAATTTGTTAAAATAATTTGGTGATAATTATAATGATTTTTATACTTTACATTTCACTAGTATGTATAATATTAATCTCTTTAATTTGTCAATTTATTAAAACTATTTTATCCAACACCTCTCAATAAATGCTCTATAACTATGGCGATTTTAAACAAGGAAAGTAACAAATTATCCTCTAGTGGGTATAATTTTGGGGAAAATCACTAGTGAGTATTTTTTTATTTATAACAATAATAATAACACACAACACCTTGGTAACTACTTTGATTGACATTTTAATTTAAAATTTTAAAGCATATCACTGTCAAATAATATTTCTTTAATAAATTTTTCATTTTTAAAGAGGTGTTGGATAAAACGTTATACTTCACACGTGTGCAAAGTGGAATTACCCACTTGTAAAGTAAATAACTGTTATCTACTATAGTGTGTAAAATTGATGTTTAGTTGTTAGTTTTGAGTTTGTAAAACGGTTGTTTAGTAACAAGATTTCATTAGTCACGGGTTGCCGAGCAATGAATGATTAAAATATTTAAATTTGCCAAATTTGCAAAAGTTTTGTTATCATGGCAAACTTCTCATTTAATATTGTGATCCTGATAGATAAATAAAAGTTTTTTTTTTTATATTTATTGGGTTTTTACCTCCCGCCTAGCTCTAGGTAAGGGAGGTATTGTTTTTGGTCAAAAATTGGGTAGGGAGTTTTCAATGAATAAGCACGTTTTAGGGTCCCTACAATACGATTTTACTATTTTCGCGATGATGTCTGTATGTATGTATGTATGTATGTGTGTGTGTGTGTGTAGTCTGTGGCAATTTTTTCGTCTCGCATAACTCAAATACTATAATACCAAAAAATACAATTTTGTGAATTATTGCTTCTTATATTTAAATGAAGAGCTGATTAGAATTTGGATAAAATTGGTCAACCGGAAGTAGCAGTTTACTTGAAGCCCTTAACAGTTTTTCGTGAAAAACACGGTTAAATTTCCTTTTTCAACAATTTATTTTATTTTGAAAGTTGAAGAATATTTAATTTTACATTTTGATTACACAAATTTTATTAATTTTCATTAGATTTAGAGATAATAAAACATAAAGAAATTAGATTTAACAAATCTTGCATTCCTAGTACACCATGAAAACATTTAAAAATTTTTACGAAATGTGACACATGTCATTGTGATTGTGAAGCTGTTTTCTTAATGAAATATATGTCAAAAAATTAAATAAATGTACGAAAGAAAATTAAAATTCTCAAATATAAATAGAAAATAAACAAATAAGAAGGTATGTTTCTGTATTATCAAATACTATTTTGTACCGTTTAAGTGTACTATTGGGCGGGAGGTTATGTGCTGGCCACATCACATTTTTTTTTTCATTATACCGTAGACAAAGTATTGTACGATCACATACTTAAAGCATCTTTACGTACTTGTATCGTAAATAACTATTATTTTAGTATTACAAGGAACAACGTTTTGATATAAATTATTATATATTAAAATATAAAAATATTTATTGTATACTTAAATAGTTGACAGTTGGCATTCATGTTAAAATACATTTTGGCTAGAGACAAATATCAAACATTTTATATTAATATTACTTTTTTAAATTATATGAATACACATATTTTTCTTGCTCACAAAATAAAACTAAGAACAAATATATATTTTATTGGAAATTATTGTATTATTGCTGTAGGAAGATTAAATTAAGTGTACGACTGGCTCCATCGAATATTTAAAGATGTTTAACTGTACTGAACTTCTTGCAAACATCTCTGTAGTTTGGAACCGAAAGGTTCTGGAAGCGTTCCTCTGCATCCATATCCTCCAAGTTTATGGATGAGAGCGTAGTCCAGGCAGTCGATTCTTCCGTCTTGGTTGCAATCCTGAAAACATACTTCAATTTTAATTCGTTCTTCTACATTTCCAATCAAAATGAACAACCATTACGTTCGTTGAATTATCTCAGTTATTTTGAAATATCTCAGTAAATTGTGGTTTAAGAGGAACCTAGTTTAGACGGTTTGAAAAATCGATTTTTCAAGTTTTATAACAAAATTCTGATTCGTTCCGATGTTATGAACACTACAGAGAAGGAATAATTAGAATTTTTTCAAACTTTGAGAATATTTAATTCATGTTATGAAGTACATCTAGTAATTTTTTCAAGTCGTTCCGAAGAAGTGTTTCTGTATGGTGCTGAAATAACCGATTAACAATTTTGCAGTTTATATTGTTGGTAACTGGTTTGGTAACTCTGATTTCAAACGCGTTTTTTTTTTTAAACGAGTTTTTTTCAACTTGCACTCTAACTCAAAAAGTTATCGACCAATCATTCTATAAATTTGCATGAAGATTATTTATTCAATTACGCTCTAAACTCTGGGATGATATTCTTGTCTAAAATATTTTTTAACGCAAAAAATGGTGAAAAACTAAACCATTTTGTTCAAACTTAAAACATGCAACTTTCAACTATTTGATTGGAGTTTAGTTCATATTCTTAAAAAATATGTTGTCAATGAAATTATAAAACTGTATTGATTTAGATGGAAAATGTGACTTCCACATTTCCCGCAAGTTGCGAATTATGATGGGAAACTTTCATAGGAATCAGCATACAGCTCGGCTATTTCCGACAAAAATGACTTGAAAAAATTAGCACATATACTTTAAAACATGATTAAAATATTCTTTACTTATGTGTTTACATAACTCGGCTACGCCTCGTGCTGCAAATTTCACATGCGTAAGCTAACAAGCTTCATTTCCTTTATAGATTTAATAATATATATGGGTGGAGCGTTGGCTATGCTTTTAATACAGAAATCTGTAACCAACATAAGAGAGAGATAGTCATATCTAAAAATACGCAGTGGGAGAAGAACAGCACATTTTCATGCCACCCGTCACGTGGTACGCATGTGTTGTTCATCTCCCACTACGTAATTTTAGATATGACTATCTTTCTCTTATATTTGGCATTAAACTGCTGTATGTAGAAATCAAGAAAATGTTTCCCACAAATTCATGTAGTTTTATTAGGTAAAATGTTCTCGTTTTATAGTTAATATCCATTTCTTGCTTAAATCCACATTTTTTGGAAAACTGTAATAAATATGTATATACACAGCGTTCTAACCTAAAGTGACATATTTACCTGTCAAATGGAACACCGTCTTTCATAGCCTGTTTTTTTTTTACAATTACATACACAATAGGCTTTTACCATATTTGATATATTTAAATGATATAAATAATTGACCAAATTATAAATTAGGGACAAGAGCTCGCACAAAAGTCTATCAAAATAGTATTCTACTAACACGTTAAACGTCAAACCAAGTTCTTGTCATCTTGAGATGAAAGTCACGTGACGGGTGGACTTTCATCTCTCTATCTCTGTCACGCTGTGCTGCTTACAGACTGTGTCTATACTCCTCCCATACATTTTATTAGTTATATGATGTCCTTACTAGTTTCACCAATAGCTATTATAATACCGGGCAATACAGTCTACTAATTTAATTAATTAAGTGCTAATAAATATTTTATAACAAAGTTAACGTTCAACAGTTATTTTATTCACGAACTCCCAACACTTTTATCTTTCAGAACTCTACAAAAAATTGCTACTTCCCCCTCAAAATCAAACCATACCTGTTGGAACTTAGCCATGTATCCCTGCACAGCCCGCGCAGCGCAGAACGGCTCCGTCACACAGTTACTGAAGGCCTGGGGGTCGTCGGGCGACTCCCCATTCTGGGTGGGCTTACCGCCGTCAGACCAGTAGCCCCACGTGATGTGGAACAGGCCACAGATGTCACCGGCGCACCCCTTGGTGCGGTTACAGCCAGACACGGCTTCGCAGAGACAACCTAAGCATTTCGTGGGGATGCCTTCGTTGGCTGGGAGCGCCCCCTGGGACTCCACACCTAGAAGAAGGTGAGGATTATTAATTAAGTTTGTTGTATGTTTACCTACACAAATTTAGCTTATTTGAATAACATCTTTATTTTGTTAACTATTCTTGTTCGCAAT
Organism: Poecilus cupreus; assembly: GCA_963942605.1. Taxonomy (NCBI): domain Eukaryota; kingdom Metazoa; phylum Arthropoda; class Insecta; order Coleoptera; family Carabidae; genus Poecilus; species Poecilus cupreus. Next base: position 17,872,292 of record OZ012722.1, on the reverse strand, counting down.
ATGAGGAAATAGCTATCATGAAAAAATCTATTGCAAGGTTTACAGTAGTAATTAACTAATTATACTCCAATAGAGAATGCGAGAGAGTAGTATTTTGATTTTTGTCAGCTGTGCGGCAAACAAATCCACGAGAAAAATAAGATATACATACATACATACATAACGTCACGCTATGTCCCACTTAATGGGGTAGCACGAACCCAGAAACACAGTCAACCAACATTCAACCTCCTACAAACATTCCTATCCAGACACACCACTTTCGCCTCGTTCACATTCATAGTGCGATTCATACATGCTCGTTTATTCTTCAAACCCAAAATCATTTTTACTTATTCGTAGAGCAAATAGATATCTTGAAAAAAATTGATTGCGAAATTTACAGCAGTAATTATATTCCATTTGACAATGAGAAAGAAAGAGAAAATAATAAATCTAAATCTGGATCGTAACACACGTAGATAGGATTTTACAGAGTGAACTGTTTAAATATTTATATTATTAACTGTCATACTAATCTAACCTATCTGACATCTGTCAAAAAAAAAAAATAATGATACATTTATTCATTGGTTTTAAGAAATATCAAATATAATCACGGAATAGTATATTCTACAGCAAGTAATGAAATGGCACATATTCCACACGAGCAAAAAGTTTTGTGCGGTTTGCGAGTGTAGAATATGCCATTCCGTTACCTGTTGTAGACTATACTTTCTATTCTATTCAGGGGGAGGCAACTTTGATGGCAAATGTCAGTACAATGATATGATTAGTGTCACTCCACTCCTTAAAATGTGGAGGCGCCACTTTATAATAAAATAAGCTATTGGAATCGAGTGACTTTGGAAAAAGAAGAAGAAATCACTGTCAATTTTAGTGTCAAAATTGATGTTGATAATTCGTTCTCGTTATTGTCGTTTATTATTGTGTATAAATATTGCAACAGGTAAGTGTTAAATTTAATATTCTGTTTTATACATCACATACACACTTAAAATATAATTTCAATACATTAAAAATAAATCACTGTATATTTTTTCATTAATTATTATATGTACACAAATATATTATAAAGCAATGTTAAAAGTTGTATTGCACTCATGCATTTTCCATATAACAAATATCCACTATGTATATTTCTTCCAATTCCTTTTTTTATCCGTTTCCTCTCCTTTCTATTTTAGAACAATGCTTAATTTATGTTGAATAAAGGGATGCCTAATTAAAGACAAAAAGCTATTTCGTTTCCCTAAATGTAAGGAAATGCAACAATTTCGGATGGATATACTTGGGTTAGACGTAGGTAACGTCAAATAAATTCCTAACGATCAACAAACGGACATGACCATCTACAAACTAACAGTAAAAGACCTTTTAAGAGAAAATGTGAGACATCCGAACATGGTGTAGTAATAAAGGTTTCTTTAATATAAACATTATTAATAATTTAAACCCTTGTAGATTTTTGAAAAAAATGCGATTACCAGTGTCTCAGTTGAGTGACCGGGAATGAACATTCTACGATGAAACTGTAAAGAACCGACTAAAGATTGTGACAGGGAACAATACCATTCGACAACTAAGGACCTGGCTTAGCAGTGTTACAAGAAGAGACCAAGTGGACAGACTTAATAACTAATTGTTTAACAAAACATTTTCTTCTTCACCAATATAATTGGCTCAAATAAAAAAATCAAAAGTTAGACGTAAGGGATTACGAAGAACGAAAAATAAAGAAAATTTTATAATGAATTCATAGATTAATAGACTCCGAAGTTAATCGATTTGTGAAGACGAATATCGATGATGCGAATCTACGGTATGCTAATTCTAGAAGTAATAAATTTCATTTTTACTAAATATATTTGTTTTAGGCTGTACAACAGTATTTGGATATCTCCACCAGGTTGAGAAGTATTCATATAACACAACAAGCATTTGGATGTCACCCACACGGCGTCGGTTAATCATAAAAGAATAGTAATTCGTGCTGGTTATTAAATGGAATTTTTAATTTAACTTATTCACAAGAGGATTTTTTTTGCGAGTATAAGCACTGTTTTAATTACATTTTGATTATTCTTGAGCACAATTCCTCTTTCTCTTATAAATTTACTTTTACAATTAAATATATTATTAGTGGCACTTTAGATAATAACAAATTAAATCAAATAATCACATAATAATAATAATCATCACTAATCAGTCGTTCGGCTTTTAATAAACAGACGTGGATTTTATATAACTACTTTTACAAATCTCACACCCGCATCCAAATTCATTACAGTTTGCAGCAGTAAAATTCACATGTTTTAAGAGTTTTTGGAACTCAAAAATAACATGTTGTATTTAAAGAAACAAAATATTATTTGAATTTAAAATTCAATGTAATATATTTTTTAAATACAAGAATTTTTGTGTTTAAATTAACTTATAAGTGATTGTAATATCTTTAACTACAAATATTTAGAAATTTATCGCTAAAAGCTACAGATTTTATTTGAATGTAAAAGATTGTGTAAGACTAAAAATATTTTTATAAGAACAAATTTACAATTTGTCAAAATTTGCACTTAACGAGGAAAATCATATTGAAAGTGTTAATATGTATTCTTATTTTGTAGTAAAGTTATAAGGTTTCTAATAATTATATTAAATTCTCATTTTCAATATTTTAAATAGAGCTTTTCATAATAAATATTAATATTAAAAATTAATAAATTAAATATTATTAGAAATCTATAACATTTTTGTCTAAATAATTAAATATGTGTAAACAGAATTGAATTGAATAAATATATTCCTAATATTTACTCTTATAATTTTGTACAAGTACAACAAATATAAAATAAAAAGTATCAAGGAGGCTAAAAAAACAATCTTCTATCCTTCTATTGTCATCCTTGTCTAATTTTAGTGTCACTACACCCCCCTGCGGGTGCAGCACTTATGCTCAAGACTCGTAACCATAGAGAGGGCGATCTGATTATGTTTCTAATTTGTGATTCTATTCCAAAACGTCAAACTCAAATAAATAAAATTAAAAAATACAGACGTAACCATGGTAACCGAACCAAAATACTTCATATATCGCGCTAATATGCGGCTCTGATTCGTCGAATTTATTCCAAACGCAGCGAATGAAATGATAGTTGTTCCAGTACAATTTTTAGTTGTGGAATGCGTTGTTTCCAAAACAGTGTTATAGAAATATATATTAAAGATCCCCTGATTCTGTTTTCACTAATTTCACAATTGCGTTTGTGTGGATGAATGGATGTTTGTTCGTATGTTCTATAACTGACGAACGAGAAAAGATGGGACAACAAAACTTCATAATTATAGCTTTTATAACAACGCGAAGTGTTGAATTTATTTTCATAACTCTTGCATTTTTTATTTTTAAACAATGCAAAATATAGAAAAAATGTCAAACAGAAACTGTAGCCAATATTATAGTACACCTTTTTGAATATAACAAAATTGACTCTAACTCATTTATTTACTGAGATATGGTACAAGAAATCTTCAATGTCTATTAAAAACAATAAATAAATTTATAAAAAATATTAGAATTCAACATAAATACAACAACCTAATTAACATATAACAACGAAAACTAACCGAAAAAATCAAATAATTATTAACAACTAATTTAATTATTTAAAAATGCACACACAATTCATGGCATATTTTCTGTGTGCGATTCTTTATTAATAAAAACATAAATAATTTCTATACTGATTAATTTAGAACTATAATGAATAAGAAGTGTTTATAAGAGAAGGAAAAGGTCTTTGACATTTTACAAAAATATATGGCGTGTTCCATTTATAAATATATATCATTGATTGAAAATAAAACAACAAGCGATTTAATTTAAAATGAAAAAAAGTCGGTAATATTTAAATAATGCCTTTTTACACGACGCAATTTAATGGACAATAAATTAGTCAGATTCCTTGTCAATAAATTGCCAAGAACAAAAATATTGTCGTTCGTTTTACACACGTCAAGATAATTTCAATAGTACCAACATAATATCAGCTGTCACCTTTGCCAATAATATTTTTGGTTCAAGCTATTACGTACAAAAATGACAACTAAGCACAAAAAGATTACTGTAAAATCTTTTAGAATTCCCTAAAAAATGTCGAAAAAATTATCAAGTTCTAATGGGGTCTTTCACCATTTTTATAAATTTTTTTTTTATGTAACTTTATCTATATTGAAGACTATCTACACTTTTAAAAAGTCTTAATTGTTATTCATTAAGCCACAATGATTTTTTTTTAAATGTTGTGACGTCATTGTAGAGGTGTTGCTGGATCTAAAACAGTAGAGATTTAAATAATTTTTGTTACATAAATGTTCTATTTTATTGTAATAATAATAATAAAATAAGTAAAAAAATATATGACTATAATTATTTACAATCTCTACTGTTTTAGATCCAGCAACACCTCTACTATGACGTCACAACATTTTTAAAAAAATCATTGTGACTTAATGAATAACAATTAAGACTTTTTAAAAGTGTAGATAGTCTTCAATATAGATAATGTTTCATAAAAAAATTTTAAAAAAATGGTGAAAGACCCTATTCGTCATTAAACTGTCTAATTTATTGGCCAAGAAAATTGACGCAAAGTGCCGTATTACATGACAAGAAAAGTTTGTCAATTTATCGACCAATAATTTGCGTTGTGTGAAACAGGCATAATCGAGTTAACTAAAATATACTGACCGATATACAACCCGGCATGTGAGGTAATCTTTTCTTCAAATTTCTTTCTTTTTCTTTATTTTTTTGCATCCCATATAGGGTGTGAGCCAAATGTCAAACTCAAAAGAAATATTGTCAGGCGTGAGTCATTGTGTTATTTTTTATGATTACTAAAAACCGGCACAGCTATAGGTCAAGTTCATTATTTTATTGTTCACAATGATTTGGAAGCAGTTCTTGAACTATTTACATAAATGATTCATAAATGAACATCATTATTTAACTAATAAATATAGTAATGAATTAATCTGTTGTTCCTTCTCTACTGACAGTAATTTTACGAAAAAATATTCCACATCAAGATCTGCTGTAAGTAGAGTGCCACACTCAGTCACGGACAAATAGCGCGATGATATATTTATAGAGAATTCTATTGTCCTAAGTTGAAATCATTAAAACAGTTGCTCGTAAGTTCTATTTATACTTGTCATCTATCTCACACTCTTTTGTCTGTAAATGCTACAAAACAAAAACACGCTAGCAATTTTTTCCATTGTTTTACGACGATGGGAAATCCTGAAACAATTGACAGTTGGGTCGCAGCATCCTGTTGCAAAATCGTGTCGTATTTGTCCCGGATTCATGAGAAAGACGCTAGCATTTGTTAATTTGTTATGTATTTGTTTTTTGTTTTGGCCATGATCCATGAATAATTCAGAATGACGTAATATTTACTAGTATAGTGTTTGCAGTGCTAATTAGCTAATAGATCCGTTATTCAAAAAGAGTCATATTTGTTATAAATAAATACATGAGATAAGTGAACTAAAATTTTATTTTGAAATATGCCAAATTTAACAATAAGTGCAATCAAGTATGAACAAAAAATTGAAATTGTATCCTCCTCTCAATAAATGCCCTATAACTATGGCGATTTAAAAAAAGGAAATTAACAGATTACCAGCTAGTTGGTATAATTTTGAGAAAGCCACTAGTTAGTAATTTTCTATTTATAACAATAATAATAACACACAACACTTTGGTAACTACTTCTTTGGCATTATAATTTAGAAATTTTAAAGCATATGTCACTGTCAAACAATATTTCTTTAATAAATTTTGCATTTATTAAGAGATGTATAAAACGTTATACTTCACACGTGGGCAAAGTGGAATTACCCACTCGATAAACGTATCACACTCAGCCTTCGGCTTCGTGTGCTAAAATTTCTCTCGTGGGTAATTCCTTACTTTGCCCACTTGTAAAGTAAATAACTATTATTTTTCGTACCTCCGTTCAAAAATACTAATTTTATATACGTCTCAAAATCGTACAGAAACTGTTTGTTTTCCGGCGTAGGCAAAAACTAGGGATTTTTGTAAGATAAATAAATCAGTAATTTCATTTTATAAACTTATGTCAAAATCGTCACGAAAAATAATGTGTATCACACGTTCAGAAACTGTTTTACGAGTGTAATTTGCAAGCCTGGCCTTCGGCTCGGTCTGTCAAAATACATATACTTGCACTCGTAAAAGTGCAGTTTCTGGACTAGTGATACAAATAACTATTTTTTTCTACTCCTGTATTATCCTCATTATACTCGACCAATCACAGAGAGAGAAATCAATAATTCACGATTATTTTAAAGACGTGATGTGGATCACCAAGCAACGGCCGTCTGACAGTTGACATGTAATGAGTTGTCATTGTATATTTTTATGTTGATGTTTTTCAACGCGTGTTTTCAACGAATTTCGATCACTTTTATAGTTGATTTCCAAATTTACAGGAGTAGAAAAAGTATAGTATTATATTCAGGATTATAGTCATTGATCACTCGGATGATTTGCATCACTCGCCTACGGCTCGTGGCGCAAACTTCATTTTCGTGAATAATGACTATCATAATCCCTCATATATTATATTTTGTCATTTTAAACATAATCACAAATTCATGATAAACTAAACTTTTTTGACAGTTAAAACGTCTTATTTTTTTTTTTTCAATTCCATGGCTATTACTATAAAGAAGCAATTCTTATACAACTTTAAATCTGGTTATTTTGGTTACAAAACGAGCATAATAAAATATGATTAATGATTTGGATAAAGAATTTAATTATCTGTTAAATCTACAACATTTATTTGAAGCATTTTTGCCTAAATTTAACTGACCAATTTTACACAAGGAAAAACTGATTTCCTACGTTAAAAGTTAAATGGTTAAGGCCAGAATTTCATATTACACTCGGAATATGTTTATTATCAGTTTGTTTTCATCTACAACTTCGAAAATCCAGTTTTCTCATTAGAAATGTCAAATATAATGTTATTAGATGAGATAATTTATTATATGAGTTATAAAACAACTTAACTAACGAAATATTTCAAGTTTTTTTTGAATAAAATTCTAACTGTTTATCTCTACAGGCAGAAACAGTAAACAGTTATGCAAATTAAAATTGATAAACATCTTAAAAACATACATTTTAAAAATACACATGGTTAGTGACCATAAGGTCATCATGTTGCACAATTAATTAATTACTTTATTATTAATGTTTTGAATTTTATATACCTCATTTTCTAACCTCTACGGTGCTTAAAATACTGTGTCAATGTGCGTTTTAAAAAAATTACTGCACATTTTATTTAGATATTATGGTTTTCAACGTGTTCCTATCATTTTAAAAATTATTCCAGTCTATTGTTACTTATTTGAAATTAATTAAATGTTTTTTTCAGCGGTACTAAAATAATGATGTACAAATTTTATTTATGTGGAATTTATCTGATCGTTCGTACTTTTCAAAGAGTATTCAATAAGCCCGTAAATCAATTAAAAAAAAATTATGAAACTTTATTAGAATATATGACGATCAGTGAAAACCCGATATGAAAATTTCATATATTACCCGAGATATGAGTTTTCAAAGTTTGTGTGACGTCACTGGTATTACTCCAGTGGCACTAAAACAACGATTTTTTATTATAGTAGATATTATATATTTTTTAATGTATAAATAATATTTACATATTATAAGTCTTAATTTACAACAATTAAACTTAATATAATCAAAGATAAAATTAATTTGGCAACTATAAAGTATTTTACTTGATATTCGAGTAAACATCGTACGAAAGTTTGAGAACAGTGGCGCTAGTAGTGATGTAACTTAACCTCAACACACAATTTTATTCAATAATTTGTCAACACAGCACAATAAAACAGTGAAATTATAAAACAAGTAATAGAAGCCCAACAAATATAATCTTAAAAACCAACAAATAAAATAAATGAAATTTCGTAGTTCTATTTTAGCCCACAATAGGCGTTGGGCGCAACGGCAGACGCGCGTATTCCATTCATATTTCTGGCCAATAGAATCAATGCAAATACCCGTGACGTCAAAATATGTTCAATTCCTTATATGGCTTTACTGCAAAATATTTAAAACAAAAAAATACTTTAATACTAATAATTCCATAAGTGTTACACGATTTTGATATAAATTTGTCATATTTCGTTTATGGTGTATGCGCCCATTTCAGTAGTACCAACACGACATCAGCTTTTACCTATGCTAGTAATATTTCTGGTTCAAGCTATACACACAAAAACTAAACTAAGCATAAAAAAGTTTCACTGAATGGCAATGACTAAAATCCTTTAGAATTCCCGGAAAAAATGTTCTAATATAAATAAATAAATTGACCAATTCATTGTCCAAGAAAAAAATTGACGCAGTGTCGTATTACACACCACACAACAATAAATTGACGAGAAAACTTTGGCCAATTTATTATCCAATAAATTGCGTCGTGCAAAACAGGCATTATAGTTCCCAAAATCCCAATGGTGAGCATTTAAATTAAAAAACACACTGTATACTTATATCAGTAGAAAGTAAAATAAACTTAAACATTGATTGATTTACTGATCACTTAAACTTGCTGTAATTTCATTTATTCAGATTCTACAACAAACATAAATAAAGAATAAAAACAGAAAATCATTTTCTATAACCTATAAGTTCATGTCTTCATATTCTGACAGATTTATAACATAAAATATTCCTTGTGCGTAGGATTCTATTGTGTTGTGCAGTAAACAACGCCTAATAAAATTCTTCTGTCATTGGCAGATTGTTAAAAATGATTACTGTAATTCTTTTATATGTAAATTAATTCCTAAAATCAGTCGCTACCATAATCTTCTTTTTTCACACAACAAAAACTTAATCATATAGTTCATAGTTCCCAAAAATAATTGTGATCCTGTTCTTAAACCACAAACAAGATTAGTGTTGGCAACAAAAAATATTTGGGTTTTATTCCAGTGTTCTTAACATCTATATCATCTTTAACAATCATTGTCACGAATATTATTTTATATTATGATTTACATAAATATACAACGCATGTAGATAAAATTAAATTGATTACCAATGAATAAATTTATGTAAAAACATGAGTTTTAATATGTTTGTAATATAAATTTGTTTATGTCACTTCGTGACGTACTCGCCTTTGACTCTGAGGTAGGTGAAACAAAACAATAAGAAACAAGTTTAACAAGAATCATCAGTGAATCATTTTCATTTCAAAACCAGCTGCTTTCGTCACGCTACTGACTTCATTGTAAATAAATTACTATTTTTATTATAGCCATGGCACTCTTTATGTGTACAAAATTAGTGCTTTTATTAAGGTTGTTGTTTTGTCTTTGATTATTCTGATGACAATTTTACTTATTACTCACTTGTAAACACCATTTACCCAAGCCCTCTATTGCCTTTGAAAATGAATCTTTACAAGTTACTAATTGACAGCTACATTCTACATTGTACAAATTTTACAAGTTAGTAAACAAGGTAAACAATGCACGTTGCCACAGTAATGCTTACAAGGTTTATGCGAAATCATTTCAAATAATTTTTGACAGAACAGTTGTGTGTAACTAACAGGACTTGGTTATAATTTTAATTTGATTTACAAATGAGTAACAAGTAAAATGTTGTACAATACACACAAGGTAACTGTTTTACTGCTCCAAGGAGGTGACAGGCTCGCCGGTCATTTCCTTCATGCAGCAGTAAAACTGTTTTACCTTGCTTGTAATGTAAATAACTATTATTGTTTTCGATTTGTATGCGACCATTTTCACCTCTCGCACTTACAGGATATAGAATTGAAATGTGACGTATTTTAATTTTATTGCAATTTTTGTTTATATTGCTGTAAATTTATAGATATTTACTTTACAATAAAATGTAAAAACAAAAGTTGCTCAGAATTGAAAAATACATGCAATAAGGTTAATATTTCACGATATATCAATCAAATTAAAAAAATTATTATGGAAATTCTAATAAGGCCATGGAAAATTAAACAAAATCAAAAATATTTCACATTTCAAAAAACAGTTTTTGATTTAATTATTTATTTAACAGAAAGAAAAATGAAATTCTCAAATTCGCCATTAACATTACAATCTTCTACGAAACTTCTACAGAAAATAATACAACACTGAAATAAATAAATCCAAATCTTTTAGTTGAAATCGGCACTAAAGTGTCCAAAAATCGTCATTAAAAACTCAGAAATCGTCACTAAAGTAACCCATTATAAAACGATTTTGAGCAACGCAGTGTTGGCAACCGTTAAATAATTATTGTACAAGTAGAATAATTTTGACAGATTTATGACGTATTGTAGTAAATTTATACGTAAAATGAAACTATATGTGCAAGAAGAATTAACTAATTAATCAATTAATTCCGATGAAGAAATTGAGGACAAAACATAACTTTGAGTGTTATATACGATAACTTCACTGTTCGAGGTTGGCAACACTGAGTGTCAGTTTCAATTGACAACTGACAGATACATAAACTTAACCTACATATTAATTATTTTTTACAGTTTTTTTCTAATTTTAGATTTCAAATAAAGTTTAATATGTACCGCGGCACTGAAATTCCTTTTTTCGCTTACATGGTTTATTTTCGTGATAAAAAGTTAAGGTCAAACATACGCGTCGAAAGAACAAATCCTTTATTTTTTTTAAAACAGCAAATTCTGTATTCCTCATTTATTTTCATGTTCTTTATGGTCCAACAACCTCCATCCGTCAAAATATCATGGATTTTTTACAGTGACTTGTACATTGCAATGTCAGATGAAGTACATACTTTCGTTGGGTTCGTTCGCTCCCATGAATTTTGTTTCGCAAATTCATTTGAATAAATTATTTCTTACAATTATTCTTATCGAAAAACAAAACAATTATTACAGTGAGGTCTTTGAACATTCTAGTATTTATATATGTGTATGAAAAGGATAGCTAAAATATTAAACTATAAAAAAATATTCGTTGAAGTCTAATTGGTCAAAAATTCAGAATTTTGATACTGTATTTCCCATTCCCATGAACGACTACAGTAATGAAAATAATTCGTATATTTATAAATATGATCATCTATAAACATACTAAGTTTATTTTTCATTTAAATTTACAGTTTTTGAGAAACATATAAAAATATACCAAAACACACTTTATGGTATATTTTTATTTGTTTCTCAAAAACTGTAAATTCAAATGAAAAATAATCTTATATTTCTCGAGATATCAATAGTGACACACTTAAATAAAACATATTGTATATCAAATTTTTATTATTATTGTTCCGAAGAATTATTACGAAGCTGTTAAATAAGGTTATTGCAGCACATCAATATAATAATTGTCATTGGGATTCATAGCCACCAATATTATGTTAATCATTTTAATTAGTTTATAATCTTTGTCATATGAACAATTATAAACCTTGATTTCAATATAAACAAAACACATTATAACAACGCACACATCTATAAATAACATAACCTATACGTTGTCATTTTCAAATTAAACGATAAAAGGTATAATTTTTATTTTTAATTTACATAAGACAAATAATTAATTGAGTAATGATGCGTTATTATTTTAATTTGTAAGTAAAAATTATCTTTTTAATAGCTTCTGGGAATGCTGGATTTTCCCAATAATCTTGTTACAGTTTCTTGGTATATATAAATATAAACAGTTAACTTATAATTTCAAGAATTCTAGTATCATAAAATACCAAAATATTTATGTTATTTTTTGTTCTAATTAATTAAATGACATTTGAAGCGCAGTGTTGACATTTCAATACAGAAAAAACTGATTATCAAATAACAAAAACAATTGATAAATCTGCACAATTAAGACAATTTTATTCCAACAAAAAATCTGACATTTAAATGCACAAGTCAGAATTAAAAATAAAAAAGTTTTTACTTCAAAATGACGTGATTTAAAGAGTTAATTCAATGTTTATAAACGGATATAGCAACTAGTATCAAATTACTCAATATTAAGAAATATCTAGGATTTTTATTCATTATTTATTATTTATGTTTCTTCTGGTATTCGATATTACAATTTTATACATATTTATAAAGTTGGGAGGCATATATTAATTAATAATCGTTATTTTTATCGCATTTCTATTGCGTTTCTATAAAGTGTTGTTCGAGGAACGTCGAATTAAATAATTAATTTCATTATATTTTGGTTTCTCATTCGGCCATGAATTTTGCAATTTGTGAAATATTAATTCAAGGATTCGCACACATGCTAAGTAAATATGTATTTAGAGAATTTAATCATGGCTAGAAATCAGCCAATGAATTAAATTCATACCAAGTGTAGAATTGAAATGTGGCGTATAGGAATTTTTTTTATATTGTTGTAAATTTTTTACCTATTCACTTACAGCAAAAGCGTTAATACAAAAGATGTTCAGAATTGAAAAATGCATGAAATAAGACCCATTTGGGTACATAAATATTAGTATTTCACGTACACATTGCCTTGTAAAATTAGAACACGATTAAATGTTTTGGAACGCAAATAAGATTGAATCTTAATTTTTATAACTTTTATCTGACCGAAATTACTATACATAAATAAATAACTTGTTATTATTTTGAAATACACATATTTATAATACTTTAATTGTTTAATTTATTACTATCCTCATATACCAGGTGTAGATATCAATGCTATTTTTTTATATTGTTGCATTTTTTTTGCATATTCACTTTGCAACAAAAGTATAAATACAAAAATTGTTCAGAATTTAAAAATGCATGCAATAAGGCCCATTTAGTTCCTTAAATATTAGTATTTCACGATATATCAATCAATATAATAGTTATTTTATGTATCAAGGCACTGAAGTTCAATTTTTTATCACGAATAGTCCCGAGGAAAATAAACCATGTGAGTAATAAAAAGGAACTTCAGTGCCGAGGTACATATTAAGTTTTATTTCAAATCTGAAATTCGAAAAAACTGTAAAAGAATTTCGATATAGGTTAAGTTTATACATCTGTCAGTTGTCAATTGAAACTGACAGTCAGTGTCGCTAACCTCGAGACGTGAAATTATCGTAAATAACACTCAAAATTATGTGTTTTGTCCTCAATTTCGTCATCGGAATTAATTAGTTAATTCTTCTTACAAATTTTGTTTCATGTTACGTTCAAATTTACTATAGTACGTCAATATATCTGCCAAAATAATTATCCTAATTGTACAATAATTATTTAACGGTTGCCAACACTGGGTTGCTCAAAATCGTTGTATAATGGGTTACTTTAGTGACGAGATCTGAGCTTTTAATGACGATTTCTCAAAATTTATTAATTTAAAATCAAAATAACTTTTAAATTACTAAGTATTTAAAATGTACATGTTCATGTTATAAGCTGATTAGATTTTGGTACCAATCCATCAACCGGAAGTGGTAGTTTTTTTTAAGGTTTTCTAGGTATAAACTCAGTAGATAATTGTGTCAAGAGTAGATTCTGTTATCTGAAACTTTTTTCTCTATTTTGTACCGTTTAAAAGTTGTTTAAGCAGGAGGTTATGTGCTGGACAAATCATTTTATTATATAATAGAGTATGAACTACAAAATACTTGTTAGAATTTAATACAAGAATGAGGAAGTTGTGTTAACCACTATACAAATTTCCTTATCCACGTCAAACATTTATCACTTAATAGATTCTATTTAAGAATGTATTAATTATTAACATACATAATAACATATTTATCATCATTTTATCTTTCAACTCTGGAACCATTAATACACAGAATGGATGGTACCACAAGCTCTGCTTTTGGGTGTTTTAAGAGAAGTGTTGTACAATGTTTTAAAATTATTTTATAAAAAAGTACTTCAGCTAAAAGTTGTAGAAAATATATTTCTCTGTAACTTCTATTCGAAGCATTTTTCTATAAAATAATTTTAAAACATTGTACAGCGCTAAAACAAACACTCAGAGCTAGTGGTACCAGTCAATAATATATAAACAATTCAAGCATAAATACTCCACAATAAATATATTTCAACAATCTAAATAAAACATCACAAAATGTTTTGACATGTCAACTTTCATTATTATGCACACTTCTAATTCTTACCAATCAAACAGGCCGCAATAGCCACAAAAACAACAGCAGCAATCCACTTATACATTGTCAAACCTTTCACTTGCACAGACACTAGTCTACTGAATTCTTCGTATCTTGTTGATGTGATTTTATATCACCAGAGAAACCGCCAACCGCTGCTGTACTGTCTGTACGACCTCGACCTCGACGTGTGCTTCTCGATGCTTGGAAATTATGGAAACGTCCCGGGTTTCGATCCGGAGACGTGGGCAGAAGTGACAAAGTTGTAATTGCGAAATGGTTTATGCAGCCGTGTGTTTTTGATTTGGCAATGCTGGATTTGTTTTATGAACTGTCAAGTATTTTTTGTTGACTAATCGGGAGATTTAAAATATTTCGAATGGTTGATTACTGATTCATTGTTGCAAATTTCTAAAAGTAATTCAGTTCGATGAGTTTATATTGGAAGAGAGTTGATTGCAATAATTGTTTTTGATATTTTTCATTAGGTCTTCTTCTTAGGTCTGTTAGAAATAAATATGAGAAGGTTGAATTCAGATAATAAATAAGTATAGTTGCATCAAAGTGATTTAAAACGTTTTGAATATATTTCTATACAGGATGATAAATCAATGGATACCGTACCTAACGTTTTCAATGCTATTTTTATATTGACTTTCCTAATTATTTTACATCAAACAAGTTAAATAGTTTATTTCTGCATTTGTTGACAGTAATATTTGACCAATCAGAATGTCTCATTTTCCATTGTTGTGCATTTTAGATAAGTGAATAAACAGCACCATGCTGTTTATTCGCGATTAAATTGAAGCTAGCTTTTATATGCAAATTTTGGACATTTTGAAGGCATATTTAACCGGATAATTAGTTGCATGTTTTTTACCTTTACTGGTATTCTATGTCTTTAAACATGCTGAATTATTCAATTCAAGCTATTTTTATTTACAAATTTTTGACTTTTATTTGACAAGTATAAAGAAGAACAATCAATTTGCTATAGTTACACTATAACAACAAAATTTTATGGTCCTTTTTGTTTATGAGTGTACCGATTTATTTATGTGAAAATGTGTCAAAATCAACGTTTTAGTACAATTTCTTCGTTCATGCTATGAATTCATGAAATAATCTTGGCATATATCCCTCGTGCTAAAGAATTGAATCGATTAAATTTGATGTCTAGCTTATTTACAAAATTTTGCTTTTAAAAAAGTGTTATCGTACATAATAATTTAAGTTAAAATCCGTCGACCTGCGGTCTCGGGATTTTTTCAAATTATTATGTATTTGCATAAGCTACACATGTCAAATTTAATCGATTAAATTCTTAGCACTCTTGATATAACTATTGAATAGTTTATTTTATTTAATAAATTATTATCGAGCACTATTTTGTCCATAAAACCATTTCATTACATCTAAGTTTTCTTTCAAATTATACATTTTTATCTTCCGCCACATCCTGTAAGGGAGGTATAGGAATCATGTTAAAAATTCGGTAGTGAGTTTTCAGTGGATGAGCATGTTTTAGAGTCCCTAGAATACGATTTTAATAGTTTCTCGATGATGCCTGTGTGTGTGTCTGTCTGTCTGCTAGTCTGTGTGGATCTCTGGAGTTACGGTTTCTCAAAAACTACTAAACTGAAAATTTTTATATTTTGTACATATCATTTGTATACCCTTGGGAAATGTGGCAAATGTTGGTAGCACTTATTGAAAAGAATACTTGGTTGTAATTTGAGTTGTGGAGTTTCTTCAGAATAAATTTTATTTCGTTACAAATTAAATGTAAATTGTTGTCCTGTTTGCCTCAATTTTGCATCAACATCTTCAGCAGTAAAACTAGTTAGTAATATATTTAGAAACTAAATAAAAATATAAATACATCGAAAAATACTTGCAGCTTTCAAGGCATTTTACTATCTGGTTCTAGAACTTGCAAACCAGTTCGTTGGTAAAAAAATATTTAAACTCGTTCGTATAATGTTTTCATCTTCAAACTACTTTACTAGGAATGTTATTATAGATTTAAAAATAACCAAAACACGAAAGGGTCAAATATAGAATATTATCAGCTATTAGTTAAAGAAACATTTCAAATATATCATACCTTATTATTAAGTAAATTGTAATGAAATAATTATAAATTTGAAGTTTATTGCATATATATATTACGTTAACCTTTTTAATTTTGTGCTTTGAATTTAGTGTCTATAATAATTTGCACAAGAATACAATGCTTTTTGTAACGAACAAAATTATTTTCAAGGGAATTCAAATTTAATCAAAATACTCATAAATTTACAAATTCACAACAGCAAAAGTTATAGCAATGTTTTGTTAAGGGATTTTATGATATAAAACAACTATATATAGATTTTTCTTTAAATTATAGGCTATTATCAATGGTTTTTATTAGTTTTGATGCACTAAAATTGGTGTAACATTTTATGAACTAAACTTTGTTATTTGTAACTTTGGGTTTATATTGCGAATTCCGTCACGTATCGTAACGTACCCTATAGTAATTTAACAATTTCTAGTGACATTTATTCTTTAGATTAGCAGTTTAAATATTTATTTGAAAAAGTTTATACCAATAATTATAAACATATAAAAATTATAAATGATGAAGAGTTGTTTTCGTTTCTTCTTCTTCTTGATATTTTGAAGTTATGAAGAGAAAACAAGACGAAAACAACGATACAATTTTTGAAGCTTGACATCGAAACAACAGCAAGGATTATTGTAAATATTTAATTGTATGTTTCCAAAGCACTTGATTTCACTAACTTGTTTTTAAAATTAGTCTTACTCTTTGGGTTTTCCATTTTTTACTTATGGTATTGTAATAATTAATACAAAAATCAAAACGTACGGAAAATATTTAATGTTTTTCTTTAATAATTTTTGACAAACTCAATAACCAAAAAGTTACAGCAAATTAAAAATTTTTTTCTACGACCACTTTGAAATCTGCTCATTGTGTTTGTTGTTGTTGAAGAAATGAGGTACATTGCAAGCATCGTGCGAAATTAAATTGTTTTGTGAGTATTTCAATACAGGTCATTTCATTTCAGTACAGGTGCCATTACTAGGATAGTTATTTAGAATTAACAAATATTGGAATGGTGAAAGCGGGAGCAATTTATTGTTAAAATATAAATGTATTTGGAAATAATATCGTGGTCGTAGGAAAAAGTATAGTGTATAACTCGTATAGAATGTTCATTTTATACTCGTAGGAAATGAATACCATTCCATACTTGTTGTACAATATACTATTAAATTAACCTCCACCTATTAAATAACTCTGAAAATAATAGGGAAAAATCATTGTTTTCTTGTATCCATAGAAATTTTAAATCTGGCAATTTGCTGTTATTTGAATTTCAAATTATGTACCCAACAAAAAATAATGGCAAAAGCCAATTATAGAAATCTTTTTAATTAATGAGACTTATTCCTCTAAACTATAATCATGTCTACATATTCCTTGTTACTGACAGTATTAACTATTTTCCACTTAACATACTTTGGGGCCTATTCTGTAACTTACCTGTTAATTTTTAACTGCTTGTTAAAAATTTTAACCAATGATAACAGACGTCACTGAATAAAAATTGAAAATTTCATTTGACACATATATTTTTTAACAGGCAGTTAAAAATTTACAGGTAAGTTATTGAATAGGCCCCTTTGACGTTTATGTATTGACATTTAAATGATTTTAATAGTAACTTGTTTTCTAGTTGTTTTTGTTCTTAAGTGGCTCTCTAACATGACAGCAATTTTTTAGCAATAAAAGAAAAATTTAAATAGCCTGACTTATTATAATATATTACTATTAATATTTTTAACTCATTATTCAACTAATTTTAAAATATTCCTAATTTGTTTAAAACATAATTAACTGCTGTGGTTTGTAACGACTTTATTAATTGATTCAACTTTAATTTGTTGTAACTTTTAACCTCCCGCCACATCCTGTAAGGGAGGTATGGGAATCATGCTAAAAATTCGGTAGTGAGTTTTCAGTGGATGAGCACGTTTTAGGGTCCCTAGAATACGATTTTAATAGTTTCAAAAACTCCTAAACTGAAAATTTTGATATTTTGTATATATCAACTGATTACCCTTTGGAAAAGCTGATTAGTTTTTGGTGATAATCCAATAACCGGAAGTGGTAGTTTACTTGAAGCCCTATCAAGTTATTTTATTAACTTTCGTACATTATGATTCATCCTATATAACCTAGCAATTCAGTTTACCCAACAGTATGAAAATTCACCATTATAGTTCGTGATTTGAAAATTTCTGGTTATTTACAGAGATTATTTCACTCATTACAAATTTGACCAATCAGAATGTCTCATTTTCCATTGTTGTGCATTTTAGATAAGTGAATAAACAGCACCATGCTGTTTATTCGCGATTAAATTGAAGCTAGCTTTTATATGCATATTTTTAACATTTTAAAGGTATATTTAGCCGGATAATTAGTTGCAGAAGCAAGATACTTACATGTGTTTTACCTTTATTGGTGTTCTATGTCTTTAAACATGCTGAATTATTCAATTCAAGCTATTTTTATTTACAAATTTTTGACATTTATTTGACAAATAAAAAGAAAAACAATCAATTTGCTATAGTTACACTATAACAACATAATTTTATGGTACTTTTTGTTTATGAGTGTACCGATTTATTTATGTGAAAATGTGTCAAAAATCAACGTTTAGTACAATTTCTTCGGCAAATATTGAAGTTTATGCTATGAATTCATGAAATAATCTTGACATATACCCCTCGTGCTAAAGAATTGAATCGATTAAATTTGATGTCTAGCTTATTTACAAAATTTTGCTTTTAAAAAAGTGTTATCGTACATAATAATTTAAGATAAAATCCCTCGACCTGCGACATAAAGTATTTGGTTCAAATGATTAAAATCTTATTCCGAGTAACTCGAAACTGAGTTCAATAACATCTCAGATACCATCAAAACATTTTATTAACATAAATCATCATTGTTTACAAATAAAAAACACAAATAAGTATTAAAGTTTTATTCCAATCAGTACGACAAAAGTGATATTAATAATTAACAAGTTTAGATCTTGTTGAAGGCAGCGATATCAACAGACTGAACAAAATCTTCAAACTCCTGAATCTTCTCCGAGAGCAAATCAACCGAAACCTTATCATCTTCAACAACGCACATAATCTGAAGTTTATTGATACCATACCCCACCGGGACAAGCTTGGAGGCCCCCCAGACAAGCCCGTCCATTTCAATCGACCTGGCAAGTCTCTCCATCTCTTTCATGTCGGTTTCATCATCCCAAGGCTTGACATCCAGGACAATCGATGACTTGGCGATGAGGACAGGCTTGTTGGATTTCTTCTCGGCGTAAGCCTTCAGTCTCTCCTCACGGACCTTGGCTGCTTCTGTGTCTTCTTCTTCATCGGAGCCGAACAGGTCGATGTCGTCGTCGTCGTCCTTGGCGGGCTTGCTGGGGGTGGTGGTGGTCACGGCGCCGGCTTGGAGCGGGCATAGGGAACCGGCTCCGAAGGTTTTGCGTTCCGCGTCGGAAAATGATTTGATGTGGTTGTACCAGCGTAAGGCGTGGGGGCAGTTGTTGTTGGGGGCTTTGCCCAAGGCGTTGAAGGTGTCTACGTCGGCTTTCGAGGGCTCGAAACTGCAGGGAAAAGTATTTATTTAATAAACATTTACAAAAATATTTATGAAATAAAATAGTTATTCATTAATTCAGAAACTCATAAACTTTGGATTAAATTTTGTAAATTTTTACTTTCTTATACAAAGTATAAGGAAGTATTGGAATCACGAAAAAAATCGCTGACGAGATTTTTGCGGAAATACATATTTTGACGTCCACTGAATCCGTTACGATCAATTTCTCAATGATATCTGTGTGTGAGGATGGATGGATGTACGTGTGCGCAATATCTCATTAACGAGACAAGATTTGCAAACGAAACTTGGAATATATAGGTTTCATGAAAAAATGAAGAGCTGAGTTGATTTTGAATGAAATTAGAAAACCGGAAGAGGAAACTTACTGGACACACAAAACAATAAATTCCATTTATTTCAAAAATATTTGGAATATAAAATGTTATTTGCTCCTTTCTTGTACATGCTTCTAATTTTTAGAAAAACTAAATTATACATATGTTTAAGAATATATTTAATAAACAGGTTTAACATCTATATTTCAAATAATTGTCAAAATATAGTCATACGGAAGGAACAAGTCATACGTGTTTAGTTGGTTTTATTTGTATAAGAATATAAGAAAGTAGTGTGGTGCCCACACCAGATTTTTTTATATTATAATACTATTAGTGTTGCAAGTTATGTCGACAAATTTTGTTGCTGAATCACGAATGGGTATTACGCTTGATTTTAAAAAAATCATACATTTCTTCATATGTATTAATTTTATAATTTTCAAATAAAATTTCTAAAACTGAATTTAAAAAATATAAAATACATATAAATACCTTTACTGGTTTATACTGGATTTACATATTTTAAGATTTATAATTTACATTTAAAAAATCACCATATATCATATTTTGAATCAGAACTTGACTGCGTAACAAAAATCAACTTTGAGAACAGTAAAATGTGTCAAGATTCAATTGAAAATTTGTGATCATAAAATAAGTCTATCCAAATTGGTAGTTATTATATTTTATAAATTTAGTATGAACCACGGGGTAGTTCGTAAAATTCTAATGTAAAAATAATTTACTCAAGATTGCAGCCAAACGAAATATTTTGTTGTTCTAAAGCCAACGTTTCGCGAAAAATTATTTGCTTCAAAGCAAACAGAAAAGTACAAAGTTTGTACTTTTCAACTTATTTTATATTCTAAATCCAATCGAAAAAATGACTATAAAAATATGACAAGTTTATCATTTAAACTTATTAATTTATGATCATAAAATATTGTTAAAACATAGATGCGGAGAGTGTTAAACATGATACTAATTCATAATCTTTCATTGAAGAATATCACATAAAAAACAAAATTGACCTGGAAGATATATCGTAAATTTAAAATATTTTTTAATTAAATCCAGTTTAAACCAGCCATAAGTAACAACAAATTATAATTTATAAAACAGAAAACGATATCTTGTTCAACTCGTAGCCTGCATTCTGATTCACTGTAGATTTCTACAGCTTCTGTCAAGAGTTTGCCATTGGCACATTTTAATCTAGCTATAATTTTTGCTTTTTCAAAACTTATTTCAATGGCATGACTAGCCACAGCAGAATTCCCTGGTTGGTTAAAACGAATAGTCCGTTTGTGTTATGTAATTCTTGTTGTTATCGCTTTACTAGTTTGTTCTATGTAATATTCACAAGCAGAAGAAACAGAATGAAGGCTACGAGTTGAAGCTCTGTTTTAAAAATCTATTTACTTGTTTTCGTGGCAAAGAATTTTAATTTAAACCAAAAATCTTTTCATTTAATAAGTATTAGAAGTTCTGAAAGCTTTTTCAAAATAAGTTTTATTTCGTAACAAATGTTTGGCTCAGTTCAGCATCAACATATTCAGCAGTTTAATATATTTAGAAACCAAAAATCTTTATTTAGTTGTTTATAATTTTTCAAGTGCAATTTTAGTGTTATCTCGTATTTACACACAGGGGTGCAAACGGTAAAAGTAGGTTGAATGAACTGCAGAACTGTCAAGCACGACATATGTGTACCATGTGGAAAGAACGTCAGTATTTCTTATTTATTTCAAAAAATAGTCTTACCCGCTGACATAGCTGTGGTTGGCCAAGTATGAGTTGAGTTCTTTCACGCCTTTTTCAGATTTTAAGTCGCCGAAACCCATTGTAACGATTATTTTCTAAACACCTTCGAGTTACAAAACCAACTGCCTCAGATTTCTAACCGGAAAGAAAGAATTCTTAACCTTACAAATTGACGTTGGCTCAGTTGGTATCTTCTTCTTCTTATAATATTTTTCTGACGGTTATAAATAAAATCCATTATTTTACATATAAAGAAATGTTTGTTAATATCTTATTGTGTTTATCAAATTCAAGATAAATATGGAAATAATAATTTTTTTATTGTCATCTATTGAAACAATTGTTCTAACAAAAGCCTAAAGAGGCGCCAAAATCGCTGTCTATGTTTGTGATCGCTCTCGCGTCTTGTACACCGTCAAGATGCTTCTTTGACGATGTTGTTATTGTGTTATTGTATTTATAAATTTAAATACAGTGCACTGTGCTTAAACAATTGTGTGTAATTGCCTTTCTAAACCAAGATATACAAAACAAAACACTGCCAAATAATATAAACAGAGTACTATCGCCAATATACATGGTTTTCATTCAGCAAGGCTTAGCATAATAATTATAGCATTTGGAAACAAAACTATATTGAGTGCAATACGGAAGGTAAACATTAATCATATTCTAGTGCAGCAGTAGGTAGATTAAAATAGATTTATGTAGTTTACATTCACAAATATGTTGATGTGAATTTTAACCGATTCATCCATCATCCTACCATTTTGTTTGGCGCCATTTTTTATCGAATTGAACTAATTCAAAATTAGTAGTATGCATAATTTTAATTTTTAATACTGTACAGTTGTGTTACAATTATGTATTTCGTTTAATAAATCATCATTTTTATTTAAATTATGCGCTATGATTTACGACATTTCCCGGATAGTTGGAAGTTGGTGCGCATGCGCAAACATTCGTTTGAACATTCAGTTAAAGTTTGAAATTTTGTAATAACCGTTCTCGGTTGTTTTGATTTCATTTACCAGAAGAGTAGATCAAAGTGATATTCAAAATTTCTTTTTCGTTTGTAGGTAAATGTTATAGTTTGTGCTGTTTTGGAAAAAGGTTTCTCGGTAGATCTAAAATGGCTGATTTAAAGGTAAAATTGTTTGCACGAAATTATAACCTTATTTTTTCATGTTTGTGCTGTCATCGAATATTCAAGAAAACTTGTGTTTGCCGATGTTTTAATATAATTCTTTTTTAGTCTATGTTCGCAAATATGATGAACGGATCAGGAGATTCTTCAGCCCCGCCGCCTGAAAAGCCAAGCAAGAAGGGCTCTGCAACTATTGAAAAAACATATCAGAAAAAGTCACAACTTGAACACATTCTTTTACGCCCTGACACGTACATCGGTTCCGTAGAACATGTACAAGAATCTATGTGGGTTTTTGATTCTGATAAAGGTTATATGGTTCAACGAAAGATCAACTACTGTCCAGGTTTGTACAAAATCTTCGATGAAATCTTAGTAAACGCAGCTGATAACAAGCAACGCGATAAAAACATGGACTGTATCAAGATTGATATCAGTCAAGATACAAACACAGTGTCTGTCTGGAATAATGGACAAGGTATTCCAGTTGTTATGCACAAAGATGAAAATATGTTTGTTCCAACCATGATTTTCGGCCATCTTCTCACTTCTTCCAACTACGACGACGAGCAAGAAAAAGTTGTTGGAGGTCGAAACGGTTACGGCGCGAAATTGTGCAACATTTTCAGCACGAAATTCACGGTTGAGACTGCAAGTAGAGAATACAAGAAAATGTTTAAACAAACTTGGGGAAACAATATGTCAAAAGCATCAGAACCAAAAATCAGACCTCATTCAGGTGAGGACTACACAAAAATCACTTTCAGCCCCGATTTGGAAAAGTTCCACATGGAAAAACTAGACGACGACATTGTAGCTTTAATGTCTAGACGAGCTTATGACGTAGCCGCTTCTACAAGAGGCGTAAAAGTCTTCCTAAACGGAGAGAAAATCAAAGTCAAGAACTTTAAAGATTACGTGGATTTGTACATCAAAGGCAAAGAAGATGACCCCAACGGGCCCCCAAAAGTCATCTACGAGAACGTAAACGAAAGGTGGGAGGTGGCCGTCACCGTGTCTGACCACGGCTTCCAGCAGGTTTCATTCGTCAACAGCATCGCCACAACAAAAGGCGGTCGACACGTGGATTACATCACAGACATGATCGCAAAACAACTTCTAGAGGTCTTAAAAAAGAAAAACAAAGGCGGGGTTCAAATTAAACCCTTTCAAGTTAAAAACCACATGTGGGTTTTTGTAAATTGCTTGATTGTTAACCCAACTTTCGACTCGCAAACGAAAGAAAACATGACTTCCCAAGCCAAGAAATTCGGTTCCAAATGCGAATTGAACGAGAAGTTCATCAAACAAGTTTCGCTCTCTGGAATAGTTGAAACTATTTTGAGCTGGGCCAAATTTAAAGCTCAAACTGAGCTGGCCAAACAGAGCGGGAAGAAACAATGTAAACTGAAAGGCATTCCCAAACTGGAAGACGCCAATGAAGCTGGTACAAGAAACGCACATAAATGCACATTAATCTTAACTGAGGGAGATTCAGCGAAATGTCTTGCTGTTTCCGGTTTGGGTGTAGTTGGCAGAGACCATTTTGGAGTGTTCCCACTGCGCGGTAAACTTCTCAACGTCCGCGAAGCCACTTTCAAACAAATATTAGACAACGCGGAGATCAACACACTCATTAAAATTTTAGGGTTACAATACAAAAAGAAATATGAATCTCCTGACGATCTAAAAACTTTAAGATACGGCAAAATCATGATCATGACTGATCAAGATCAAGATGGCTCACACATCAAAGGATTAATCATTAATTTTGTCCATCATTTCTGGCCGGGCTTGCTTCGTTTAAATTTCCTGGAAGTTTTTATCACTCCAATTGTTAAAGTGTTCAAAAAAGATAAAGAGTTATCTTTCTACTCGCTGCCAGAGTTTGAAGAGTGGAAATCCGAAACAGACAATCATCACACATACTCCGTCAAGTACTACAAAGGTTTGGGTACCTCAACATCTAAAGAAGCAAAAGAATACTTCAAAAACATGGAGCGTCATCGCATCTCCCTCAAATACAGCGGACAGGATGATGACAGAAACATCCTCCTGGCGTTCAGCAAGAAAGAAGTCGACAATCGTAAAGATTGGCTCCTCCGCCACAACGACGACCTCAAGCGACGAAAAGAACTCGGGTTACCCGAAATTTATCTCTACACCAAAAACACCCGAACTGTAACTTTTACCGAGTACGTCAACAAAGAGTTGGTGTATTTCTCGAATGGTGATAATGTCCGTTCCATTCCTTCTATTGTGGATGGACTGAAACCGGGCCAAAGGAAGGTGCTGTTCACCTGTATTAAAAGGAATGATAAGCGAGAGGTGAAAGTGGCTCAGCTGGCTGGTTCAGTGGCGGAAATGTCTGCTTATCATCACGGCGAAACGTCACTTTGTATGACCATTGTTAATTTGGCCCAGAATTATGTGGGGAGCAATAATATTAATTTATTGGAGCCCAGGGGCCAGTTTGGTACAAGGTTGCAGGGTGGAAAGGATTCTGCAAGTCCCAGGTGAGAAACAAATTAATAGGCCAATTCTGAGCAATTCTGTAAAGTCTGTAAGATCTGTAAATGCTTACAGGTCAAATGGTAATTCTGATAGATATCTGTAAAAGTTACGGTGAAGTTTGAGGTGTCTGTAAACTTTTACGGTCACTGTAGAATGCAAAAGTTCATCATTATTTTATGAATAATATTATCACTACTAATATTTGTTCTCTCTAGAGACTTCTAAGTATTAAATCAGTTAAAAATTAATAATCAATGTAATATTATTTATTGGATTACTTAGCGAAGTTTAACAACAATTATCTAACAACGCGTATACCTTTTTAGGTATTTTGATACAGACATTTTTCCTTACCAATTTATATAAAATATCAATTTTTCTTTAAGGGTTTTCGTAACTTTATATTTAGTGTGTGGTAGTTCTTTCCAAAATCCAGTTGGTTTAAACTGTTTGATATGTTTAAGTCAGTCGTCTGTGAGTAAAGTATTACAAAATATTATTAGTATTTTAGCGCCTCCAGAACTGACAATAATCACCCGTTTTCGTTTTTTAATATATATTTTCAGTACCGAATTTGTAATTCCTTATATTCAAACAATAAATAATTCAATTTCGACTTATATTATTTAAGTATTTTCAGTACTTACTTCATTTGAAATAACATAAATAATTAAATATTTTATTTGTCACATGTCACTTACAGATAATAAAAATTTTATTGTGAAGTTAGACGAATGTCGTAAAATAATCGTCTCGTGACCGTAAAGTTGATCTGTAAAGTTGTTATTTACGGGCGTATCGTAGGTAACAGATTTACGAATTTACGATCATACAGATAAAATGTTCAGAATTGACCCATAAATAATTTAGAAAGGTGCAAAATAGAGAAGAGTTTTAATGAATCATCTTCAGGAGCTGCAAGGAAAAATTGTTAAAATTAGTTTGTTAACTATATAATACATTAGATTAAACCTTAAAAAATGTTTTTTAAAAATTCATGTCAAGTAAGGTTTAATCTAATTTGTTTACATAGAGTTAACAAACTCCAATGGGGTATGTGACCATAATCGAATTTCAATGTATACGCCATAGAATATGAATGTTCTTCATTGTAGTTTCTTATTACAACAATAAAAACTGTAAATTATTTTGTAATAGTAAAGTTATTAGCAATTTTGTGTTTAGGAGAAGGGATATGTGACGTCACTGTGGCCGTACGCATGGCCCGCTGATATATATATCTATTTCTTTCCTTTACAGTATCTCGGTCTTTTTCTAGCACCATACCTACCGCCGCAATCTATTCAGAAGACACAGTGACGTCTCAATCCCCTCTCCAAATATTAAAAAATTAATTTCTCGTTAACTATAAATAATTAATTGATTTAAAAAAATACGGGTATTTTATTTTTGTATCTAGTATCATGTAATGTCAGAAAAAAAAATTGGTCACATACCCCATTGTAACAATTTTCCAACCAGAAACCTTATTCCCTTTTCAAATTCGTTCAACAGTTCAAAAGTCCTCAATTTCAAAATTGTTTTACATCTTTTCTAATATAACGAAATTTGTTCTAAATCAATTATTTACCTGAGATATGTTCAAAAAACTGATAGGCCTTCAAGTAAACTACCACTTCCGGTTGATTCTCCTCAAAATCGAATTAGCTCGTATCTTGAACACTCAATTTCAAAATGTGTTATTTTAAAACTAGATTTTGTCACAATGTTTCATAAAATGTTAATTGAAAGATTTTTAAATTATTTATTAATAGTTATTTTTGCATCTAGAACGAAAAATGAAACTTTATGGTACTAGCAAGTTCAAGCAAATTCAAAAATAGTGTTCATGGTACCAGCCAATACCTTTGAGCCAAATGAAATCTTTGTTAGTGATTTTTGTTATTATTTAACAGGCAGATTCATAAAAGATATTAGCGCTAACTCCATTTTTATTATTAATCGTAACTTCATTTTCTATTTCCAGAACATAATTATTTTAACTAAGGTTGTAATCAAGATTGGTTAGCATAAAATTTGACACATTTTGACAATATAACTAATTTAGAAACAAAGTTACAGATGATGATGATCTTTTATGATCTGCCTGTCAGTTGTTATTTTTCCTTAAATATTCATAAAAATAACAATGTAAGATGCAAATAAATTGAGGTCATTCTGAAAGTCGTAATACATTCATATACAACTTAAATAATATTTAATAATTCTTATTTTCAAATCTTTCCAGATACATCTTCACAAAAATGTCGCCCCTCACTCGCCTTCTCTTCCACCCCCACGACGACGCCCTCCTCCGCTACGAAACCGACGACAACCAGAAAATCGAACCGGTCTGGTACATCCCCATCATCCCCATGGTCCTAGTGAACGGCTCCGACGGTATCGGCACTGGCTGGCGCACCAAGATCCCGAACTTCAACCCGAGGGACATCGTCGCGAACCTGCGCGCCATGCTCAACGACCAGGAGCCCACCAACATGAAGCCGTGGTACAAGAACTTCCGGGGCGCGATTGAGAGTGCCGGCGAGCAGAAGTATCTGTCCTGTGGGGAGGTTGCTGTCACCGATGATGATGAGATTGAAATTACGGAGCTGCCGGTCGGGACTTGGACTCAGGTGTACAAGGAGAACGTGCTCGAGAGCTTGCTGCATGGTACGTTGTTTTGTAATTGTGATAATCTGTCACTAAAGTCACAAAATGGCAAATAAGTCATATTAATATAACTAGGTCTAAAAACATCGAACTAGATACGACAGAAGTTCAAAAAATAATTATGATTAATTATTAAGATATTTGAGTTTTTCTCTCACACATCTATTCTTTTTAAATTCTTTGTACTTCTAGAGCGAGAGCGGGCTGCAAAAAACCTAGCCGATCGAATAACAGAATAAAATGTTTTTAAACTGTTAGTACTCATAGCGATCATAATATAAATCACTGTGTGCCTGGCCACAAGTTGTGCACAAGATCTATATGGGTATAGAATTAAAATGTGATGTTGTACATTTTTATCTATTCACTTTACAGCAAATGTGTAAATACAAAAATTGTTCAGAATTTAAAAATGCATGCAATAAGGCCCATTTGGTTACCTAAATATTAGTATTTCACGATATATCTGTCAATTTAATATTAATATTTATTAGAAAAAAATTGTAACACGGCCATGGAAAATTAGGCAAACACGAAAAATGTTTGACATTTAGGCCCGATTGTACAAATGCGAGTTCAGCTGAAGCTTAGCTAAACTGAAGTTTAACTGAACTTAAGTTTAACATTTTGATCTGTTGTACAAATCGTGTTTACATCGAGCTTAGCTAAACTACAGAGACCAATGTTTTTATGTGGTTAGTAGATGCCACGCATGCGCGTTTTGCAGAATTTTGAGAATAAAGTAGAGTGCTGACAGATGTCAAATGTTGAATTAACCTCAATAAATACAAAAAGGGTAATTTATATTACTAAATAATAGTAATAAAGATTATTTTAGATTGGAATACATTGCTTTCTGTAGAGATTATCGTGTAGCATTGATATCAATAGATATGGAAGTGCTGTTCGCCAAGTACTTGGATAAATTATGAGTGTTAAAAAAGGCAGCCAAGTTTATCTCAAAAGAAGAAACTTTGTTGATGAACTTGGTCAAAATATACTAAAGTGTTTTAGAATGTCAGGTTTGACACTGTAGGGTGTGATATTTCTTGACATACTACCCAGAATCCTCGCCAGAATCATATCATTTGGCTCAATTATGACTTTGTACTGCTGTACTTAATTTATTTGTAACTGAAATAATAAAAAACAAAAATGACTAACATAAATATTTCATTTTGCACAAAGGTATGTGAATCTGATGACATAATAAATATAGAAAAATGTTTCAAATAATATTTTGTAGGTTATATTATTCTACATGTTTTTAATTTCAATGAAATTTACTCTATCTCATATATTTACTAAGATATGCCCAAAAACCTTGATAGGCCTTCAAATAATCTAGCATTTACTGTTGATGAGTTGTTCCCAAAAATCTAATCAATTCATAACAAGAACATAATACCTCCCTTACACATAGGAAGTAAAAATGATGAATTTTCCTTCGTATGATTTTAACTGTTCAAGCGATATGATTCTGAGCTCGTATTCTCTAAAATAAAACGTTCTCAATTTTTTTTGAAAAACTAAATTTCTGAATTCATTCCATTTTCTAAATTATGAAGTTCGGTGAGCTCGGTGTCGATCCATAATATATATCAGCTCTAACATGTCTTCATCTGTATCATGGAATCTTTCCATATTTTACATAGTAACAATAAAATTACGAAGTTAGAGAATAAAAAGGAATATTCATTAAAAATAAAACAAAACTGAGGTTCGATTCCGTTAAATAAAGCTTAAGCCCTCAAATTCGACGGCTCAAATTGAACCAAGCTTAAACTTCCTTGCAGTACTAAACTCGTATTGTATAACTCATGTTTTTGAAAAACTGAAGTTCATTTGCGGTTTAAGATTAAACCAGGCTTAAGCTCGCAATGTACAATCGGCCCTTACAGGTTAAGATTTATTTATTTTTTAACAGAAATAAATGAAATGATGTAAACTTTAACCTCCAGATTCATAAAAGGAATTAACGATAACTCCATTATTTTCAACATCTGTAACTTTGTATCTGGATTAAATTAACAAAATGTGTAAAATTTTATGCTAATCAATCTTATCTACATCCTTAGTTAAAATAAGTATGTTCTGAGAATGGGGTCATACACTTAAAAAAAAAAAGTTGTGTTTTTTTACAAATCATAAAAATTTAGATCATTTCAGTGACATATTATTCAATATTTCTTATAATTTTTCAACTTTTCATTCATAATTTCCTTTTTGAAGTTTCGCGGTTGCAAAATCCTGACGTCATTCTGTAATAGAATGTAAAGCATGGCAAGGCGAAACAGGTGTTGATAACAAATAAAAACTTGCTTTTCAGTGTTGCAATAATTACTTATTATTATTAAAATGAACACTCCGATAAATTAAATTAGATATTCGTTAATTATAACATTTTTAGTCAAAGAGTTTAGGACGTGTTAAAACAAAATGCTTTGTTGTATTATATCTTGTCGGTAATGTCGGTAGTCTCATTATCACACCTGTCATCTCAAGTCATATGTTGCAGTTAACAACGATTTTCAAATTAAACTTATGTTTAGTATATTAATTTGCCCAGGTAATGTGAATAAACTACATTTGTAAAAACTTCTCAGTAAATAACAATGACTGATAACAATCAATTTGACAGTAGTTGTAGTTCCTCTTTCTCCGCTAGAGCATGTTTTGTAGTAGTATAACATGCTGACGTCACGAGCGAAAAATTTGAAATGAGATGCCCATT
Organism: Poecilus cupreus; assembly: GCA_963942605.1. Taxonomy (NCBI): domain Eukaryota; kingdom Metazoa; phylum Arthropoda; class Insecta; order Coleoptera; family Carabidae; genus Poecilus; species Poecilus cupreus. Next base: position 17,841,179 of record OZ012722.1, on the reverse strand, counting down.
TCAAAAAATCATATCTTTATAACTACATGTCTTTTAATATTAAAATTACTATCTACATTCATAACTTTACTCAAATTTACTGAAAAAAAATAATACGAAAAAAGGTTTATGACCCCATTGAAAATGAAGTTATGACTAATAATAAAAATGGAGTTAGCGCTAATTCCTTTTGTGAATCTACTTATAAAATACACCATAATATCATTACAATCTCCTACGAAATTTCCACAGGAAGTAATGCAACAATGTAATAAATAAATCTAAATCAGTTTTCCGAAATGTCAAATATTTTTAGTTTTTGTTAGATTTTCCATTTATATGTTACAATTTTCCTAATAAATATTGATTTTAATTTGATTGATATATCGCGAAATACTAATATTTAGGTAACCAAATGGGCTTTATTGCATGCATTTTTAAATTCTGAACAACTTTTGTATGGACACTTTTGCTGCAAAGTGAATAGGTAAAAATTTACAGCAACATCAAAGAAATTGCTTTGAAATTTCTGTTCCACATTTCAATACACCCATATAAATCTTTGTAACAACTTGTGCCCAGGCACACAATGAGTTTTGTTATGATCGCTGTGAGTACTAACAGTTTAAAAACACTTTATTCTGTTACTCGATCGACCAGGTTTTTTGCAGCAAGCTCTTGGAATATTCTCTTATTGTTGAGCTGTTAAATTGTCGAAGAGTCAATACGAATTTTGTGATAAATAATTGCCGTAGGATTTCTGTACTGATTTGTTGAAATAGTATATTCTACAAGTAATGGAATGGCACATATTCCACGCGAGCAAAAAGTTTGCAGGCGAGGGCTACGGTTTGCGAGTGTGGGATATGCCATTCCGTTACACGTTGTAGACTATGCTTTCTATAACAAGATTGTAGAAATATACAAAAAATACAAATACAAAACTGTTATAAACGTCAAACTTAAATAAATCAAAATTAAAACAGACAGACGTAACCATAGTAACTGAATCAAGATACTTCATATATCGCGACTCTGATTCGTCGAAAATATTCCATACGCTCGTATGGAATGTTAGTGATTCCATAACAATTTTTAGTTGTGGAATGCCCAGTTTCCAAAACAGTATTATAGAAAATGAATTTCTTGTAGGTTCTGAAAAAGTGAAGCCGTCAATAGCTGATTACAAGGAGTACAGCACCGATACAACCGTCAAGTTCGTAATTACTCCATTGCCAGGCCAGCTAACAAACATGGAAACCGAAGGTTTCCACACCATCTTCAAGCTGACCAGTTCCATCGCATTGTCCACCATGGTGCTGTTCGATGAGTTCGGCGGGATCAAAAAGTAAGAATTAGAATTAATTTTTTTCGCGATCGCCCAGAAAATGAGCTGTTTCTGATCGCTTGTTAGACCGGAAATTCCTTCTTTACCGAGTGACCAGTTCTTTATTTATTTAATTTTCATTCATGTGTCAAATATTGCAATAAGGTGTAAGAATTATTATATCTTTTTTTCAGGATCGCGAAATAGTTATTTACTTTACAAATGGGCAAAGTTTTGCCCACGTGTGAAGTATAACGTTTTATCCAACACCTCTTAATAAATGAAAAATGTATTAAAGAAATATTATTTGATAGTGACATATGCTTTAAATTTTTAAATTAAAATGTCAATCGAAGTAGTTACCAAGGTGTTGTGTGTTATTATTATTGTTATAAATAAAAAAAATACTCACTAGTGGCTTTTCTCAAAATTATACCCACTAGTGGATAATCTGTTACTTTGCTTGTTTAAAATCGCCATAGTTATAGAGCATTTATTGAGAGGTGTTGGAGAAAAAATATTGTACCCAACATGACTTGAAAGTGTCTTTATTGGGCTCGCAAGCTTCCAAAGCTCGCCTACGGCTCGCTCAGGAATATGCTTGCTCACCCAACAAAGTATCACTTTCAGGTCTTGTTACGTAAATTACTATTTAACATAGATATAGTTCGAGAATCGTCCAGAAAGTAAAAAACGATAAACGAAAGATATCAACACAAAACTTTATTTACAAAGTTACGCATTACTATATTTTTTCTACGATCGAGCAGAAAATATACATTTCCAACAGTCAGTTGAAAGCTGAAAATTGACGTTTGCCGCTCGCCGAGCGGCAATAGTTATTTGTGTATCAAGTGCGGATAGAGCATTGTTTGTTGCACGCGGCGAGAAATTGTTGATCGAGGCGAAGCCGAGATCAACAACTAGACAAGTGCACCGAACAAGCTCTATCCGACGAGATACACACAATATTTTTTCTACAATCGTTGAACAATGTCAAGCTGTAGAAAAAAATTAATTTTCAAAATTATCTTTGGTCACGCCTATAACAATTCAGTAAAATTGTAGTTACCTATGTCACCGTAATCATGACAACGTTCATAAACAAAGAAAAATTTTCAAAGAAATCATAATTTGACACATGGAGTACATTTGACATATGGAGTACATTTGATATAAAGTCTACAGAGTGAATACGTTTATGGTGATTAAGTTGAAGTGTATGTACGTATATACCATCTGTATTTGCAATAGCAAGGTTATTACCAGAAAAATCCAATGCATCATTTCCTTCTTTTACCTAATTTATTTTTGTTTTGTTTTTGTCGCCCTAGTGCGACAATATGTCACTTTGTCGCCCTAGAGCGACAATTTTGAACATTTCCTAACCAAAAATGGAATAACAATGTCGATATTGTGCAACGATTGTAGAAAAAATAAATTTCTCTAGTAGAATAGAAAAATGGACAGTTGTTAGGAAAAATTTAATTTTCAAAGAAAACAGTTCATGATAAGTAATATTTAACAATAGTATCTTATAATAACAGCAAGTTTACTTTTAATGACAAGTTAGTTTGAACAAGGCATATTCCTTTTCATACCTATTCTTCGACTTTTCAGGTAATAGATTTAATATTACATTCTTCGCAGTTTCTTTGATGTGTGGTGGAGTACATTCCATTTCACATTCGTCACTATCCATCATTTTATGATGTTTCACAAAATTTTAACGTTATAATTGAATTGAAAAATTAATATCTGTCATGTGATTCAAACAAACAACAGAAGAAACAGTATCCATCACCTTGGAAACGGTTTAACATGGCTAACAGTAAAATGGATCGGAATAAAAGTTCAAACAGAAAATGGCAAATATAATATTTTCATCCAGTTTTTTTATTATTATTGAATCGGTCGTAGAAAAAAATAGTGTGTGTTTCTCGAGCAGAAAGTGTCCTTGTCGCTTATGCATGGTCCATACGCAAGCGGCAATAGACTACTTTCTGCTCTAGATACACGAATAACTATTTCAATGTAATCGCCATAGCTGTCAAGATATTTGTTTTTCAATGTTTCTTCACAATTCCAGGTACGAAAACGTGGAGCAAATCCTAAAAGAGTTCTACGTAGTGCGTCTCCGCATGTACGTCAAACGCAAAGAGTACCTCGAGAACAACCTAGAAGCCGAGGCATCCAAACTAACCTACCAGGCCAAATTCATCTTAGAAAAATGCTCCGGGAAGATCGTAGTCGAGAACAAACAACGCAAAACCCTCGTCGACGAGCTCATCAAGCGCGGATACCCCGCCGACCCCGTCAAAGAGTGGAAAGAAAAAATCGCCCGCGAGATGAACGACGAACCAGAGGTCGAACCACCGGAAGAAGAAGAGGAGGAGGAAATCGCGACCGCGGCCTCGAAGAAGAAAAAAGCAGGAGCTGGAGGACCTGTCGATGAAGAGAAAGCCTTCAAGAGTCTCACGGATGTGAAGAAGTATGATTACCTCCTGGGTATGTCCATGTGGATGTTGACCGATGAAAGGAAGAATCAGCTGCTGAAACAGAGAGATGATAAGATTGTGGAGCTGAATATTTTGAAGGAGAAGACTCCTGCGGATTTGTGGAGGGAGGATTTGGATGCCTTCATGGAGAAGCTGGATGTTGTTGAGGAAAAGGAGAGACGGGATGAGCTGGAAGCCAACAAGAAGGAGTCTGCAAAAACTAAGGTCAGTGCTATTTATTTGTTTTGGTTTTTCTGACTTGTTTGACACAGTTAACTTAAAAATATTTTTGTCAATTTCGATATTTCGTCTCAAATTTGATAATTCGCCAACAGAACTAGACCAAATTACAAATCAATTTTAAATTACTTTAAGGTCAACCATACGGGCTGAAGATAGCGCAAGATGAACATGACTTTTTGAAACAATATATTATTATTATAATAAATGAAACATATAATGTTTTATATCTACATTTGTAGATAAAAGTCCAGAGTTTTGTAATCAATTTTAAAAAGCTAATTTTGTTTACAAATTATACATGAACATAATTTTCAAAGTAGTAAAATATATGCAACACATTCCCATGAACGACTACAGTAATGCAAATAATTTGTATATTTATAAATATGATCGTCTATAACATACTAAAATTATTTTTCATTTGAATTTACAGTTTTTGAGAAACAAATAAAAATATACCAAAAAGTGTGTTTTAGTATATTTTTATTTGTTTCCCAAAAACTGTAAATTCTAATTGAAAATAAACTAAGTATGTTATAGATGATCATATTTATAAATATACGAATTATTTTCATTACTGTAGTCGTTCATGGAAATGAGAGACCCAGTATCAAAGTTCTGAATTTTTGACCAACTAGACTTCAACGAATATTTTTTTATATTTTAATGTTTTTGCTATCATTTTCATCCACATATATAAATACTAGAATGTTCAAAGACCTTACTGCAATAATTGTTTAGTTTTTCGATAAGAATAATTGTAAGAAATAATTTATTCAAATTTGAATTTGCGAAACATAATTCATGGGAGTGAACGAACCCAACGAAAATATGTACATCTGACACTGCAATGTACAAGTCACTGTAAAAAATCCATTATATTTTGAGGGATGGAGGTTGTTGTACCATAAAGAACATGAAAATAAATTAAGAATACAGAATTTGCTGTTTTTAACAAAAATAAAGGATTCGTTTTTCGACGCGTATGTTTGACCTTAAATATTCGATAATTATGTCCATGACTATATATTATAATAATAACTATATTTGACTGTAGTTCCCGAATAATTTGACTTAAAACATACATACATACATACATAACATCACGCTATGTCTCACTTAGTGGGGTAGTACGAACCCAGAAAAACAGTCAACCAACAATCAATCTCCTCCAAACATTCCTATCCTGACACACCACTTTCGCCTCGTCCACATTCATACATGCTCGTTTATTCTTCACACTAGGAATCATTCGTTCACGCAACAAACCATCAATCATACCCAACCACATATATTAGTTTCACCAACCTTTCATTCGACATTCGCTCAACATGTCCAAACCACCTCAACTGACTCACTCCCACTTTCTTAACAACATTCTTCTCAATCTCACACTCACCATACACCAATGTATTCCATACACGATTACTCTCCTCTCAAATCCTCATTTCCACAGCAGTTATACGTCGTTCACGCTTCTTCATCCACACCCAACATTCAGAACCATACATCAGTGTAGGCACTAACACACCATTATAAACACTCAATCGAGCATCTGTAGATACATTCACGTTCCGAGCAAATGTACCCAGAGCACCCAATACCTTGCACCCTGCAGACACCCGCCTTTCAATCTCCCGGTCAATACGTCTTAAAATATGTAGTTAAATCAATTTTGTATTATAAATGTTCTTCTCTTTAATGATTCACTAAAATTCCAGGGAGGAAGAAAACAAAAGGCAACAATAAACACCAATTCAAGTCCATCAGCCAACGCCCGAAGAATCGAGCCATCAATTGCAGAAGCAGTTAAAAAAGCAATTAAAACCTCGATTAAAACCACTCGACCAAAGAAAGAAAAATCATCCACCGTTCTGAATTCGTCTTCACAGGACGAAAAAGACGAGTTCGACCTGATGCTAGAAGAAAACAAGAAAACTCTAAAAGACAAACTGGGTTCCACGCCCGAGACCGGAGCCGCTGCCCCCGCAAGAAAACGCGGCCCCAACAAAAAGAAGAAGAAAGAAGACGGCTTAATTCAAACCAAACTAGAGTTCAAAAAGTCATCACCAAAGGGCCGCAAGAAGAAGTTCTCAAGTAGCGACGAGGAAAACGACGACGTCCTCTCCGGCAGCGAACCCGAAGACTCCCCCGTCGTCATTCCTCGAGAGCGCGTCTCGCGCAGGGCTGCCACTACCAAGAAAGTCAACTATAAGATCCTCGATGAAACCAGCGAGGAATCGAACAGCGAGCCTGAGCTCTTCGACAACGACGCCGTCAAGGAAGAAGACAAACAGCAATCTGTCATGGAGTTATCCGATTCCGAAGACGATTTCCCCAAACCTGTAGAAAACCAGAAGAGCTCGGAGGAACTGTTTGATTCTTTGTTCGAAACATCGAATCTTGACGATTCTGACATTCCAATCGCGCAGAAAATGGCGGCTGAGAAACGGAAAAACAACACTGAGGATAACGGAAACGCCAAGAAGTCGAAATCTGATAAGAAAAGATGAGTTTAATCATCGAGATTTTAATTTATACATAGATAAGAATCTGTAGAATTAGTTTTCGTTTAGTGTTAGAGGTAAGTTAGCGATTAATTAATAATTTTTATATATTTTTAAAACAATAAATAAAATGCTTAACCTGTTTTTTATCGAAGATGAAAACTGTGAAGCATAAATTCCATCATTTATTAAACTATTTATTTGATGTGTATATAATAAAAATCACCTTAAATTTCGACTAACCATTATTTAGTTCGATCGTAGCAAATTTAATATTTTAAATTAATTACGTACTCACATAAGTATTTTTTATAATCTGTAATACTAGATTCTTCAAAACATTATTGCAAATTATTTCAACAATGTTCTTTGATGTAAAATAATAATCTATAAATGTCAAATAATTTTATTACAGTACAATTTCTCAACAATAAAATTATTTGTCATCCAGATCTGTTCAGTTTTAAATATTTAATAAATTATTTTAACAATTATCAAATACCAATTTGAGTTCTCAATTAAAGCTAATTAATTGTTTTCCGCTGGAAAACGTTCCCGAATTAATGTAGAGAATAATGCTCCAAATAGAACAAGTTTTGAAGCATTTTTCGCTAAAATGTTTCTGGACGGAAATATAATTCTTGAAGCTAAAACCAGAATTACTGATTATTTTAGAGTTTTATGTAAAATATCGCAATATATTTTAGTGTTTTGTATTCCTAGTATTATTGTATATATGACATGGAAATAAATATGTCATTTATAATGAAAAATAATTCGTCTCACTTTCATAAAAGGGCACATACTAGTTATTTATGTATCTAGGCCCGTAGGGCCGAGGAAAATAAACCATGTGAGTGATAAAAAGGAACTTCAGTGCCGAGGTACATATTAAGTTTTATTTCAAATCTAAAATTAGAAAAAAACTGTAAAAAATTACAATATAGGTTAAGTTTATACATCTGTCAGTTGTCAATTACTGCGTTTACATGCAGTTTTGAAACCGTTTTCAAAACATTTTAAGTTTTGAAAACTCCATGTATACAGTGTCAAAACCGTTTTGAGTTAACTCAAACCAAAACTAAAATTCATGGGTTTGACTTCAAAATAGTTTTGAAAACAACTCATGTAAACACGTAAAATACAGTTTCGAGATTACGCTTACGTACTTTGGAATATCAATATTACACAGACAATAATTAGAATAGCATTAGCAAAGCAGCTTCAGAAAACTCATTCTAATAAATATTACATTATTAAAAGATTATTATAGGTACATATTTTAACACAAGCAATACTGAGAGGTTATGTTTTACATCAACCAAATGCGCATGCGCCGAAACTGTTTTCAAATCTCTTTTTACACCAGTTTTGGAAACTACATGTAAACAGTTTCCTATAATTTTGACTGAAAACTGAAATCATTTTCAAAACTGCATGTAAACGTAGTAAATTGAAACTGACAGTCAGTGTTGCCAACCTCGAACAGTGAAGTTATCGAAAATAACACTCAAAATTATGTGTTGTGTCCTCAATTTCGGAATTAATTAATTAATTCTTCTTGCAAATTTTGTTTCATGTTACGCCCAAATTTACTAATTTACGTGAATATATTTGCCAAAATTATTCTAATTGTACAATAATTATTTAACGGTTGCCAACACTGGCTTGCTCTAGATCGTCGTAGAATGGGTTACTTTAGTGACGATTTCTAAGCCTTTAATGACGATTTTTGAGCACTTTAGTGCCGATTTCATATACAAATTTGGTAAAACCGTAGTTTACGGCCAATTGTGACATTAGCTACGGATCGCCAATGATATTTGGTGGATATGACAGTTTGGGGTGAACAACAAAAACCTAGTAAATTTGTATTCTGAAAATGCTATTGAACAAATTCGTGTTTATTCAACCTCAAAACTAAAATAAATCTGAGTTTCTTCTTTTTTAAAATGGTTTTCTTTAACTATAACCGACCAAAGGAACTTGGATCTGCAGCTAACGTCACAATTTGCCGTAAACTACGGTTTAGCCACAAATTTTAAGTCAGTAATTGACAAAATAATAGTTATTTCACACAGTAGCGACACTTCAAATATTCCGTGATCCCTATATTTCAGTGGTGCGCTACCGAGAAGATGGCAGTTCAGTGTCCGCTGGTAGGCAGACATCTTATCCGCGATCTCGGACCGATTTCTATGACCGTGGATACAGGCCTTTAGATATGAAATAATTTTATTTTATAATTTATATTTGTTCTATTTCAAGTTATTGCTTTATTATTCAGTTGTTCTTTTTGTATTACTTACAAATTATCTCATATAATCGGCTCTATCATGTAACACATCGCTAATAATAAGCGACATCGATAAATTTTAGCTATGGGTTGTATTTTTAAAGACTGTTTCTTATTTTGATATCATGTAAACCGTAGTGCTAAGGTAGTCGATAATTTATAATTTTTATCGACATCGGTAATATACTAACGTTGCTAGCATTGGCAACATCGCATTTGTTCTGACGTTTGTCATATTTTGAGGTTAATTGGTTTCATGTAAATGTTAAAATCTAATTATAATAATTTTTATAGTGTTGAAAGCCATTAACAGGACGTCCAGAACTACAAGACAACAGTTCGAAATAATGATTGATTTTATTTGTGCGAAGAAAAAAATGGTGACTCAAGATAAAGCAAATCCAAAAGATATCAGTACATATCAAAATAAATAATGCATGAGTATATTATTTGAGCTGTTAAAGGATGATACATTAATGCTCTGGTTTTTGTAAGACATCTAAATCGCATTTTTAATAAGCAAATGCATCGTTCTACTGCATTTCTGACAAGGCAGTGATATTCTGTATATCTAGCTCCTGGTGTACCAGCTACTGAATTTTTAACAGGAGTTAATAACCACGGCTCCAACGGATAGCCCGAATCTCCTAAGAGCCATGAATTACACTCTCCATTTTCATATTTTGTAACTAAATGTTTTCTTATGACTGATGTCGCCCATATTGCAGAATCACGACATGAGCCAGGTAATCTGGCATTTGAAGAATAATTCTTAAATTTGAATCGCTCAGGAGTTGAACATTAATACTATGAAAACCTTTTCGTTTAAAGTAAACTGCCGGTGCATAATTTTCAGCTGTAACAGGTGGTGCTCTTATTGCTACATGCGTTCCATCGATGCAACCGAAAGTCCCACCGACATTAAATTTTTGTGCAAATCTGTTATTGAAAAATCAAACTAAAGTAACTATTTTTTTTAATTACTGAAGAACAAATTCATGCTTGCTGGACAATAATAATTTCTTCATCAGTAATAGGAAATTTTACGTACTCCCCAGTAAATAATTTACAAATATGTTAGTAGTTTTAGATACAAAAGCACTAACTGAAGCTTGGAAGAGACCATTTTTTTCTGGTAACAACCATGTTCAAAAAAAAATATAAAACAGCCAATACCTAAAATAAAATTGCATTGTTATATTAATTATTCTGAATAATTAGTCAAAACTCAAAGCATGCCTTTAAATGTTTAGGTATTTTTATATTCCGTACACTATTGATCAGATATGGAGATATTATTTCAATATTATCTCTTGTCATATCTTTATTAAAACGGAATAACTGTTGGAAATAACAATTTGATAAATCAGAAGGGTTACTTAAATCATTCTTCTTTCTAATCTCATATCATTTCTAAAATAAGAAAAATTGTAAGATATTGTTATAGGTTATAATTTTTCTAGATATGCATTCATTCTTCGATTTCTTGCAATTCTTCATATCATGGCATCAAGAATTAACCTGAATGCCATTTCTACAGTCTCACTTTTAATTTTAACGTTAATTTCGCAAAATTTGCCGTATAACATACATCGTTTATTATTAACAACTGGCCGTGCACTGTCTTTAAAAATTAGAAATTTACCGATGTAAATAAGCGATCATCGTTATTGTAAATTGTTACATGATAGCTAAATTTAAATGTTGTCGATAAAAAGGAGTAGCGACGTCTTTAAAAATTAGCGATGTGTTACATGATACAGCCGAATATCAGCATCGTGCCGTTTGCCAATTTACAGATTTGTCAACAACCTGGGTAAGTGAAATATTTTTGTTTTTGACGGGCCGTCCAATTTCACACCCCCTATTGTAGATTTACTTTAGGACATATTAACTTTGTCGAAATATAAAGTAAATCTTAAAATTAACTTAAATATTTACAGATATTTAATTCCAGGAAATATTAAAATTATATTCTTTTAAAACATACAAAGTTTATTACTCTTGAAAGCTTTATCAACTTACAGACAGTAATAATAAAAGGTTATTTAGATCACACAAAACTTTATTAGAAAGAAATTAAATTGGAACCAGTACAAAAAATCAATTAAGTTTAATTTAAAAAAAAAACATGTTTTTGGCAACCCATATTTCATTGAATACAAGAACAATAATTAAAAACAAATGCCCCGGGTGAGGATCGAACTCACGACCTTAAGATTATGAGACTTACGCGCTGCCTACTGCGCTACCGAGGCTCTTGAGTACGTTGCGTAATTATATTGTCAATAACACTAAAATGTATTTTTACATCCTGCACATACACTGTAAAGATTTAATAATTTCTTTTTAGTAATTAACGTATTACTATGTTTATCAGTTAGATATACGAAGTACTATACCAGATAAAATACAACATAGAATAATATCAATGTTAAATTAAATTTTTGTCATACTTTAAAGATGTTTGCTAACGAAGAAAACATTTAAATAGTTAACAGCCACAAAAAATTACAAAATAGAAACTTTTTAACAAAAATTAAACCAACGAACAAAGAAACTGAAAATCGAAAAATAAAATAAACCTTTGTAACTTTTTCGTCACTGTCTTTGTCATATTATCCATCATGTCATTTCTCAAGTCTGGAAGTGTGAAAATATTGTTTACCCTATTTCGTGGCCGCTACCATAACAACGGCCAGTATTGCGGCTCCGAAATAAGCAGTTACGTACGGTTGCAACAAAAAAATTATTTAAATTTGGTATAAATCAGTGCATCGGACAGCGTAGCTCTATTTGATTCAGAACCAATTAATGTAAAACATTGAAATATTCGTATTTTATTTTATGAATGTCTTTTCCTTTCACATGATCTCGAAACGTATATCCCAGTTTGGAAGTACGCACTACAAATGTTTTTTTTGTTTTGTATATTTAGAAAACAACTAATAAATAAATTCTTCATCCAATTAAAATTTAAGCTTGTGTCGTTATGTTCACTTAATATAGCCATTAAAATATTCGAGCGTGGCTATCTCAGCGCTACGTTCACTGCTGTTCTTCTTCATTGTAAGCATAGGCTTGTTTTGCTGGACGTACGTCGCAGCGGAGTTGAGACGTCGCTGTCGAACATTCCAGCGCCATTTTGAGTGGTCAGTTGGCTGCTGTTCTCCGCCATTGCGGTGTGCTAGACACTCGCTCCGCGAATATTTGCTCTATGTCTGCACTAGGTGGGCCAACATATGTTAAATTCGGTGCTATCGTTTCGTGGGGGTGGGTATCGTGTGCTCGGGCGACTGTCGAAGCGCTGTCCACCGGGACCAACGTAGTGCAGCCAATTCTTAGCGCTTATCCGCGATGGAGAACCGGGTGCACTGGACCGGGTTCCAGTCGGGCCCCACTGCGGAAGCGAGTCCGTGTTAGCGTGTAGGTCTTCACCTTTTGGGGGATCGGGGGGAGTCCCCACCAATTGTGGGCCCTGGAGTCCAGGGGAGGTCTGATCCCCTTGTCAACCTGACGGGTAGGCGTGAAACCTTCGGATCTCGCTCGCGTATCTAGGAGCTCCCGGAGTGGGTCGTCGACACGGCATATGTCGAACGTTTTTGCTAACGAGACAACAACAACACCGGTTGTTTGTCATTAGAGTCATTGCGCCTTAGTTTGTAAGTTAGCTACACTTAGACAACCACTTAGGTAGGGCAAAAGGCAAGAAACAAGTCAAGAAAAGAAACCAATATTGGGGTGTGCTGTGGGATGCATCGTGTGCTGTGGAATGAATGGTGTGTGCTGCGAGAATGATTACCATAACATGTTTTATTGAACTATTTTACTGCCTTGTATTTTGAGTTTATGTTTCAGATATCAATGGACATCAACAAATATTTTCTTCTAACCATGCCATGTATGTTTTTTTTCATGTTCACAATTATTTTTTAATCTAATACATTGTTTTTATGTTCATAGCGACTCATGGACAACGTCACCGGAGCCTACATCCGCGCCTAGCTTCACATTACGTGAAGCAGGTCAAAGTTACCCAGCTTGCTGAGGTAGTGCGATATAAAGCGGACTTTATAATACTACTAACAATGAAACATGTACTGTAACATGTATGTTTTTTCTTTAGGTTCCCAGTTATTCTTTTATCTAATACATTGTTTTTATGTTAATAGCGACACGGTGACAACGTCACCGAAGCCTTGATTATCTTGGAGCCGATTTCAGCTTTGACGTAAATTATTTGCAACGAAATCGTAAGTGAATTAATTTGAGAGTAATACAATTATATTAATATATGATTTGTGTGTTTATATAGGACCTCCATGGACCCGGCACCATGTTCTGCTGCTGCGTCATCATCGTGGAGCTGCTGGTGTTCTAATCATCGTGGACAACTTCACCAGAGCGCACTGGACCGACGTCCGCTGCCAGCAACATCTATGTAGTTTTTATTTTACATGTGTTATATTTAACTAGAACGCTGTTATCTTATAAATATTATGATAATAAATAATATATAATGACATGTATTTATACATAGAGATAATAAAGATATTATAATAAATAATTTGTGTTTTATTTACTTTAAAATATGCAATAAAATAGTTTAAAATTAATATTGTCATTTAATAAAACAGAATTAATAATTATAATTTATTTATTTCAATTTTGATCTTACTACTGCCATCTATTGTTTAATTTTAGAAGTACAGGTTCCTAAACTACAAAAAATCTTCGCAGTTTGAAACCATTGTTGCCCGCCAGTGATCACATAATAGTTCATAAATGTTGTACGAGATGGCAGCACTAACTGGATGCGGTAACTCGGCACTCACATTCTTTCGACTTGATAATGAAAACTAATTGAAGATGTTCGTTTTTTGAAACAGTGACCTTGATTAATTAGCGGTTTTTAAACCCTTGACCCTACGCCCTTCATACTCACATATGTTGTAGAGAAGGGTCGATTCTTCAGGGTACTACTAGAGGGACCGCGGTTTTTCGTTATTTTTGCGATATCTCTTACCGTTTCCGAGATATGATGCTTTAAAGATTTCAAACTAGTTTCCCTTAAAAATCACCCTTAATATTAACTTTTAAGGGCTGGAAGTAACTGAATATCCCTAATTCGAGTGTGCTGAATACGATTTTGCAATCCATTTTGCGCTAGCATTCATAGTTTCATAATTAGAGCAGAATTTAGATTGCTTTATTTAATTACGTAAGATTTAAGGGTGAGCGCCAATTTTCGAGACCGCCATTAGAGTTTTTAGGGCTGAATCTATAGGAATCCTCCCTTAACTCGATTTTTTTGGGTTTTTGCCAAAAAAAAGTTGGACTATAGTCTTGGTATTTTTATGATTAAATTTTGGAGGTAAAAAAATGAGTTAAGGGTGCTAGACCCTTTATTAAGGCTCTTAGATTCCGAATCTGTGATTTAAAATAGCCTAGGGTTAGCATTTCTTAAGTAATTCACATTTGAAGACTGTTAGAAAAATTTGTCATTTTTATTCGGTGAACACGACAAAATTAGCGATTTTCTTAACCCTTGGCCCTACGCCCTTCATAGATACAGATAATATTTATTTGTTGGTCCATAATACATATATTTTTTCGTAATATTTATTTGTTCGTTCATAATATATAAATTTTTTAGTAATATTTATTTGTTCGTTCATAATATATAAATTTTTTCGTAATATTTATTTGTCCGTTCATAATATATAAATTTTTTCGTAACATTTATTTGTTCGTTCATAATATATATATTTTTTCGTAATATTTATTTGTATTCAAAGACCGCATTTGAAATCAAATAGCAGTCTAATAGTGTTTCGCCTTAGCAACAGATGGCAGCATGGGTATTAAAATGTAATAATCATGTATTTTCTCAAGACAAACTATTATTACATTTTAGTTTCTTAGATCACGGGATGGTTATTAAATGAAAGTCATGTTATTTTAATAATAAATATTTATTTTATCATTTATTATATTACATTCAAATTTATTTATTGTTAACTTTATAGAAATACATATATTTATTGATATAAAAATAAAGATCTTCGTCCAGGGGTGAAGACGCTGGACCCGCAAAAAGCAGTAGATGACCTCCAGGTCTACGCAGATGCTGTCGGAGCTTCTGGACTCTGCGCGCTGCCCATGGAACTGCAAACACTGAAATCAAATGTCAATAAATGACTTCCGGTTAGAATCTAGGATATTTCGGGAGAAAACAAATTTCTAGAATATCTCTGGAGTTTGAGGGTTTACAAAAAAATGTTTTGGACATACATTGTAGAGAATTAAATGCTCTGCAACTTTTATTTGAAGCATTTCTCCCTAAATAAATCTAGGAATGCTGTGGACTTACTTGTAAGGCTTGGAGTCGCCATCGGAGACTAGCTTCACGCCGAACTCACATGTGGGTGGCACGATGGCGATTTTGGGGGACCGGCGGGCACCTTTCAGTCCTGTTCTATGATGTGCAATCACTGGCGCATCTCTCTTTGATCTTAAAACAATATCTAAATTAATTTCTATCTTAGTTAAAAGAAAACTTATATTCTTAACTGGCCCGTAGGGGTATTCTATTTGACGGATAGTAATGACATTTAGTGTATTTGTTATTTAAACTATGGGGAACAAACTGTATTTCACCGCGTTTAAATATCTGTACTAGCGCCCGACTTACAGGCAACTAAAGTTAGTAGAGTCGTACAAAACGCAATATCTGGTTATTATTAGTTGTTTTGGGGTATTTTAATTGACGGATAGTGATGACATTAAGTGGATTTGTTATTTAACCTACGGGAATAACATGCTTTTCACTGCGTTGAAATAGTGTCAGAGCCTAAAATTTTGTTCTAAAACGCACCAGTAAAGAATTACTGCTAATTATTATTTAACCAGCTGTCAAAACATATTACCCACAATATACTTGAAGTCAGTGGTATACTGCGCATCTTTTTCGTTTGAACAATTTTGCTCTTAAACGCACCAGTAAAAATTTACTGCTAATTACTCGTCAACCAGCTGTCGAAACGTGTTACCCACAACATATTTGAAGTCAGTGGTATACTGCGCATCTTTTTTGTTTGAACAATATTTCTCTAAAACGCACCAGTAAAGAGTTACTGATAATTACTCTTTAACCAGCTGTCAAAACATGTTACCCACAACATGTTTGAACTCAGTGGTATACTGCGCAACTTTTTTGTTTAAACAATTTTGCTCTAAAACGCACCAGTAAAAAGTTACTGCCAATTACTCTTTAACCAGCTGTCAAAACATGTTACCCGCAACATATTTGAAGTCAGTGGTATACTGCGCATCTTTTTTGTTCGAACAATTTTGCTCTAAAATGCACCAGTAGAGAGTTACTGCTAATTACCCGTTAACCAGCTATCAAAACATGTTACCCATAACATATTTGAAGTCAGTGGTATACTGCGCATCTTTTTTGTTTGAACAATTTTGCTCTAAAATGCACCAGTAGAGAGTTACTGCTAATTACCCGTTAACCAGCTGGCAAAACGTGATACCCACAACATATTTGAAGTCAGTGGTATACTGCGCATCTTTTTTGTTTGAACAATTTTTCTCTAAAATGCACCAGTAGAGAGTTACTGCGAATTACCCGTTAACCAGCTGTCAAAACATGTTATCCATAACATATTTGAAGTCAGTGGTATACTGCGCATCTTGTTTGTTCGAACAATTTTGCTCTAAAACGCACCAGTAAAGAGTAACTGCTAATTACTCGTTAACCAGCTGTCAAAACATGTTATTCACAACATATTTCAAGTCAGTTGTATACTGCTCATCTTTTCTGTTTGAACAATTTTTCTCTAAAATGCACCGATAAAGAGTTACTGATAATTACTCGTTAACCAGCTGTCAAAACGTGATACCCACAACATATTTGAAGTCAAGGGTATACTGCGCATATTTTTTGTTTGAACAATTTTTCTCTAAAATGCACCAGTAGAGAGTTACTGCTAATTACCCGTTAACCAGCTGACAAAACGTGATACCCACAACATATTTGAAGTGAGTGGTATACTGCGAATCTTTTTTGTTTGAACAATTTTTCTCTAAAATGCACCACTAGAGAGTTACTGCGAATTACACGTTAACCAGCTGTCAAAACATGTTATCCATAACATATTTGAAGTCAGTGGTATACTGCGCATCTTTTTTGTTGGAACAATTTTTCTCTAAAATGCACCAGTAAAGAGTTACTGCTAATTACCCGTTAACCAGCTATCAAAACATGTTACCCATAACATATTTGAAATCAGTGGTGTATTGCGCATCTTTTTTGTTTGAACAATTTTTCTCTAAAATGCACCAGTAAAGAGTTACTGCTAATTACCCGTTAACCAGCTGTCAAAACGTGTTACCCATAACATATTTGAAGTCAGTGGTATATTGCGCATCTTTTTTGTTAGAACAATTTTTCTCTAAAATGCACCAGTAAAGAGTTACTGCTAATTATTTGTTAACCAGCTGTCAGAACGTGTTACCCACAGCACTAGCGTGCGATTTACAGGTCATTAAAGTTAGTAGAGTCCTACAGACCACAATATCTGGTTGTTTTTGTAATTCAGGAGCTGTTTGGGGGGATTGTTTTGAAGGATACTGGTGAAATTTAGTAAATTTGTTAATAACATTAATTTCACTGCGTTTATATATCTCTACTAGCACGCGACTTACGTGCTGCTAAATATTATAAACTATTTTAAATTGTGTTAAAATATGGATGTATTTCAATAAACATTTTAAAACCAATTCGAATTATCCAGCCTTAGGATAAGAAAAAGAATTAATTTTTGCTATGTGTGGCAAAACTGATTGCAATATAGTGTTGCCAACGATAGCAAAAATTAATAAATTTTTCTTATTCGAAGGCGGGAAAATTAGAATTGGTTTTATAAATGTTTATTGAAATAAATATTTCAACACAATTTCAAATGGTTTATAATGTTTAGTGGCACGTAAGTCGCGTGCTAGTAAAGATATTTAAGCGCGGTGTAAAACATGTTGTTCTCGATAGTTTGAATAACAAATTCACTAAATGTCATCACTATCCGTCAAATAGAAGACCCCCAAACAGCTAATAATAATCAGATATTGCATTTTGTAGGACTCTACTAACTTTAGTTGCCTGTAAGTCGCGTGCTAGTAATGATATTTAATCGCGGTGAAAAGCAGTTTGTTCCCCACAGTTTAAATAACAAATCCACTAAATGTCATCACTATCTGTCAAATAAAATACCCCAAAACAGTTAATAATAACCAGACATTGCGTTTTGCAGGGCTCTACTAACTTTAGTTGCCTGTAAGTCGGGCGTTAGTAATGATATTTAATTGCGGTGAAAAGCAGTTTGTTCCCCATAGTTTAAGTAACATATCCACTAAATGTCATCACTATCTGTCAAATAAAATACCCCAAAACAGCTAATAATATCCAGACATTGCGTTTTGTAGGACTCTACTAACTTTAGTTGCCTGTAAGTCGGGCGTTAGTAATGATATTTAATTGCGGTGAAAAGCAGTTTGTTCCCCATAGTTTAAGTAACATATCCACTAAATGTCATCACTATCTGTCAAATAAAATACCCCAAAACAGTTAATAATAACCAGACATTGCGTTTTGCAGGACTCTACTAACTTTAGTTGCCTGTAAGTCGGGCGTTAGTAATGATATTTAATTGCGGTGAAAAGCAGTTTGTTCCCCATAGTTTAAATAACATATCCACTAAATGTCATCACTATCTGTCAAATAAAATACCCCAAAACAGCTAATAATAACCAGACATTGCGTTTTGTAGGACTCTACTAACTTTAGTTGCCTATAAGTCGAGTGCTAGTAAAGATAATTAAACGCGGTGAAAAGCATGTTATTCCCGATAGTTTAAGTAACAAATCTGTTACATGTTCTCATTAACCGTCAAAATAATTTCACCAACCTGCTTGACAGAACCAATTTGACGGAATCCACTTTTCCATAAGATGTCCGGTCCTTTGACAATTTCTGCTGAAGACCATTCCAGACTGTTCTAGAACTATAGTGGTGGCCATAGAAGATCTACCAGATGGTTCCATATCTCAAAAATAATTGTAATTGTAATCTACAAAATATAATAGAATATTAGTTTATGTTTGTATCAATAAATAGGTTAAATGTTTATTTTGTTTTATTTACCTATGTCATTTTGTTATTTAGCTTGGTTTTGATTTTTTAATTCTTCTGGACTTAATACCTGATATGAAATCATTCTTGCATATCATCTCGTAGACTCTAATTTAATAGATGGTAGCTAAAGATCATACTAAAAGATGTTGTTGGTTGAGATCTTTAGTTGTAAACTTGCAACATTAACATTCTAGTAAATTACGCGATGTTAAATTTATTAGACAGTTCGACTACTGTGCTAAAGGAACCCTAAAAGCAAATGAATAGTCTATTATAATAATAGCAATAACTAGAAACCAAATGACAAAACAATAACAAGTTAAAATCAATGCTTACCATATGTGGGAATATTAGCATATCTGCACTACTTTCTATGAACTGTTGCAGGTCCTTGCACAACATTTAAACACACTTTCAATGACAAACATATAGAAATACAACTAAAACGCTTAAAATGTCGTCAAACTGTAACGAAATTAATAAACAACGCAGCCATTTGCAATGAAGTGTCATTGCTAATAAGGAAAAAATGTTTAATTAACAATCCAACAGATGACGCTAGGGTATTTGAATTAATCATTTATGTCAACACATTTGCAAAATCAAAACTACAATAACATCATTTTGAATTGAATTCGCCCTGAATCACACTCTGCTATATATTCCAGAGATTTCAACGCCTGCTCAGCGCACGAATATATTACAGCATCTTCAGAAACCTTCAGCTTTGTATTTAGGCTTTGTTTAAAACTGTCATTCCTATTAATAATTTAAAAAAAAGGATTGGAATATGTTTGTATATAGTTAATTCAATACAACTTTTGACAATCTCGTGCTTACACAAGTCTTAAAAAGATTTTTAAATGAGTGATGTGAAATAAATCATTTTAAACCATATCGATTTAAAATTCAAATTAAAACGCATTGCGCCGAATCCAAATTATTGATTTTTCGAGAAATAGATCCTCAATGCGCATGATCACATGAAACTATTGTCTGACATTGAACAAAATTGTTAAACAAGAGCATGCTACACACTTGATAGTTTTTTTTCTACTGCTGTAAATTGATCGCTGCGTGAATATTTTGACGTGTCTACACATTTAGCGGTAAAAGTGCCGCCATTTATTAGCGGTAGAAGTGCAGCCGCTTAAAGATTTGGCCAAAGGAAGTGACTTATTGTTGAAAAAACGGCAAATGTGTAGCCGGCCTTAATCATAACTATTTTGTTAATATTTCAGTGTGGTAGCTGGCGCCATCTGCGAAATTCCTTTAGACGACATCATGAACTATATGTATATCAGAAATTCCATAATTTGGAGCATACTTATTAGTAACTTTTCAGAGATTTTAATACAAATATTTCTTGATTTATTTATGCATTGATGAGATATAAACGTACATACTTAGAAATGGCTCAGATATTTGCCTATAAATGGCAGAACCTAATACGTTTCAAATTCATTGGAAACAGATTTTCATAATTTATGACTAAATTAGTCATTTTACAGTAAAATTTTATTGACCTTAATTGTTTATCATTTAATTCTTAAAAGATTTTATTTGAACCATTTTACGATTAGACGAGGAAAAAAATAACCGCAAATTTTCAGCCAAAAACACCAGAGCTCGGACGCGGGGCTCGCTGGCATTCGGCGCTTAGAATATGCGGGCTCAAATCATTTCATCTGAACTATTTTTTAACGCATATAATGAAGCATTTACTTAAAACATATTTGTAGAAATCACAATTTATTTAGTTTAATATTCTGGAACCTCAAATAAGAGAAACAATTCATATGCTTGACATTTAAATAAATGATTTGTAAACTTGTGATTTTTAAGTAAGTCAAAAAAAATATAATTATTAAATTTAGTTTATAACTGGCAGATTCATCAAAAGAATTAACGCTAATTCCATTTTTTTCAACCTCTGTAACTTTATTTCTAAATTAATTAAATTAACAAAATGTGTCAAATTTTATGTTAACCTATCGTAACTACAACCTTAGTTAACATAAATATGTTTTGAGAATGGTAACTGAAGTTACGACTAATAATAAAAATAGGATTAGCGCTAATTCTTTTGATGAATCTGCCTGTAAGTGTTTATAGAAGAAATTACATTTGGCAAATAATTTTTATTTATTATTTATTCCTCTATTTTTGAATCTGAATAAGTAGGTATTGGATAAAATAGGGTATTAGAAAATAAAAATATATATTTAGTTTACGGATTTCTTTATTTTGTAATCTGAAAATATAATTGGTGTAAGGGATATTAGAAAGTAAAAATACATAATTATTGGTAGGTAGTTTATTTTATTGTGTTAACGAAGTTACAGACTTTGATAAAGATGATGTTTGCGTTTTAGGTATAAACATTTTTGATGTTTTGTATATGCTACATTTTAATATGAAATAAAAAGCCTGGACCAGTCTCCTGCATTGACTAGAGAGAGAAGGCTGACCTCACCCCCGGAAATTCTTCCCTTAGCCCTCCAGGAAAACTCCCATCAAAACCTGAAGTAGGGGTGCGGCTTCATCGCTGCTGCAACTGTATCTGTAAACACACAAAAGAAAATTAGAAGCAATCAAAATAAATGTATGAATAATTTAAATTATATTTTTCTTAAATAATAATCAGAACTTAAACATGTAATGAAAATTGTGATTACTTTTTTTATGAATAAAATTATTTTTCTTACATCAAAGTTACTGGCAGCGGGCGCCGGTCCTGATGAATCTGTTGCCGGAGGGTTTTTGAGCCCTACAGTTGTAGATGTTTATTTTGATGATGCAGGCTCCGATGACGATGATTAAAAAAGGAGCTTTAAAACGCACTACCTCAGCAAAAGCTGGGTACCATTGACCTGCTTAAAGCTAGGCGCGGACGGAAGCCCAGATGGTCGGGGTGAGATGATGAAGGCTCCGGTGATGTTGTCCACGAGTCCCTATAAACATAAAAACAATGTATTAGATAAAAAAATAACTGTGAACCTGAAAAAAACATACTATGTTTAGAAGAAAATATTTGTTGATGTTATCCATGTGTCCCTATAAACAGAAAAACGATGTATTAGACAAAAGAATAATTGTGAACCTGAAAAAAACATACATGTTGTGGTTAGGAAATACAATATTTGTTGATGTTTGATGATCTGAAACATAAACTCAAAATAAAAGGCAGTAAATTATACAAGAGAACAAGTTATGGTTATCATTCATTCAGCACACACCATTCATTCCACTGCACACCATTCATCCCACAGCATACCATTCATCCCACAGCACACCCCATCTTCAATGTTGGCTTCAATGATGGTTTCAATGATGGTTTCAATGATGGTTTCAATTCTTGCCTGTCTAGCCCTACCTAACAGTTTTCCGAACTGTAGCTAACTTACAATCTAGGGCGCAAGTGACTCTACGACAACAACCGGAGCGTGTTGTCAATTAGCAAAACGTTACACTTTGCCGGTGTACGCCCCTCCCATGGAGGAAATACGCCTAGTTACGCGGGTGCATTACGGGGCTTGGCGACTATACTATTGCACAATAGTTTTCATCACGGCGTGACTCACGCACCTCTTGAAGCCTCGCAATGGGAACAAAGGACTACTCTACGCCTATTGAACAATGGTATGAAGCCTTACACCCCTACGATAACACACACGTCGCGGTGCACCGGCACATCCCGGACCGACAACATTTCCAGAGAACTTTGACAAATACTCGCCTAAGTTGTTTTTTTCGTTGCACTAGGTTGAGCCCCACGTAGAGGCAATTCTCTGAGATGCTCTGCGCCCCTTTCGCGATCCCTCCACCCAGCGGAACAAGTTTCGCGGTCTGAATTTATGATGGTCTTCTAAGAAGACAATACGCGACGCGAGTTTGCTCTGAGACGGACGAGCGGCGAGTGAACGAACATTTTGTAAAGGAATTCCAATTAGCTACTTGTATCGCGCTGCTGTGGTACTCCACTCTACGTTCACTTGTATACCTTCAATGTGTTAGAAAGAGATGAGAAGATAGAAAACATCCGTCTACACTAACAACAGCTTATTTATATTTTAGCTGGCCACTAATGATTCCTGTTGAAGCGACGATGCTATCTTATTAAATACTAATTGGGCCTAATTGATTTGACCTGAATAATGAAATTTAAAATAAAAAATGGAATAAAATGATAAAAACACATTTGATATATTCCATATTTTCAAAAAAGTAAATAATTGTTTATTGAAATACAGTAATTATTTCACGTTGAATATTATTAAATATTTAAAGATTTACATTCCAATTTTCATATGATAATCAATGCAAAATAATTGCAATGCATGTCAATCCTATGTAAAATACGTTTCTTATAAAACCTAAAATTTTGAGTGTCTTAATAAAAGCATTTGATTTTTTAACTTAAAATAAACATTTATCATGAGATCGGCTTCAAAAACCAAAGAATATTACATCGGCGAACAAAACTATTCAGATTCATTAAAGATAATTTAATTAAATCGTCCGTACACAGCAGTGAGTTGCATGGACTAAAAACTTGGGTTTCGGCAATTTTAAAAATAAATAATAATGTAAATAATGAAAACTAGAGCAAGAAAATTATACACAAATATTTGACAGTTTGACAGTACTTTTGTTATCACAGCTATCCCCGTCACAACAGCTAGCTGACGTATTACAAATACATAATGCTATTTATTTATGTTTTTAATTAATAATTGAACGATTTTGGAAAAAATATAATGTATACCTCGACACTAAATTATTTCTTTATTACTCATATGGTTTATTCTACTCGGCTATCGCCTCGGAAAATAAATTGCATATTCGTAATAAAAAATATACTTTAGTGCCGATTGACATTAAAGATGACACTTCAAGGACTGCTAACAGTCTGTAAAGTGTTACTTTTATGCCTAGGCTGTAAAAATATACAACCGCTCAACAAACGCATAGCAACCGTCAATAAATACATAGCAACCGTTCAACACATGCATGGTAACGTAATTTGACAGCAATAACCTTCAAAATAACTATATAAAATATACACTAATTTAACATTAATTCCAAATCGGAAAAAAAATTATGTGATCAACTCGGCATCAAACACAGATTTATAGCTTCGGCAGCCTCTGCTGTAAATCTGGTATTTTGATGCCTAGTTAAATATATAACTATTACTTTAAAAGTAAATTTAAGTGACAGTTAATAGTTATTTGTCAAACTTAGAGAGGAAAACGCTTCTTTTTCTTACTCGAGCTCGAAGTTTGCCTCATGAGCGCAACGAGAGTGGAAGAAGGGCTTTCCTCTCGTGTTAGACACAACATTTTTTAACAAGTTTCTAAAAACGATTTGCTTGAACCTAAAATACACTTTTACACCACAACTGAGACGTTAAAAGTTAGGTTAACAGACGCAAGGCGGTGTAGCAGTGTTGCCGATGAACCAATCTTAAATATAAATTAAAGTTGTCAAATTGTGATTTAATCTAGAAAAATAAAAATATAATTGTATGACAATTTAAAATATGTATATCACTAACAGCCGTAACAGCTTTGGGGACTATGATTTGACGGCTGGTAACCGCATTTCATACGCAAAAATGTATCACTGATCTGCGTAAGCCGAGTGTCACACCCATAATGGGTAAAAGGCGTGATGATATATTTTTACCTCCCGCCTGCCTCTAGTTTTCAATGAATAAGCACGTTTTAGAGTCCCTACAATACGATTTTACTGTTTTCGCCATTATGTCTGTATGTATGTATGTATGTATGTATGTGTGTGTGTGTGTGTGTGTAGTCTGTGGCAACTTTTTCGTCTCGCATAACTCAAATACTATAATACCAAAAAATACAATTTTGTGAATTTTTGCTTATTATATTTAAATGAGGAGCTGATTAGATTTTGGATAAAATTGGTCAACCGGAAGTAGCAGTTTACTTGAAACCCTTAACAGTTTTTCGTAAAAAACACGGTTAAATTTTCTTTTTCAACAATTTATGTTATTTTGAAAGTTGTAGAATATTTAATTTTACTTGTGTTTTGATAATTTTATTAATTTTCATTAGATTTATAGATAATAAAATATAAAGAAATTAGATTTTATAAATCTTGCATTCCTAGTACACCATGGAAGCATTTAAAAATTTGCAATTTTTTACGAAATGTGACACATGTCATTGTGATTGGTAAGCTATTTTTTGTCAAAAATCAAATAAATACCTATACGAAATAAAATTGAATTTCTCAAATATACATAGAAAATTAATAAATAAGAAGGTATCATCAAATAATATTTTGTACAGTTTAAGAGTAGTATTGGACGGAAGGTTATATGCTTTGTCCTCAATTTCGTAATCGGAATTAATTAGTTAATTCTTCTTGCAAATTTTGTTTCATGTTACATATAAATTTACTATAGTACATTAATATATCTGCCAAAATTATCCTAATTGTACAATAATTATTTAACGGTTGCCAACACTGGGTTGCTCAAAATCGTCGTATAATGGGTTACTTTAGGGACGATTTCTGAGCTTTTAATGACGATTTTTGAGCACTTTAGTGCCGATTTCAAATAAAACTTGGTAAATTAAATTAGTGCAAAATGTTTGAAATGTAATATATAAGAGTAGACACACTAAGCATAAAATAGAATGGAATACGAATTTGGTAAAACGTTCCCCTCATGTTTGTAATTCGGACCCTTGGGCCCTTTCTGTCCTTGTTAGCTTAGGATTCGTTCACTGTCCTGGATTCAGGACCAACTGGTTACTTTATTAACCTTTCGGTACATTTAGAAGGACTGCACATATTGGAAAATAAATTTCCAAGGTTTTTACATTCGGCATTTCCAAAGGGAAAATTGGAAATTTGATTGAATTGCGGAAGAAGGCAAAATGTGTCAGTATTCAAACAAAGTTTATTACGATTTTATAAAAATAGAATAATAATCATCACGCTATTTACTCATGCCTTTTTCTACGACCACTTAGAAATCTGCTCATTGTATGTTTGTTGTTGCTAGGGATATGAGGTACATTGCAAGCATCGTGCGAAATGAATTTGTTTTGTGAGTATTTCAATACAGATCATTTCATTTAAGTACAGGTGCCATTGCTAGGATATTTATTTAGAATTGTCAAATATTGGAATGGTGAAAGCGGGACAAATTTATTATTAAAATTAAATTGATTTGGAAATAACATCGTGGTCGTAGAAAAAGTATAGTGTACAACTCGCATGGAATGTCCATTTCGTACTCGTATGATTTGCAGCATGACTCGTAGGAAATGAGTACCATTCCATGCTCATTGTACAATGTACTATTAAGGGTTGTTGTATATTTCAAAAATATGTGACACTGAGATCTGTTTCAAGCAGAGTGCCACACTTAGACAGGGTTAAATGGCATGATGATATATTCATTTGTTTTATTGATACAACATAAGCAAGACCACTATTTTTCCAAGAAATATGTTACTCGTATTACCAGATCTGCAATGGGCGCATAAACCATAAACGAAATATGACAAATTAAAAAAACATAAAGACAATTAAAATTGTCAACTGTTTCATAAAATACAGTCTCTGTTGGGATCTTAGATCTCACTGAGCCAGTCAATCGGTGCCACTGGCTCATAGCAGTTGACGGGTTACACTACACTGATGAGTTCCAATAAGAGCGAAACGCGTCTGTAGTTCCCGATTGATTGGTTTGGCCGGTCTGTGAATTAATAACTTTGTTATTACTCTGAGACTGTATTTTATGAAACAATTGACAATTTTTATTGTCTTTATATTTTTTATGTAATATGTTTCATTGACAGTTTTCGTTTTTGAAAGTATGACAAATTTATATCAAAACACTTACGGAATAATTAGTAGTAAAGTGTTTTTTCTTTTTTTAAATATTCTGCAGGAAAGCGATATAACGAATTGAACATATTTTGACGTCATCGGTATTCGCATTGATGCTATTGGCCAGAAATATAAAAAGTGCAAATCGCGCGTCTGCCACTGCGCCCAACGCCTATTGTGGGCTAAAATAGAACTACGAAATGTCATTTTATTTGTTTTGTTGTTTTGGTATTTAAGATTATATTTGTTGGGCTTCTATTACTTGTTTTATAATTTCACTGTTTTATTGTGCTGTGTTGAAAAACTATTGAATAAAATTGTTTGCTGAGGTTAGGTTACCTGACTACCAGCGCCACTGTTCTCAAACTTTCGTATGTTATTTACTCGAATATCAAGTAAAATACTCTAAAGTTGCCAAAGGAATTTTATCTTTATTTATATTAAGTTTAATTGCTGCAAATTAAGACTTATAATAGGTTTGTTCCAAGTGGTCATTTCTGACATGTTTGAAACATGTTTGTGACAATTTTAGTGCGCCTGTGAAAAATGTAAACAAGTTAAGTTGA
Organism: Poecilus cupreus; assembly: GCA_963942605.1. Taxonomy (NCBI): domain Eukaryota; kingdom Metazoa; phylum Arthropoda; class Insecta; order Coleoptera; family Carabidae; genus Poecilus; species Poecilus cupreus. The sequence continues at coordinate 17,813,681 of OZ012722.1, read as the reverse complement.
AACATAGACTGAAACGGCGAATGGAATGAAGCGCATGTGCATACTCATTTTTTGTTTTGACAGCTAACCTTAAATATACATATAAATAAAGAAATTCATACCATTTTTCGCTACAAAAAAGAAATGAAGCTTATGTTTCAAAGTGAACTTGTTTACATTTTTCGCAGGCGCACTGAAATTGTCACAAACATGTCACAAACATGTCAGAAATGACCACTTGGAACAAACCTATTATGTAAATATTATTTTTACATTAAAAAATATATAATATCTGCTATAATGAAAAATTGTTGTTTTAGTGCCGAATGCAGAAATTATGCAAAAACTGTAATAATTTTCTTAAATTTGTGAATAATTATTAGTTAATAAACAAGATACAATATGAATTTATTTCTGCATTTGATTTATTTGTTTTCTGCCATGGCAATCTTTGTATAAGCATATTTAAATAGAAATTATACATTTTAAATTCTGTATTTTTCACAAATATTTTGTCTTATGAGAATATTACATGTGGATATCATTGAATTCAGAAAAAAAATACTGAATCGAATTAGCAAATAAAAATTTAAAATAAGAAAGTTATACCAAGGAATTTGAGAACCACTGGTTTAAAAAAAATTTGTTTCGGTTATTTTAATTGATTTATAATATAGAAATTGTTTAGTAATTTAACCGACCTCGTAGATCTTATAGTTCTCGAAATAGCAATAGTGTACCTCTTAAAATGAACACACTATATTGTTAAGAAAATAATAAATATTTTCAAATCAACTAATATTGTTATTTCACTGCAAGATATTTATTTATGATAAATATGTATTATTGCTTAGAAACTAATATACCGGTTGTCTACTTGTTTCATAGGACATAAGAAATACAATGTAAAAATTTTCATTATACGATAGTTCGTTCCCTATGAATTTTAGAACAAAAGTGTAAATACAAAATATGTTCAGAATAAAAACTACACAAAATGAGCCTAAATTTATTGATGTGATACATTACTGTCATGAGACAGACGTAAAATAAAATTTATGATTTTAGCTATTTCCAGAGTGCCATGGTAAACAAAACATACAAACAGTCGTATTGTTTGAATTTAAAAGATGGTATTTGACAGAGTTTTAATGATTATTGACTTGTTTAAGTAATTTCTAAATGGCAAATATGTTTATGATTACTGAGAAATAATATAAACAAATCAATAATCATTAAAACTTTGTCAAATATGATCTGTCAAATTCAAACAATACGACTGTTTGTATGTTTTGTTTACCATGGCACTCTGGAAATGGCTAAAATTATATATTTTATTATACGTCTATCTCTTGACAGAAATGTATCACATCAATAAATTTAGGCTCATTTGGTGCAGTTTTTGTTGCTGAACATTTTGTATATTAACATTTTTGCTCTAAAATACATACACTCATGAAAATAACTTTTTGTTTCAAGAAAATTTGTCAGTTTTCTTTATGAATTCAATCGTTAAAGAAAATTTTATTTCTTTCAAAATGATTAGGTTCAATTCGAATAAATATTAATTTTGAATATATATTTTATTTATCTTCTTTTTTCTGCATTGAAAGAAAATGAATATACTTTAAATTTTGTTCTTAAAAATTATGAAAACAAAACGTTTTTATTTAAAACGATAGCATTTTGAAATAAAACTACTTCGTCCCCATAATGAGTCTCAGTTGAATACTTTGATATGTTCCTTCAAAACTAAATTAATTTTCATACAAGAATATTTATTAAACCTACAAAAGTTTTCAATGAAAAATAAATCGGATTGGCACTATTCAAATCAATTTTTCTCTTCATTTAAGAGACAAACAGACATCATCACAAAATTATTAAAATGGCATTCTAGGAACCCTAAAACGGGCTCATCCACTGAAAACTCACTACCGAATTTTTAGTATGATTCCAATACCTCCCTCACAGAATGTAGCGGGAGATAAAAATAGCCCTAATACATTCTGTATGTTCGAGAGATAGAAATCATGCTTTAATAGATTTTAAATTATACGCGTGAAATGCGATTACCATCCGTCAAACTACGCCCCCCAAAATGTTACTGGTTGAGACACTACCGAATATTTTCTCATACAATGTTCAAGAATGGGATCTTTCACCATTTTTTTTATTTTTTTTTTATGAAACTTTATCTAAATTGAAGACTGTCTGCACTTTTAAAAAGTCTTAATTGTTATTCATTAAGCCACAATGATTTTTTTAAAATGTTGTGACGTCATAGTAGAGGTGTTCCTGGATCTCAAACAGTAGAGATTTAAGGTCAACCATACAGGCTGAAGATAGCGCAACATGAACATGACTTTTTTGAAACAATATATCATTATTATAATAAATGAAACATATAATGTTTTATACCTACGTTTGTAGAAAAAAGTCCAAAGTTTTGTAATCAATTTTAAAAAGCTAATTTTATTTACAAATTATACATATATACAACATAATTTTCAAAGTAGTAAAATATATGCCACACATTCCCATGAACGACTACAGTAATGCAAATAATTTGTATATTTATAAATATAATCGTCTATAACATACTAAAATTATTTTTCAAAAACTGTAAATTCGAATTGAAAATAAACTTAGTATGTTATATATAATCATATTTACAAATATACGAATTATTTTCATTACTGTAGTCGTTCATGGGAATGAGAAACACAGTATCAAAGTTCTGAATTTTTGACCAACTAGACTTCAACGAATATTTTTTTATAGTTTAATGTTTCAGTTATCCTTTTCATCCACATATATAAATACTAGAATGTTCAAAGACCTTCCTGTAATAATTGTTTTGTTTTTCGATAAGAATAATTGTAATAAATAATTTATTCAAATTTGAATTTGCAAAACAAAATTCATGGGAGTGAACGAACCCAGCCTGTGAAATGTACTTCATCTGACATTGCAATGTACAAGTCACTGTAAAACATCCATGAAATTTTGACGGATGGAAGTTGTTGGACCATAAAGAACATGACAATGAATGAAGAATACAGAAATTGCTGTTTTTTTATAAAAATAAAGGATTCGTTCTTTGACGCGTATGTTTGACCTTAAATAATTTTTGTCGCAAAAATGTTCTATTTTATTGTAATAATAATAATAAAAAAATATGTACTGTTTTAGATCCAGTGACACCTCTACAATGACGTCACAACATAAAAAAAATCATTGTGGCTTAATGAGTAACAATTAAGAATTTTTAAAAGTGTAGATAGTCTTCAAAAAAATAATAAAAAAATAGTTAAAGACCCCATATTTCGTTCCAATTTCATCATCCACATATTCCCCATTTCGTGTTCGAACCATGTGCTAACTTCAGGTGAAACAACTACCCCTATTTCCCCTTTGTTTTGATAAACAGTCCTCAGGGGTGTACCTCCCAAATCCAATTAAAACTAAAATAATTAAATCCACAATTTATGTCTTCGGAAAGAATTGCCTCATTGATATTTTTCCAGCAGCGAAACAATCCAAAACTCGCCAAAGTTATTGCAAAATTTAAAAAGAAAACGGGAATATATTTTATTATCATAAAAATCCATATTTAGCGGTGTTTTGTGCGCATGCGCAAACACACGAGGTGCGCAGGTCGCAATGAGAGTAGAGTAGAGTAGTCTGGCAGATCAGTTACAGCGTTCGTGATGGAATGTTGTGGGTTTGTAGCCGGGCTATTTTGACAAGTGCAGTGTTTGTGTTTTTGTGAAGACGTGGTTTCTGTATCCCTGAACTAGTTGTCTAAACTTAACAGGTAGGATTTAAAGAGTTTACTGCATATATTTGTGTCTACAAACTTTTAAAAATATCTCGGGGTGTGTATTGTTGTAATCAAGCTTGTCTTTTACACCGTTCGAAATTATCAGCTGTTTGTTGTTTATGGATGATAGCAGCCGGTTTTACCTGACAAAGTAAGGTGAATTAACCGTCACGTGTGTCGACCTTATGTCATTAAATCGCGTTACTATGACAACAGTTGTTGTAGACTTATTGATATAGATGGTTTGTTGCTTTAATTTTGTGTATTAAAATGTGTAAATGTTGGAATAATAAACATGCAAAAATAAACTCTTGTTTTTCGTGTACCGTAAACAATGTAAATTATATGAAAATGTTTATTTGAAACATGTAAACATAAATGCTAAACATACTTTTCCGGTTATTAAGCATTAAGTTTTTTGCAAAAATAATGAGAACTACGTTTTGATGTATTGTCAAACAAGTACATTTCGCATAAATCTGATGTGTCCAACACGTAAACTCCCATATAAACAACTTTTACTCGGCGCAAAATAGAAAACAAATTTTCAGGTAAATATGTATCTAACTTCAGCATTTACTGCTCTCTATTTGAGCAACAAATTTAAAAATCTGGTGTGTTTACCACAGTACTTTCCGAAAATTTTAATTTCTAAACGGTGTAAAATATAGAAATAAGTTTTAAATAATAATTGTGGCTAATATTAATCTACATCTTTTTGATTCCAATAAAATTTACTCTAATTAATTTATTTACTAAACTGTCGTGCACGAAAAAATCGTCAAAAGCAGAGACACATACATATGAACTTTTTTCACACACATCGTATTCTAGGGACCCTAAAGCGTGCATAACTGTTGAAAACACACTATTGAAAATTTTGATCCGTTGCAATAACTTTTTTACATACTTATATACAGGGTGTAACACGAAATGCGAAGTCGTTTAACATGAAAAAACAGTTTTTTCGTACGTGTTGTTTCTCAAAATATTTTAGACAAAAATGTTTCAAATAAATATTGATAGCTTAAAGTTCTGCATGTAAAATAGTAAACAAGAGGTATTTGTATATCAAGGCACTAAAGTATTACGAATAAAAAAATACTTTAGTGCCGAGGTATACATTACATTTTTTCCGAAATCGTTAAATTATTAATTAAAAACGTAAATAAATAGCATTATGTATTTGTAAAACGTCAGCTAGCTGTTGCGACGGGGATGGCTGTAATAACAAAACTACTGTCAAAGTGTCAAATATTTGTGTATAATTTTCATTATTATTTACATGTTCTTAGACGTGTTCTGCATGTGATCTGCATTAAATCCGGTAAATTATTATCAAAGGTAAATAATAAATAAATTCATGAATATAATTATAGAGAAATATGTTTGTTAATTTAGGTAGTGCTAAAAGTTTGACAGATGAGTCCGTAAAGTTAAATTTTGACATAAGAGTCTGTACAGTTTAACTTTAGCTACTATTTTGGCTAACTTCGCGTAGTAATATTCTGTACTTTAGTATCGATTTCTGAAAAAATCATTTACTATCGATTTTGTAACTGATGAAATCAGAAATTAAATATAAAAATCTACAAAACCCACTATATTTATTTAATAGTGTTCTCCATTGAATAAAACAAAATAACAAACTTATAATGTTTTCCTGTCAAATTACATTGCTTTTTAACCCTCTATTGCATGCATTTTTTTTTAATAAGATCTCAAAAACATTATTTTTTACAAAAGAAATATTCATATATTTAAAATAAGTGTTTCATAAATTTTTTTCTTAAAATAATAAAAAATTATTTTTTAAAAGTTTTGTTCACTATTGGGAACATTATGAACAAATTCAACTTGCAATAGAACTTTGGTCTATTGGGTCGTCTTTGTATTATATACAAAATTGTTTGATAAACAACCTCTTCTAGGAAAACATCAGATAAAAAAATTTTTTGGAAATTTTGTAAAGGTGTATTTAGCTGTAATATATCAGCAGGAAATAAGCTGCTTCCTTCAAATTTTACATTTTCTATCTCAGTTTCTGTAATTATCCTTTTTCCACTTCAATTTTTTTTTATGTTGGTCAAGTTGGGAGGAATGACCTTATTGGCAATTGACAAAGTGTATATAATGTTCCCAAATGGTTGAAACATGATTGCCATGAATGTAAACTGCATAAGAAAAGAAAAGAAGAATTTTAAATTTTATGTTCCCGATCGGGAACAGTATGCAATAGAGGGTTAAAATTATATAAAAATATTTGACAGGAAAACATTGTACAATTGTTTATCATTTTGTTTTGTCGAGCACTATTAAATAACAATTTTATAAATTTTTAATTTTATTTTCAGCATTTAAAATCTATAGTAAATGAATTATTTTCACGACATGCTAGGAAACCCCACCGTTCTTCTCCCGAAATAGTGAGGAAAATGTGTTGTTCCTCTCTAGAGAAGAAAGTATAGAAGTATAAATGTTATTTACAAAAAATATATTATAAAAATTATAAATAATACCTAATTTTATTGAAAATCCTTATTTTAGTGATATACATACTTTAAATTATCTTACAATTATGTCTTGTATTTTTCTTTTTCTTATTTAATTACAAATTTGACAACTTATTAAAGATATTTAAGATTGGCTCATTGGCAACACTGCTACACCGCCTTGTGTCTGATAACTTATCTTTTAACGTGTCAGTCTGTCAGTTGTGTTCTCAAAATGTATTTTAGGTCCGAGCAAATCGTTTTTAGAAACATGTCGTGAAAAAAATGTTGTGTCTAACACGAGAGGAAAGCTCTTCTTCCACTCTCGTTTGAAATGCCTCAATCGCTGCGCTCATGAGGCAAACTTCGAACTCGAGGGGGAAAAAGATACACTTTCCTCTCTAGTTTGACAAATAACTATTGTTTACTGATTTTCATGCAGATTTTCATTTCTACCAGGCAGATTCATAAAAGGGATTAGCGCTAACCCCATTTTTATTATTACTTGTAACTTCATTTTCCATTCTCAGAATATAATTATTTTAACTAAGCTTGTAATCCAAATTGGTTAGCATAAAATTTGACACATAATATAATTAATTTAGAAACAAAGTTACTGATGATGAAAAAATGGAGAAAGTTAATCCCTTTTATGAATCTGCTATATTATAATTACTATATGGTTGACCCTACTTAGTGAACTTTTAAATAGTTTTTATGTGGTTACAATCACCATATTTCCAAACAGCAAGTTCCCATAATCATGATACATATTTTAACTGAGAATTTCGTGGCATTTTTCTCCATATGCGTGGTGTTATTTGCCCAAAACCTTCGTCAAAATGTTATCTTTTGTCAATCAGACGCTTGGGGCATGCATAGTAAATAAAACGTGTCCCGAATTTCATCCGGACTGTCCACAGATACACGTGTCATTTGCCAAAACGAAATTTAATTGAATTTTCATTTTTGGCCGATATTGATGTAGCAATTATTCATGTCTGATGGCACGATGAGGAAGGAATTTTAAACACGGATTAGACAATTTCATTAAGGGTAGAACGCAAGAGGTTGAGTTTGAAAAGAGTGGTGTGGACAGCACGTAACTCTCCGCGAGTTTTAGTTTTTAAACGGTACGAAATGTCGAAAAAATGTTTGAAATAATATAGAATTTACTGACAATTTTAGTTCGATTAAATAAGTCATTTATATTAGGACTAGATTTAAAAACATCGTACTAGATATAATAGAAGTTTAATAGTTATTTACGATACAAGTACGTAAAGTTAAACATCAATTTTACACACTATCGTAGATAAAATATATTATTTATTATTATTATTATTGAATTTTAAACACCTCTACAATGACGTCAGAGTATTATGGCGCATATCTATCCTATTCTAAATTCTTTGTACTTCTCTTATTATTGTATTGAGCTGTCATATTGTCGAAGTGTCAAAATGATTGACAACTATTTGAAAATGTTTGTTTTGTATTGAATTCGTAAGTATATTTTAATTTTTAAACAATCATCTGATTGAGAATTCTAGCGATAATGAAATTGCAAATTGCGTTGTTAGGTAGACTCAACGAAATTAAAGACTTTTTGAATGACATAGGTTAGCAAACTGTATCAGTGGTAATCAAACATTTGACTAAAATAATGTTACAGTTTATTTATTCATGTTACTTCCTGAAATAAAAAGCATTCATATATATTTTAATTGCTTATAACAAAAAGTTATTTTAATCCCATTTAAATAATTTTCTAAACAATAACAGAACATTTATGTGACTACAATTTACAATCCCTACTGTTTGAGATCCATATATTAACAATGACGTTACAACATTTAAAAAAATCATTGTGGCTTAATGAATAACAATTAAGAATTTTTAAAAGTAAGATCGAAGATAAAAATATTTATGAATATGTGTTAAAAGTGATTTATTTCGTTCGTGAGGTTGTTTTACTCGGCTTCGCCTCGTTTTACAAACTTCCCCACTTACTCGTTAAATGTCACTTTTAACACATATCATAAATAACTATTATGTAAATTTCAAAAGGATTTAACATGTTTTAAAATATTAAATACTATATTTTGTTTTAATTTAAGAACATAACTCAAAAGTCATGTCAAGTCATAGTAAAGCAAGCGGCGATTCAACTACTACCATATCCAGTAATAATTACTGAAGTATTTAGTTGTTTTGACTGAACTGTACTATTTTTTATCTCAGTGTAGATTTTCAAAATTGTGTTTCTTTGCTAATTTAATCAACCTCGTAGCTCTTAAAGTTTTCGAAATATCAGGGAAGACACATTTAAGTTGAACATCCTGTATACTCTTAAAGTAAACAACTACTTCCGGTTGATGGATTACTTGTTAATGAATAGATAACAATCTAACAATTTTGTTAATTTTCTTTGTGGAACCAAATAATGTTTTTTTTTTATACTATAATTACTCATCACGTTTGACACAGTGCTTGCTCATTGTAACAATTCTTGAATTTCTTTATTAATTTAGAGTAATAAACTAAATAATAATTAGGTATTAAGTCACAAGAACAACGGTAACTTATGTCAAAAAATATAATGAAACTCTTTGTTCATCAAAACAGACTGTGGTGTGTGAAAAAAGAACGTTTTTTTGTTGACTTCTCATTTCGGCCCCTCTTGATTCTGCTGTAGTATGTTACACCAAAATCCAAAAGATTGCTATTGCAAAAAACAATAACTTAAACTTCTATTGTGACATGAAAATCTAATAAATTGATTTGCGATGTGCTAATTTGGGGTGGTTTTTAGTTAATATTGAGAAATATATTGTGCTAATTTAATAAATGAACAAATATGACAATTTGTTAAAATCAAATTTTGTAATTTTAACAAGAAAAATTGTTGTTTTTATTTATTAGCTGAATTTATAAAATTCAACAAATAGACTCGTCAATAATAATAAGTAAATTTAGCTAATTTATCAATTTGAAATTGTTAAAGAAAGTTTGTATCCTTTGTAACAACTTAATTTGTTATAATAATTGTAATTTAATGTTCTGCTTCAATATAATTACTAAAATATTTAGTCAAAAGCACATAAAAATAAATGTAAATAATTGCTATATTCATAAATATTTAGTTACGAAATACACAAGTGGGCAAAGTAAGGAATTACCCACGAGAGAAATTTTAGCTCACGAAGCCGAAGGCTGAGTGTGATAATTTTATCGAGTGGGTAATTCCACTTTGCCCATGTGTGAAGTATAACGTTTTATCCAACATTTCTTAATAAATGAAAAATTTATTAAAGAAATATTATTTGACAGTGACATATGCTTTAAATTTTTAAATTAAAATATCAATCGAAGTAGTTACCAAGGTGTTGTGTGTTGTTATTATTGTTATAAATAAAAAAATACTCACTAGTGGCTTTCATCAAATTTATTCCCACTAGTGGATAATCTGTTACTTTGCTTGTTTAAAATCATCATAGTTATAGAGCATTTATTGAGAGGTGTTGGATAAAAATAATTTGTTACTTGCTAACAAATTTGAAACTTGTTAAATTAACTAAAATTAACGGTGGATCGTCTGGGACTAAATTTATGTTAAAATTTTGTCAATTTTGATTGTGTAAGGGTTTATTTTAGACAAAAACATGTTTAAATAAATATAGAGTTGGAGTTAAATTTTTTATCCAAGTCAATAATTAATTTCAATTTGTTCGTTTTGTAACCGAAATAATCGATTTTAAAGTTTGTAAATATTGTTTTTTTACAGCGATAGTCATGAAAATGAAACAAAATAACAAACATATTAATAGAACTTTCATTCATATAATCACTTTATTTATTTAACTTTCTTTATGTAAATACTGAATAATATACCTTTTTCTACTCCTGTATTATTTAAATTTTTCCCATATTTACGACAGTGATTTATGATTCATAATTCACTCTTCTCGACCAATCACAGAGCCAGAAATCCATAATTCACGGTTATTTTAAAGACGTGATGTGGATCACCAAGCAACGGCCGTCTGACAGACAACTATTTTTTTTATGTTTGTTCAAAATGTTTACCTGCAGCACGTAAATGTGCACGACAATGATCTGCCACTGCATTGGTTGCTGCGTGACATTGCTCGGGAGATATGGTTTCGCAAATTTGAATAATTTTTCTACGTAGTGAGTCTAAATTATTTATCGTTTCTTCATATACTTTTTCTTTTATGGCACCTTAAAAAAATTTCTTATATTCATTGATAGTTTCTCATTTTTTCCTTGACATTAGTGCAAGCTAGCTAAATTTTGTATTAATATTAATTACACAACAAGTTTAGAAAAGTGATGTTTTACTGAATGAGTATGGCTGTTTGAGTAAACGAGCGTAGCGAGTGCTCAAAGCCATACGAAGTAAAATCACTTTTCTACACGTGTTGTGTACACTATTTTTTCGCATTTTGAATAAATGTTTGAAAAATGAAGTAGATATTCTTAAAAAATTATAAATATTTAAATATAAATAAAAAGTAGACGGCTTGTCTTAGCAACAACAATATCGCATTAAAAACAAAAATAAATATTTTCAATGTGTCCCTCCTAAAAATTGATTTCTTTAAAATGGAAAACCAAGATAATAGCAATAATTTTATAATTGGAGATGACATTTTAATTGCAGCAAAAGAAGCGTCCTTCAGTTTACTTCCATATAAGTCCAAAGAACGATATAACAAATATTATAATCAATTTTGTGAATGGAGAATAAACAAAAATGTAACAGAAGTCAACGAAAATGTAATGTTGGTTTATTTCTTGGAAAAGGTAAATTATAAAACTAATATAAAATCGATTTTTTAATAAATTTTTTATTTAGGCCAAAAATTTCAAGGCTTCAAGCTTATGGTCCATGTACTCCATGATCAAAAGTACCTTACAAATTCATGAAAATGTGGATATTTCCCAACGTAAGAAATTAGTTGCCTTTTTGAAGCGTCAAAATGATAAATATGAACCCAAAAAGTCAAAAATTTTGACAATGGAAAATGTTACGAAGTTTCTAAATGTTGCCCCTACCTATTTATTTATGTAAAATCCGTTGCTATGCAGTAATGGTTGCTATGCAGTAAAGTACCACTTTACTCAACGATTTTGTGTTTAACAATATAGTCCATTACTAAACAAAATGCGAAAAAAATAGGTAATAACCAATTTATTATTAATTTAATTATTATGTCTCACCTCAATAAGAGAATACTGGATATTTCGTTATAAAGTTGATTTTTTCAAGTAGTGCTACTCAATAAGAAAAACATAAATATCTCTGGAATAAAGCATTTACAGACACTTGCTCAAATGAACTAGTCACCCTATTTTTAGGTGTTTAATCTTAATTTTAAGTTAGGCCGGTTAAATCTGGGACAGCCTGTATATTATGGTTGCATTCCGTATTATCCGTGTCCGAAATGAACCATTTCCAACTCCCCGTCCATTTTTTACTGGGGTACCATGTGTTTCGTCTTCCCGCAGTTGCTGCTAGTATTATCATGGTTTTATTGCAAAAAACCCTGCTTTAATATTTCACACCGGACTATTGCTATTCCTCTCGGAGTCACAAGCCGCAAAAACACCAATATGTTCGATCATCCTTTCATACGTTCCCGTTTTTCTTAGAAACTTTTCAACTAATATGTCGGAAGTTTGCTGCAGACATCAGACAGCGGGGAAATTAGTTGGGTGATCAGGAAGGCTGCGGAATTATTAAAAAGTGACAAAGTAATGTACAATGCACGCAGCACAGGGACGGACCGAAATCATTTCTTTTTCTACGACCACTTAGAAATCTGCTCATTGTATGTTTGTTGTTGCTAGGGATATGAGGTACATTGCAAGCATCGTGCGAAATGAATTTGTTTTGTGAGTATTTCAATACAGGTCAGCTCATTTAAGTACAGGTGCCATTGCTAGGATACTTATTTAGTATTGTCAAATATTGGAATGGTGAAAGCGGGACAAATTTATTATTAAAATTAAATTAATTTTGAAATAATATCGTGGTCGTAGAAAAAGTATAGTGAACAACTCGCATGGAATGTCCATTTCATACTCATAGGATTTGCAGCATTTACAAACTTTCATACTCGTAGGAAATGAGTACCATTCCATGCTCGTTGTACAATATACTATTGCAGTATTGTTATTGTGAAAAAACTGAATTATATGCGCATGTATATGCACTAATTTTTTGGGAAATATGCACTATATATGCACAAATATGACAATATATGTAGCAAAATATGCAAAAAAATATATTAAATTATTAGATAAAAAGTATAAATGATTGCATTATTAATTTTATTGCACAGTACAGTCTTTATCCTGATTTATATTTAACAAATATACTACTAATATACATATAAACTAAGTCTAGAAACATGATATTATAAGATTATGACATATTTACATAATTACAATAACAAATTATTTAAAATTTTCTAAAAAAAAAATTGAAACCCAAGTAAAAGATATATCCAGCAGAGAATTCTCGGTCTTATATTCATTGTACCCACTTTTACCAGCATTCGTGTATACAATAAATACCTACCGTTACCGTTACAAGGATTTCCCTAGAAATATTAGAGTTTATTGGTTTGTGTATTTGCTTATTGTAGAGGAAAGGGTGGTATTATGGGCACCTGCAGGTAATATGGGCACCCCAAATATCTAATAAAGTAGAATGCGCGTTCTATCGAAACCGCAAGAAACTGGTAGCAATAGTTCATAATTATACCTGTGGAGCACGGTGGCGTAGTAGCTGCTGTCATTATTGAAATACGGAGTGTGTTTGTATTGTGATCTAATCAAAACTTTTAAAGGTAAGGGTTTATAAAAATATTACTATTAGAACCACTAGGTATTTTCTAATTATGGTTACTGTTGTGTATTGTGCAAGTCCCATTGGTTTTATTACTGCAATAACATTAAAGTGTATTATTAAGGTTAACCGGCGATAAATGTTTATATTCAAGTATGGCGAGGTTGGTAATATGGGCACCTGCCGTGCTGATATTATGAGCCCTCACAATGAAGGGGCCCATATTTCAAGCACTACAAAATTTGTTGAATTTTTTGTTGCAGATGCCACACTTACATATGCGATTTTTGTAAATAAAATTACTACAGTTTTATAAATGTAATCTTAGTAATAAAAAAAAAAATTGTTTTGTACTAAGCGAGTGCACTTTTCCTGATTTTCACCATGGGGCTCATATTACCGACACAAATTCTATTTCTCAAAAAATGCAGTATTTGTTAAGAATATTTTTAAAGATGATTCAAATAGGAATATCATATATACATTATACTACAAAGTAATTAGAACATATTGAAGTTTATTTTCTCCAATTTTCAGGTTAATTGAATTAAAATGGTAGCAGCTATAAGCAAAATACAAAATGGGTGCCCATATTACCACCCTTTCCTCTATTGTTTATTGCTTTTTCCGTTGCATTCTTCTATTTATTGAGGCCTCCTCCAATATTTGGGAATTATCAATGTGCATTACCAGAAATTTCAGATTGTTTATCACTAGACAAGGTCTTAAAAATACTGAAATATGCAATTATGTGCAACTTTTGTAAAAATATGCATAAGAATGCTCAAATATGCAATTAGTAATTAGCATTAATTACCTCTAATCAATGTAATTCATCCCAGAAATTTGATTATATTTAAAAATCTGCAAAAATTAAAATATATGCACTGGCCATATAATACGCTCTCTAGTGATTTGTTTATTTGGGTAAAACAAGCCCGGAATCATGTCCTTTAGTCCATTTCAAATGTTTTGAATAATTTTTTTGTCATTATGCATTTCTTGAACGGTTGCTATGTAAAATATTTTTACAGCCTAGTCATAAATGTGACACTTTACAGACTGTTAGCAGTCCGTATAGTGTCACCTTTAATGTCAATCGGCAAAAAAATTAATGCATGCACTTTATTTATTTCACTTTTTTTTCATTTTATAAAAACATTTTGACAATCTGAAAGTTAGGTGTTTGGTGGCGCTAGTATCGTACAGTTTTGCATAGAGTACTGCATATGAAGCAGCAAACATGCAAAGATAAGGAAATCACCCGAGCAGAAACCGAACAGATCCGACACGCCCGAATGTGTACGAGTACGAGCTAATTATTGAATCCCATTTGCTCAAACAAACGCGCACATGTCCTACATCATCAAAAACAAAACATTCCGTATTTATTAAAGGGAGTAATTTGTAATTAAAAATATGGAATTTTCCGCATCTTTTAACTCTTATCTTTTATATTTTCAATAAACTTTTACTATTTTTGATTATAGTGGAATAGCTTATTCTCGATACAAAAATGGTGGCCCATTTAAATTGAACATTGTGTACATTTCTACAGTCAAGAGTTAAAGTTTCATTAGGGGTTCAAAGGGAAAACCCGCCTGAGTCCGGTTCTGTAAAGTGAAATACAATATGCTTCATGTTCACGAGAAAAGTTTTTGGTTTTTTCTTTCGTATTGTGTTTTGTTTTTTGTTTGAATTATTAATGACTTGTAAGCTCTATCTTGCTCTTAAGCTTTTTATGTTTCTGAGGGTTCTAAGTAAACATGGTTCTTTACGTGAAATGTAAACATAAAATTAATGCACGATATATAAACTTTAAACCTTTTAAATTAATAGTTATTTGTTTAACTAGGCACCAAAATAAAAGATTTACAACAGAGGCTGCCTCGACAATGAATGTTGTCGAAGTTGTACATCTATTTGTGGAGTGTATGCCGTATTGCCGATTTTGTAATTAATATTAATTAGAATACCTATTTTGAAAATTATCAACTGTAATTACACAAGAGATTTTTATTTTGCCGGATAAATTTCTGTTTGTCCCGAAACCTTGTTACCTAGCAGTTTGACAAGAAAACTGTTTTAATAAAATCACGACACCGTAGGTGGAGTGATTTTATTTTTCAAACAGTTTTCGAGTCAAATTGCTGTCAGGTGACAAGGTTGAGTTGTCAAACTGAAATTTATCCGAAGAAAATAAAATGCTCGAGTGTAATTCGGCGAGATAATTTAACGACATTATTTATGAAAAGGTTTATTTAAAAGTGCATTAGGTGCAAATACAATTATTATAAAACATATTTTTAACATATAATGCAAATGACATTAATGTAGTTAGTATTGTGATCTAGTTGCTAGGAGAAAGGTAAATAACGTTTTATCACTTACAAAAAATTACCTTCCTATTTATCTGCTGTCAGAGCGATAATAGTTATTTACTTTACAAGTGTGCAAAGTAAGGAATTACCCACGAGAGAAATTTTAGCACACGAAGCCGAAGGTTCACATGTGAAGTATAACGTTTTATCCAACACCTCTTATAATAATTGACAAAATTTATTAAAGAAATATTATTTGACAGTGACATATGCTTTAAATTTTGAAATTAAAATGTCAATCGAAGTAGTTACCAAGGTGTTGTGTGTTATTATTATTGTATAAATAAAAAAATGCTCACTAGTGGCTTTTGTCAAAATTATACCCTCTAGTGGGTAATCTGTTACTGTGCTTGTTTAAAATCGCCATAGTGATAGAGTATTTATTGAGAGTTGTTGTTTTTTTTTACGACATGGTAAGAAACCCTACCGTTCTCCCGAAATAGTGAGGAAAATGTGTTGTTCCTCTCTAGAGAGGAAAATATAGAAGTATTACCAATATGAATGTTATTTACAAAAAATATATTATAAAAATTAGAGAATCTAGAGAACTTGATCATTTTAGTGCATAAAACATGATTTATTTGAAATCTGCACTAAAGTGCTCAAAAATCGTCATTAAAAGCTCAGAAATCGTCACTAAAGTAACCCATTATGCGACGATTTTGAGCAACCCAGTGTTGGCAACCGTTAAATAATTATTGTATAATTAGGATAATTTTGGCAGATATATTAACGTACTATAGTAAATTTGGACGTAACATGAAACAAAATTTGCAAGAAAAAACTATTTAATTCCGATGACGAAATTGAGGACAAAACACATAATTTTGAGTGTTATTTACGATAACTTCACTTCTCGAGGTTGGCAACACTGACTGTCAGTTTCAATTGACAACTGACAGATGTATAAACTTAACCTATATTGTAATTTTTTTACAGTTTTTTTGAATTTTAGATTTAAAATAAAACTTGATATGTACCTCGGCACTGAAGTTCCTTTTTATCACTCACATGGTTTATTTTCCTCGGCCCTACGGGCCTCGCCAACTAAATTCCATATTCGTGATAAAAAATTGAACTTCAGTGCCTTGATACATAAATAACTATTATTAATATACATTATATACATTAAATCTGTGGACATTGTGGACAAGTGTTTAAAAAATCTATTAAATTATTTTCGATTTATTCTCACTCTCTTGTTATATTATTACCGAAAATGTGATAAAACTCAAGTTATCATTGAATTATTCTGCATTATACTAGCCAAGAGATGCACTCATGCAGCTGCACCAGGTGGGAACTACTTTGATGTGAAGCCTGGAGCGTATAAAGGCCCTGTAATTGGTTTACAACATAAGTTAAAGTTCTACTAACTGCGCTACGGTGGAAACTATGCTTTATAGGGTATATAGTGTTGATAAAGTGAACTATACACTATGAAGATAAAATAAAGTTACAGCTCGATATGGATTTTGTATGTAAACGTGATGCTAGTAACACCAACGTGTGGAGTAAATATAAATTATAATAATGTAATACTTTGACATTTCTAGCGTCAGAAGTTAGCTAAAATTAGTGAAGTGATGCCAACATATAACCATAAAAAGTTAGCCATTTTTGTCGAACTAGTACGACAAAAACATGATTTCCGACCGCATAAGAGATATGTAATTGTATCAATGTCGGACGGCGGCGCGAAAATTATTAAGCATATTTTCTGTTAGATTATAGGCTATTGAAATGTTAACTTGCTAGTTATCAAACAAAATGACGACCTATTGTTTCAATAACTGTTTGTGTGTTCTAGCACCATTCCTGGATTATGACTAGCAATAGTTATTTATGATAAGTGAGAGTGATATTTTATGAGTAAGTGGGGAAGTTTGTGAAACAAAAACATGATTTCCGACCGCTTTAGAGATATGTAATTGTGTCAATGTCGGACGGCGGCGCGAAAAATAATTTACAGCAACTATTCTGTCCACTATTAAATCTCGATAACCCCCACCCCTTCTCCTTTCAAGCCAGTTTCAATTCTCCATCAAAGTCCATTTCCAAATCCATTCCATTCCAGGCCTGGACACATCAATGGGCCCTGTAGACCTGTATCCGGTTGTCGATCCTTCCCCGGCCGTGTTTCCTGCCGCCCTGTGACCGCAGGGTCGGCTTGCCACCCCCAGGGGGAGGCGTGTTTGTGTCAGAAGGGGTTGTGAAGGCAGAGAAGGATGGCATGTATGCTAATTGAATGCCGCCGAGACGTTTATTACCATTTTATTACAATGGTAAGTCGTTAAATGAAGACGGTTCGAAGGACTTGAGTATAGTGCTCTGTTATCTGCTTTCTACTTATTTATTTGACCTATAAAATGGTGGGCAAACTGATATGCGTGCCAGTATTATAGTAGAAATAAACTGTTATGACAACCTTAATTCTTTGACTACAAAATTATGTAGAATACTTGATATGGAAGCGAGGAACGAAGTGACGAGCTTGCTTCACCAACATACTGATATGGAAACGAAGAACGAAGTGACGAGCTTGCTTCACCAACATACTGATATAGAAGCGAGGAACTAAGTGACGAACTTGCTTCGCCAATATACTGATATGGAAACGAAGAACGAAGTGACGAGCTTGCTTGCCCAAAACTTCAAAAAATATCTTATCCAGCATTTCTAGTTGCCACAGAATATTCTTTTTTGTTATTTTTGTTTATATGTTTCATTTTTACCTGTCAAATTAGTTACAACCTAACTATTTTTTAAATTGCTTAACTTTTTGAGTGAGTAAAAAACATTGAAATTAAACGATTATGAAAAAATCACTTTCAACACGTTGCTATATTATATTTAATACTAGTGTTAGAAAGTGACACTTTTAACTTGCTAAGCAACCGTTAAAAGCCCCACTTTTAACAACGGTCGTTGATAAAATATTTTTTCTCGTAGTCGATAATGTGTATAAATAAATAAATATATCATAACGCCTTTTACCCATTACGGGTGTGGCACTCTGCTTACGCAGATATATTTTTTCGTATGAAATGCGGTTACCAGCCGTCAAGTCATAGCCCCCAAAGATGTTAGTGGAGGAGGAACCACAGGGGTAAATTTAAATTGGCAACTGTCAGATGTGGGATTCGAACTGAGGATCTCACGATCCACAGTCCGACACGTTACCACGGAGCTATTTACCCCATAACGATATTTTTTACTTGCCTCATAAAACGATCTTAAATTGTTTAAAAGTAAGGAAAAACAAACTGAATTTGTCATATAAAAGAGAGTGAATGGTGCCCCAAGGGCTATTAAGTTAAAAAAAAAAGATTTTCAATTGGGTTTTTACAAACAATTCAATAATAATATTTTGAGTGTTACTTACGTTAAATTTTATAAGATTTTACATAAATCATTCCTATAGGATCTTAACCCTCTATTGCATATTGTTCCCGATCGGGAACATAAAATTTAAAATTCTTCTTTTCTTTTCTTATGCAGTTTACATTCATGGCAATCATGTTGTAACATTTGGGAGCATTATATACATTTTGTCAATTACCAATTAGGTCATTCCTCCAAACTTGACCAACATAAGAAAAAAAGTTGAAGTGGAAAAAGGATAATTACAGAAACTGAGATAGATGTAAAATTTGAAGGAAGCAGCTTATTAGCTGCTGATATATTACAGCTAAATACACCTTTACAAAATTTCCAAATTTTTTTTATCTGATGTTTTCCTAGAAGAGGTTGTTTATCAAACAATTTTGTATAGTACGCAAAGACGACCCAATAGACCAAAGTACTATTGTAAGTTGAATTTGTTCATAATGTTCCCAATAGTAAACAAAACTTAAAAAAAATTGTTTTTTTTATTTTAAGAAAAAAATTATTTAACACACTTATTTTAAATATATGAATATATCTTTTGTAAAAAAATAATTTTTTTTTCAAACGTCATAAAAGTACGTTATGTATTTGTATTCAACAAGCAGAAGTTCAATATTGTCGCCGCTGGCGTAAAAGTGTATCCTTGGCAACACATTTACGCCGGCGGCGGACAAAGTAAAATATTATGAAAAATAGTTAGGTTGTAATTCAATAATTTGACAGTTAGAAATGAAACAAATAAATAAAAATAACGAAACAGCATATTCTACAGCAACTTAAAATGCTAGATAAGACAGAACATTTTTTGAAGTTTTGAGCATTTTATAATATTTATAATTTTATTTTCTATGTTTGAAGAAAAAATAGCATGTGTTATTCGGAGTAAATGTGTCTTTGGGTGCTTCGCATGTGATTGTTCGACTCGCTTCGCTCGTCGTTCAAACTTACATGCTCAGCACCCAAAGTATCACATTTACTCCTAATGACACAATATACTATTTTTGAGATCTTATTAAAAAAAAATAATAATAATTCATGGAATAGAGGGTTATATACCTCAGAATTTTTTTAGACCAGTAGTCATTGCAGAATGATAGACGATCAACAAAATATTGGGTCAAATTGACCCAGAATATTTTCCGTGATCGAGAAAATAGGTGTGTTCTCAGACTGATAGCATATTTTAATTGCATCAACGTGGATAATAGTGAAATAGTATTCTAGGGACCCCAAAACGTTCCAATAATATTTGAAACTCAGCAATTTTTTTGAATGCTCCTTTTCACATTTTGCCATTTTACAGCAACAAGAACCTTCTGCAAATAATCGCGTCTCAACAATTTTAAAACTTCTGACACCCTAAACTAAAATAAATTCCCATTGATTTATTATTCAATAACTTCCTTATACAACCCAAAGTGTTGTAGATGCGGCGTTTTTGAAAAAGCGAAGCAAATTGGAAACTGGAAGGTTAGTCTCAAAGGGCAGCGGTTTCATTACAAAATAAAATTTAAACGGGAAATGGAACACCGCGGGAGATATCACCGGAAGCTGGTCTCCAGGGCGCCAAGTTTTGGATGATACGGAAAGAAGTGGAACGAGCAAACCGAATTATGTCATCTTGGGGAACTTGCAGAGATAAAACACGAAACTAAATCACGGAGAGATCAGGTTGGAGAGGAGACTGTTGTGCGGGCTTCGTAAATTATTTTAAACATTTACTGGAATTAAATAAGTGCAGTTTGGGGTGACTTCTCGTCTACTAACATGTTTGGGAGATTTATTTTGGGAAAATTGCAGTATTGGGACCTGACATAGAGCTCTAGAAGAATGTAGGTATTCTCGTCCGCCATTTTGGGTCCAGATGTCATATATAAAACAAGGTATTGGAATCCAGTTACTTTGAAAAAAAAATTAATTTGTATCTGTCAAATTTGAAGTTGATATTGTAAATTTATTATTAAAACATCTATTTTAAATTTTAAAACTGGGAATTTAAAAAACCATTAGAAATAATTTACATAGGTTTACTTTAGAAACGTTAAATAATCTTGAACTAGGATAATAATTGTTAGAATTAATAGGTGTGCTGAGTGGCAGGAAAAGACCATATACTGATGAATGTTGTTTATTATTCTTGAAAAATATATTTTATATAAATTTACTTTGACATGTACGTTTGTTATTTTTACTAAAACAATACAACAATTAACTATAAATAAACAAATTAACAAAAGCTTGTGTATGTGAGGTGCTGCTCTCTGGTTGGCGCCAAATTTAAATATACATAAACTAAATTGTATTTCCAACAATAATAACAATAATAATTTGTATAAATCAGTGTTATATAGTTAAATGTTTGTCTTATTATAAACACCTCGACTGCTCGACATGGCGGTTAATTGTCATCAAAATTTTTTCTTGAGTCTGCAACAAATACTATATTTAGCAAAAACTAAATTAATTACTGTCAAAATTGGCATACCGCAAATTCACATTACTGATATTCTCATTATCTTCATCAAAATGATTACCTGAGAAACCATAGAATATTTCTTTTCCTTGTAATGCATCTTATTCAGTTGCATCTATATTTCTTTCTATTTAATTATTTTAGTGTTTTAAAATGTAAGCAAATTTTTATTTTGTACAGTTTTCATATTAACGCAGAAAATATATATCTTGAAATATTGTAAAATCCAACTACTCAAATACACTAATATATTATTAGAAAGTATTCTGTACACTTACCTGTTAGATATGGAATACAATAATTGAAGGAATGATGTATCACAATTATTAATCAATATCAACTTCAAATTTGACAGAAAAGAATTAAAGTAACTGGATTCCAATACTTTGTTTTATTTATGACACTTGGACCCAAAATGGCCGATGAGAATACTTATATATTCTAGTACGTTACCTGACATGTAGCCAGAGCTGGGAGTATCTTAAAAAAGTAAAGAAGTCTTATATCTTAAAAAGTGTCTTTAATTTTAAAAAAGTATCCTATTTACAAATATATAAGATATGTGCCTGTGAAATATTTTGAAATATCTGATTTTTTTTTTAATGTTTAAGCTTTCAGTTATTAAAAATAACTAAGATATTTAAAAGTATTTAAGATATTTAAAAGTATCTAAAATATTTAAAAGTATCTAAGATACTAAAAAGTATCTAAAATATTTAAAAGTATCTTTAAGTATTTATATTAGATACATTTAAGAAATATTTGTATCTTAAGATACTTAAAATAAAAAGTATCTTTAACAAATGTATGTAAGTATCTTAGAAAAGTATCTAGATATTTATTAAAATTATCTTTCCCAGCTCTGCATGTAGCGATATGCTATCTAGCGGATTATTTTTGAACACAAAGTAGGGTGATGATTCTGTTAGAAATACATTACGTCAAATGAACGATTTTTGCGATAAAAAATGACCGACATTGTAGTTCTGTACAGTAAATGGGTGTAATAATAACTCCTGTAAAAATCTAGACGTTACATTTTCCGAAGCAGGACAAACGTTTTATTTATAAAGTTAACCGATGTGGAGTGCGAAAAAAACCTAGGAAAAACTAAGAAAGGTAAACAACATGAATGCGTTTACAATAAATACTATGACTCTGAATATTTTGTACCAGACAGTAATGTACATCTAAGTAAGTAAAATTTTAGGTTATAATACGAATTTGCTCCGAAATCTTATCACTTTATATTTCATAATTTAAATTAAATCTGTGTTCAAAGTTAACGTTTCTTATATTTTTTCATTTTTAATTATTTGTTTATTTAATTGATTTAGATCAAAAAACGTACAACTAACCTGTAACAGTACAACAACGTAGCAATGCAGTTTTTGCATTTTTCACCCAAAACCAGCCATGCAGGAACAAACAACGCTCATCACTTGTTCATCTCCTGCAATTTTCCTATTAATTTGATGGGGATCACCTCGTAAATTCGACGTTGACACACACTACACCCACAGCCACTGTCACTTTCATTTAATTTTTTCCCGCATTTAATCAATTGTAAGTATATAAAATGCGTTCAGCTTCTGTAAAATTTAGTTTGCAGGATCTGTTGTAGCGCATTCGCAAATATTATTAATCGTGAGACTCATGTTTTATATTTTATACGCGAACAGTACTAATGTCACATTCGAATCTTCACCCTAATTGACGCCATCTTGGATAGGCCACGCCCCCATGTACGAAATTTTAAAGAGCAAGGTTTAGATTAACCTCCTACGATGGAATATAGCGAAATCGACTAAATTACCACATCCGGTTATTGGATTATCACCAAAAACTAATCAGCTCTTCCAAAGGGGATACAATTGATATAAACAAAATGTCAACATTTTATGTTTATTAATTTTTGAGAAACCATAACTCCAGAGATCCACACAAACCGACAGACAAACACACACACAGACATCATCGCAAAACTATTAAAATCGTATTCTAGGGACCCTAAAACGTGCTCATCCACTGAAAACTCGCTACGGAATTATTAGCATGATTCATGTACCTCCCTTACAAGATGTGGCGGGAGGTAAAAAGTAGTCAGCTAGTATATGTGCGGGAGGTAAAAACATATAAACTAGTACTTCCGTTTCAAGTGTTTTTATCAAAATGTAATCAATTAAATAATAAGTTCCGTTATCAGTTTTTATAAAAACATTTAGTGCAAGATTATTACAGGAAAATATGTTTATTATTTTGTTAACGGTACAAAATTGATAAAAAGTTGCGAATCAATATTTGTAGCAAACTTTTCTCATTAAACACAATTTAACATAAATCAAGACATGTTCAAAAAATCTAATAAACCTTCAAGTACTGTTTACGATTGATAGATTTCTTCCAAAATCTAATCATCTCCTAACGTGACTCTTCAATTTCTAAATATTGCAAAAAAAATCCTTAAATTACTAATTCAAATATCCTCTGACATTAAAAGTTTTTCACAATAAATTAAAAAATCTGATGTGGTCAGTACATAACCTCTCTTCAAATATTACTCTTAAACGGTACAAAATAGTATTTGATGATACAGAAACATACCTTATTTGTTTATTTTCTGTTTATATTTGAGAATTTTAATTTTCTTTCGTATATTTATTTAATTTTTTGACATATATTTCACTAATAAAACAGCTTCACAATCACAATGACATGTGTCACATATCGTAAAAAATTGAAAATTTTTAAATGTTTCCATGGTGTACATGGAATGCAAGATTTGTGAAATCTAATTTCTTTATATTTTATTATCTCTAAATCTAATAAAAATTAATTAAATTAGTGTAATCAAAACAGATGTAAAATTAAATATTCTACGACTTTTAAAATAACATAAATTGTTGAAAAAGGAAATTTAACCATGTTTTTCAAGAAAAACTGTTAAGGGCTTCAAGTAAACTGCTACTTCCGGTTGACCAATTTTATCCAAAATCTAATCAGTTCTTCATTTAAATATAAGAAGCAATAATTCACAAAATTTTATTTTTTGTTATTGTATTATTTGAGTTATGCGAGACGAAAAAATTGCCACGGACTACATACGTACATACATATATACATACATACATACGATACATACAGACATCATCGCGAAAATAGTAAAATCGTATTGTAGGGACCCTAAAACGTGCTAATTCATTGAAAACTCACTACCCATTTTTTTGACCAAAAACAATACCTTCCTTACCTAGAGGTAGGCGGGAGGTAAAAAGTCTAGTTCAAGTATTATAGTTCAATCACTCATGTCAAATTCACAAACGGAATAAAAATTTGAAACGTTAACAGTAAAGTAGTAAAGTACAAAAGCCCATTGACTAATGAAATAATTATCGAGGCGCCATTGTCAGTGAACCGCAAAAATTAACGGAAATTAAAATTCCGTCGCCCTTCGAAATCTAATTAGCGAGAAACAGTCTCATTCCGCGATCATGCCGGAGTTAAATTGAAAAGAAATTATCTCTTAACGACTCTTCAAAACAATACCTGCTCGCCAAATATTGTTAATTAAATTATTTTCGTCTTCATTACTTTATTCAAATTCTTATTATAAATATGAGGTCTTTTATTCAAAAGCTAAAGTCGGCTGCTGTCATTTTAACTTAATTCTTGTGATTCAACCTCTATTAATATCTTTGGGGGTTGCGCTTTGACGGAAATATACGAGTAATTATCAGCTATGCTATTGAAAATCCGAAATAATTTTATCACAGTTAAAATTTTTTGAGATAAATATTATTATTTTCATAGACATCATGTGAAAATGACATTTTGAAATAAATAAATCTAATATTGAATTAACTGTCAATCAATTTCCCGGGGAAATTATCAGCTATAATATCCCTAGGCCATTGATAATTACGAAATAATTTATCACAGTTACCGAAAGAACGTTGCTTGGTAACCGCCCGACGCCGCAGGCGGAGGGCTGTTACCTTCAAGCAACGTTCTTGAGGTAGTTGTGATCAAATTATAAGTATTTATCAATGGTCGAGGGATATTCGGTGAGAAAATTTTTTGCGATTATTATTATTATTTTCATTTTCTAACCGTGAAAATAACATTTTGAAATAAACAAATTAAATATTGAATTAACTGTCAACCAGCTGTCAACGACTGTTACTTAGCAACAGGTGATAATTTCCCCGGGAAATTATCAGTGTAATTGTGACCTGATTGGTTACTTTTGCACACGTCATCAGAAATACAGGGATTTGATTGGATATTTCCTTAACCAAAAAAATTTTCAGTAATAATATAACAAGAGGGTGAGAATAAATTGAAAATAATTTGACAGATCTTTCGAAAACTTGTTGCCAGGCAATAGCCACGAAAGCCCGTAGGGCTTGAGTGGCTATTGCCAAATGGCGACAAGTTTGAGAAAGATACTGGAGAATTATTTTCTAATTTATCGAACTCTCGAGTTATATTTAATTAGATTATTTTTTGATTTCATCATCAGGCACGCCACTAAATTTATCTTTTTTGCTCATTTTTACTTGTGTTGATGATAATTATCTGACATTTGACATCTGTCAACAAAAACAAAAAAGCTACAGAGAAAATTGCCGAGAATAATCACAAGAGCATTATTCCCAGTATAATAATGACAGGATTGGTTAAGACGCAGACACGTGACATACAATAAAGCATTTGATTGGTTTAAATAAACGTCAAAAAATAATCAGTGTAATTGTAACCTGATTGGATAATTTTGCACACGTGATTAGAAATACAAGGATGTGTCAGTTGTGTGCTGTGTTATCAAAGTGTATTTAAAGTCCGAGCAAATTGTTTTAGAAACATATCGCGAAATAGTTATTTAATTTACAAGTGGGCAAAGTAAGAAATTACCCACGAGAGAAATTTTAGCACACGAAGCCGGAGGCTGAGTGATATAATTTTATCGAGTGGGTAATTCCACTTTGCCCACGTGTGAAGTATAACGTTTTATCCAACACCTCTTAATAAATGAAAAATTTATTAAAGAAATATTATTTGACAGTGACGTATGTTTTAAATTTTTAAATTAAAATGTCAATCGAAATAGTTACCAAGGTGTTGTATGTTATTATTATTGTTATAAATAAAAAAAATACTCACTAGTGGCTGTCCTCAAAATTATACCCACTAGTGGATAATTTGTTACTTTGTTTGTTTAAAATCGCCATAGTTATAGAGCATTTATTGAGAGGCGTTGGATAAAAAAAATTAATCATAGGCAGCTTTGAAATAAAAGAACAATTTCAAGCAAATCAAAAATAATTTACAAAAAATTTGCAAAAAAATATTCTATTAATTATCTATTTCGTTCCAAGCACTTTTATCACACGTTACTTTGCTTGTTTAAAATCGCTATAGTTAAAGAGCATTTATTGAGAGATGTAGGATAAATTTGATGTTTTTAAATAATTCTATCAGTTAAAACATACAATACAATTTTCTACCTGAATCTATTTCTTGCTTTTTCGATTTCCTAAGGAAATTTACCTTCTGGAATATTTCGTTTTTATTGCTACTTAAAAATCACCACTCGTCTTTGACTCGTTACAATTTTCAGTAATAATATAACAAGATGGTGAGAATAAATTGAAAATAATTTGACAGATCTTTCGAAAACTTGTTGCCAGGCAATAGCCACGAAAGCCCATAGGACTTGAGTGGCTATTGCCAAATGGCGACAAGTTTGAGAAAGATACTGGAGAATTATTTTCTAATTTATCAAACTATCGAGTAATATTTAATTAGATTATTTTTGATTTCATCATCAGGGACGTCACTAAATCTAACTTTTTTGCTTATTTTTACTTGTGTTGATGATAACTATCTGACATCTGACATCTGTCAACAAAAACAAAAAAGCTACAGAGAATATATCCGGGAATAATCACAAGAACATTATTCTCAGTATAATAATGACAGGATTGGTTAAAACGCAGACACGTGACACAATAAAGCATGTCATTGGTTTAAAGAAACGTCAAAAAATAATCATAGCAATGAAAACTCAATAGCCCAGGCGGTAAATCTCTCAAAATCAAATTAGCACTTGATAGATTATATTATTTATAAAAATCGCGCATTCTATTTTTTCATGCTTGCTATATATCCTCATCCTCACACTACGTATAAGAAAGTAAAATAAAATTTGTTTTCAGATTTGTTTAGTGGTCTGAACTCTTGTATATGTCGAACACATGGTCGATTAATACTCCGTCAAGTCTCTTACTAACTAGTCTCTCATTCATTCATATTCATGATCTTTTTATAAGAGTATAAAACATTCTCTACAACTTGTTTTGAACGTGCTAATGAATTTATTAGTCATGTTAGTGTAAATGCTTCACTCATATAGGTACCTTTGAAATCATTCAAAGTGTATCCTTGTAAATTTTTCTTTTGCTTGAAAATTTTCTGGTAATATTCTAAACTGATTATACAGGGTGACTCATAACGTACGGAAAAGATTGAAATTATAGCTAGAGAGTGCCACCATACATACATAACATCACGCTATGTCCCACTCAGTGGAGTAGCACAAACCCAGAAATAATGCAAAAATAATGCTTTTTCTTTAATAAACGTTTGACAAAAAGTTACAGCAAACTAAAGTGCTTTATTAATTAACGTCCACCTGTTGAGTACCGCTGAAAATAATTGAGAAGAATTATTATTTTTTCGTTGCCATAAATAGTATATTATACACTAAGGTAGAGAAGTGTATGTTTTTTTCCCGCGGAATAATACGACAAGAAAAAATATATTTCTCTCCTGCGGTGTTATATACTACATATTTTTTTCAAGCCCGGGATAGAAACTCGGTTTCTATGATACCAAAATCATGAAAGAAACAGCCAATTTCATATCTACGGGAAATTTGTGCACTTTCTCTCCCCTCGTGAAATGAAATAAACCAAAGGTACCTATCATAAATTATATTACAATCCAAATAATTTTGAAACACATTAAAAAAATTATATACACCGCAAGAGAGAAGAGTATTATTTCCTTTGCCGTATAACTCCGTGGGAAAAATATACACTTCTCTCCCTAAATGTATAATATACTATTTTCTACTCCTGTATAAATATATTCCCATAATTTCAATTTTTTCGATGAACTATCATAATTTACGGCAGTGAATTATGATTCATAATTCACTCTTCCCGACCAATCACAGAACCAGAAATCCATAATTCACGGTTATTTTAAACACGTCATTCGATCATCTTCGAATTTACAGGAGTAGAAAAAATATAGTATTATATTCTGGATTATGGTCATTATTCACTTGTTATAATTAACGAATATTTAATTTAATTTATCGGAGTGTTCAATTTAATAATAATAAGTAATTATTACAACCTTGAAAAGCAAATTATTATTTGTCATCAACACCTCTTTTGCCTTGCCATGCCTGTATATTCTATTACAAGATGTCGTCACGAGTTTGCAACCGCGAAACTTCATAAAGGAAATTATGAATGAAAAGTTAAAAAATTATAAGAAATATTGAATAATATGTGCCTGAAATGATCTAAATTTTTATAATTTGTAAAAAAACAAAACTTTTTTTAAGTGTATGACTCCATTCGCTGTTAACTATTTTATAATTGAATGTTTATTACGGAAAATATAATATTTTAGGCCTCCCTAACTACATTTTCAATCTTTGTAACTATTGCGTTATTATTATCTTTGGATGCAGATAACTACCAGAATGAAATGATAACGTTAGCAGTTCGGTTTACCACGACGTGCCTCATTTTCTGGAATTAATCTCCTACATCTGGTGACTTTACTAATAAAGTTTAACGCGTGGGAACGTTGATAAAATGTTTTTTAACCACTGAAATATCTCAGTTTTATGAATAATCACTCGTATTTAATTAACAGCAAGCTCAGAAATATTAATGTAATTATTAATGGAAAGGTTGACATGCAAAAGGTAACGCAGTCATCAGTCAGTTTTAAACTTTAATAAAGAAATAATCTGACGTGGCCAACACATAACATCCCTTATAAACGGTATAAAATAATAAACACAGTTTCATTAAAAATTGTAGATTTCCAAAATCGATACCTACTAAAGTACACGATATTGATATTCGAAGTTAGCTAAACTAAGTAGCTAAAGTTAAACTTTACAGACTCTTATGTCAAAATTTTACTTCACAGACTCTTATGACAAACAGAATTACAAATAAATTATTCTATAATACTATTGTTGAATTTATTTATTATTTACCTTTGATAATAATTTATCTTCTCTTTGTGAAAATGTTCTAATATATGAAAAATGAACAAAATTAAACTAATCTAAGGTAACTATCATAAATCATATTACAATTCAAATAATTTTGAAATACATAAATATCATCAATTTGACAATTGGTGTAGTTCCTCCCTCTCCGCAAGAGCGTGTTTCGTAGAATTACAAGATGACGTCACAAGCGAAAAATTTAAATTGGATGCCAATTTAAAAAAAAACCGTATCTTAATAACTAAATGCCTTTTAATATTAAAATTAGTATCTATATTTATAATTTTACTCAAACTTACTGAAAAAAATAAAATAAAATGAAAAAAGAGGTTTGTACAATATTTTTTGTACGAAAAGTATACAACTAATAACAGTCCATACAAAGAAATGTAGTTCTTCAAGGAGTTATTTTGATAATTGTCAAAGTTGCACTATAAATATAAACACACAAATTAATTTGTCTAATATATTAGAAAACAATTAAAATATTTATAATATTTACCGTATTCACTTGTAAATTTATTATATTTCTTATTTATATTGAGGTAACTAACATTACATTTGTAGGTTATGTATTTGGCAGCTGTCATATCGGGTAGATTTTATTGCCAACATTGCTAACCAAATGCACTAAATTTGTTATTTTTAAATTCAATTTAATTCTTATTCCATCATTGTTTATATAAATATTATGTAAAGGAATGTTTGAAATGCTATATTATTTTATTATAAATATAATTTATTAATAAACGCTTTAAAAATAGGAATGTTTTCATCGAAATTTCCCGGTTGTCTATCTGGTGGAGACCTGGGAAATGGACATTTTTGACGTTACTTAGTCAACGCTAAACAACACATTTCAATGTATGAGTACAAAAATATTATTCTGGCGTGTTGATTGCTCCTTGGTGAGGCGGTGTCACGTGATGTCCTAAATTTAAAATAATTGGGCGATAAAACAAAAGAAAATGAAACCAGGAACATTAATTCCCAACAGCGGGGGACGTCTGATGACATTGCTGGAACGTCGGCGACTTGAACAGCCAGTTTTTACTTATAATTCCGAACTTAATGTCGCGAATCTGCGAAATTAAAAATGTTTAGATCCAGAGTGAAATGAGATGTGAGTCGCAAGGGAATTTGGTTTGAAATTTAATTATGTTTTGTAGTAAATTGAAGATATTTTTACTCGTTTACAACATTTGAATCTGAATAATTATTGCATGGACAGACTGACGTCATCAAAGATTCAGAGGACAAAATCACTTATATTTGAAATACTTTTTGTATTAAATTAATATATAATTAGAAACATTCCAGCATGGTAAACTAATTATCCGTGAATTTATACAACAATTTTGACTCTAGAAGACAACAAGATCTTCGCATAAATCTCTAGAGCAAAACAAAGCTTTTTATCCGACATCCGACTCACAATACAAAGCACAAAGAAAAGAAAAGGACACTAAAACTCCACTCGGAATGGCTTGTAATGTACTATAGGACGTTTCAAGTGTTGTAGGTAGATTAAACTATCATCAGTTGGTATTAATTATAGTTATTTACATTACATGCAAAGTAAAACAGTTTTTACTGCTGAATGGACAATGGAGGAAATGACCGGCGAGCCTGTCACCTCCTTGAAGCAGTAAAACGGTTACCTTGCGTGTATTGTACAACATTTTACTTGTTACTCATTTGTAAATCAAATTAAAATTAGAACCAAGTCCTGTCAGTTACACACAACTGTTCTGTCAAAAATTATTTTAAATGATTTCGCATAAGCCTTGTAAGCATTACTGTGGCAACGTGCATTGTTTACCTTGTGTACTAACTGGTAAAATTTGTACAATGTAGCTTTCAATTAGTAACTTGTAAAGATTCATTTCCGAAAGCAATATAGGGCTTCGGTAAATGGTGTTTACAAGTGAGTAACAAGTAAAATATTTAATGCAAGTGAAAAATGAGAGAGAATGGGAGTAATGATTCAGTCTGTCGAAGATTTTTTTTTAACAAAGATGGAAGGCGGATTAACTACAAAGGTCATATGTCGCCTAATGTGTGGGTGATGATGAATTTTTATGAACACAAACGACCATGCTCTTCAGTGGGATTCGAACCCACGACCTCTGTTGTTTTATGCAAGTGATATAACCTCTACGCAACCGAGATCGGCAATATTGACGAATTAGAACATGTTCTATTTTTCGATAATTTTTGAGGGAAGTCTAGAGGATTTTAATCATTACCAACCACTTAACTTGTTTATATTTTAGTAAGTTGTCATTTTTGTGCATATAGCTTGTACCAAAAATATTAATAGCTAATATAGTGTTGGTACTACTGAAATTATGAATAGTTATATCACGAGTGCTAAGAATTTAATCGATTAAATTTGACATGTCTAGCTTATGCATAAAATTTTGCTTAAAAAGTGTTTGAGTATATAATAATTTGAAAAAATCCCGAGACCGCAGATCGAGGGATTTTATCTTAAATTATTATGTACGATAACACTTTTTTAAAAGCAAAATTTTATAAATAAGCTAGACATCAAATTTAATCGATTCAATTCTTTAGCACGAGGGGTATATGTCAAGATTATTTCATGAATTCATAGCATAAACTTTAATATTTGCCGAAGAAATTTTACTAAAACGTTAATTTTGACACATTTTCACATAAATAAATCGGTACACACATAATCAAAAAGCACCATAAAATTATGTTGTTATAATGTAACTATAGCAAACTGATTGTTTTTATTTTTATTTGTCAAATAAATGTCAAAAATTTGTAAATAAAAATAGCTTGAATTGAATAATTCAGCATGTTTAAAGACATAGAATACTAGGAAAGGTAAAAAACATGTAAGTATCTTGCTTCTGCAACTAATTATCCAGCTAAATATGCCTTCAAAATGTAGAAAATTTGTATATAAAAGCTAGCTTCAATTTAATCGCGAATAAACAGCATGGAAAATGAGACATTCTGATTGGTCAAATTTGTAATGAGTGAAATAATCACAATAAATTGACGAATAACTTGGTGTATATAAAACAAACGACAATATTTTAGTTCTTGGCCATTTATCAACCAGAAAACTTGGTCAATATATTGACGAATAAATTGCGCCGTGCATTAGATTTTGAGTTATTTTTCTGTCGCTTCAAAAATTTTCGAAACACCCCGTAGATCTTCCACGGTGGACAAACATTGTCTCTGCAACAGAAAAGTGAAAACCTGAATTCATAGCCCTCTGGGACCGACTTTGAAAGAGGTCCCTTCTCCTCCCTCCCTCCTCTTCTGAGTGTAAAATAAGAGGGTCAGTTTCGCTGGTCACCAGTTACATCCTACCCAGGTGTACTCCCCTTTCCTTCGCTATTCGCTGTGAATAAAATATCAGGAGGAACAGATGAACATCGCAAGCGGAAGTGAAACTCGTATTTTGCCCACTGTGGCGTTGCGAGCTACGGAGGATTAATCATGGGGGAAAGGGGGATGGTATATATTTTATAAGGTCTCTATAATATCCCAAGTTCCTAAAATAAATTGTAAATAAATATATTACGCTATTTGTAATCGTGCGAAAGGTTTTGACCAAATTGATGTAACTTTTTGCTCAATACGTTTAGATATTTTGAGCGAAATGAAACACTTCACTCTTCAACTGCTAAGCAGGGAAGTACGTAACCGATAGCGTAGCAAAAAATCAGATATGCGCATGAAGTATCTCCTTTCAGTGTGGAAAGTGGCGCCGCTCTACTGTTATTATTTCGCGCGGGAAAAATAAAGATCGGTTATTTTTGGGACAGACCTCGTATATTAGGTTAGGTGTTGAATCGATGGATGTACCATAACGTTTCCAATGCTATTTATGAAATGTTCAATTATTGGCTTTCCTAATTATTTTATCCAACACCTCTCAATAAATGCTCTATAACTATGGCGATTTTAAACAAGCAAAGTATCAGATTACCCACTAGTGGGTATAATATTGAGAAAAGTCACTAATGAGTATTTTTTTATTTATAACAATAATAATAACATACAACACCTTGATAACTACTTCGATTGACATTTTAATTAAAAAATTTAAAGCATGTCACTGTCAAATAATATTTCTTTAATCAATTTTTCATTTATTAAGAGGTGTTGGATAAAACGTTATACTTCACACGTGAGTAAAGTGGAATTACGCACTCGATAAAATTTCTCTCGTGGGTAATTCCTTACTTTGTCCACTTGTAAAGTAAATAACTATTACATCAAGAAACTTAAATACTTTGTTGTAGAAGAAAAAAATAATTTGAAACCGAAAAAATTACGGAAATGTTAATTGGTAATTTTCATAAAATCATCAGTGCTTAAAGTAACAGCCAAAAAGAAAAAAAAAACATTTTATCGTTTTGACAGCGGATAAATAGGAAGGTAACCTTTTTGCAAGTGATAAATAGTTATTTACGTATCAAGGCACTGAAATTTAACTTTTTATCACGAAAATGAACCATGTGAGTGATAAAAAAGAAACTTCAGTTGCGAGGTAGGTACATATTAAATTTTATTGGAAATCTACAATTAGAAAAAAACAAAAAATATATTAGATATATAGGTTAGTTTATACATCTATCCGTTGTTAATTGAAACTGACAGTCAGTGTTGCCAACTTCCAACATTGAAATTATCGTAAATAACACTCAAAATTATGTTTTGCCCTCTATAGTTCTTCATCGGAATTAATTTTGTTTCATGTTACGTCCAAATTTACTATAGTACGTCAATATATCTGCCAAAAATATCCTACTTATACAATATTTATTTAACGGTTGCCAACACTGGGTTGCTCAGAATCGTCGTATAACTGGTTACTTTAGTGATGATTTCTGAGCTTTTATTGACGATTTTTGATCACTTGAGTGCTGATTTCATATAATAGTATATTACGTACCGTGAACTGTAAGTGATAGTTTTTAGGTCGAGAATGTAGTTTGGGATGTCGAGACCCGTAGGGTCGAGATTTCCTAAACATTCGAGACCTAATAAATCACTTACAGTTCGAGGTTAGTAAGTTATTTTTTGCAATACCTGCGTAAATATAAGAAAAGGAAAAATAGGTATCAAAATTAACAGCTGACAGATTGAGGTTAGAAATAATATTTGAATGATATTTACTTACCGTCCACCATGAACGGTAAGTTTTACTTACCATCCACCGTGGACGGTAAGTAAATGAGGTATCCATGGAACCAAAATTTCGATTGGAGATATCTCGACAAATATGAAAGATACAGACTTGCAGTGTTCACCAATCGATTCAGCTCGACGAAATACATAAACCCTGAAAATTTCAGAAAATTCGGACAACCGGTTGAAATGTAGAGCAAAAAGTCTGAAAATGGCCAAATTCAGGCCAAACGTCAAGGGGTATCACTTGATTTTCTTGACAAAAAACGCCATTTTCAGGCTTTTTGCTTTAACTTTCCATCCCATAAAGCAATTTTTATGAAACTTTGCATCCTTATGTATTTCGACGAGCTGAATCGATTAGTGAACACTGCAAGTATGTATCTTTAATATTTGTCGAGATATCGCCGATCGAAATTTTGAACAAAAATACAAAAAAAATTGAAATTTTAAAAATTTGCTAATTTGTTATATAAGGCACCAGAAACGCTAAACTGAAGAGAATTTTTAAATATCTCGTGTAGTTTTTGAATTACAGGCCCTTAAAGTTAAAGTTGCACTTCGAAAAATACCAAAAATCGACGTATCTCGAAATATATTAGAGATCTGACGATGCGCTCTGCTGCAATGGGTTTCTTAGCGCTTGTATTATAAAGAAATGTAATAAAAAAATATTACATTTTAAGTGAGGATATTCCTTGAGTTCCAAAATTTTCTATCGGTATGTGGATCTGTATTGAATGATTAATAATTACAGTTTCTGTTATTTGTTTGTTCCCATAGCAACTAAAATTAGTTTATTAAACATATAATTCAGTTTTATCAAAAGAAGCAAACAAAATCTGGTGTGGGCACCACACTACTTTCTTATACAAATAAAACTGAACACGTATAACTTGTTCCTTGCGTATGACTATTTTAAAATAGAAATCTATTAATATCTAGTCAACAAAACTTTACCTAAAACTAATAATACAAATATTACTTACATTTATAATATTTTACAAGACACATATTTTTGACACAAATATTAAAAATGTTTTCGTTTTTTTCCCATTGTAACTAAGATTATTGAAATATATTCTTGAATATATAATTTTAATTTATATAAATTTAATGTGCAAGGAAAGTGCAAATAACATTTTATATTCCAAATATTTTTGCTAACATCTTTTATTTGAAACTTTTTCTGTAAACTTATTCTATTTTTGAAAAAAAAAAATGAATTATTGTTTTCTGTGTCCAGTAAAGTTCCTCATTTTTTCATAAATCTTATAAATTCCAAGTTTCGTTCACATATCTTGTCTAGTTCATGAGATATTGCGCACACGGACATCCATCCATCCTCACACACAGACCATTGAGAAATTGGTCTTAACGGATTCAGTGGACGTCAAAATATGTATTTCCGCAAAAGTTTCGTCAGCGATTTTTGTCGTGATTCCAATACTTCCTTATACTTTGTATAAAAAATAAAAAATAAAATCAGTCCACCTACGGTGTCGTGATTTTATTAAAACAGTTTTCTTGTCAAATGGAGGGTTATACAGAAGCAAATTTTCGTGCTGCCATCTATTGATGTTTTCATTGAACTACGATGAAATTCACATGGGCGAAACACAAACAAAACGCTGTCAAAATGACAGTTCTTAAAATGATGCTAAATATGAAAAATAAAGGTTGTGTATGGTTTGTGCATAGTAACTCCCTTTATTACTATAAAGAATATATGGCAAGTGTTAAATTTTTTAAGTTTCCTAAATAATAAACTTCAAAAATAAAAACATAACCTTGTTAAAACACCATCTCAAACGTCAGAACATGGATGTTTGTGTTATGAACTTCCATCTCAACTTTTATCTCATCTTTCTCTTTCTTGCCTGTGACGTCAAAATCATAACCCTCCATTGCTAGGTAACAAGGTTTCGTAACAAACAGAAATTTATCCGGCAAAATAAAACGCTCTTGTGTAATTACAGTTGATAATTGAATAGCTTAGATATATTTGTGTAGAAAAAGAACAAAAAAATTAGCATATAAAATGTTTTGTAAATTTATGATTAAAAATTGAAAAACATGAAAATTTAACGAGCTGGCTCGATTATAATGTAGATAACTTATAATACAAACACATGTGTGTGCATATGTTAAATTAAAACAGAACAATATTGTTTGACATTGTTCTGCGATACAAATAGGCATGTTTGAATATTTACGACTGTGTTTACATGTTTGCTATATAATCGCTGATACTCTTATCTTCATTTAAACAAAGAACAGGGTTTTCCTTAAATTGAAAACATGACAAATCAGCCATCTACACAACGCAAACAATGTAACGGGTTTAGTTGTTAGTGTATTTTTACCTACCGTATACAGTATGTCCCATTAATGTACGAATGCATTGAGATCTCGAGAACCGTAAGAGATATGAGATTGGTTAAATTAGACGAAATTTGCTTATTTAGTAGAGTAGTTTGAACATGTATTTGATTTTTCAATTGAATGCGTAGGTCACTAGATACTGGCTAAAATTTAAATTTAGCGATTTTATTTTTTTTGCTGATAACTTTGTTTTATGACATAATACGAGATTTTGGTTTTCACTTTTGTATGACACTTAACTTTTTAATGGTGAATTTGCTGATATGCTCACAATTTTATATCTTTTATATGGGGTAAATAGCTCCGTGGTAACGTGTCGGACTGTGGATCGTGAGATCCTCAGTTCGAATCCCACTGCCGACAGTTACAAATTTAAATTTACCCCTGTGGTTCCCCCTCCACTAACATCCTTGGGGGCTATGATTTGACGGCTGGTAACCGCACTTCATACGAAAAAATATATCACCTACCGAGATCTGCGTAAGCAGAGTGCCACACCCGTAATGGGTAAAAGGCGTGATGATATATTATATATTTATTTTATTTATATCTTAACAATTACGAGTTGCTTGTATCAAATTTTTTATATGGAGATTATAGTAAGCTATAATATTTTTGAATAGGTTTTTTTTTTCTTTGCAACAATATAAAGCAATAATAATAGTTATTTACATTACAAGTGGGCAAAGTAAGGAATTATCCACGAGAGAAATTTTAGCACACTCGTGTGATCATTTTATCGAGTGTGTTCCACTTTGCCCACGTGTGAAGTATAACGTTTTATCCAACACCTCGTAATAAATGAAAAATTTATTAAAGAAATATTATTTGACAGTGACATATGCTTTAAATTTTTAAATTAAAATGTCAATCGAAGGTGTTGAATGTTATTATTATTGTTATAAATAAAAAAATTCTCACTAGTGACTTTCCTTAAAATTATACCCACTAGTGGGTAATCTGTTACTTTCCTTGTTTAAAATTGCTATAGTTAAAGATCTTGAATCTTGAAAAAGAAGTCGTTTTAATTTTAAACAATAGTTATTTATGTATCAAGGAACTGAAGTTCACTTTTTTATCACGAATGAGGAATTTAGTTGGCGAGGCCCGTAGGGCCGAGGAAAATGAACCATGCAAGTGATAAAAAGGAACTTCAGTGCCGAGGTACATATTAAGTTTTATTTGAAATCTAAAATTAGAAAAAACTGTAAAAAAATTACAATAAAGTTTAAGTTTATACTAGAGCTCTAGAAGAATGTAGGTATTCTCGTCCGCTATTTTAGGTCCAGATGTCATAAATAAAACAAGTTATTGGAATCCAGTTACTTAAAAAAAACATTTAAAATTTGTATCTGTCAAATTTGAAAACATATTTCTTGAAATTCTGTAATATCCAACTACACAAATCATACGGTAATATATTATTAGAAATTATTCTGTACACTTACCTGTTAGATATGGAATATAATAATTGAAGGAATGATATATCACAATTATTAATCAATATCAACTATTCCAATAATTTGTTTTATTTATGACACTTGGACCCAAAATGGCGGATGAGAATACTCATATATTCTAGCACCTTAGTTTATACATCTGTCAGTTGTCAATTGAAACTGACAGTCAGTGTCGCCAACCTCGAGAAGTGAAGTTATCCTAAATAACACTCAAAATTATGTGTTTTGTCCTCAATTTCGTCATCGGAATTAATTAGTTAATTCTTCTTGCAAACTTTGTTTCATGTTACGTCCAAATTTATTATAATATAATACATCAATATATCTGCCAAAATTATCCTAATTGTACAATAATTATTTAACGGTTGCCAACGCTGTTTTGCTCAAAATCGTCGTATAATGGGTTACTTTAGTGACGATTTCTAAGCTTTTACTGACGATTTTTGAGCACTTTAGTGCCGATTTCAAATAAAACGTTTTTATTTAATACGATAGCATTTTGTATTAGAAATACTTCGTCTCCATAATGGATCCTAGTTGAATACTTTGATTTGTTCCTTCGAAACTAAATTAAGTAAGTACATTTATTAAACCTACAAAAGTTTTCAATGAAAACGAAATCGGATTGACGCTATTCAAATACATTTTTTTCTTCATTTATGAGGAATCTGTTTGTTTCAAGAATTTTTTTTGTCGCTGTAAGATTCACAAATAATCAGAGTAACTATATGCAAAAGCAGCTACATTTAAAAACGGTAAGGCATGTTGATACAGTCGTATTTTATTTACAAATATTGCGGTACAGATAAACAACACCAACTATTTCATGAGGAAACACAAAACATTTCCCGAATTTATCGCTAAATTTAAACGTTTTGCGGTTTGTGGTATTTACATTTTGTAAATCTGAAACTATTTAATTATTCAACCAGGAACGAACTTTGCGTGATTAAAAGCATAGCTGCGATAAACACAGTTTATCTGAATTCGTATTATTTGCACCAGTTTATTTCATTGTGCAGTTTTATCTATAAGATAACACTTTAATAAAAACTGAATATTGTTTCACCGAACTGACCTATATCTTTTTTCTAGTGATATTGTTCTCACAGACAATTTTATTTATAGTTTTATTATAAATACATTAACCAGTCTTTGAAGTCTCATAAACCAGAGAGGTATATCGGTTTGTCGACCTGTGCATAGTAATAGTTATTTGTCAAACTAGAGAGGAAAGTTCACAAGTTTGTAAAAACGATATGCTCTGATTTTAAATACACTTTGACAACACAACACACAACTGACACGGGAAAAGTTAGGTTATTAGACGCAAGGCCTGTTACACTGCCTCATGAGCCCAGCGAGTGAGGCATTTCGAGCGAGAGTGAAGAAGAGCTTTCCTCTCGTGTTAGACACAACATTTTTTTTCACGACATGTTTCTAAAAACGATTTGCTGGGACTTAAAATACACTTTGACAAAACAACTGACACGTTAACAGTTAGGTTATCAGACGAAAGGCAGTGTAGCAGTGTTGCCAATGAATCAATCTTAAAACTAAATTAAAGTTGTCAAATTGTGATTTAATCTAGAAACAGATAAATATAAATTTAAAAATGATATCTAATTATAAACATTTTGCATATAAGCTGAAGCAGTATTTCTTAAGATACGAGTAGATTACTAAAGAAATATTTATCTATTATTTTGTGAATAATATTTATAGTTTGTTATTGATATATAGACATAGTTGTTAATAGTATTTACATTGTATTTTATTTTGTATATGGTTGGCCTTCAGGCATTCAATAAATATTATTATTGTAAGATAATTTAAAGATTGATAGATTTATAGACATCATCGCGAAACTATTAAAATCGTATTCTAGGGACCCTAAATTGTGCTCATTCACTGAAAACTCACTACCGAATTTTTTGCATATTCCTATACCTCTCTTACAGGATGTGGCCGGAGGTAAAAATGTGTCAAATAAATTTGTGGCTAATATTATTTTACATTTTTTTTTAATATAAAGAAATTTGTCTACAACCGTTGTTAAAAGTGTTCCTTTTAACGGTTGCGTAGTTAAAAGTGTTACTTTCTGATACTAATGTTAAAAGTAATATAGCAACGTGTTAAAAGTGATTTTATTGTTACTTTTAACACGTTGCTAGCAATTTGTAGCAATAAAATATAACCCTATCTGTCAAAATATCATTCTACATTTTATTAGTATTTACTGATACACTAAGAAGATCGTAGATAAAATTTTGTATGTTATACGTGTTACTTAAAAGTGATTTATTTTGTTCATGGGGTTGTTTCACTCGGCTTCGCCTCATTTCACAAACTTTCCCAGTTACTCATAAATTTTCTCTTTTAACACTTAATCATAAATAATTATTACTCTCATTCAATGGGCTCGGTTATAATTTTTTTTATGAAACTTTATATAAATTGAAGACTATTTACACATTTAAAAATTATTAACTGTTATTCATTAAGCCATAATGATTTTGTTTAAATGTTGTGATGTCATTATAGAGGTGTTGGTGGATTTCCAACAGTAGAGATTTAAATAATTTTTGTCACATAAATGTTCTATTTTATTGCAATAATAATAATAAAATAAGTAAAAAAATATATGACTACAATTATTTACAATCTACTGTTTAAGATCCAGTAACACCTCTACAATGACGTCACAATATTAAAAAAAAAAAATCATTGTGGCTTAATGAATAACAATTAAGACTTTTTAAAAGTGTAGATAGTCTTCAATTTAAATAAAGTTTCATAAAAAAAAATTTTTTTAATGGTGAAAGACCCCATTATTTACTGTTAAATTTTGTTATGTAGTTTAAAACTCTTTTTTATGTAATATAATAGTAGTTTTAAAAATATATATTTGGTAGGGGAGGGGGGTATTTCTTGGGGCGCCTCGTCTATTATATAGTGTCGAACTGACAAAGGGTGAAATGTGAAAAACCCAACCCTTCGTTCAATTCGAGAAGGGTTGGTTGAAATGACGTGAAGAACGACTAAAATATTACGCAAACTTCAGCCCTACTAAAGACGGGGGTAGTAGGTCGTGAGGTTGAAGGGTCGTCTCGGAGGATCGTCGCAGGCTAATCTCGGAAGGATATGCAAATGTTAAGTAAACATCGTTGCAGATGGAAAATATATTAGGCGGGATTTGTCAGGGAATTTAGGTTACGAAATTTCAAGTGAGTTCCAGGGGAAAAATAGGGGTAGTATGTATCAACCCGAAAAAATTCAAAAAAGAATTATAGCTAATATTATTCTGCATCTCTTTGAATACTACAAAATTTAACTCAATTATTTACTGAGCACATTTTAGGGACCGTATAATACAATTTTACTATTTGTGCCATGATGACGATTTTTGCCATAGAACGAATCCGGGAACCCAGTTCACGCAAGAGGTTTGTACAATATTTTTTGTACGAAAAGTATAGAATTAATAACAGTCCATACAAAGAAATGAAGTTCTTTGAGGAGTTATTTTGATATTTGTCAAAGTTGCACTATAAATATAAACACTCAAATTAATTTGTCTAATATATTAGAAAACAATTAAAATATTTATAATATTTACCGTCTTCACTTGTAAATTTATTATATTTCTTATTTATATTGAGGTAACTAATATTACATTTGTAGGTTATGTATTTTACAGCTGTCATATCGGGCAGATTTTTTTGCCAACATTGGTAACCAAATGCACTAAATTTGTTATTTTTAAATTCAATTTCATTCTTATTCCATCATTGTTTATATTAATATTATGTAAAGGATGTTTGAAATACTATATTATTTTATTATAAATATAATTTATTAATAAACGCTTTAGGAATAGGAATATTTTCGTCGTAATTTCCGGGTTGTCTATCTGGTGGAGACCTGGGAAATGGACATTTCGAACGTTGCTTAGGCAACGCGAAATAACATATTTCAATGTATGAGTACAAAAAATTATATTTCATAAATCTTGCATTCCTAGTACACCATGGAAACAATTAAAATTTTTTTAATTTTTTTCGAAATATGACACATGTCATTGCGATTGTGAAGCTGTTTTCTTAGTGAAATATATGTCAAAAAATTTAATAATTATACGAAAGAAAATTAAATTTCTCGAATATAAATAGAAAATAAACAAATAAGAAGTTATGTTTCAGTATCATCAAATACTATTTTGCATCGTTTAAGACTTGTATTAGGCGGGAGGTTATATGCTGGACACATCAGATTTTTTTCTTTGTCGATGATCACAGCATTATCAAATTGATCATCTCATACAAATCATTTTCGTTGCGACATAAAATTACTCTGCGATAATGACATTGTCCACTCCAAGGTCTTCAATAAATTCTCCAGCAGTTTTTTATAAAGTGAACGCACGAATCGTAAGATCCATATTTACATTCATTACTTGTGGCACTGCAAGACTGTTATCCTGCATTTGTCTTGTTGCAACTGTTTAATGCACATTCACAAACAGTCGACAGTCGTATATGTAAATAATTTAATCTTCGGCTCACCACTCCAAGGAC
This sequence comes from Poecilus cupreus, assembly GCA_963942605.1. Lineage (NCBI taxonomy): Eukaryota > Metazoa > Arthropoda > Insecta > Coleoptera > Carabidae > Poecilus > Poecilus cupreus. Next base: position 17,770,331 of record OZ012722.1, on the reverse strand, counting down.
ACCGAGTGCTGTCTTTATCGTCTTGGCCTGCTGTGATTTGTGGGTGATGTTGGGGTAATGTTTGTAGTATTGTGCAAGTAATGTGTGCTGTAACCAGTGCCCTTCAAACTTTTCTGATGGTTTTCACCAGATGATTTCACTATCGTCCACAATGGGGTCATACACTTTTTTCATTTAATTTTTTTTTCTGTAAGTTTGAGTAAAATTATAAATATAGATACTAATTTTAATATTAAAATGCATTTAGTTATTAAGATACGATTTTTTAAAACTGGCATCCCATTTCAAATTTTACGCTTGTGACGTCATCTTGTAATTCTACGAAACACGCTCTTGCGGAGAGCGAGGAACTACACCAACTGTCAAATTGACTGTTATCTGTCATTGTTATTTACTGAGAGGTTTTTACAAATATATTAGCTGGGCAAACTAATATAACAAATGTAATAAACATAAGTTTAATTTGAAAATCGTTGTTAACTGCAACATATGACTTGAGATGACATGTGTGATAATGAGACTACCGACATTACCGACAAGCGACAAAATTTAGTACATCAAAGCATTTTTATTTAGACACGTCCTAAACTCTTTGTCTAAAAACGTTGTAATTAACGAATACCTAATTCAATTTATCGGAGTGTTCATTTTAATAATAATAAGTAATCATTACAACCCTGAAAAGAAAATTATTATTTGTTATCAACACCTCTTTTGCCATGCTATGCTGTATGTTCTATTACAAGATGACGTCACGATTTTGCAACCGCGAAACTTCATAAGGGAAATTATGAATGAAAAGTTAAAAAATTATAAGAAATATTGAATAATATGTGACTGAAATGATCTAAATATTTATAATTTGTACAAAAACACATCACAAAAAAACTTGTAAAATATTTAATTTTACACCTGTTTTGATTACACTAATTTTATTAATTTTCATTAGTTTAAGAGATAATAAAATATAAAGAAATTAAATTTGATAAATCTTGCATTCCTAGTACACCATGGAAACATTTAAAAATTTCTAATTTTTTACGAATTGTGACACATATCATTGTGATTGTGAAGCTGTTTTTTTAGTGAAATATATTTCAAAAAATTTAATAAATATACGAAAGAAAATTAAATTTCTTAAGTATAAATAGAAAATAAACAAATAAGAAGGTATGTTTCTGTATCATCAAATATTATTTTGTATCATCAAATTCTATCTTGTACCTTTCAATTGTTATTCATGTTTGAGAATATGTGTTGGACACATCAAATTATTTAGGTTTGGATTGCTGAATATGTGTTGCTGCTGAAAGCAATAAAAACGTATGTATAATTATTGGAAGTCATCAAATTTAAATTATCAAAATGTTTTGTAATTTTTTTATCCAAACATCCATCAGCATTATTAGCTGGGTTTTTAGAGCAAATATGAATTCTACACTATTTCATTACACAATAAATAATCGTTATTAAGTAAACTAATATTGCGCTACTGCCAAGAGAAATTTGAATTAATTTGTACTCAAATCTATGCATCGACATGAACGATAATTATACGTATAATCACATTATGTTACACATAAAATTGAAGTTTTCAAAATTATTCTTTTTATCGTCGACCTTCAGTATAGCTATAATTGTGCCATAACATAGCAATTTACGTTTGCAATAAAAACTTAATAACTGCATTGAACGAATTTATAGCTTCTGTGTTTATTGCAAAAAATCTGGTGTGTGCAACACATAACTTCTCACCTATACAACTTTTATGCCCGGTTGCATCAATGTTAGTTAAATTTTAAACTTGGTTTAAATAAATAAAAGTGTATCTAATTTTTGACATCAGTGTCAATTACTCCATATGACATATAACTTCGATTTGCTTTTATTTATTTAAACCAAGTTTAAAATTTAACTAACGTTGGTGCAACCGGGCATAAAATAATTTATTTAAAAAATTTGGCTAATATTATTTTAGATCTTTTTATTGTAACTAACTTCTACTTTCTTAACAACATTCTTCTCAATCTCACATTCACTATATACCAATGTATTCCATATACGATCACGTCTCGTATACCCACACACTCCTTTCAAATATCTCATTTCTACAGCAGTTATACGTCGTTCATGCTTCTTCATCCACACCCAACATTCAGAACCATACATCAATAGGCACTAACACACCATTATAAACACTCAATCGAGCATCTCTAGATACATTCACGTTTCGAGCAAATGTACCCAGAGCACCCAATGCATTGCACCCTGCAGACACCCGCCTACACTTACTTGATCACCTTCTAAAATGGGCCCATAAACAATTTTTTTTTATTTTATGCAACTTTAATAAAATATATGACGATCAGTGAAAACCCGATGTGCAAATTCCATATATTATCAGAGATATGATTTTTTAAATTTTGTGTGACGTCACTGGTACTGTTTCAGTGGCACTAAAACAACGATTTTTTATGATAGTAGATATTATATATTTTTTAATGTAAAAATAATATTTACATATTATAAGTCTTAATTTACAACAATTCAACTTAATATAAATAAAGATAAAATTCCTTTGGCAACTTTAGAATATTTTACTTGATATGATAACAGTGGCGCTGGTAGTGATGTAACCTAACCTCAACACACAATTTTATTCAATAGTTTTTCTACACAGCACAATAAAACAGTGAAATTATAAAACAACTAATAGAAACCCAACAAATATAATCTTAAATACTAACAAAACAAATAAAATGACATTTCGTAGTTCTATTTTAGCCCACAATAGGCGTTGGGCGCTACGGCAGACGCGCGATTTGCAATTTTCATATTTCTGGTCAATAGCACAATGCAAGTATCTGTGACGTCAAAATATGTTCATTTCGTTATATCGCTTTACTGCAAAATATTTAAAAGAAACAAAATACTTTACTGCTATTTATTCCGTAAGTGTTACACGATTTTGATATAAATTTGTCATATTTCATTTATAGTTTATGCGCCCATTATGACAGACGTTATTCATAAAAGAATATCACAAAATAATATTTATTAATGACATTTACGTCTTCATATTTCAAAATGACATCTGCGGCTGTTATCAGACTCATAACATCGCTAGAAATGTTAATAGCTATAAACTAAAATGTCAAAAAGTAATTTTCTTTAACGTGATATAATTCGTAAATGGAGACCGTAAGAGAAAAATATTTCAAACAGTAATTGTTGATAATAATACATATTTAAAATATTATTCTAATAACAATTGTCTTTTAACCATAATTTACTGAGATATTTCAAAATAACTTGATAGGGCTTCCAGTAAACTACCACTTCCGGTTATTGGATTATCACTAAAAACTAATCAGCTCTTTCAAAGGGGATACAGTTGATATATACAAAATATCAAAATTTTCAGTTTAGTAGTTTTTAAGAAACCGTTACTCCAGAGATCCACACAGACTGACAGACACACAGACATCATCGCGAAACTATTAAAATCGTATTTTAGGGACGGTAAAACGTGCTCATCCACTGAAAACTCACTACCCAATTTTAGCATGATTCCTATACCTCCCTTACAGGATGTGGCGGGAGGTAATAAAATTGTTATTTACAAAAAAATAAATAATTGTTTGGCTACAATTTTTATTTGAATCATTTTTCTATATTTTGTACTGTTTAGGAATTAAAATTTTCGGGAAGTTTGAAATTATCTTGAAGTTGCAGTTTTCAAAAAAAAAAAACAATTTTTCGCGCCGCCGTCCGTCATTGATACAATTACATATCTCTAAATCGGTCGGAAATCATGTTTTTGTTGTACTAGTTCGACAAAAATTGCTAACTTTTTATGGTTATATGTTTTTTTAGCTAACTTCTGACGCTAGAAATGTCAAAGTGTTACATTGACATAAAAGTATTATGGCAATATATCTACAATTGAGTATTTACAATACAAGAAAACAGAATATTTATGGATTTTAAACATATTTGTAAGTAATTATAATTGTATTTGCAGTGTAAAATAAAAATAAATATATGTAAATAATTTTGGTTATGATACTGAAAAATAAACATAATTGACATTCAAATATTGTGAAGTTAGCAACATACAAAAATTTCGTCATTAAGAAAATGAGTAATAAATTAAATTTATTTATTAAATTTACATAAGTGTTGGCGCGAAAAATCTTGTGTATCCCTCGGTTGGAAACTATTTTGCGAGTGCTCGTATTTGTAGGACTCGCACTCTCAAAATAGCAGTTTCAAACCTTGTGATACAAATAACTATATAATCTTCCTTTGAAGGTTCGCCAGCCACCAGTTGAGAGCCACTGGTGTAGTGTTCCTGGTTTTTGCTGTTGTGTGTCATGCATATATAGATTTTTTTAAATGATTACCAATTAAGTACGTAAATTAATTCTTTAGACCCTAAGGCCTAGGTGTGGTTTCCACAATAAAATTTTAAACATGTTATTTTAAGAAATAATTAGCTGGTTGAACCGGAGGCATTTTAGCAAAAATTATCAATTAACCTTTAAAAATAATAATTATTTGTTTCCGCTCGTCGAGGTATGGTGCGATTCTACAGGGTGTTTCAAATAATGGGTGTTACATAAATATCTAGAACCTTCGTTATTTTCTTTATTATTCAAAATTCAAAAAAATATTTAAGAACGAAGATGTAGGATATAAAGGGGGGCGCCTGTTTATAGTCGAAAATATTTGTTTAAACCAGTCGTTCTCAAGTTACAGCACAATATATTTTTACCTTCCACCACATCCTGTAAGGGAGGTATAGGAATCATGCAAAAAATTCTATAGTGAGTTTTCAATGGTTAAGCACGTTTTAGGGTCCATAGAATACTACTTTCATATTTTTGCGATTATGTCTGAAACGCTGAATTGAAAATTTTTATATTATTTTTATATTTGTATCTCCTGAAAAAGAGATGAATGTGGACGAGGCGAAAGTGGTGTGTCAGGATAGGAATGTTTGGAGGAGATTCATTGTTGGTTGACTGTTTTTCTTGGTTCGTACTACCCCACTAAGTGGGACATAGCGTGACGTTATGTATATATGTATGTATGTATGAAAAAGAGATTAGTTTTTGTTTTTGGTGATAATTCAATGACCGAAAGTGGTAGTTTATTTGAAGCAATATCAGGTTATTTTGAAATATCTCAGTAAATTATGATTTTTTGACAATTTCAAATATTATTGTCTACAATGTTTAAAACATTTTAATCTTAAAAGCACCATTTAGGAATTACAACACGTTAAAGAAATATTGTTTTTGGCATATTCGTTAAAATTTTCTAACCTGTGCTTTTTGAGAAGAAATAAAACAAAACATGAAAAATGACATTTTTTGACATTTAAAAGTGCATTTTAAAGAAGGATAGGTAGCTAAATTGCCAGTTACAGTTTACGGCAGTAAATTTGAATAACTGCCATTTGCAAAGGGGATAAAATCTAAAAATATTATTTCACCTGCACTATAAAAGTTTCTACAATTTTTCATGGTACATTAGTATATTACAATACGAGTGAAGAAACTGAGAATTTCGCTCACGCATGTGTGCAAATTCGTTTTCCCATTTCACGTACACAAAGTCAATTTTGTGACACTGTTTTTCTCAAAAACAATGCTACAAAATTGAATTTTGTGCAACTGTTTTTGGGGAATTTATTGCTTGTAAAATTGACAGTCTGTCAAACTTGGGACTGTCATTGCTCACGTAAAATTAATGAATCGGAGCCCCTGCGTTGGGGTAGGCCTCGCGAGCAAAGCCCCTTGGTGACCAGTGATATATTAAACGTGCCGTACAATTTTTTTTTTTTTTGAATTTTTGAACGTGAAATAGGAAAAGTAGTATGAACAACTCTTGTTACAATGCCTAATTGTAATGCTCGTATTTTGCGTAACTCGCCTGCGGCTCGTTTATGCAAACTATACTCGTATTACAAAAAAGGTCATTGTAACACTAGTTGTTCAATATACTATTCTACACTCGTATTTAGCGTTTTGTCCAATCCTGCTAATGTAAGTACGCGCTCCCATCCTTATGGTCCACATACTCAATGTTAAGTTACGTTCAATTTGGTAATGACAGATGAGTGGGTGAAAGTAGTGAGCGAAAGAACTTTCGCCCACTCACCTGTCATAAATTATCCAGTTGTCATAGGAAAAAGTTGGGTAGACAAAACAGAAGGTTTCGAGCACTGTATTCAAGTGAGAAACAGCAAGTTACAATTGCAAAATTGAACAAATAAGTTCACCTAACTGTTTTGCACTAATTTTACACTAATTAAACCAATAAAAATAAATTGAACATGCTTGACATTTGGTTACTAAGATATCAGCCAATCAGCGGACTCTGAGCGGCCAGCTTCTCAGTAGCGCCCTGAGACACGCCAACTGAAATAATGGAATCATGAAATAAATATGTCGTTACAGTATTCATTTTTATACTGTGCTACTATTTTTAATTAAATAATACCATTCCCAGAATTATTCTTCCTGGATGAAATGGAACGGCTCAAACTGCACTCTCCCCTCCACTTATCCCCCCCCCACCATTCTGTAAAACCAGAAAGCCAAATTGAAAGGACAATCAACTTGTTCAAATACTTTTTTGCAAAGAATAATTCGATATTTCTAGAATAATGGCTGCGTTGTTTGTTTAACCGCTGTGGGATGAAATCGGTTTCTTGAGGATCGTCTGAACTAACGGATCAGCCTCGTTGATCTCGGATCATGTTGAGTGTTACGACAAACCGATCCGATGATGGCATGCAATCAAATTTACATTTTGGAGTGCGAGGAATTCTAGTTATCTTTTGATAGTTCTCGATGTGCTCTACAATTTTACTGGTTATGTTTTCAATTTAATTGTTTAAGTTACGAGATCATTTTGGTGTGGTTCATCTACCGGAAGTGGAAGTGTTAGTTTATTTGAAGGTCTATGTATCAGTGACGAATAAATATTCACAGCTTTTAAAAAAGTTATGACAGCTGAAAGTTTTGTATATAATAGTTATTTACATACCAAATGCGGGAACGGTTGATTCCCGGATGAGTGTAGAACGAATCCGGGAACCGAGTTTACGCAAGAGGTTTGTACAATATCTTTTGTACAAAAAGTATAGAACTAATAACAATCCATACAAAGAAATGAAGTTCTTCAAGGAGTTATTTTGATAATTGTCAAAGTTGCACTATAAAAATAAACACACAAATTAATTTGTCTAATATATTAGAAAACAATTAAAATATTTATAATATTTACCGTATTCACTTGTAAATTTGTTATATTTCTTATTTATATTGAGATAACTAACATTACATTTGTAGGTTATGTATTTTACAGCTGCCATATCGGGCAGATTTTATTGCCAATATTGGTAACCAAATGCACTAAATTTGTTATTTTTAAATTCAATTTCATTCTTATTCCATCATTAGTTATGTTAATGTTATGTAAAGGAATGTTTAAAATACCATTTTATTTTATTATAAATATAATTTATTAATAAACTAGTTTTTTTGCAATACCTGTACTGTAAGTTACCCATTAATAACAAAATTTAAACACAGTAAGTGGAACTTTTATTGCACAATTGGTTTCCATGGTTACATCATTTACTTACCGTCCACGGTGGATGGTAAGTGAAACTTACCGTTCATGGTGGACGGTAGTAAATACTAAATATATATCATTCAAATTTTATTTTTAACCTCAATCTGACAGCTGTTAATTTTGATACCTATTTTTCCTTTTCTTATATTTACGCAGATATTGCAAAAAATAACTTACTAACCTCGAACTGTAAGTGATTTTTTAGGTCTCGAATGTTTAGGAAATCTCGACCCTACGGGTCTCGACATCCCAAACTACATTCTCGACCTAAAAACTATCACTTACAGTTCACGGTACGTAATATACTATTAAGTGCCTAAATAATTTTTTTCACGACATGGTAGGAAACCCCACCGTTCTTCTCCCGAAATAGTGAGGAAAATGTGTTGTTCCTCTCTAGAGAGGAATATACAGGTTGTCCCAGATTTAAACGGCTTAACTTAATACATAGATTAAACACGTAAAAATAAGGTGACAAGGGCATTTGAGCAAATGACCGTAAATGCTTTATTCCAGAGATATTCATGGTTTTCTTATTGAGTAGCGCTACTTTAAAAACATCAACTTCATAATGAAATAATGTTATTTACAAAAAATATATTATAAAAATTATAAATAAATTCCTAATTTTATTGAAAATTCTTATTTCAGTGATATACATATTTTAAACTATCTGACAATTATGTCTTATATTTTTCTTTTTCTTATTAAATCACAATTTGACAACTTATTAAAGATATGTAAGATTGGTTCATTGGCAACACTGCTACACCGCCTTGTGTCTGATAACCTAACTTTTAACGTGTCAGTCTGTCAGTTGTGTTCTCAAAGTGTATTTTAGGTCCGAGCAAATCGTTTTTAGAAACATGTCTATAAAAAAAAATGTTGTGTCTAACACGAGAGGAAAGCTCTTCTTCCACTCTCGTTCGAAATGCCTCACTCGCTGCGCTGCGAACTCGAGGGGGAAAAAGAAGCGCTTTCCTCTCTAGTTTGACAAATAACTATTAAACGGTACAGAATAGAAAAAAGTTTCAAATAGTAATTGTATCTAATGTTTTGAACATGATAAAATTTATTCTAACTGAATTAATTACTGAGAAAGGTTGAATAAACCTGATGGACCTTCAAGTAAACTACAACCATCCATTAAATGTCCTCAAAATCTAATCAGCTTTTAAGTAGACCCTGTAAATTTAAATTATGAATTTTGAAAATACCATCACAGACCATTCCAGAGATACAACTCAAAGTACAGACATGAGTTAATATTGCAATGTATTCAAAACCTTAACAATCATTTATGAAAATTCATTTATACACCGAACCCAGCGAAGTCCAAGCTAGCAGTTGGCAAGACTGGGGTGAAACCGTCCCCTGCTCCCCCGCAGAGGAAAAACTGGGTCGAATGAAACGATTTCGCTGATAGCAGCGCCAAGTGGAGGAAAGTAGAACTACGAGAAAGGCTTTCCTGCACTCTGACACTGACACAGCTGACTTGATTTATGGATGATGGTTATTTATTACACATTAGTGGTCCTTGGTTCGTGCCTGTGATTTCTTACTGTGATTGTTGACGTCATTGCATTAGTAGGTCTCTGTTTTAACACAGTTATGTTCTTTACTAAGGGTGGTTTTACCCAATTTACTGTCTAGAATTTTGGGCAGATCATTGGACTGTAGTCACTTGACTGTGTATTGTAAGAGATGTGTTTGAGCAATGTACAATGTTCTAAAATTATTTTACAAAAAAATGCTTTAAATAAATGTGCCTAAAATTCAGAGCATAAGTAGAATTTCCCTGCCTAGGCATTGGTGTATGATGAGTGTGAGATTGAGAAGAATATTGTTAAGAAAGTGGAAGTGAGTCAGTTGAGGTATAGTACTTGATGATACAGAAACATACCTTTTTATTTATTTATTTTCTATTTATATTTGAGTGATATAATTTTATTTCGTATTTTTATTTAATTTCTTGACATATATTTCACTAATGTCACAATGACATGCGACACATTTCGTAAAAAATTTAAAATTGTGTATCCATGGTGTACAAGGAATGCAAGATTTATGAAATCTAATTTCTTTATTTTTTATTATCTCTAAATCTAATGAAAATTAATAAAATTAGTGTAATCAAAACACATGTAAAATTAAATATTCTACAACTTTAGAAATAACAAAATTGTTTAAAAAGGAAATTTATCCGTGTTTTTCACGAAAAACTGTTAAGGGCTTCAAGTAAACTGCTACTTCCGGTTAACTATTTTTATCCAAAATCTAATCAGCTCTTCATTTAAATATAAGAAGCAAAAATTCACAAAATTGTATTTACAGACATACAGACATCATGGCGAAAATAGTAAAATCATATTGTAGGGACCGTAAAACGTGTTTATTCATTGAAAACTTACTATCCAATTTTTACCTAGAGGTGGGCGGGAGGTAATTAATACATAATACGTCAGTAAAATGTCTGAACTTGACATGGTACCATAAAATACTCAGTAATAATATAACTCGAGAGTTCCATACATTAGAAAATAATTCTCCAGTGTCTTTCTCAAACTTGTTGCCAGGCAATAGCCACAAAAATCTTTTTTGCACATTTTTTCTTGTGATGATAACTATTTGACATCTGACATTTGCCAACAAAAACAAAAAAAGTTACAGAGATTATTCCCGGGAATAATCACTAGAGCTTTATTTTCAGTATAATAATGACAGGATTGGTTGAAACGCAGACACGTGACATACAATAAAGCATTTCATTGGTTTTAAGAAACGTCAAAAAATAATCTGTACAAAGTGCCTCGTATTTCAATATGTTTTTTCAACAATAATGTACCATTTACCTGTGTAAATAACTATTATTTGTAACTTTTATTTATTCTTTTTTTTTATAAAATAATTTTAGAACATCGTTAAGAATATCCTAAACCAGAGCTCATGGTACCAGCCATAGAATTCAACAATACATACATACTCAAATACTTAACATCATGCTATATCCCACTCAGTGGGGTAGCATGAACCCAGAAAAAATCAATCTCCTTTAAACATTCCTATCTTGGCACACCAGTCTCGCCTCGTCCACATTCATAGTGCGATTCAAACATGCTCGTTTATTCTTTACACTCGGAATCATTCGTTCACGCAACAAACCATCAATCATACCCAACCAGTTATTCCTCGGACGCCCACGCAATCGTTCACCTAAATATATTAGTTTCACCAACCTTATTCGACATTGATTTAGGGTAAATGTTGTTATAACAGAGTTTTTGTACAATTTACCGAGATCTGCGTAAGCAGAGTGCCACACCCATAATGGGTAAAAGGCGTGATGATATATTTTTTACAGATTAAAACCAGCATTTGTAAATTCTAAGGCAAGCTAAGTGCAATACCGATATTTGTGATATTTTGGGTGATTATTAAATTTGTTTACAAATACTGATATGGTCTACAAATTGATATATTTGCATTCCTTCGTGCTAATTGAATTTTATCGCCGTGTTTCTAAATATTCATGATATTTGCATAAATAAGCAAGAAATCGTAATTGATTTATTTTGTTTTGTTGACTATTGTTGTGTGAAATGTTTTTAACTCGTTTTTCTTTTGTTACAGGTAAGAGATTGGGTTGTTGTTTATTCCAAACAATGATATGGTACGAATTTGTTTATTTATTTTTTACGAAATCGTTAAATTATTAATTATAAACATAAATAAATAGCATTATGTATTTGTAAAACGTCAGCTTGCTGTTGAGATGGGGATGGCTGTAAAAACAAAAGTACTATCAAAGTGTCAAATTAGGTTATAGTTTTCAGTATATTTTATATATGTTTTAGACGTGGTCTACATGTGATCTGTATTAAATCCGATAAATTATTATCAAAGATAAATAATAAATAAATTCATCAATAGCATTTATTATAGAATAATATATTTGTTATTTTAGGTTTGTAATTCAAGTTTGACAGATGAGTCTGTAAAGTAAAATTTGGACATAAGAGTCTGTAAAGTTTAATTTTAGTTAGTATTTTGACTAATTTCGGGTAGTAATATCGTGTACTTAAGTATCGATTTTGAAAAAAAAGGTATACATTATATGTATATTTATATGTATATTTATGGGGTAAATAGCTCCGTGGTAACGTGTCGGACTGTGGATCGTGAGATCCTCAGTTCGAATTCCACTGCCGACAGTTACAAATTTAAATTTACCCCTGTGGTTCCCCCTCCACTAACATCCTTGGGGGCTATGATTTGACGGCTGGTAACCGCACTTCATACGAAAAAAATATATCACTTACCGAGATCTGCGTAAGCAGAGTGCCACACCCGTAATGGGTAAAAGGCGTGATGATATATTTATTTATTTATACATTATATGTTTTTACGAAATCATTAAATTATTAATTAAAAATATAAATAAATAGCATTATGTATTTGTGATAACAAAAGTACTGTCAAAGTGTCAAATATTTGTGTATAATTTTTATTATTTTTTATGTGTTCTTAGACGGGATATGCATTAAATCCGATAAATTATTATCAAAGGTAAATAATATATAAATTTACCAATAGTATGATGGAATAATTTGTTTATTATTCTATCCAATACCTCTCAATAAATGCTCTATAACCCACTAGTGGGTATAATTTGAGAAAAGTCACTAGTGAATATTGTTTTATCCAACACCTCTCAATAAATGCTCTATAACTATGGCGATTTTAAACAAGCAAAGTAACAGATTACTCACTCGATAAAATTATCACACTCAGCCTTCGGCTTCGTGTGCTAAAGTTTCTCTCGTGGGCAATTCCTTACTTTGCCCACTTTTAAAGTAAATAATTATTAGGTTTGTAATTCAAATTTGACAGATGAGTCAGTAAAGTAAAAGAGTCTGTAAAGTTATACTTTAGCTATTATTTTGGCTAACTTTTCAGAGTGATATCGTGTACTTTAATATCGATTTCGGAAAAATTTTATTTATCAACTTTATAATTTATTCCTAAATCAAACATGTGTTAGATTTTTAAACACTCAATTTCAGATGCTACGGATAAGCAACAAATACCGTTCCAAATACAACAATTATCAACAATAATTCCTTACTAAATCTACATCTATTCAAGTTTCACAATTTAAAATTTCTTACTGCATAACTAATTTCGAGATAAATTGTTTTTTTGTGCTAATGAATGCATGATTTTCGCGGAATAAACAATAATTTCAACATCTCATTACTTACAATTGAAACAATAGAAAATCAATGTACAAAAATTGAAACAAACAAATTTTCAATTTTTACACAATAAACTTTCTTTGTGCAAATTACACAGCGAGACCGTCTCAGTTTTTTTGTTTAAATTGAGTAATAAAAATGAAACATTTATTATGCGTACAAATTTGAAACATTTCCTTCTATAAAAGTAGAAGCAATCAAACGAATACTGTAGCAGTTTATCTCTTTTATATTTTGTTAATTAAAATAACTTCACTTGGTTAAATTGTAAATAAAATAAACATTTGAATCCCTAGTGTATTTGCCTGTAAATTTATCGTAAACTCTGGCAGTAAAAAGCTTCGGAACTTCTGTAGATATTTAAAAACATATAAATACATACTGAGTATAGAATTAAATGTGAAACAGGATTTCAATGTTATTTTTTACCTCCCGCCACATCCTGTAAGGGAGGTATAGGAATCATGCTAAAATTGGGTAGTGAGTTTTCAGTGGTTGGGCACGTTTTAGGTTCCCTAGAATACGTTTTTAATAGTTTCGCGACGAAGTCTGTGTGTGTGTCTGTCAGAATTTGTGGATCTCTGGAGTTAGGGTTTCTCAAAAACTACTAAACTGAAAATTTTGATGTTTTGTATATATCAATTGTATCCCCTTTGGAAGAGCTGATTAGTTTTTGGTGATAATCCAGTAACCGGAAGTGGTAGTTTACTTGAAGCCTTATCAAGTTATTTTAAAATATCTCAGTAAATTATAGTTATTAGAATAATGTTTCAAGTATTATTATCTTTTGCAACTGTTGTTTGAAATATTACTGTCACCATTTACGAATTACTACACGTTAAAGAAAATTATATTTTGACACTCTTGTTTAAATCTGCAAACCTGCGCTTAAAAAAAAAAGCAATGGTTAAAAATGTAAGTTTCACTTTCTTATACAAAGTATAAGGAAGTATTGGAATCATGAAAAAAATCGCTGACGAGATTTTTGCGGAAATATTTTGCCGTCCACTGAATCCGTTTAAGACCAATTTCTCAATGATGTCTGTGTGTGAGGATGGATGGATGGATGTCGTTGTGCGCAATATCTCATAAACGAGACAAGATATGTAAACGAAACTTGGAATTTATAAGTTTTATGATAATATGAAGAGCTGAGTTGATTTTGAATGAAATTGAAAAACCGGAAGAGGAAGTTTACTGGACACACAAAACAATAAATACCATTTTATTCAAAAATAGTATCAGCTGTGAAAAATATTTTCAAATGAAAAAATTTTGAGAAAAACTGAATTATATATTTAAAAATATATTTTAATAATCTTAATACAATGTGAACAAAAACCAAAATATTTTTAACATCTATACGTCAAATAATTGTGAAGTGTCAAAAATATGTGTCGTTTTAAATAATATAAAAATAATTTATTTGAAATCGGCACTAAAGTTCTCAAAAATTATCATTTAAAGCTCAGAAATCGTCACTAAAGTAACCGATAATACGACGATTTTGAGCAACCCAGTGTTGGCAACCGATAAATAATTATTGTACAATTAGGATAATTTTGGCAGATATATTGACGTACTATAGTAAATTTGGACGTGAAACAAAATTTGCAAGAAGAATTAACTAATTAATTCCGATGACGAAATTGAGGACAAAACATAATTTTGAGTGTTATTTGCGATAACTTCACTTTTCGAGGTTGGCAACACTGACTGTCAGTTTCAATTTACAATAAACTTAACCTATATTGTAATTTTTTTTACAGTTTTTTCGAATTTTAGATATCAAATAAAACTTAATATGTACCTCGGCACTGAAGTTCCTTTTTATCACTCACATGGTTTATTTTCCTCCGCCCTACGGGTCTCTGCAACTTAATTCCATAATCGTGATAAAAAATTGAACTTCAGTGCCTTGATAACATAAATAACTATTTATCACTTGCAAAAAGTTACCTTCGAGTTTATTTGCTGTCAAAACGATAAAACTGTTACTCTTTATGGTTTACTTTATATTGCAGTTAAATTAACAAAATTTAAAAAATGCATGCAACAAGGCCCATTTGGTTATTTAAATATTAGTTTCTCACGGTATATTAATCAAATTAAAATCACAATTGATTAGGAGAATTATAACACGACCATAGAAAATTAAACAAAAGCGAAAAATATTTGACATTTCATTCAACAGCTTTAGAGTTATTTATTTAATTAATGTCCAACTGTTACCTTATTGTTATCATAACAGCTTTGCTACTGTACGACAAGGATAGATATACCCGTTGATTGTTTTCTCTCTCCGTAAGTGCGCGTTCCAATATTACCTCATTTTAGTGTTTCTCAGGTTTGTTTTTCGCTATCATAAAAGTCTACATGTTAGCGTTCCAGTTTCAATGGTTCCACTCTTTCGCACGATGTCTTCGATAAAGAATGCAGTTTGTGTCCAGTTTCGCAAACTAAATTAGAGTACTTGAGAAGGAGATCTCTGTCAATAAGTTTATGTACATGGCATTGCAAGTACGGGTATAGTGAATAGCGCACACTGAATTCGTAATCAGCTGGTGAGGTTTGACTCGAGAAATTGCGAAATTATAATTTTGCAAACTACAAACATCAAAGGAAATAATTTCAGTGCATATCAGACGTCGTGCTGGCGACTAATGCTTTGCAAACGATAAGGAAACTGCTTTTTGTTGGTGTAATTTATTATTGCACCGAGAGGAATTCAGTTTATTCTGCAGTTTTATTCTTTGGATCTCGGAAAGTATTTTTATTCCAAAAAGTGACTAAAAATTTCGTCTTTAACATGTTTACAATTATTTCACAATTTTTTTTTTACTTTTTTTAATGAAACTTTATCTATACTGATGACTATTTACACTTTTAAAAAGTCTAAATTGTTATTCATTAAGCTACAATGATTTTTAAAAAAATGTTGTGACGTCATAGAGGTGTTGCTGGATCTAAAACAGTGCAGATTGTAAATAATTGTAGTCATATATTTTTTTACTTATTTTATTATTATTATTACAATAAAATAGAACATTTTAGTCCAGGCAATGAAGACATAAAAATGGGCTTTCATTACAAAAGGTCAAGGAGTTTTCATCTTTGGTACATTTTCACAGTTCGATGTCCTAATTAATATTCTGAGTTTGCGACCTAGAGCGACCGCCGCTCGCGCCGCCATATTGGAAAAATGGTACAAAAAATCAGTTTTTCAAAAATATCTTCTCTCCGGCGCCACTTAGGTTGAAAATAGTTATTACAAAAATTATAGAGCATAAAATTCCCTACAACTTCTGTAATAAATATTTTCCAATCAGATGAGTAGTACACGAGTAACAGCGGAGTTACTCTGCAAATTTCTGCAATTCGCAAAATCGCTATATTTTTTTAATTAGGATACCGAACTGTAAAAATCTACCAAAAACAAACACTCCTTGACCTTTTATAACCCCGCAAGTACTCATTGCCTGAACTATAATTTAAATACAAAATTTTAAGAAAATTACTTAAATTTATTTACGTTCTCTCGGGTAATATGTATATATTACAGCTGAACTAGACTTACCAAAAGTGTGAAAATGATGATGCTAATAGATATAAGTCCAAGCAATCGATTGCCGGAAACCGGGAGTCACTATTTGATTCCGTTTAAGATTTACAGTAATTTAAACACAAAATTTTAAGAAAATTACATAAATTTATTTATGTGTTCTTGGGAAATATGTATATTTTACAGCTGAACTAGACTTCCCAGAAGTGTAAAAATAATGGTCCAAATAGATAATTGTCCGAGAAATCGAATGTTTAAAACCGGAAGTCGTTATTTGATTCCGTTCAAGATTTACAGTAATTTAAACACAACATTTAAAAAAAAATACTTAAAAAATAATTTTTTTCACGGGGAATATATATACATTATAGCTGAACTAGACTTACCAAAAATGAAAATATAATGGTGCTAATAGATAAATGTCTGAGCAATCAAATGCTGAAAACCGGAAGACGATATTTTATTCCGTTCAAGATTTACAGTAATTTAAACACAAAATTTTAAGAAAATTATTTTAATTTATTTATGCTTCCTCGGGAAATATGTATATATTACAACTGAACTAGACTTCCCAAAAGTGTAAAAATAATGGTGCTAATACAAAAATGTCCGGGCAATCGAATGTTGAAAACTGGTAGTCGATATTTCAGTCCGTTAAAAAATGTCAGCCGTATTTGTGTATTAACACTAATTTATGACTTGGTTTACACAGACTGAGAATTTTATATTTTTATTTTCTCGTTTTTCTCGAAAACTATAACACTTACACAAAAACTATTAAGAACCTTTTCTCTAGAGAATTTTATGGTCTATAATTTTTGTAATAACTATTTTCAAGTTTGGTGGCGCTGGAGAGAAGATATTCTTGAAAAACTGTTTTTTAGTACCTTTTTACCTCCCGCCTACCTCTAGGTAAGGGAGGTATTGTTTTTGGTCAAAAAATTGGGTAGTGAGTTTTCAATGAATAAGCACGTTTTAAGGTCCCTACAATACGATTTTACTATTTTCGCGATGATGTCTGTATGTATGTATGTATGTATGTATGTATGTATGTATGTGTGTGTGTGTGTGTGTAGTCTGTGGCAATTTTTTCGTCTCGCATAACTCAAATACTATAACACCAAAAAATACAATTTTGTGAATTATTGCTTCTTATATTTAAATGAAGAGCTGATTAGATTTTGGATAAAATTGGGCAACCGGAAGTAGAAGTTTACTTGAAGCCCTTAACAGTTTTTTGTGAAAAACACGGTTAACTTTCGTTTTTCAACAATTTATGTTATTTTCAAAGTTGAAGAATATTTAATTTTAAATGTGTTTTGATTAGACTAATTTTATTAATTTTCATTAGATTTAGAGATAATAAAATATAAAGAAATTAGATTTCACAAATCTTGCATTCCTAGTACACCATGGAAACATTTAAAAATTTTCAATTTTTTCTTCGAAATGTGACACATGTCATTGTGATTGTGAAGCTGTTTTTTTAGTGAAATATATGTCAAAAAAATGCAATAAATATATGAAAGAAAATTTAATTCTCAAATATAAATAGAAAATAAACAAATAAGAAGGTATGTTTTTGTATCAAATACTATTTTGTACTGTTTAAGAGTAGTATTGGGCGGGAGGTTATGTGCTGGCCACATCAGATTTTTTTCAATATGGTGGCGCGAGCGGCGGTCGCTCTAGGTCGCAAACTCAGAATATTAATTAGGACACTGAACTGTAAAAATCTACCAAAAACGAACACTCCCTGACCTTTTGTAACCCCGAAAGTACTCATTGCCTGGACTATTTATGTAACAAAAATTATTTAAATCTCTATTGTTTTAGATCTCTACTATGACGTCACTACATTTTTAAAAAATCATTGTGGCTTAATGAATAACAATTAAGACTTTTTAAAAATGTAGATAGTCTTCAATATAGATAAAGTTTCATAAAAAAATATAAAAAAAAAAAATGGTGAAAGACCCCATTGCTCTACCGATTAAGCATTTTATAGGCTGTTTAAATTTATACAGCCATCATGCAAACAAAATGGCAGCCATCTAGCTTGGAAACTTAACATTCAATTTTTCAATTTTAAGGATACAGGTTTTTTTGATTATCTCGAGATCGACTAAACCGATTCCTTCCACAATTCATTAAATATCTTCTCATTCAGGTTATACACTAATTAAATTTGCGCCTGTCATCTATCTCTATAGTGTTTCATCAAGACAAGAAATCTTGTCTTGATGATCACTTCTTGTCTTGGTCTTGATTTTCTTGGCAATGTATTTCTTGTCTTGAATCAAGAATTCTTGATATTTCTTGATTCTTGACATTTTAGGGGAATCCCCTTTCTTTATCGTTTTGTCCAATCCGAACGCTCAAAAGTGTAGCGTTGGCGTCTGCCCTTGCCTCTCTCTTTTAATTTTAGTTTTTTCGTAGATGTTTCGGCATAAATTAAATTTTGAAATATTTCGACCATATATTTTGAGAAAAAGGAAAATTATATATAAATAATTTCAATTTATACATAAGAAATTACACATTTTATAAAGTATCAACTTAATATATTTGTTACATTATTAATAAAAATAAATAAATATATCATCACGCCTTTTTTCATAATGGTTGTGGCACTCTGCTGACGCAGATCTCGGTAAGTGATATATTTTTTCGTATGAAGTGAGGTTACCAGCCGTCAAATCATAGCAAAGACGTTAGTGGAGGGAGACCCACAGGGGTAAATTTAAATTGGTAACTGTCGGCAATGGGATTCGAACTGGGGATTTCACGATTCACAGTCCGATACGTTACATGGAGATATTTACCAATCACATTGCAGTATTTTCTGAATTTCGACCAATGACAATCGAATATCGTGAATATTTTGCATATCGAGTATTTGCACAAGTGCGATACCCGAATATTTATAATAATTGTAAACACAATGAGGAATAGTTTAATTTCTTCGTTTTAAAAGGACAAAAGGGGTAATATCTCCAATTTTTCAATCAATTTCTTCAAAAGCATAACTTTCAAAACGCTGATGACTCATTTTATTCAAGTCGTTTTGTGACAGATTAAAATAAATATATATTCAATAATTTAAAATAACTGTTAGAATTAATAGGTGTGCCGAGTGGCAGGAAAAGACCATATATTGATGAATGTTGTTTATTATTGAAAAATATATTTTTGTACATTTACTTTGACATGTACTTTCTTATTAAAACAATACAACAACAGGGGGAGGCAACTTGGATGACAAAAGTCAGCACAATGATATGATTAGTGGCACACCACGCCACGAAGTTGGGAGGCGCCACTTTATATAGCACATATAATAAAACATGTTATTGGAATCGAGATACTTTGGAAAAAGCAGAAGAAATCAGAGTGAATTTACTTGTCAAAATTTAAGTGTGTTGACAATTCGTTCTCCTTGCTATTGTTGTTAATTATTATTGTGCAATAGGTACTTTACAACGGGTAAGTGTAAAATTTAATATTCTGTTTATCCATTATGTATAATCCAATTCCTTTATTTCAATCATTTTCTCTCCTTCCTATCTTAGAACATTATAATTATTGTTGTATAAAGAGATGCATAACGGAAGGAAATGCAACAATTTTGGATGGATATACTTGGGTTAGACGTAAAGTTGGATAAAATACCTAAGTGCTCTGAACACATCCGTGCACCTTTTCCTGGTCCCAATGCTTCAAGCTCTTCGACCTGACGCGACACCATCACCACCAACCGGACAATATATAACAAACCGACCAGCAGAAAAATATGATTCAACCCAACGATGAACAAATGGGCATGACCATTTACAAACTAACATTGAAAGACCTTTAAGAAAAACGTGAGACATCCGAGCATGGCATAGTAATAAATTCGTTTTTTTTTTTAATAAACATTATTAATAATTTAAACTACTGTAGGTATTTTGAAAAAAAAAAATGCGATTACCATTGCCTCAGTTGAGTGGCCGGGAATGAACATTCTACGACGAAACTGTAAAGAACCGACTGAAGATTGTGACCGGGAACAACACCATTCGAGAACTTAGGACTAGGCTTAGCAGTATTACAAGAAGAGACCGAGTGCACAGACTGAACTATATAACTAATTGTTTAACAAAGGATTTTCTTTTTACACCAATACAATTGGCTCAAAAAAAATTAGACGTTTTTCGACACAAGGCAATATATAACACTGAAATCAAATATAAGAATATATAAATGTAAATAATTGAAGGGGAGAGATTACGAAGAACGAAAAATAAAGAAAATTTTATAATGAATTCATAAATTTATGTATTCCAATGTTAACCAATTTGTGAAGACGAATATCGATGATGCGAATCTACGGTATACTAATTCTAGAAGTAATAAATTTCATTTTTATGAAATAGGTATATTTGTTTGAGGATGAACAACAATATTTGGTTATCTCCACCACGTTGAGAAGTATTTATATAACACAAGTATTTGGATGTATCACAGGCGTCGGTTAATCATAAAGGAATAATGATTAGTGCTGGTTATTAAATGGAATTTGACAAGATAATTTTTGCGAGAATGATTACTGTTTTAAGTACAGTTTGATTCTTATTAAGGATAATTCCTGGTTTCTCCTATAAATTCACTTTTACAATTTAAATATGTTTATAGTGACACTTAGTTAATAACAAATTTATTCATATAATCACAGATAACAATAATAATCATCACCAATCAATCGTTCGGCTCTAACTACAAATACTTTGAAATTCGCTGTTAATTGCAAGCACAAATGCAGATATTTGTTAAATGTGAAAAGTTGGGTTAGAGTAAAAATATTGTTAACATAATTTGTTAAAATTCGTTCTTAAACTTGAACATCCTATTAAAAGTGGTAATAAACTCTTATCTTATAGTAAAGTTAAAAGGTTTCTAATAATTAAATTTTATTAGGAATCTTTAATATTATATTTTTTGTCTACACGTTTAAATGTATGTAAACAGTATTTAATTGAATAAATTTATTCCATACATTTATTGTTATAATTTCGAAATAATAAAAATACATTTAAATATAAAATAAAAAATATCAAGGAGGCTAAAAAGCAATCTACTATCCTTCTATTGTCATCCTTGTCTAATTTTAGTGGCACACCACTCCCACGCGGGTGCAGCACTTATGCTCAAGACTCGTAACCATAGAGAGGGCGATCTGATTATCAAGGAAGATATTAGAGGAAGCTTCACTTATACGTGAGAGAGACCGAACCGTCAGATTAACGCCATCCAGGTCGCTACGCGGCGCTGATGCTAATGCGCGGCAAGCGCGCCTACTTTCAATTTTTAAATGTTTTCATATTCTTTAAAGTGATTGGAAAGTAAAACACGGAATTATAAATAACAATATATATTGTATAAAATAATATTTAAAATACATGTTTACAGGTACATATGCTGCAGATTCAAGTAGTTTTTCGAAAATCTCTTCTCTTTGACAATTCAAATATTTTTCTATTTCTTTCAAATTTTTATTTTCCGCAATTAATAGAGTATCCAACTGATTTGTTATCTTGTTGATCGCTTTACGAAGAGTTGTACGACGCCTTTTTTAACGTATCCACAATCGAAAAATTCAAAATGTCAAAGTTTATTCCGCCGAAATACACTGGCCGCGCGAACAGCCTTTTTCACCATCAAAAAATCCATTCACCTCCGCACAACGCAAAACACTCCTGTCACGTTCCCCAAATGTTTCTGGAATGGAGGTAAATTAGAACACTACCCGTACACAAATCACCTCAGCAGATTCTTTTTACAAAAATTAAAACTTGAAAATTATATCTTTTGACAACTTTTTATTACATACTGTTTTTTTTACATAGCTCACCATTATTATTTATCAAATACAGCTAACTGTGTACGCTCAAAACCACAAGTATAACTTCAAAATATAACTTTTTATAATTTCATTAATGTTCAATTAATTAATTGGGGTCAATTAATTCATTTACACATATATTTACTTTATTATATATGCTACAGATATTTAAATAGAAATGAAAATAATTTATAATTGCATTCATCACAGTAACATTGGTCTTTCTTTGTATGTACTGCATTTATGAAATTTGGTTGGTGTTCTTAAATTGTCCAGAGATATAAGTTACACCATCCAGATCGCTACGCGGCGCTGCAGTCACGAACCAAGGTCATGACGCAAGTGGAACTTCCTCTAATATCTTCCTTGCTGATTATGTTTCTAATTTGTGTACAACAATAATTATATAAACAAATTAAACAAAAGCTTGTGTATATATGGTGCTGCTCTCTGGTTGGCGCCAAATTTAAATATACATAAATTAAATTGTATTTCCAACAATAACGACTGAAATCTTTCTCGTTCGTGCAGTCGAAAAAATATGTATTTGCCATGCATTTGGGATATAACTACTGATTATTTCGAGAACGGCTCATTCGATTGAGATTAAACATTTAACAAATCATCAAGCATTTTTTCCTCTTTATCAAAGTTTGTATTATCCCGAAAACTACTCAACCGATTAAAACGAAACTTCTTGTAAATCATTAACCATCCTTTCAGCTAGCTACCTACAAAATGGCTGCCAGACACCTCATGAACAATTCAACAAAATACCAGCGTTTTTTTTCCAGTAATTAAAAATACAAATAGTCGCCAATTATCATAGATGTGTCTCTATGTTGAAGCAAATAGAATTAGAAACTCCATCACTTGTATGACCTTTGAACAGTTGGCTTCACCTGGAATTACCCTTCTCGCGTTCAATGTGTAATTAAATTAAATTACCCGGGGTTTCAGTGGATCACAAACACCCCCACCCATGCACACATCCCCCCTCTACCCCCCTTTCAAAGCAACAGAGATAACAATAACACCCAATGAGTTTTTAAGCCACTTGCACGATGAACGTATGGTAGTGTCCTTTATGCCGTTCCACCTAATTGCTTTTAAACTCCGGTGTGTATTGTAAAAGGATGTGTGTGTATTTTACAACGTGAGGGAGGGGTATGGAGATTAATTTGTAATTAGGAACGTTTTTCGAATAGCAGAAGGTTCTAAGTTTCACCTGTATGTTTATAAATAATTATCTTGAATCTGTTGGATGTGGGTTATATTGGGATTGAGATTATTGCAGGATTATATTTAGGGGTTGTTACATTTTAGCAACTTTATAATTTTGAAATGATACAAAATATAAAAAATCTGTTTCTTATCAAACATTGGAAGAACACGGACACTATCAAGAAACGCTCATCCCTTCAAAAACTTTACTTTTTAATTAGGATACATGTCAAATTTTTTTTTTCAAACTTTATTTTTTTTCCAAAATGTACAGGTTAGCAGATTTAAATGAAAATGCCAATAGTATATTGTGTTATTAAGAGTTAATGTGGTACTTTGTGTGCTGAGTGTATAAGCACAGTATAAGAATTCACACAGTAGCGACACTTCAAATATTTTCATGATCCCAGTATTTCAGTGGTGCGCAGCCGGGAAGATGGCCGCTTAGTGTTCGCTGATAGGCTATCTTAGTAACCATAGAAAGAAAATATAATATGTCAGTGTCAATTGTATCTGTCAAATATCAAGCTACAGTATTTCTGTCATGTTAAGTTCATAAAATGAGTGCAAAACAGAGAGGTCAACTTATTTGTACCATGAAAAATGGTAGGAACTTTTATAGTGCTGGTGAAATAATATTTTTAGATTTTATCGCCTATACAACTGACAGTTATTCAAATTTCCCGCCGTTTGCAGCAGCTGCCAATATGGCTGCTCGGCTCAAGGTCATCGGCCGATGCGACATAAAGATCAAAGGGACCGACAGCGAGTGTCGTTACTGTGTGAATTCTTATACTGTGGTATAAGTTTGAATGACGAGCGAAGCGAGTCGGACAATCACATGCAATTTTTCATCAACCAAAGAAAATATTATTATAAATAATTAAAAAATGTCTTATCCAACATTTCTAGTGGCCCTAGAATATGCAGTTTTGTTATTTTTGTTTATTTGTTTCATTTTTAAGTGTCAAATTATTATCCGCCGTCGGAGTAAAAGTGTTGCCAAGGAGACACTTTTACACTGGCGGCGTCAATATTAAACTTCTGCTTGTTGAATACAAATACATAACAATGTACTTTTATGATGTTTGAAGAAAAAATACTTTTATTTGAAATCGGCACTAATGTGCTCAAAAATCATCATTAAAAGCTCAGAAATCGTCATTAAAGTAACCCATTATACGACGATTTTGAGCAACCCAGTATTGGCAACAGTCAAATAATTATTGTACAATTAGGATAATTTTGGCAGATATATTAACGTACTATAGTAAATTTAGACGCAATATGAAACAAAATTTGCAAGAAGAATTAACTAATTAATTCCGATGACGAAATTGAGGACAAAACACATAATTTTGAGTGTTATTTCACTGTTCGAGGTTGGCAACACTGACTGACAGTTTCAATTGACAACTGACAGATGTATAAACTTAACCTATATTGTAATTTGTTTACAGTTTTTTTGAATTTTAGATTTAAAATAAAACTTAATATGTACCTCGGCACTGAAGTTCCTTTTTATCACTCACATGGTTTATTTTCCTCGGCAACTAAATTCCATATTCGTGATAAAAAATTGAACTTCAGTGCCTTGATACATAAATAACTCTTTTACGAAATCGATTCTAAAGTTCACGATATTACTACACGCATTCAATTGGAAACAAAAATACATGATCAAACTTCCCTACTAATGGGACAACTTTCGTCTAATTTAACCAACTTCGTATCTCTTACGGTTCTCGAGATCCCAATGCATTCGTACCTTAAATGGGACACACTATATATACCAAAACAATGAAATATTCTCTAAACTCACTTATTTGCTGAATGTGCATATAACTTGATTAGTTTAGGTACTTAGGTGTCCAATTTTGTGTCCTATATTACAAATTGATTATGTTTTTGGGCCAATCCAATCAAGACCTAGTATTTTGAGCATGTTTCATTAAATAATTGAAGTAAATTTTGCTAGAATATAAAAATTGTAAAATAATTTTATTTACAATTTTATTTCAGAATTTTTAATAATTATTGGGAATCGTTATATTATAAAAGTTATGAAATAATATTTGCTATAACTTATCTTGATTTTGTTTCTCCATTGTTTACCGTCTAATAAAATTAATATTATTCAAAGTTTGCTTAAAATAAATAATGAAAATAATTAATATATAATTACTTTTATGACTACAATGAATTATTGTTTTATTTTTAATAATTGGATAGGCTATAAAATACATGTTCTTTAGAATCGATACAAAGCCTGATTAATTATTTCATGTCGATTTAATTAACTGCATTCATATAAAATGAACAGTCATCTCACAATGAAATGTTTTTTTTAATCTGTTTAATATTCATTGTAAATAATTATTTGTTTAATTCAATAGATGATTGAACAATCAATATTATTATTATTATTATTATTATTATTATGGATAGAAATGTACCTATACTTTTCTTTAGTAGTTAAAATTATATTTAATTATATTGCATATTTTATTGAAATTTTTTTGCTTAAAAAATTATACAATTTTATCCATGGATTTCTTGTGTGCAAAAGTAATTTGGTCACAATTACATTGACAAATTCCTACGACTAATGTTTAACCAATGGGAACAGTTTTATACTGATAAATTCCCACGACTAGTTTTTAACCAATCATAATGTAAAACACTTGAAAATTCAACCAATAGGAATAGTTTTATACTGATAAAACCCCGTTGCCCGGGTAACGGCAGTTTTACCGCGGTAAAACCCCGTTGCCCGGGTTACACCGATAAAATTCCCGCTACCAAGTAAATAAATAATTGTTACTGTCAATAACTGTCAGTGTGACAGTTAATTAATATTTCAAGTTACATTTTGTTTTGTTTTTTGAATTAATTTTATCAAATACCACGCGACCTCTCTGATTTTCTCAATAGTTATATCACAAGTGCTAAGAATTTAATCGGTTAAATTTGACATGTCTAGCTTATGCATAAAATTTTGCTTAAAAAGTGTTTGAGTACATAATAATTTGAAAAAATCCCGAGACCGCAGGTCGAGGGGTTTTATCTTAAATTATTATGTACGACAACACTTTTTAAGCAAAATTTTATGCATAAGCTAGACATCAAATTTAATCGATTCAATTCTTTAGCACGAGGGGTATATGTCAATATTATTTCATGAATTTATAGCATAAACTTAAATACTTGCCGAAGAAATTGTAATATAATGTTGATTTTGACACATTTTCACATAAATAAACCGGTACACTCACTCACAAAAAGCACCATAAAATTATGTTGTTATAGTGTAACTATAGCAAATTGTTTGTTTTTCTTTTTACTTGTCAAATAAATGTCAAAAATTTGTAAATAAAAATAGCTTGAATTGAATAATTCAGCATGTTTAAAGACATAGAATACCAGTAAAAGTAAAAAACATGTAAGTAACTTGCTTCTGCAACTAATTATCCGGCTAAATATGCCTTCAAAATGTTAAAAATTTGCATATGAAAGCTAGCTTCAATTTAATCGCGAATAAACAGCATGGTGCTGTTTATTCACTTATCTAAAATGCACAATAATGGAAAATGAGACATTCTGATTGGTCAAATTTTTTATGAATGAAATAATCAGATAAATTTTTATTTTTAAGCACTCATTTTTTTTACTTTTAAGCAAAACCACTCAAGCAAACTGACATTAGGTAAAACCCCTCCTCTTTCGGAGTCGGGATTTACTATGCAGTTTGCTTTCGTGATTGTTGCTAAGCAAAAAAAATTCGTGCAAAATAAAAATTTATCGATAAAATTAGAAGGTTTTGTGATATTACCCTCGATAATAATAACGAAACCTACCTATTCTGGTACTCCACTTTCGCCTCGTCTACATTCATTCGTTCATTAGTTCTCAATCTGATTAATTGATTACTTATCATTTGTACAATGAAAGTCTTATTAATAATGATTGAAATGCTTGAACAATTGTTCTAATATTTCATTTTTACGACATAATTCTTTACATAAAAACATAAAACTCTCATATTTTCACGTATATTGCGCAGTAATTCGTCTCCCTCAAGATATTATGAATATCGTGAAATCTCAGAACCAAATTGTATTCCGAGGCTTGGGTATACAATGCATTATTCCCTATTTGCTTACAAAACGACACAAGAGGACAAAACAAAACAGCAGCGTTAGCACAACTGCGGAAGAGGTTTGAAGAGGTGAACAAACTGCACAAATACACACGCAAATATGTTCAGAACATACAGTGTGTTCCATAAAACACGGCGGTTTGGAATATAATGAGAGATTTCTTTGAATTTTTACAAATTATAAAAATTTAGATCATTTCAGTCACATATTATTCAATATTTCTTATAATTTTTTAACTTTTCATTCATAATTTCCTTTATGAAGTTTCGCGGTTGCAAAATCGTGACGTCATCTTGTAATAGAATATACAGCATGGCAAGGCGAAAGAGGTGTTGATAACAAATAAGAACTTGCTTTGCTGGGTTGTAATAATTACTTATTATTATTATTATTAAAATGAATACTCAGATAAATTAAATTAGATACTCGTTAATTATAACATTTTTAGCCAAAGAGTTTAGGACCTGTTAAAACAAAATGCTTTGTTGTACTATATCTTGTCGCTTGTCGGTAATGTCGGTAGTCTCATTATCACACCTGTCATCTCAAGTCATATGTTGCAGTTAACAACGATTTTCAAATTAAACTTATGTTTATTATATTTGTTATGTTATTTTGTCCAGCTAATATATTTGTCAAAAACTTCTCGGTAACTAACAATGACAGGTAACAGTCAATTTGACAATTGGTGTAGTTCCTCGCTCTCCGCAAGAGCGTGTTTCGTAGAATTACAAGATGACGTAGTTGCTGTAGTCATAAGCGAAAAGTTTGAAATAGGATGTCAATTTCAAAAAATCGTATCTTAATAATTAAATGCCTTTTAATATTAAAATCTATATCTATATTTATAATTTTACTCAAACTTACAGAAAAAAATAATATGAAAAAAGGTTTATGACCCGATTGAGAAAAAGGATTGTGTGCATAAATGAAGTAGGTAAAGGTATAAATCTGCTATTGAATGTGGATAAATGTAAAGTGTTGGTGTTTGAGAAGAATGATTTGGTGACTGATTGTAATGTTTCATTGAATGATGTGAGACTGGAACAAGCGAATGAATTTGTATATTTGGGTAGTATGTTCTCGAAGGATGGGAGTATTGACTGGAAGATTGAAAAGCGGGTGTCTGCAGGGTGCAAGGTATTGGGTGCTCTGGGTACATTTGCTCGAAACGTGAATGTATCTAGAGATCCTCGATTGAGTGATTATAATGGTGTGTTAGTGCCTGCATAGATATTGGGTGTGGATAAAAAAGCATGAACGACGTATAACTGCTGTGAAATAAGGTATTTGAGAGGAGAGTGATCGTGTCCGCATTGGTGTATGGTGAGTGTGAGATTGAGAAGAATGTTGTTAAGAAAGTGGGAGTGAGTCAGTTGAGGTGGTTTGGACATGTTGAGCGAATGTCGAATGAAAGGTTGGTGAAACTAATATATGTGGGTAAACGATATCGTGGGCGTCCGAGGAATAACTGGTTGGGTTTGATTGATGGTTTGTTGCGTGAACGAATGATTCCAGACGAGCATGTATGAATGTGGACGAGGCGAAAGTGGTGGAATGTTTGGAGGAGATTGATTGTTGGTTGACTGTGTTTCTGGGTTCGTGCTACCCCACTGAGTGGGACATAGCGTGATGTTATGTATGCATGTGTACCTCTTGAAGTACACAAGTTACCAATATTTAGCAAGCTTACTGAAATATCTTACCATGAAGTGCTGTTACCAGTCGTCAAGTCATGGTCCCAAAAGGTGTGAGTCCAGAAATCGAACCAGCTCCACGTATTGTCATGAAACTTACAATGGGGTCTTTCACCATTTAAAAAAAAAAATTTTTATGAAACTTTATCTATATTGAAGACTATCTACACTTTTAAAAAGTCTTATTTATTATTCATTAAGCCACAATGATTTTTTTTTAAATGTTGAGACGTCATAGTAGAGGAGTTGCTGGATCTAAAACAGTAGAGATTTAAATAATTTTTGTTACATAAATATTCTATTTTATTGTAATAATAATAATAAAATAATTAAAAAAATATATGACTACAATTATTTACAATCTGTATTGTTTTAGATCCAGCAACACCTCTACTATGACGTCACAACAATTAAGACTTTTTAAAAGTGTAGATAGTCTTCAATTTAGAAATAGTTTCATAAAAAAATATAAAAAAAATTGGTGAAAGACCCCATTATGTTTCAGTTTTTGTTCATGAGTTATTTCACGACAGAAACATCACTGAGTATTTCAACGATTTTTTTATTATACTTATACTACCCTCTTCATAGTTATTTATCCGTCTTTACACTTTGTCCTTTTGTTTCCCTCTATTATCGTATAAAACATGGAAAGAAAACGACGATGAGTATGGTAATAATATATGAATAAGAACAGAATTTCTTCTTGCAATGGTTTTGCGAATGTTCTAGGGAATTTGTATATTGTGTACCACAGTTTTTAGTGCCATTTTTGTGGCAGATGGACAATACATATTTCTTTAAAAAGACTCTTTGCACTTTTCGTTTTGCAATTGACTTTTTACGACAACTTGTAAGTATGTTTATACTTATATATTTAAGTGTGTTATTCTGTAACGGAAGCAAGGAAAATGTAGCAGACCGATTAATAAATTATCGAAATTTATTTAAATTATCTTGTTGACTATCGCTTCGACCTCTATTTAGTCAACCTCAGGTTTCAGCTGAAAGTTATTGCAAAAATATGAAATATTTGACAATACATAAATATTAACATTATTATTTGATATAAGTACACTATGTTTATTGTAGTAGTAAGTATAAATAATGACATGAATAGAAGTTGAACAACATGTGCAATGATTAGTATTTGCTTTTTACTTGTTTTTTCCTCCCGTCTACTTCTGAGTAAGGCCGATATTGTTTTTGGTTAAAAAATTGGGTAGTGAGCTTTCAATGAATACGCACGTTTTAGGGTCCCTACAATACGATTTTACTATTTTCGCCATGATGTCTGTATGTATGTATGTACGTATGTATGTATGTATGTATGTATGTATGTATGTATGTATGTATGTATGTATGTATGTATGTATGTATGTATGTATGTATGTATGTATGTATTTGTGTAGTCTGTGCCGATTTTTTCGTCTTGCATAACTATAATACCAAAAGAAATACAATTTTGTGTATTTTTGTTTCTTATGTTTAAATGAAGAGCTGATTAGATTTTGGATAAAATTGGTCAACCGTAACAGTTTTCCGTGAACAAACACGGTTAAATTAAATTTTTCAACAATTCATGTTATTTTGAAAGTTGTAGAATATTTAATTTTACATGTCTTTTGATTACACTAATTTTAGTAATTTTCATTAGATTTAGAGATAATAAAATATAAAGAAATTAAATTTCATAATTCTTGCATTCTATGTACACCATGGAAACACTTAAAAATTTAATTTTTTTACGAAATGTGACACATGTCATTTTGATTGTGAAGTTGTTTTATTAGTAAAATATATATATCAAATAATTAAATAAATATGCAAAAGAAAATTAAATTTCTCAAATATAAATAGAAAATAAACAAATAAGAAGGTATTTTTATACATCATCAAATAATATTTTGTACCGTTTAAGAGTTGTATTGGGCGGGGTGTACTTTAATATCGATCTTGGAAAAATATTTATTATTCCAAATATTATTGATATATGAAAAATAAATAAGCAGAATACGTAGGACATCAAATAATATTAGTAAAATAATTATTAATTAGTACTAGTACTGTAAAATTCAATTCTATATATTTTTTTTTCATTTTCATGTTGATGGTATACGTTTTCTGCTTATCTTTTTTCCTGTATAATATCTTACAATTGGAGCATTTTTCTGTAGCACATTATCATATTATAAATACCCACACCAGCTACTCAGAACGCTGCTCTAAAACGAAGCTACTAAATTCACAACAGGCTGATCGGAAGTAGCATCGGGTTCACGTTAAACGGCTTATCTTTACGCTTCCGCTTCCTGGATGCTAGCTCCAACCCCCCCCCCCCCCTACATGAGGATGCACGATGTTAGAGATCATAAAATTTAAAATGGAACGCGTGTTGTAGTAAATAAATAAATATACATATCATCACGCCTTTGTTTCCATTTATAAAAATCTATTCTAATTCATGGTAAAATGAATACCTATATAGGCTGTTAAAATAGTTCTGAGACGGTGAAATATTTTAAGAAATATACATCGAATCAAAAAACAAAAAAAAAAACGTGTTTAATATGTTTCAAAAACCTATATATGTCACCTGTATTTTTACTGTCTTATACAAAGTATAAGGAAGTATTGGAA
The DNA here is from genome assembly GCA_963942605.1 of Poecilus cupreus. Lineage (NCBI taxonomy): Eukaryota > Metazoa > Arthropoda > Insecta > Coleoptera > Carabidae > Poecilus > Poecilus cupreus. The sequence goes on along the minus strand of OZ012722.1, from coordinate 17,738,259 downwards.
TCACGAAAAAAATCGCTGACGAGATACATATTTTGACGTCCACTGAATCCGTTAAGACCAATTTCTCAATGATGTCTTTGTGTGAGGATGGATGGATGGATGTCCGTATGCGCAATATCTCATGAACGAGACAAGATATGTAAACGAAACTTGGAATTTATAAGTTTCATAAAAAAATGAAGAGTTGAGTTTATTTTGAATGAAATTGAAGAAAAGGAAGAGGAAGTTTACTGGACACACAAAACAATAAATTCCATTTCTTTCTAAAATAGAATCAGCTGTGAGAAAAAGTTTCAAATGAAAGATGTTAGCAAAAATATTTGGAATATAAAATGTTATTTGCACTTTTCATGTACATGCTTCGAGTTTTGAGAAAAACTAAATTATTTATTTAAGAATATATTTCAATAACCTTAGTTACAATGGGAACAAAAACTAAAACATTTTTAATATCTATGTGTCATGTGTCAAACATGTCAAATAATTGTGAAGTGTCAAAAATATGTGTCTTGTAGAATATTATAAAAGTAACATTTATATTATTAGTTAGAAAGTTTTGAATACTAGATTTCTAATTTAAAATAAATTCATAGTTACAACAAGAACAAAAAATTAAATAAGTTTAAAATAAAATAAATATATCATCACGCCTTTTACCCATTACGGGTGTGGCACTCTGCTTACGCAGATCTCGGTAAGTGATATATTTTTACGTATGAAATGCGGTTACCAGCTGTCAAATCGTAGTTCCCAAAGATGTTAGTGGAGGGAGAACCACAAGGTTAATTTAAATGGGATACGAACTGAGGATCTTACGAGCCACAGTCCGATGCGTTTAACATATATATATATATATATCAAATAATTGTCAAAATAGTGTCATACGCAAGGAACAATAAATCATACGTGTTCAGTTGGTTTTATTTGTATAAGAAAGTAGTGTGGTACCCACACCAGATTTTTTATTGTACATTGGAATACTATAGCTAAATCTAAGTAGGTTCTGTATAAATTTTTTCCGTTCGCGATAAATGTCGCTGGAATCAACTACTAACCGTGGGCAACTTTATCGAGTGATCCGGCTTTTACGCTACCTGCCAAGCCGTTGCCTGATATTAAATTACATTTTGAGTTATCGTCAAACACAGACATCTTCACGAAAATAGTGAAACTTTATTGTGTGAACCTCAAAATGAACATTAAAATTGTTACATAATAACAGGAAAGTTACACTGTCTAAAATCTTTGTTAAGGATGTATTTCCATATCGATTCTTCTCCGATAACACGGACAATATCAATGCATTTACCTCAACCTCATCAGGCAGAACAAGTGCAAAGTTAAGTGTGCCGTGAAATAGATGCCCGTCCATGTGCAAATGATTGCTGGAAAATGGCACCGTATTTCATTAGAAACCTCTGCGTAAATATTGATTCAGTTCTGTGCGAACTCGGAGCATTCAGCGTTCTAACATTGAACAGTCGGCGAGCAGTGTGTTGACGAAACATATAGGATGTGCAAGAAAATACAAACATGATATGTTATTGTCAAGTGAGGCTGCGGTGAGAGATGATGGTGTAACAGGTACCTCGCACTTGGTACCAAGAGGTAACTGACATACGAAAGGGTTTTACTTGATTAAATGAAAACCAAGGGTAGCGTAGTCGCTGCCCACCACGGAATATGCAAACTCGATTCCGAAGAGTATTTAGAAAAAGACTTCTGATCAAATGGCAGGAAATATGCGCGCAGGCGGGAATCAAACACATTTTCAACAATAACAAAATTATATAATATTTAATAACGAACAAGCAAAATAAATTATATAAATCAAATACTTTTACGAGCTGAATAATTCGACGCTATATAATCCAAAGTATCGTTTACTCACTAACTTTTACAATAACTTTCAAAGATCGAGATTTAACATTAACTATTAACAATTCTCATAGATAAAACTCAAATCTACTTACATGAACTCACAAAATAAACTTCACAAAACTATGTATACAATCGAGAGAGGAGCCCTTAAACTGTATAGAAATTCTTTCAACATTTCACAAGAAAAGCCAAAATGCAAGTGGTGTTCACTGCCCAAGGTTCACAATTTATTACTTAAGGGATAGGACAGTGGCACTTAAAATAACTCTAACTGGGCACTACTCTCGCATAAGACTATGGTTAAATATTTCCTACAACATATTGACTTCCGCTGATTAGGCGGGAACTGAGCTGAAATACTACAGAAGTGGAATTTTCACCAACAACTAACAAAGAACCATTTACTTAGTTTGAAATCTCTTAATATCGTTTGCAATCTTTCATCGTAATAAACGCAAATACCGTTTATTATAATGGTATGAGCGCGTTCAGTTGCATTTAGCAACTAAGTAAGCAACTCAGCAATAGCAAGTAAGCATTTTAGCGTAGTGATGAACGAGATGTTGAGTTAGTGATGTAAAAGGGTGGTAAATTACTTTCTATAACACTGTTTTGGAAACTGGGCATTCCACTACTAAAAATTGTTATGGAATCACTAACATTCCATGCGCGGCGTATGGAATATTTTCGACGAATCAGAACCGCTTATTAGCGCGACATATGAAGTATCTTGATTCAGTTACTATGGTTACGTCCGTTTGTTTAATTTGATTTATTTGAGTTTGACGTTTTCAACAGTTTTATATTTGTATTTTCGTATAATTTCCAAAACCTTTTTATAGAAAGTATAGTCTACAACATGTAACGGAATGGCCTATCCCACGCTCGCAAATCGTAGCCCTCGCCTTTGGCTCGGGCTACAAATTTTTTGCTCGCGTAGAATATTTGCCATTCCATTACTTGTTGTAGAATATACTATTCCTATTTCACGTATACACAAAGTCAATTTTGTGGCACTGTTTTTCTCAAAAACAATGCTACAAAATTGAATCTCGTGCAACTGTTTTTGGGGAATTTATTATTTGTAAAATTAGCAGTCTGTCAAACTTGAATCGGAATTTATGAATGTGATATAGGAAAAGTAGAATAAACAACTCGTGTTACAATGACTAATTGTAATACTCGTATTTTGCGTACCTCGCCTGCGGCTCGTTTACGCAAACTATACTCGTATTACGAAAAAGGTCATTGTAGAGTGCATACACGTTAACTTCAAGCCACCTAGCCTAACAAACTGATAGGTTTGGTGGCTTGAAGTTAACGTGTACACACTCTAACACTAGTTGTTTAATATACTATTCTATAACACTCTTTTGGAAACTACGTATTCCAAAATTGTATTGGAACAACTATCATTCCATACGAGCGTGTGGAATATATTCGATGAATCAGAGCCGCATATTACCGAGATAATAAGGTATCTTAGTTCGATTGCTATGGATACGTCTTTGTTTTAATTTTATTTATTTGAGTTTTCAACAGTTTTATATTTGTATTTTTTTGTATAGTTGGTAGTCCGAGCCGGTTTGTCTCGACAAATTAAGCTGTATCTATCTTCATAGTGGATGGTTTGTTCATCAAGTTAAGAAATTAATGAGTTTCGCCGAAGCCATTTGGCTCATCTTGTTATGAAATGAAAACAAACTATAATATAGATCGTGTTTATCTGTTCTTTGTAGTCACGTTTTGAACAAACATTTATCTATGCGGACCGCTCCCCTAAAATTACATAGCGTTTTTATCTGGCATTTACCCTCTGATAACATCCTGCACGCATTTTATTTTATGCGGTAGATATGTAAATTAAAAAATAAATTAACAATTAAATTAGGCAGAATTTAGGAAATTTATAAAACGTGTAATTTTGTCAGTTTTACAAAAAAAATGCTCAACGCATAATCTTTCGCTTCAATTTTAAATAACGGGGTGTTCACCATTTTTTATCTCCCGCCTACCTCTAGGTAAGGGAGGTATTGTTTTTGGTCAAAAAATTAGGTAGTGAGTTTTCAATGAATAAGCACGTTTTAGGCTCCCTACAATACAATTTTACTATTTTCGCAATGATGTATGTATGTATGTGTGTGTGTGTGTGTGTAGTCTGTGGCAATTTTTTCTCGCATAACTCAAATACTATAATACCAAAAAATACAATTTTGTGAATTATTGCTTCTTATATTTAAATGAAGAGCTGATTAGATTTTGGATAAAATTGGTCAACCGGAAGTAGCAGTTTACTTGAAGCCCTTAACAGTTTTTCGTGAAAAACACGGTTAAATTTCCTTCTTCAACAATTTATGTTATTTTGAAAGTTGAAGAATATTTAATTTTACATGTGTTTTGATTACACTAATTTTATTAATTTTCATTAGATTTAGAGATAATAAAATATAAAGAAATTAGTTTTCACAAATCTTGCATTCCTAGTACACCATGGAAACATTTAAAAAATTTCAATATTTTTACGAAATGTAACACATGTCATTGTGATTGTGAAGCTGTTTTCTTAGTGAAATAAATGTCAAAAAATTAAATAAATGTACGAAAGAAATTAAAATTTCTCAAATATAAATAGAAAATAAACAAATAAGAAGGTATGTTTCTGTACCATCAAATATTTTTTTGTACCGTACATCAGATTTTTTTTTATGAAACTTTATTTAAATTGAAGACTATCTACACTTTTATAAAGTCTTAATTGTTATTCATTAAGCCACAATGATTTTTTTAAAATGTGACGTCATTGTAGAGGTGTTGCTGGATCTTAAACAGTAGAGATTAAATGAATAAAATTTCACATTTCAATTAAAAACCTGGTATACTGAGCGGCTCAAAATACCTTACAAGCTTTCAAATATACTACCACTTCTACTTTAATGCATTACTGCCAAAATTTTGATCCTTTAAATTGAAAATATAAATTTTGAAATTGATACGTATCACAAACATACCTCATCATGGAACTAATGTAGTTGTGTTCTAGGGACCCTAAAACGCGCTTATCTTGTATAAACTCACTATACTGATGTAATATGAAAATCGCGTTTTATATCAAAGGTGTGACCTCTCGCATCGTGTATGCGAAGTCATTGCAGGAACAAAGTAACATGCAATTGTAGTTATTCATAATTGAACGGCGTCGGTCGCAAATCGCGGGTCAAAGGGCACAAACGCCGGCGAAAATAAAGGACAACATGATCAAACGGAAACGTTTGCAGATAATGTTTGCGAGAACATTCTTTTATCCTTCGACTCAATTTTCAAACAGAAATTATAAATTGAAATAATATTTTAGTTTGTGGAGTTTCTTGCAGATTTATCTTATTCTTCTTCGGGTGGTAGAGGACGAGACTTGACAGCTGGTAATTATATTTGATGCTGAGGTCTACATTCAAAATGGGTAAATAGCGGGATAATATATTTTATCCAACACCTCTCAATAAATGCTCTATAACTATGGCGATTTTAAACAAGCAAAGTAACAGATTACCCACTAGTGGGTATAATTTTGAGGAAAGTCACTAGTGAGTATTTTTTTATTTATGACAATAATAATAACACACAACACCTTGGTAACTACTTCGATTGACATTTTAATTTAAAAATTTAAAGCATATGTCACTGTCAAATAATATTTCTTTAATAAATTTTTCATTTATTAAGAGGTGTTGGATAAAGCGTTATACTTCACACGTGGGTAATTCCTTACTTTGCCCACTTGTAAAGTAAATAACTATTATCCACAACATATTTCAACCGTTGTTCTTCATTAATGACCTTTGTTACTGTTGCTAATGAAATAATATTGACAGTTCGATGAATTAATATTATTCATTCGTTATGTCAAATTCAAATCGTACCTGTCAAATGAGTAAAATCAAAATGACTTTTAAGTAATTTTATCTACATAAAATTCCAAAGACACTAATTTTCTCATTTTTCGTTCTTTATTTTTTTTTAAGCTTAAACTATAGCTGAGTAATTGGCTTTAAGAATTTATGCTAAATGTCAAATCAATTCAAAAGTTTATTAGAACTGTACGTAGCCTAGCGATGGTTGCTACAATTTATGTTGATAAACAAACAGTTTTTTTTTTATTCAAAGTCAAAGTAAAAATTTATTTATCTTATAATTTCAAAACAAATATTTAAGTAACTGCTGTTGATAAAGTATGGTATTCTATACGCATGTAATGGCTATTACTCATTTGAAGGATTTACATCACTTGCAATCGCTCGTGATGCACACTTCTTTCTCATGAGTAATAGCATACATTACATACTCATTGAATAATATATATTATTATTTATTGGCGCCTCCACCAATTTTTGCAGTTTGGAAACGACTTTCAATTTAATTAATTAGGTAAACAAATGAACAGTTAAAACATTGTACTACTACAAGCATAAAAGAGCATATTTTTACCTCCCACTTACCCCTGAGTAAGGGAGGTATTTGTTTTGGTAAAAAAATTGGGTAGCGAGTTTTCAATTAATAAGTACGTTTTAGGGTCCCTACAATACGATTTTACTACTTTTGCCTTGATGTTTGGATGTATGTATGTGTATATGTGTGTGTTTTTACATATATTTCACTAAAACAGCTTCCTATTCGTAATGACATGTGTCACATATTGTAAAAAAATAAAAAATTTTAAGTTCTATGATATACATGTAATACAGGATTTATGAAATTTAATTTCTTTATATTTTATTATCTCCAAAACTAATAAAAAAAATCTTATGTGGCCAGTACATAACCTCCCACCCAATGCAACTCTTAAACGGTACCTATAAAATAGTATTTAATGATACAGAAACATACCTTCTTATTTGTTTATTTTCTATTCATATTTGAGAAATTTAATTTTATTTCGTATATTTATTTAATTTTTTGAGATATATTTGACCAAGAGAACAGCTTCTCAATCACAATGACATGTGTCACATTTCGTACAAAATTTAAAATTTTTAAGTGTTTCCATGGTGTACAAGGAATGCAAGATTTATAAAAATTTAATTTCTTATATTTGATTATGTTTAAAACTATTGAAAATTAATATAATCAAAACAGACGTAAAATTAAATATTCTACAATTTTCAAAATAACATGAATTGTGGAAAAATAATATTTAACCGTGTTTTTTCACGGAAAACTGTTAAGGGCTTCAAGTAAACTGCTACTTCCGGTTGACCAACTTTATCCAAAATCTAATCAGCTTTTTATATAAATATAAAAATACACAAAATTGTATTTTTAGGTATTATAGTATTTAAGTTATGCGAGACAAAAAAATTACCACAGACTACACACACACACACACACACACACACACACACACACACACACACACACACACACACACACACACACACACACACACACACATACATACATACATACATACATACATACATACATACATACATACATACATACATACAGACATCATGGCGAAAATAATAAAATCATATTGTAGGGACCCTAAAACGTGCTTATTCATTAAAAACTCACTACCCAAATTTTTGACCAAAAACAATACCTCCCTTACCTAGAGGTAGGCGGGAGGTAAAAATTGCCACAGACTACACGCACATATACAAATACATACATACATACATCCAGACACCATGGCGAAAAGAGCAAAATCGTATTGTAGGGACCCTAAAACGTGCTTATTCATTGCAAAACTCTCTACCCAATTTTTGACCAAAACCAATACATCCATTACCTAGAGGTAGGCGGGAGGTAAAAATTGATTACTTTGGATAAATGGAATATCCTACCAGGCCGATTACAAGTCAAACACTTCCAAATTTTATTTTATTTTAAACACAAAACATTTATCTTACAACTCCCAAACTCGTCCATTCCTCAGTACACGAAAACAAAGCATATTGTGTTATGAAATATTGAAGTAAATTTGTACCACATGAAATCCTATTCAGCCAAACGACGAGCGAAGCGAGTCCCGGCTCCAGGCTTCACGATAAACGAAGGAGATTTACATATTTTCCACACGATATTCTAAGAAACATGGCACTCCAGTCCGTAATCGCTAAACTCAAACAATTCTAACATTACCGTAATATAAATACGAGATGCTCATGATGATTGATAATGCAGGGATCTTTTTTGCGGGGCTATTATTAATGCGCATACTTCAAATTTATTTCTCTTGTGTATTTACAATTTGTATTCCATGTTTTTATTCTTTCTTTTGATCCTAAGGATTAATGATTCCTGTAAGGAGTACTGGCTGACTTTTTATCTTGAATTTTTTTGAGACGCATGAAATATTTTGGTAATTCTTGCAAAGAAGTGCCGTCGTTAATTTTTCCTTTTGCACACTTGGGTTTGTTTAATGTTTTAGGTAGAACAGTTATTTAGTTTTGCTTATTTATTCGGTTCTTTGTTTAACAGGAATACGTCCACAATTAAAATTAACATAACTTTATATTGTTTTAATTATCTTAAGAACTAGTAAACCGATTAAGATGAAACCTCTTGCAAATTATTAAGCAACTCTTCAATTAGGTTTTAGGCTATTGAATATTAATCCTGCTAGCTTACAAACAAAATGGCGGCTAGTTGTTTCAGAAACCACTTGACAAATTTTTCACAAAATTAAACCGTACACGTATCTTTCATTATTTCAGGCACGGTTAAACCGAATGAAATGAAACTTTTTGCAAATTATTAAGCATCTTTCCAACTATTCTAATCTTACCCTGTTAACTTCAAAACAATATGGCGGCCAACTTTCTCAGAATCTGTAACAACAATTTGCACAAAATTAAATGTTAGATAGCTGTGATTACCTTCAGAATGACTAAACCAATTCCAAAAGTTAAAATTAAGGCCATGAAGTTATTTGATTATTATGTGAACTTATGAACACCATTTTGAAACAATTGTTGTCTTCTATCTTAGTATTTGTGTAATCAATCAGTAATAATTTGTCTATTTTTGTAAGTCATTATTTACTTTAATTTGAAGTCAGCTTGCCCCTTATTTGAGGCTACCTTAATTAAGTATTTTAATAACATTGAAAAAAGCTTTCAGAACTCATAATATAGGTAGCAAAAAATAATAATAGAATAACAGAAGAAAATAATCGTCTTCCATTTTTTGGTGTACTTTTGGAAAAACAAGATGTTGGAAAACTTATTTATTAAGTTTATAGGAAACCAACATACACTAATAAATATCTTTTTCTTCAAACGTCATAAAAGTACGTTGTTATGTATTTGTATTCAACAAGCAGAAGTTCAATATTGTCGCCGCCGGCGTAAAAGTGTATCCTTGGCAACACATTTACGCCGGCGGCGGACAAAGTAAAATATTATGAAAAATAGTTAGGTTGTTATTCAATAATTTGACAGTTAAAAATGAAATAAATAAACAAAAATAACAAAACAGCATATTCTACGGCAACTTGAAATGCTAGATAAGACAGAATATTTTTTGAAGTTATGAGCATTTTATAATATATATAATTTTATTTTCTATGTTTGAAGAAAAAATAGCATGTGTTATTCGGAGTAAATGTGTCTTTGGGTGCTTCGCATGTAATTGTTCGACTCGCTTCGCTCGTCGTTCAAACTTACATGCTCAGCACACAAAGTATCACATTTACTCCTAATGACACAATATACTATTATGAAACCTCTAACCAGCACCCTGCCCAAAAAGCTTGTACGATTAAAACATATAAAAGAGTTTAAACTTTATGTCATTCCAGTAAACTTCAAGAAGAAATTGAGTTTTTAGATGATGTATTCTTGAAAAATGCTTACAGCATAGCGCAGATAAGAAGAGCACTGAAATTGAAAGATAAACCTGTACGAGTTCCTCAAGTTGTTACTGAGAAAAAATTATTTGCACTTTACCTTACATTGCTACATAATATTACAGAGAAAATTGGCAAGATTCTTAATAGAAATGACATAAAAACGTCATTTAAGTCAAATTTCAAAATCCGTGATCTTCTGGGCAATTTTAAAGTTATTGTGCCTCTTACATTGTTCTGGCATTTATGAGATACTTTGCAAGTGTTGTAAAGTTTACATTGGCCAAACTGGTAGAACTGTCGCTATAAATTTAAAAGAACACGAACGACATATTAGATTAAATCAACCTGATAAATCTGCAGTTGCTGAACATGCCATTCAAGAATTACATGGTATTGATTTTGAAAAAACGAAGATTTTAGGAAGAGAAAATAACTTGTTGAGAAAACTAATTAGAGAAGCTATTGAAATCAAGAAATCGTCATATAATCTTAATTTGAATACAGGCTTTGAGCTAAGTAAGTCATGGTTAACTGTTGTTCTTACTTAATTTTCTTTTTATATTTTGTATACTTTGATCCATATTACCCTTATTTTGTCAACTCGTAATATTTATTATTTATTGTTTTATATTTTACCTGAATAAGTCAGCACTGTGCTGTCGAAACGTCGTCATTTTAATAAATATTTACAGAAATTTTACCCAGTACTATTTTACAGTGTTTTACAAAAACTTCAGCAAGAAAAAATATATACATTTGTATTCAAAATTTAGAATAGCTCGACAGGAATATTGAAATTATTTTATGGTTGATATCATGCTAATCTACCTACGATATTTTAAAATGTTAAAACTATTTTTGAACCCAATGTTAAGCCGCTAGAAATATCAGTATCACCTGTTAAAATAATGTATTCTCTGTGCCAAGAGGAAGAATGTCAATAGTTTTCTAAATCAGGATATATTTTATCGTTCGTAGGAAATGCGAAATGCCAATAGATATATCGGCGAGGAGACGCTCTGTATCTAGAAGGTCTGAGTGAATTTCATGTAAAATGCATTTGTTTCATTCTCGGTTAGTGCATCGGTGGTGCTTTGAACAAGAGACAAATGCCTGCTATGAGATTGTCGTTTGTTATGCGAGAGGCACTTGTTTTCCACGCCGGGAGATTTCCCGAGATTCTAAGCTTTCAATTTTATACCTCCCGCACTTATATGTAAGGGAGGTATTATAAACATTACATCATTTTGAAATTACTTATTTAGGTTGTAGAGGGTCTAGTAACGAACTGATTAGATTTTAGGAGCAATTCATCAACCGGAAGTGGTAGTTTACAAAAAGCCCTATAGGGTATTTTAGGCATATTTTATTGAAGAATATTGGTTTTAAATATTTATCTATATTTTGTACAGTTCAAAAAAAGTCTGCGGGAAATAATTTATTGCATGACATTTTTTATTTTTGAAGGGGTTGAAGGTTTACTTTTTCTAGAGTTTTAATTACTATAAGTATTATATTAGTTTTATTTCAGTAATAGTTTGAAAATAACTATAAATTCTTTGTTCTCTTTATGTCTCAATTTGTTTAAAATATTAGTTTCAAAGTATCCAAAAAGTACTTTTTTCACGACTGGCATGGAAACTCGGTTTCTATGATACCAAAATTATGACAGAAACAGCCAATTTCATATCTGCGAGAAATTTGTACACTTTCTCTCCCGTTGTGACGTCGTGAGGAAAAGTGCTCAAATAATATGAAAAATGTACAAGGTAACTATAAAAAATTATATTACAATTCAAATAATTTTGAAATACATAAAAACCATCATAAATATTGGGGTCATGAAAAAATAGTATATACACCGCACTGAGAAAAAGGATTATTTCGCAGAAACGAATTACATTTCATACAAACAAATATGTCTTTTGGATTCAGCGGATTAAATGTTTATTATAGTGAAATAAATCATTGATTTGAGACAATTTATTTCACACAAATAAATGTTACTTTAAGAGTTTGTACTGAAATTTCAAATAAATGTATTTGCAAGAAATAAATTTGTTATTCATTAATATGCAACATTATTCTATGAAATATATAATATTTTTTAACAAATATATATATTATTCTTAATACCAATTATTTATTTACTCACAACAACTATTTAATTCTATCAAGTTTAGATTTAGTTAAAGAAAAAAAATGTTTTTATAAATATAAATAAATTTTTATTCTTCTAAATACAATACATATGTTTATATATATATATATATATATATATATATATATATATATATATATATATAACATCGTGTGTAAATAATATTTGCGTATAATTAGAAAAAAGTATGTATTTTTAACAAAAATAATATGGATAAATACAGAAGATAAATTAAAAAAATACTTATACGAACAAATAAACCTATGTTATATAATCAATTTTCATATTGGAAACAACAAATGTACCATCTGCTAATGTATGTAAATTAAAGGAAAAAATGCTATGTAAATCGTGATAATCATAACAAAACAATAATTCTGTGTGATCTGGCTGTATTCTGTAAGATCTACTTTTACTATCAAATCCTAAATTTTGAATTTTTGAAATAATAAATGAAACTGTTCTGTCACAGTTTGCAACAATATATTTTATTTTGCCAAAAACTGGATCACCATATTTGTCTACATATAAAAGTAACACATAGCCAGGTTTGTACATAAGCCCATTTATCTTGTACCACTTTACCACTAAACTGTCATTATTTATATTACTAGAAATAGTTTCTATTTTAGATAATTTAATGATTTTTATAATAATTATTAACTCACAGAACAAGTAAAGTTTACTTCAGTACATCTGCAAAGCACGCCATTGAAGAATGTCACGATACACGACAAGCTCATACTGCAACAGACTTGTTTATTCTTGCGCATTTAACATTTCTTTCGGAGAAATAAATCTTGTTTTAAAATAAAATTCTACTAACTTATGCCAAATAAATATAATATTGCACAAACTAAAATTTGTTTTGGAGAAATAAATATTATTTTGGTAAAAAAAAACTTTATTACATATAATTGAATCTACTATTATACTAAAACACGTTGTATTTCTTCGAAATAAATGATAATTAAAATAAGTAAAATACATTTACTTTCCGAAAATATAGCAACTTGTAATAGAAATAAATATATATTTATGTACTTCAATTATTACTGTTTTATTTCCCAGTAGTGTATATTTAATATTTGGAAATAAATGTAAACCAAATATGGTATACTTTTAGCGTAAATAATATAATTTGTTTGTACTTGACAAGAGTTATTTGAAATTAATAAAGTAGCTTTATAACAAACAAATCATACTCAAAGCAATATATTTTTTTCTCATAAATAATCCTTTTTCTCAGTGCGGCGGAGAGAAGTGTATTTTGCCCTTGTCGTATTGTAGCCCTCGCCTACGGCTCGTGCTTCAATTTACTTCTCGGGAAAAAAGTCATACACTTCTCTCTCTTAATATATTATATACTATTTTTTTCTTGTTTGTACATAGTATAGTTTTGCCACTTGAATCTTCAATGACATCTGTGTGGATGGATGAATGTGTATTCACGTATTTAATAATTCACGAACAGGGAACGGTGGAGCAATGCAATTTCATGATTATAAGTTTTGGTAGAAGTGTTCTGAACATACAATTCAATTTTCAATTTATTTTAAATACAGAAAAAACTTCCAAATAATGTAAACAATAATATTTGACATTATAAATGTAATTTGAAATTTTCTTGTAATTGCTTCCAATATAAGAAACACTAAATTATATATTTGGACTTAATAGTCAAAAATTAATTTTGGACGATACTCAATTATTTTTTTATAGGAGTTATTGGAATTATGCCCACTGAAATGTAGTAATACTGGAACGCGCACTGCCATGCTATCTCTGTATGGAAAAAGCGAGCCGAGAAAGATAGGTATCTCCATCATTATCTTACATTTCTGCGCTTGCGTAACTATAGTTACGTCACGTACAGTCTGATACAAAAGTTGTTCGCTGTGTTTTATGAAACTGTGCTGTTGACATTTCTTATAGATGGTAAAAAAAAGTTTTTATTTTGAATAAAAAAAATGGTGCGAAATTGTAGCGCAAAGCTGTATGCCAACCAAATACGTATAATTATCTCTTTCTAAGTAAGGAATTACACACGAGAGAAATTTTAGATAATTTTATCGAGTGGGTAATTCTACTTTCCCCACGTGTGAAGTATAACGTTTTATCCAATATCGCATAATAAATGCAAAATTTATTAAAGAAATATCATTTGACAGTTGGCGCGTTCAGCCGAACTTAGCAGTTAGATCGCTAACCTAGCGGTCACAGCTGAACGCATTGCTAAGTAACCGCTAGATTTCAGCAGCTAGACTAGCGACCTAGCTAAATAAAGTTGCGCTAGATGAGCTAGCGAACCTTCTAGAACTGTCAAATGTATACAAATTCATTTATAATGTCATCAATATTAACCATGTCTGCAAAAAAACTGTAAAAATAACTTAAAATAGGTTTGTTCCAAGTGGTCATTGCGGACATGTTTGTGACATGTTTGTGACAAATTTCACTGCGCCTGTGATAAATGTAAACAAGTTAAGTTTGAAACATAGACTGGAACGGCGAATGGAGTGAATCGCATGTGCATATTCATTTTTTGTTTTGACAGCTAACCTTAAATATACATATACATAAAGAAATTCATACATTTTTCGCTACAAAAAAGAAAATGAAGCTTATGTTTCAAACTTAACTTGTTTACATTTTTCGCAGGCGCACTGAAATTTGTCACAAACATGTCCGAAATGACCACTTGGAACAAACCTAATGTATCGAAATATATGAACTATCTGACACCTATTACTTACCAATTTTAAAATACTGTTTTGGATTTGTCTATTATCAGAATTTGAGGTTAATTCCACCTAACTTGACTGACACAAGATGACAGTACCAGCAAAATTCCGTTCAGGTTCATACTACTTTTCATCTGCTAGAATCTATCACTAGCAAACTCTAGCTAGCCGCTAGATTCGGCTGAACTAAGGCACTAGAGTATTCTCATCCGCCATTTTGGGTCCAAGTGTCATAAATAAAACAAATTATTGGAATCCAGTTACTTTAATTCTTTTCTGTCAAATTTGAAGTTGATATTGATTAACAATTGTGATATATCATTCTCTTAATTATTATATTTCATATCTAACAGGTAAGTGTACAGAATACTTTCTAATATATTACCGTATGATTTGTGTAGTTGGATTTTACAGAATTTCAAGAAATATGTTTTCAAATTTGACAGATACAAATTTTAACTGTTTTTTTTTTAAGTAACTGGATTCCAATAACTTGTTTTATTTATGACATCTGGACCCAAAATGGCGGATGAGAATATCTACATTCTTCTAGAGCTCTAGCTGAACGCGCCCAATGACAAATGTTTTATATTATCTAAATTAAAATGTCAGTCGAAGTTGTTACCAAGGTGTTGTGTGTTTATAAATCATAATTTGTTGCTACTTAGTTACTGTTTTTAATTATTTGTTTATGTTGCACTTGTTTTTCTTGAACAAGTTTCTCTATTAATTTTAATCGCATATCAATGCGAGAAAATAGAACACCTGGTATAAAAACTTATACTGCAGGTATGTAGGAATTTTAATTTAAAATAAATCTTAGAAAATTTTAGTAAAATAGTCAAATAAAAAATTCGGAGCGATAAACCACTTGATACACATAAAAAATTCAGTAACAAATAATTAACCTAATGAACCTTTCACGAACCCAACCAACCAGAACCCCCCCTCTCCCCCCACCCCCCATCCCAGAATTGAGTCGTGGGATCTGAAGCTACTTATCCCTCGCGTCATTAATTTCCCCTGCTGCGACATCCGTCCCCGGAGTCGTCCGGAGTCGCCCGGAGTGAGCGGCCACGTGCGTCACGCATGCCAGGGCCGGTGCAGGGGTGGCGTGCGTGAGCGTGCAACGTGACCGAGGGCCTAATAGTTACGAAACATCTGAAGATGTTGCGGGGGTGAAATATATGGGGTGTCATGTTCTGGAGAGATATTGGAGATGTTGCAATATGTTTTGGAAAACGTTCTGGGTGTCATAATACAGAGAAAAATTGGGGTTATTTGAAGACGGTACAAAGGGAAAAATATAGACTGTTTCATGCTTGAAAAATATAGAGTATACACAGTAAAATATTTATAGTCAAAATTGACAAAATTTCCCAGCTGATCCCCCGTTAATTTTTCGTGTTTTTATTAGAATTTAACAAGTCTCAAATTTGTTAGCAAGTAACGAATTATTTTTGTGTATTTCGTAACTATAGTTATTTGTCAAACTAGAGAGGAAAGCGCTTCTATTTCTCCCTCGAGTTCGAAGTTTGCCTAATGAGCGCAGCGAGAGAGACATTTCGAACAAGAGTGGAAGAAGAGCTTTCCTCTCGTGTTAGACACAACATTTTTTTCACGACATGTTTCTAAAAACGATTTGCTCGGACCTAAAATTCACTTTGAGAACACAACTGACAGACTGACATGTTAAAAGTTAGGTTATCAGACACAAGGCGGTGTAGCAGTGTTGCTAATGAACCAATCTTAAATATCTTTAATAAGTTGTCAAATTGTGATTTAATAAGAATAAGAAAAATATGAGACATAAAGATAATTTAAAGTATGTATATCACTAAAATAAGGGTTTTCAATAAAATTAGGAATTTATTTATAATTTTTATAGTATATTTTTTGTGAATAACATTCATATTCACTTCAAAATTTTCCTCTCTAGAGAGGAACAACACATTTTCCTCACTATTTCGAGAGAAGAACGATGAAGTTTCTAACTGTCGTGAAAAAAATATATTTGTGAATATAGTAATTATTAATATTTATTTTTAAGTGCTTTTGACAAAATATTTTAGTAAATATATTGAAACAGAACAATAAATCATAGTTATCATAACAAATTAAGTTGTTACAAAGCCTACAAACTTTCTTTAACAATTTCAGATTGGTTAGCTAAATTTACTTGTTAATATTGACGAGTCTTTTGTTAAATTTGATAAATCCAGCAAATAAATAAAAACATATATTTTTCTAGTTAAAAATTCAGAATGGATAAAATTTTAATTTAACAAATAGTCATATATGTTACAATTGTTAATTTAACACAATATATTTGTCAATATTAACTAAAAATAGTTAACAACCGCAAAATTATCAAATCGTAAATCAAATTATTTACTGTGTAGGCATTGTTCAGGAACTTAAGGGCAAACATACGCGTCGAAAAACGAATCCTTTATTTTTTTAAATAATAGCAATTACTGTATTCTTCATTTATTTTCATGTTCTTTATGGTCCAACAACCTCCATCCGTCTAATGGATTTTTTACAGTGACTTGTACATTGCAATGTCAGATGAAGTACATATTTTCGTTGGGTTCGTTCACTCCCATGAATTTTGTTTTGCAAATTCAAATTTGAATAAAATATTTCTTACAATTATTTTTATCGAAAAATAAAATTATTACTGTAAAGTCTTTGAACATTCTAGTATTTATATTATATGTGGATGAAAAGGATAGCTGAAACATTAAACAATAAAAAAATATTCGTTGAAGTCTAGTTGGTCAAAAAATCTGAATTTTGATACTGTATTTCTCATTCCCATGAACGACTGCAGTAATGAAAATAATTTGTACATTTATAAATATAATAGTCTATAACATTCTCAGTTTATTTTCAATTTGAATTTACAGTTTGTATTTGCATTTGTATTTGATTAACTTAACGTAACGGTTTTAGACAGAAGAATTTTTTTTTTATTTTGAGAGTATTTATACAAAATTATTTCCTTATTTTAAATTAATGAAAAACTGAAATTAATTATTAGTGTTTATGGTAGTACCATCTTCATTTAAATTGTATACGGTGACAAATTTCTTTATTGCAAATAATATTATATAGTTAAGTCAACAGAATAGTTATTTGTGTATCAAGTGCGGATAGAACATTGTTTGTTGCACTCGACAATTGCACCGAACAAGCTCTGTCCGACGAGATACACACAATATTTTTTCTACAATCGTTGAACAATGTCAAGCTGTAGAAAAAAATTAATTTTCAAAATTATCTTTGGTCACGCCTATAACAATTCAGTTAAATTGTAGTTACCCATGTCACCGTAATCATGACAACGTTTATGAACAAAATAAACATTTTCAAAGAAATCATAATTTGACACATGGAGTACATTTGACATATGGAGTACATTTGACATAAAGTCTACAGAGTGAATACGTTTATGGTGATTAAGTTGAAGTGTATGTACGTATATGCCAACTGTATTTGCAATAGCAAGGTTATTACCAGAAAAATCCAATGCATTATTTACTTCTTTTACCTAATTTATTTTTGTTTTGTTTTTGTCGCGCTAGTGCGACAATATGTCACTTTGTCGCCCTAGAGCGACAATTTTGAACATTTCCTAACCAACAATGGAATAACAATGTCGATATTGTGCAACGATTGTAGAAAAAATATATTTATGAACGCGTTCAACAAAAATACTGCAGTAAAATTAGCTGCTACCCCATGTAAAATATTTTTCTCGATTTCTGTTCGTTTCCGTTTCCGGTGTCTCGAGGCACGCAACACTTGTATTTTCGCATTTTGGTCCGCGTCGACCGTGGAGTGGAGTTAAGGTAGGTTGTTGATTTGCTTAATTACTTTGCTTTTCTTTCTTTTAATCTGTTAGAACGACCTACTTCCAACAATATAAATATTTTTTACGAGGCTTGTTCATTGTGAATAGCAAGAATAACTCAGGAAAACTGGAGCAAAAACGATGAAATTGCCGCTGTATTTCGCTGAAGTAGCTCGTAATTTTTTTCTAGCTTTATTATGATTGCTTTGGAACTATACTTTTGGTGCATAATAATTTTTGCTTTAGTTTGTGCTCCGCAGGACCGCACTAGGGGGAGAAACTTACAAATTCTAACTTTCTTGTACACAATTTATACCTATTTGTTCAATTTAAAAACAAAATACAATCGGCGATCGTTAGAGGTTGATTTTTAACATTTGCGTTTCATTTTGATAATATAACTCCAAAGAAAAAACAATTTTATCCAAACCTCTCAATAAATGCTCTATAACTATGGTGATTTTAGACAAGGAAAATAACAGATTACCCACTAGTGGGTATAATTTTGAGAAAAGTCACTAGTAAGTATTTTTTTAATTTATAATCTATTTCACACGAGTTGTAAGAGTTGCACACTATACTTTTTCTACGATCAAACATTTGTCAAGATTTAATAATTATAATACTCACTCTTCAGAAACAAGAAATGACATCTCAAACTCAAACTATTTGACGTTTATGATTACAGCATGAAGGCGGCGCAAGCGAAGATGTGCGCAGTGTTACCAACTATAAATCTATAGATTGTAACATAAAAATCTAAAGACATATTTTATTTAAAAATTTGATATTGTATTTTCTTTTTATTCTTAATATTGACAACGAAGATTAATATAAACTCTGAAATAATTATTAATTATTTTATGATATATAAATGTAATTATACTTGACATTTTCATATCAAACAGTATTATATTATTAGTAAATTGGTCACACTAGCGTGTGGAATAATTGCTTCCGCTATTCCACACGACTGTGCGCAATATACCATTTTCAATTTTTGTGTAATATGGAGAAAATGTAATTTTCAATAGTAATCGTAGAAAATAGTATATTGTTTAACGAGTGCTGGAAGTTGGATATTTCACACAAGTGTAGAGTTAGGCGAGTGATTTAATCACACGGGTGTGAAATACCCTTTCAGCACGTGTTGTACACGATACTTTTCCGACGACCATAATTAAGTAAAATTTACATAAAAATATATTATCATTGCTATCAGAACGTATTAAAAATTGTGTTAAAATCTGATATATCTTGTTCTAACCTTCTTAATTCGGGTAAATTCAGCGAATTATCTGCAACTGTTAAACTTTCATATACAAATTTTTGGGTTAGTTCGCTCAGTTATCGCAGCGTGTGACAAAATCATATCACACAGTTGCGGACGCATATGATTGGCTAACGAGCTTCCATCATACAGCATTGCTAGTGATATGCAATGACCAACTTTCTGTAATATTTAGCGTGTAAATTTATGTACTTTTCGTGTTGGTTGTCGGAAATAGAAAGTTATTTTTTGACATAATTGAAAAGTTAATTTTTTGGAGGGATGAGCGTTTCTTGATAGTGGTAGTACATGTTTCTGCATTGTTCGATAAGAAATCTATGGCGGTAGGAATTGTTTTGCCCACAATAGATTTTTGTGAATTATTTCTTCTTATATTTAAATGAAGAGCTGATTAGATTTTGGATAAAATTGGTCAACCGGAAGTAGCAATTTACTTGAAGCCCTTAACAGTTTTTCGTAAAAAACACGGTTAAATTTCCTTTTTCAACAATTTAGGTTATTTTGAAAGTTGTAGAATATTTAATTTTACATGTGTTTTGATTACACTAATTTTATTAATATTCATTAGATTTTAGAGATAATAAAATATAAAGAAATTAGATTTCATAAATCTTGCATTCCTTGTACACCATGGAAACACTTAAAAATTTTTAATTTTTTTACGAAATGTGACACATGTCATTTTGACTGTGAAGCTGTTTTCATAGTGAAATATATGTCAAAAAATTAAATAAAAATATGAAATAAAATAAATTTTCTCAAATATAAATAGAAAATAAATAAATTAGAAGGTATGTTTCAGTATCATCAAATACTATTTTGTGTCGTTTAAGAATAGTATAGGGCGGGAGGTATTGTGCTGCCCACAACATATTTTTGTATTTACTGTTTAATTAACTTCTTTTAAAATAAAGTACATTTGTAGAGTCTTTGTATTTAGTAGTAGTATAGCGCTGACCTCTTACACACGTATGAACAGACAGATCGAACGTAGCAGACACGTTTTGGTCGTAGAACCTGTAGGGAATAGAAACTCGCAAGTCGGGCTATAAATATATAACTGGAAGATGAAACGTTTCAGCTGATCAAAATGTTGTTTCGCAGACGTGCTTCGGAGGGGATGACGACGCGGACACACCCCTGTACATTGACGGTAAGGGTGAGGAATCATTATCCACGAAGTATGTCAGGAAATGATAATTTATTACCTTGAATAACGGGTGTTTTTCGAATTGGCAATACTTTTTTCAGCGACAATCAATTTGACAGTTGATAGCTGTTTTGTGCTCAGTTTGGTTTACCATTTCACAATAAATAGACTTACACCAGAACCTAAGGGTACATTGGCTAGAACTACGCTTGACAATTGTACAAATTTAGTTTGAAAATTTTATTCAGCGATGAAGCCAATTTTTTGGTAAATCCAAAAGCCCATTATTGAGACGGCGTTACATAAATAAGAAATCATTGTTTGGTGTACTTTAGGGGCTGTTGAAATCATTGAACCATATATCTTTCAAAATAATATCGGCCAGAACTTTACAGTCAATAAAGACCGCTACATAACCATGATTACTGACTTTTTCATTCTCCAATTCAATGGCATGAATGTGGAAGTGCGGTGCTTTCAACAAGACTACGTAACATGTCACACAGTGCGCGCCTCAATCAATTTTATGATTACCGACTTTTTACTTCTCGCTACATCCTGTAAGGAAGGTATAGGCATCATGCTAAAATTTGGTAGTAAGTTATCAGTGGATGAACACGTTTTAGGGTCCTTAGAATACGATTTTAATAATTTTGCGATGATGTCTGTTTGTGGGGGTCTGTGTGTGTCTGTTTGCCTGTCAGTCTGTGTGGATCTCTGGAGTTACGGTTTCTCAAAAACTAATAAACTGAAAATTTTTATATTTTGTATATATCGATCGTATCCACTTGGGAAGAGCTGATAAGTTTTTAGTGATAATCCAATAACCGGAAGTGGTAGTTTACTTGAAGCCCTATAAACTAATTTTAAAATGTCTCAGTAAATTATACGGTCTATTGAAAATTTTGTTAGTAGAAAAATGTTTCAAATAATTATCTACAATTATTAGTTGAAACCTTTTCCTCTTACTGTCACCATTTACGAAAATCAGGACATTAAAAATTATTATATTCTACAACAAGAAATGGAATGGCACATATTCCACGTGCGCAAAAAGTTTGTAGTCCGAGCCGAAGGCGAGGGCTACGGTTTGCGAGTGTGGGATAGGCCATTCCTTTACATGTTGTAGACTATACTTTCTATAACAAGATTTTGGAAATTATACAAAAAATACAAATATAAAACTGTAAAAAACGTCAAACTCAAAAAATTAAATTAAATCAACAGACGTAACCATAGTAACTGAATCAAGATACTTCATATATCGCAGCTCTGATTCGTCGAAAATATTCGTGATTTCATAGCAATTTTTAGTTGTAGAATACGTAGTTTCCAAAACATTTTTATAGAAAATATATTTTGATATTTTTGTTTAAATCTGTTGACCTGTGTTGAAAAATGTCATTTTTTGACATGTGTCATAATTTTTTGAAGGGATGAGCGTTTGATAATAGCGGCCCATGTTCCTGCATTGTTCGATAAGAAATCTATGGCGGGAGGTATTGTGTTGCGCACAACAGATTTTTTGTTCTTCAATTGAATGGCATTATTGTGGAAGAGCGATGGTTTCAACAAGACGGCTCAACATGTCACACAGCGTACGCCTTAATCGATTTATTGAGGGACACATTCGATGAGTGCATAATATTGCGCAGTGAACCTGTGGATTGGCCTTCTAAGATTTTGTGATTTAACATCTTTGGATCATTTCCTGCAAGGATATTTGGAGTCGCTGATAAATCCGCGACGATGGACGACAGCTTCCTCAAAAAGTCATCGAAAATTAGACTTCTAGATTACTTCTTTTTTGAGCCAGTTGTGGCGTCTATCTTTCCGAAATCATGTGTAAACACTAATGCCATAAAATTATCTTTCCAAGAAAGCAAAAAAAATACACGCGTTATTTGTCCCGAATCCTCATTGAAATAAATACCAGCTCTGCTTTGCAGATGCTTCATTAACTTTCTACAATCACCATAATCCGAATAACTCCACAATCCTCACTAAGTCGTTCGAACAAGACACATTGGTGTGATATATCAACAGTCATGGGTTCACCGCGAACAAGCCATCATCAATTTAAATTAGTAAATTCATTCGTCCATAAATCTAGCATTAAGAGTGCGAAACACCAGTCGCAGACGTGCGATACATTAAACATTCAGGACACATCTCCACCGGCCAGAAGTTCCAACAAAACGAGAGATGGCGCGCGGAACTGCCAGAGAACTTCAATAATAAATTGTCTAATTCGATGTGTGCTGGAGATGGGCTATCGATGAGAAAGCTGCGCTTTGTTTTATGACTTTTTTATCGGGGATGAAAACGGGAAGTTTTAAAATTCTTTATGAAAGAAAAAGAGAAAAGCAAAGTAATGCATTACTTAATTTAGGTATACTGGATGTCCTATTTTTATTTATAAAATTCCGGTGTGCATGTGTTGGTAAAACAATTTTGTGTATTTTTGCTTCTTATATGAAGAGCTGATTAGATTTTGGATAAAATTAATCAACCGGAAGTAGCAGTTCACTAGAAGCCCTTAACAGTTTTCCGTGAAAAAACACGATTAAATTTATGTTATTTTGAAAATTGGGAGAATATTTATTTTACATCTGTTTATTGATTACACTAATTTGATTAATTTTTATTAGATTTAGAGATAATAAAATATAAAGAAATTAAATTTCATAGATCTTGCATTCCATGTGCACCATGGGAACACTCAAAAAATTTTAATTCTTTGCGAAATGTGACACACGTCATTGTGATTGAGAAGTTGTTTTCTTGTGCCCGGTTGCACCAACGTTAGTTAAATTTTAAATTTAGTTTATATAAATAATAGCAAATCGAAGTTATTATGGCATATGAAGTAATTGACATTGATGTCAAAAATGAGATGTACTTTTATTTATTTAAATCGAGTTTAAAATTTAACTAACGTTGGTGCAACGGGGCATTAGTGAAATATATGTCAAAAAATTAAACAAATATATGATAAAAAATTAAATTTCTCAAATATAAATAGAAAATAAACAAATAAATAGTTATTTGTCAAACTAGAGAGGAAAGTGCTTCTTTTTTTCACTCGAGTTCGAAGTTTGCCTCATAAGCGCAGCGAGTGAGGCATTTCGAACGAGAGTGGAAGAAGAGCGTTCCTCTCTCGAAACGACATGTTTCTAAAAACGATTTGTTCGGACCTAAAATACACTTTGAGAACACAACTGACCGATTGACACGTTAAATATTAGGTTATCAGACACAAGGCGGTGTAGCAGTGTTGCCAATGAACCAATCTTAAATATCTTTAATAAGTTGTCAAATTGTGATTTAATAACGAAAAAGAAAAATATAAGACATAATTGTAAGATAATTTAAAGTATGTATCACTAAAATAAGGATTTTAAATAAAATTAGGAATTTATTTATAATTTTAATAATATATTTTTTGTAAATAACTTTCATATTGGTAACACTTCTATATTTTCCTCTCTAGAGAGGAACAATACATTTTCCTCACTATTTCGGGAGAAGAACGGTGGGGTTTCCTAGCATGTCATGAAAAAAAGGTATTTTTCTGTATTGTCAAATACTTTGTTTCGTTTAAGAGTTGAACTGGGCGGGAGGTTATGTGCTGGGTACATCAGATTTCTATAATTTATAATTGACTGTTTTCCATTGTAAATGGTTACTATGATTTTATTATAATGTGTAATTGGGTTATTTTATATATGGTCATGCATAACTTTTCATAAAAGAGTCCGATTTGGATTATTCTTTTTTTATTGGCTTAATTATATTTTTTGAAGTTAGATCCATTTGAATTTGAAAAAAAAAAACGGTTATAAAGGTAGGAAAATAGGTAGCTACAAAAAATTAAAGATGTTTTCACAAAAAAACGTAAAATAAAATAAACCTTGTCTTAATAACTAAGCTCCTAAATTAATGTAACTAATTTTGAGTCTGTGAAGCTGGTGAAGCTCTGAACAGCTTAATTCCGTTTGTATTAATAAATAGCCTTATATTATCTGTATTTTATTTTCGTTTTCTTGACTGTTTTGACAGATCAGTATGGTAATTTTACCGTACAGCATAGAGTTATGACATACTTACCCTGCCTACTTTTGTGCATGTAAACATAAGTTTAATCTCCTGAAACCGATAAAAATAAATATATCATCACGCCATTTTTCCTCGTCTATTTGTGACACTCTACTTGGAACAGATCTCGCTGTGACATACTTATAAATAAAACTTTCAACCCCCATGTTAGCGTAGGAGGATATCATGACCACAGTCCGATGCGTCCCAAGTAACTCTCAAGAAAATTATCTCCGCATCTGGCGAGATCTCCCTAATCGTCCCCAAACGATAACAGATTTGTTCGTCCAGTGACAGCAACAGTTCGTGATAGATAAACATGACAGCATCTAGTGACAGTGGCAGACCATTACAAATTAAATGGAGACAGATGTTGACAAGTGACTTCTTCGGCTAATTGAGCACTTGAGTCCACTGCACCTGATACCGACCAAACTAGGCCCTAAATGCGGCCGACGGCCCTTCTGCTGTAAAACATGGAAACAGGAGAAACAGTCACATTTGGGTAGTTCTGGTGTTGTTAGATGTTGAGGATGAAATTGTCTCTTGTTGATTTGGGACAAATTTATCTATAGGAATGGGCATAAGGAAATTACCGTTATTTGGATATTTTATTAGCAATGTGAACATATTTAAATAGCTGGTATAAACAGTCATGAAATAGTTATTTACATACCAAGTTCACAAAGAAATGAAGTCCATACAAAGAAATGAAGTTCTTCAAGGAGTTCTTTTGATACTTGTCAAAGTTGCACTATAAATATAAACACACAAATTAATTTGTCTAATATATTAGAAAACATTTAAAATATTTATAATATTTACCGTATTCACTTGTAAATTTATTATATTTCTTATTTCCGTAAAACATTCTTCTTACACATTTAAACACGGTTCATATAATGTACTTCACGAAATATCACAAAAAATTGGCATATACTTTTATTGTATTTCTATATAAAATAAACCCTAAAAAACTCACTGGTGTAGAGCGCATCATCATATCTCTTAATTTTTTAGAGATATTGCGATTTTTAATTTATTTCGAAGTGCAACTTTGAGGAACTGCAAGTCAAAAATTACGCAAGATAGCGAAAAATAGCTTCAGCTTTAGCTTCTCAACGAAATACATAAACCATAAAAATTTCAGAACATTCGGACGGTGGGTTGAAATTTTAGAGCAAAAAGTCTGAAAATGGCCTTTTTCAGGCCAAACGTCAAGGGGTACCCTTTGATGTTTTTCGCCAAAAACCTCATTTTCACACTTTTTGTTCTACCTCTATAACGCGTAAAGCAATTTTAATGAAATTTTACATACTTATGCATTTTGACGAGCTGAATCGAGTCTGTATCTTTTATATTTATCGAGTTATCGCCTATCAAAATTTGAGGGGGGAAATCGAAAAATTTCAAAATTTTCAAAATTTGCTAATTTGTAATAAAATGCATGAAACGCACAGAACTGAGTCTATTTTTCAATATCTTTAATAGATTTTGAGTTACAGCTACTCAAAGTAGCATTTCGAAAAACATCGAAAGTTGCCATATCTCTATAAATTTAAGAGATATGACGATGCGCTCTGCAGCATTGAGTTCCTTAGGGTTTATATTATATAGAAATACAATAAAAGTAAATGCCAATTTTTAGTGATATTTCGTGAAATCTGAAATTGTGTAGTATTTTCTTAACATGTATTTGTTGTCAATGGTAAATGAACTTGTGTTAAATTTTCTTACTTGTACAGATATTATAAACATTTTTCAAATAATAACAACAATCCTCGTATAAATAATTGGGCCATATTGTGCAGTTCCAGATAATGTAACAATTTACTGATCTACAGATAAATTATCCTCAGGAGTGAAGCATCAATATAAAATACAAAGTAATATTTAAAATGTTTTAAAAAAATAATAAAAAGCATGTCAAAATATTTTTTTGACAACTGCATGTTAAACATCATTATTTTATTTAACAGAAAGAACCAAGTTTACGCAAGAGGTTTGTACAATATTTTTTGTACGAAAAGTATAAAACTAATAACAGTCCATACAAAGAAATGAAGTTCTTTAAGTAGTTATTTTAATAATTGTCAAAGTTGCACTATAAATATAAACACACAAATTAATTTGTCTAATATGTTATAAAACAATTAAAATATATATAATATTTACTGTATTCACTTGTAAATTTATTATATTTTTTATTTATATTGAGGTAACTAACATTACATTTGTAGGTTATGTATTTTACAGCTGTCATATCGGGCAGATTTTATTGCCAACATTGGAAACCAAATGCACTAAATTTGTTATTTTAGAATTCAATATCATTCTTATTCCATCACTGTTTATATTAATATTATGTAAATGAATGATTGAAATACTATATTATTTTATAATGAATATAATTGATTAATAAACGCTTTAGAAATAGAAATGTTTTCGTCGAAATTTCTCGGTTGTCTATCTGGTAGAGACCTGGAAATGGACATTTCGGACGTTGCTTAGGCAACGCTAAACAACACATTTCAATGTATGAGTACAAAAACTTATTTGTACCAAGAAAAATTTTAGGAACTTTTATAGTGTCAGCTATTAAAATTTACCACCGTATACTGCTACTGCCAATATGGCCGCTCGACTCAAAGTCATCAGTAGATGCGACATAAAAATAAGAGTTCCAACAGCGAGTATTGCTACTGTATGAATTCTTATACTTTGCAATAAGTACGCGTTCCAGTATTACTATATTTCAGTACTGTCAGCATCCAATGAAAAATAATAATCTCCTTGCATTCTTGGATGAACCAGGTCATGTGAAACCCTCATCGTCATCATCCTCTATGCTTCCTCTTCCCTTGTCGTTTTATTTCGTTACGCGGGTTTAAGTTTGTCAAGCACAGCTCGGAATTCCAGATAAACCTCGTGCATTCTGCGGCTAAATGCTGCTAAACATTTCCACGTAGGTGCGACTCGAGTTCAACTCGTTGTTGTTCCTTCTGTGTCAAGTTATGAAACTGTAATTGGAGGCTTCGCTAGAGAAATGAATGCAATCAACTAAATTTAACTTGCGAGATAAACTTTGTATGTTGGATGGAGTGAAGCTATTATATTATGAATGGATTGTGTATGTACTTGGTATTTGTTTGACCAAAGGTTGGGTGGTACAAATACTTAAATAGGAAAACAGTTTTCGTATTCCTTTACAAAAAAATCTGGTGTGGCCACCACACTACTTTCTTATATAAATAAAACCAACTGAACACGTATGACTTGTTCCTTACGTATGATTTGTTCCTTGCGTATGACTTTATTTTGAAAAAACAAATACATGTTAAGAAAGTTCTGCACAATTTCAGATTTCACGAAATATCACTAAAAATTGGCATATACTTTTATTGTATTTCTACACAATATAAACCCTAAGAAACTCAATGCTGTAGAGCGCATCGTCATATCTCTTAAATTTATAGAGATATGGCAATTTTTGATGTTTTTCGAAATGCTACTTTGAGTGGCTGCAACTCAAAATCTATTAAAGTTATTGAGACATAGACTCAGTTCTGTTCGTTTCATGCATTTTATTACAAATTAGCAAATTTTGAAAATTTTGAAATTTTTCGATTTTTCCCCCGAAATTTTGATAGGCTATAACTTGAAAAATATAAAAGATACAGACTCGCGGACTGGACCATTCGATGCAGCTCGTCAAAATACATTAGTATGTAAAATTTCATTAAAATTGCTTTACGCGTTATAGAGTTCGAACAAAAAGTGTATAAATGAGGTTTTTGGCGAAAAATGTCAAAGGGTACCCCTTGACGTTTGGCCTGAAAAAGGCCATTTTCAGACTTTTTGCTCTAAAACTTCAACCCACAATCCAAATGTACTGAAATTTTTAAGGTTTATGTATTTCGATGAGCTGAATCCAATGGTTTAGTCTGCAAGTTCGTATCTCGTTTATTATTTAAGATATCGCTGATCGAAATTTTGAAAAAAAATTCAAAAACTTTAAATTTTCAAAAAATTTGTTATTGTGCTATAATATGCACGAATAACACAAAACTGAAGAGTATTTTTCGATATCTTGCGTAATTTTTGAGTTGCAGTTCCTTAAAGTTGCACTTCAAAAAACATCAAAAACCGTCATATCTCGAAAAATTTAAGAGATATGACGATGCGCTCTGCACCAGTGAGTTTTTATGGTTTATATTATATAGAAATACAATAAAAGTATATACCAATTTTTATTGATATTTCGTGAAATTGAAGTACAACATATGAACTGTGTTTAAATGAGTAAGAATGTTTTACGGACGCATTAATTAATATAATAATAGTAGTTTATGTAACAAGTACACAATTTAGGTCTCTATTGGACGAGCCGAATTTTATGGCAGAGCGAGCGCAGCTAGCGAGGCTAATAAATAAGGCGAGTCTATAAAGTCCGATTATTTTCTCTTAAAATTTGAGAATGTCAATACCTATATTTAAAACATTTAATTGCATCTCAAAGTGTGCTTCGTTGTTATGCATTTGTTTAAAAAAGTTATTTATCAAATTGTCAAAGTGAAAAAAGTGTTGAGATGGATAAAGACATTGAAGACGTTCCAAAAGAAATAAAAGATCTTGCATGTAATGCAAGAGAATGTCATATGACTTGTTCCTTGCGTATGTAACTAAGATAATAGAAATATATTCTTAAATATATAATTTAGTTTTTCTCAAAATTAGAAGCATGTACAAGAAAAGTGCAATTAACATTTTATATTCCAAATATATTTGCTAACATCTTTCATTTGAAACTTTTTCACATAGCTGATTCTATTTTTGAAATAAATGGAATTTATTGTTTTGTGTGCCTAGTCAACTTCCTTTTTCGGTTTTTCAATTTCAATCAAAATTAACTCAGCTCTTCATTTTTTCATGAAACTTATAAATTCCAAGTTTCGTTTACATATCTTGTCCTGTTCATGAGATATTGCGCATACGGACATCCATTCATCCATTCTCACACACAGACATCATTGAGAAATTGGTCTTAACGGATTCAGTGGACGTCAAAATACGTATTTCCGCAAAAATCTCGTCAGCGATTTTTTTCACGATTCCAATACTTTCTTATACTTTGTATAAGAAAATAAAAATAGCATCGTAACCTCTGTACGTCACGTTTTAATTCTACACTTTATACATACATATTTATTACTAAGTAGAACAAGGAAAATTACACAATTTTTAAAAATTTTAAAATTACTCAACAGAAATTAAAATAAAGTAATATTGTTTATTTATGTAGCTTGCATGAGAATATATCATTTGTTATAAAAGTGAAGTGAAATCAATTTGTGAAACAAACAAAAACATAATTTGCAATAATTTATAAACAGTAAACTTCTCACAAGTACTAATTAAATTATATTCATTATAATATTATAATTAATCCAAATTTTTCCCACAAACATAAGTAAGCATTAACCCTATTCCACTTACAAAATCAAACATTGCTCTATAATATTGTTGAAAAAAATACTTTGCAATTCTTACATTTCATACATATTACATTTCGTGAGAACAAGTCAGGGATATTTCGTAGAACTCTGTATTCAAATAGCATGATACACATTATAGTTATAGCTATTCCACGTATTCGGCCAGTTTCCAATAAATACACAACTGGAAGAGAAGTCAATTGAAATGAAACAGACAACGATAATGGAAAATATCGGAGAATTCATTTGTGAAATTAACAAACGTTGATTGATATTGGAACAGTTTGCCATCGTTATTGAAATGGTCAAATCAATAGCACTTGTAAAGCGAAACATAGACACAGAAGTAGGGAGGTAAAATGATAAAGAAATGTAAAAAAGTGGTCAATCAGAATACGATTTATTGTTTTACTGACAGGTGATTTGAAGAGTTCAATTTATTGTCACACATGTTTGTGTTATTTTGTTGGAATTCATTTCAGACTAAAACGGCTAATATTGTGAAATTTTGTCTTCAAGAAGTTTGCTATATTTATATAGATGCAGCAAATATCTCGCTTATTTATCAACTTAGCAATTTACTTCACATAACATGATTTATATAACAACATACAAGCTAATTGATAGCAGATGTACAATCATGATATTAATTACAGTTTACTATTAATTATAAATAACTTAAATTCAATCAAATTTCAAATGAAACATATTATGTTTTATACAAATTTGAAAAGTACACCACACTAGCTTTACAATCAAGTACAATAATCCACATATAACATTATTGAAAAATAATCTGATGTGGGCAGCACATAACCTCCCGCCCAATACAACTCTTAAACGGTACAAAATAGTATTTGATAATACAGAAAAAAAATACCTTCTTATTTGTTTATTTCCTGTTTATATTTAAGAAATTTTATTTTCTATCGTATATTTAATTTTTTTGACATATTTCACTAATAAAAAAAATCACAATGACGTGTGTCACATTTCGTAAATAATTGAAAATTTTTAAGTGTCTCCATGGTGTACATGGAAAACAAGTTTTAAGAAATTTAATTTCTTTTTATTTTATTATTTTCTAAACTAATGAAAATTAATCAAATTAGTGTTATCAAAACAGATGTAAAATTAAATATTCTGCAATTTTCAAAATAGCATAAATTTATTCAGTTGTTCCATTCTCACATTTCAATCAGTCAAATCACTCTTCATGTATTTTTTTATAAATTAATCTTAGAACATAGTACAGCGCTAACATTCTCCAGTATACCCAAAAACAAGTCTTTTTAGTAAAATGCTGCTCCAAAATGAATAAACTGATGAAAACGACCACAGACTACAAAGCAATAAAATTTGCATTATTCAACTTTCAACCTCATAAAAGCCCGGGATATATAAAGGCCATGGTCAAGGCGATTTAATTAACCCAGTCTATAATTTTCATAATTTTGCAATAGTGATCTGAGATCGAGATACACAGATATTATCTTTCGTTTCTCAAGTTTAATAATTTCGCAGTAAAAAACACACTTTCTGTATATTTTTATGATAAATAATAATACATCTTCCACTACATTTTATAAAGGAGGTATAGGAATCATTTCTGTTTGTCACGAAACCTTGTTACCTAGCAATTTGACAAGAAAACTGTTTTAATAAAATTTAAAAATATTTTTCAAACAGATTTCGAGTCAAATTGCTGTCAGGCGACAAGGTTGAATTGTCAAACTGAAATTTATCCGAAGAAAATAAAATGGTCGAGTGTAATTCGGCGAGATAATAAAACAACATTATTTATGAAAAGGTTTATTTAAAAGTGCAATAATTATTACATAACATATTTTTGACATATAATGCAAATGACATTAATGTAGTTTTTCTACGACCACTGAGAAATCTACTCATTGTATGTTTGTTGTTGCTAGGGATATGAGGTACATTGCAAGCATCGTGCGAAATGAATTTGTTTTGTGAGTATTTCAATATAGGTCAGCTCATTTAAGTGCAGGTGCTATTGCTAGGATACTTATTTAGAATTGTCAAATATTGGAATGGTGAAAGCGGGACAAATTTATTATTAAAATTTAATTAATTTTGAAATATTGTGGTCGTAGAAAAGTATAGTGTACAACTCGCATGGAATGTCCATTTCATACTCGTAGGAAATGAGTACCATTTCCTTCTCGTTGTACAATATACTATAGTATTTTCATCGTGTTGCTAGGAGAAAGGTATATAACGTTTTATCACTTACAAAAAGTTACATTGCTATGTATCTGCTGTCAAAATGATAAAATTGTTTTTTCTTTATGGCTACTTTATATTGGAGTTAAATTATCTAATTAAATATAATTCGAAAGTTCGATAAATTAGAATAGTTATTTACATACCAAATGCGGGAACGCTTGGTTCCCGGATGAGCCATAGAACGAATCCGGAAACCGAGTTCACGCAAGAGGTTTGTACAATATTTTTTGTACGAAAAGTATAAAACTAATAACAGTCCATACAAAGAAATGAAGTTCTTCAAGAAGTTATTTTGATTATTGTCAAAGTCCAACTATAAATATAAACATACAAAATAATTTGTCTAATATATTAGAAAACAATTAAAATATTTATAATATTTACCGTATTCACTTGTAAATTTATTATATTTCTTATTTATATTGAGATAACTAACATTACATTTGTAGGTTATGTATTTTACAGCTATCATATTGGGGAGATTTTATTGCCAACATTGGCAACCAAATGCACTAAATTTGTTATTTTTAAATTCAATTTCATTCTTATTCCATCGTTGTTTATATTAATATTAGGTAAAGGGGTGTTTAAAATACTATATTTTTTTATTTTAAGTATAATTTATTAATAAACGCTTTAGAAATAGGAATGTTTTCGTCGAAATTTCCCGGTTGTCTATCTGGTGGAGACCTGGGAAATGGACATTGCGGACGTTGCTTAGGCAACATTAAACAACACATTTCAATGTATGAGTACAAAATAGTATATTGTACAACGAGCATGGAATGGTACTCATTTCCTACGAGTATGAAATGGACATTCCATGCGAGTTGTACACTATACTTTTTCTACGACCACAATATTATTTCAAAATTCATTTAATTTTAATAATAAATTTGTTCCGCTTTCACCATTCCAATATTTGACAATTCAAAATAAGTATCCTAGCAATGGCACCTGTACTTAAATGAACTGACCTGTATTGATATACTCACAAAACAAATTCATTTCGCACGATGCTTGCAATGTACCTCATATCCCTAGCAACAACAAAAATACAATGAGCAGATTTCTCAGTGGTCGTAGAAAAAAATATTTTCTAGTCTCTTTCTCAAATTTGTTGCCATTTGGCAATAGCCACGAACACCAAAAGTGGATAAATAGCGTCACGATATATTTATTTTATACAGATTTTCGCTTTGCAAATTCCAGCAACTCAACATCCTTGCAAAACTCTTGAACCAAAACAAAAATAAAAGAGTATCAATCATAAAAGCAAATTACACATCGCGCAATCTTGAAATAATCTCAAAAAAAAACACTGACAGTTCCAAAGACACAATAAATTGCTTCGTTATTACCTCAACCGTAAAATTTTAAATTACTTCTTTCATTTAATACAATGTCGCCAACACAATGCAGACTTGTCCGGCAAAATGGCAAATATTAATTTTACTGCGGACACTCGATGATGTATTCCATTTTTTACAGTTCGCACATTGCATTACGTTAATTAAAAGTCATCACTTGATTAAATTTTTAATTAATTGCAACAGGATACTGCTGTATAATAATCACGTTAGATATTTAAGATGATATGAGATTATGAGTATGTTGTACTGTTTTCGACTTTAAAATATTTTGAAGGTTATGTATTCTTTGTAATAGGTTTTTAATAGTATATTATACATTAAGGGAGAGAAATGTAAGATTTATTATCCAACACCTCTCAATAAATGCTGTATAACTATGGCGATTTTAAACAAGGAAAGTAACAGATTTCCCACTAGTGGGTATAATTTTAAAGAAAGTCACTAGTGAGTATTTTTTTATTTATAACAATAATAATAACACACAACACCTTGGTAACTACTTCGATTGACATTTTAATTTAAAAATTTAAAGTATA
Organism: Poecilus cupreus; assembly: GCA_963942605.1. Taxonomy (NCBI): domain Eukaryota; kingdom Metazoa; phylum Arthropoda; class Insecta; order Coleoptera; family Carabidae; genus Poecilus; species Poecilus cupreus. The sequence continues at coordinate 17,703,566 of OZ012722.1, read as the reverse complement.
TGTTACTGTCAAATAATATTTCTTTAATAAACTTTTCATTTATTAAGATGTGTTGGATAAAACGTTATACTTCACACGCGGGCAAAGTGGAATTACCCACTCGATAAAATTATCACACAAATTTCTCTCATGGGCAATTCCTTACTTTTCCCACGTGTAAAGTAAATAACTATTTCTCGTGGAATAAATTGAAGCATGAGCCGTAGGCGAGGGCAACAATATGACAAGGAAAAAATACACTTCTTTTCTGCGGTGTATATACTATTTTTCTATAACACTGTTTTGGAAACTACACATTCTACAACTAAAAACTGTATTGGAATAACTATCATTCCATACGCCACGTATGTAATAATTTCGACGAATCAGAGCCGCATATTAGCGCAATATATGAAGTATCTTGATTCAGTTACTATGCTTACGTCTGTTTGTTTGAATTTGATTTGAGTTTGACGTTTTCAACAGTTTTATATTTGTATTTTTTGTATATTTCCAAAATCTTGTTATAGAAAGTATAGTCTTCTACAACATGTAACGGAATGTCATATCCCACACTCGCAAATCGCAGCCCTCGCCTTCGGCTCGGACTACAAAGTTTTTGCTCGCATGGAATATGTGCCATTCCATTACTTGTTGTAGAATATACTATTTCACGACCCCAATGTTTATGACAGTTTTTATGTATTTCAAAATTATTTGAATTGTAATATAATTTATGATAATTACCTTTGATTTCTTTAATTTTGTTCATTTTTCATATTATTTGAGCATTTTTCCTCACGTCGTCACGACGGGAGAGAAAGTGCACAAATTTCCTGTAGATATGAAATTGGCTGTTTCTGTCATGATTTGGGTATCAGAAATCCAGTTTCTCTCCCGGTCGTGAAAAATAGTATATTATTATGATACAAGTGTATAAATAAGCTTTTCTATATGACGAGTTTAAGAGCACGACGCGAAGAGGAGTGCTTTTAACGTCGATATTGCTTTAAAAGCTATTATACCCGTGTGTCGTATGCTATTTTTTTATTATACCTGCATCATAATTTGGAAAGAAAAAAAAAGTTTGACGTATATTGATTACGATTGGTTTTGCATTTATTCTTTACATTACTATGTAGATTCATTGTTTTACAATTTGTCATGACAATTTTGACAGATATTAATAGTATTTTTTTTTCTACGACCACTTAGAAATCATCTCATTGTATGTTTGTTGTTGCTAGGGATATGAGGAACATTGCAAGCATCGTGCGAAATGAATTTGTTTTGTGAGTATTTCAATACAGATCAGTTCATTTAAGTACAGGTGCCATTGCTAGGATATTTATTTAGAATTGTCAAATATTGGAATGGTGAAAGTGGGACAAATTTATTATTAAAATATAAATGAATTAGGAAATAATATCGTGGTCGTAGAAAAAGTATAGTGTACAACTCACATGGAATGTCCATTTCATACTCGTATGATTTACAAACTTGCATACTCATAGGAAATAAGTACCATTCCATGCTCGTTGTACAATTTTTATATTTCTATATCAAAGCTGTTACGACACCCAAATCATTTTCGTAACAGCTCAATCGAGTGTTATAATAGAGCAGTACAATTTATATTTTCAAGGTTGGTAACTGAAATGTCATATGTCAAAAAATATCAAATGTCACACTTCGCTAAATAAATAAATAAATAAATACAAATTGTAAGAATGTTATTTTTGTATAATTTTGAATTTAAAACTAGAAATTAAAAATAATAAATAGCAGAATATTCATATTTAAAATTTAATTTTAATATTGTATGTATGTAGTTGCAAATTTAAAATGATAATACCTTTTTCCCCAAAATATATAATATTGATGAACAACAAAAGTAAACAATTAAAATATTGATAACTAAATTATATTCTGTCATTTTCAATTGAAATAAAAATGATTTCCATTTATTTCAAATGAAAATTTAATAATTTGCATATTTCAGAGTTTGGAATTATATTGTAGCGGTATTGTATATTACAATTGCAAAATTGCATTAAATTGTGATTGCTTTTAGTTCACAGCTAAACTAATTACAAAAGTGGATGAATATTACTCGCCAGTGGCGCAGGTAATTCATGTTTTTAGGGGCACATATTTGTAAATTAATGTAAGCATAAAGTTTCAGTTAGAATCATGAAAAAAATCGTTACAATATTTTTGCGGGTATTAATATTTTTATGTCCATGTTAAGACCAATTTCTCAATGATGTCTATGTATGAGGATGGATGGATGAATGATGTCTGTGTGCGCAATATCTCATGAACGAGACAAGAAACGAAACTTAGAATATATAAGTTTCATGAATATATGAAGAGCTGAGTTGAGTTTGAATGAAATTGAAAAACCGTGAGAAAAAGTTTACTGGATACACAAAACAATAATTTCCCATTTTTTTCAAAAAAAGAATCAGCTGTGAAAAAAAAATCAAATGAAAGTTGTTAGCAAAAATATTTAGAATATATTATTTATACTTTTCTTGTACATGCTTCTAATTTTGAGAAAAACTAAATTATTTCAATAATCTTAGTTGAAATGGTAATAAAAACTAAAATATTTTTAACATCTATACGTGAAACGTGTAATTTATTATAAAGTGTAAAAAATATGTGTCGTTTGAAATATTAAATTAATATTAAAAGCAATAATTGTATTATTAGCTAGAAAGATTAGATATTAATTAATACCTATTTTAAAATAAAATCATAGTTACAATGAGAAAAAAAAATAATAAAGAGGCTTAATATCTACATGTCATTGTCAAAATAAAATCATACGCCAGAAACAAGTCACGTGTTCAGTTGGTTTTATGTGTATAAGAAAGTACTGTGGTGCACATACCGAATTTCTTTCTAAAAAAGTTCAAACTATAAAAATTTTTTTTATTTCTGTGGATAACTTTTTATAGTTTACAATACAATTTCGAAACAAAATTTTAGTTTTGAAGTCTTTTATTTTTGCATTAGGAGCTATGAATATCTTTATTATAAATTATTCCTTCACTAAAATATTATTAAACCTTTTGAATTTGATTCGCAAAATAATTGTCAAACACACTGAACCCCTCCATAAATTAAATTGCGTCGACGACACTGGCACTGATGGGACACAATGATATTATACACTGTCATTAATACATCAAAACAAATGAATTCACAGTGGTATCAAATAATTATAATTAGTTGTCAGTAACGTGTTAGTAGCTACTACACTGTTGGTTTCATGGGTTTAGTAGCAATTACCAGAGGTACTCAACCTTTTCGAAGAGTGTCTAAAAGATGTTATTTTTCAGTAGATGAAAACCTTTTGGGCTCCCGAATACGACTTCACTGTTTTATGTTGACGTTTGTCTGTTTGTGTGTGTGTGTGTATTAGTCCAGGCAATGAGTACTTTCGGGGTTACAAAAGGTCAGGGAGTGTTCGTTTTTGGTAGATTTTTACAGTTCAGTATCCTAATTAATATTCTGAGTTTGCGACCTTGAGCGACCGCCGCTCGCGCCGCCATATTGAAAAAAAGGAACTAAAAACAGTTTTTCGAGAATAACTTCTCTCCAGCGGCACCAAAATTGAAAATAGTTATTATAAAAATTATAGACCATAAAATTCTCTAGAGAAAAGGTTCTTAATAGTTTTTGTGTATGTGTTATAGTTTTTAAGAAAAACGAGAAAATAAAAATATAAAATTCTCAGTCTGTGTAAACCAAGTCATAAATTTGTGTTAATACACAAAAACAGCTGACATTTTTTAACGGACTGAAATATCGACTACCGGTTATCAACATTCGATTGCCCGGACATTTTTGTATTAGCACCATTATTTTTACACTTTTGGGAAGTCTAGTTCAGTTGTAACATATACATATTTCCCGAGGAAGTATAAATAAATTAAAATAATTTTCTTCAAATTTTGTGTTTAAATTACTGTAAATCTTGAACGGAATAAAATATCGACTTCCGGTTTTCAGCATTTGATTGCTCAGACATTTATCTATTAGCACCATAATATTTTCATTTTTGGTAAGTCTAGTTCAGCTATAATGTATATATATTCCCCGTGAAAAAAAAAATAAATTTAATTATTTTTCTTAAAATGTTGTGTTTAAATTACTGTAAATCTTGAACGGAATCAAATAGCGACTTCCGGTTTTAGGTATTCGATTTCTCGGACAATTATCTATTTGGACCATTATTTTTACACTTCTGGGAAGTCTAGTTCAACTGTAAAATATACATATTTCCCGAGAACACATAAATAAATTTAAGTAATTTTCTTAAAATTTTGTGTTTAAATTACTGTAAATTTTAAACGGAATCAAATAGTGACTAACGGTTTTCGGCAATCGATTGCTCGGACATATATCTATTAGCATCATCATTTTCACACTTTTGGTAAGTCTAGTTCAGCTGTAATATGTACATATTACCCGAAAAAACGTAAATAAATTTAAGTAATTTTCTTAAAATTTTGTATTTAAATTATAGTCCAGGCAATGAATACTTTCGGAGTTATAAAAGGTCAAGGATTGTTTGTTTTTTGTAGATTTTTACAGTTCGGTATCCTAATTAAAAAAATATAGCGATTTTGCGAATTGCAGACATTTGCAGATTAACTCCACTGTAACTCGTGTACTACTCATCCGATTGGAAAATGTTTATAACAGAAGTTGTAGGGAATTTTATGCTCTATAATTTTGGTAATAGCTATTTTCAACCTAAGTTTTGCTGGAGAGAAGATATTTTTGAAAAACTGATTTTTAGTACCATTCTTTCAATATGGCGGCGCGAGCGGCGGTCGCTCTAGGTCGCAAACTCAGAATATTAATTAGGACATCGAACTGTAAAAATGTACCAAAGATGAAAACTCCTTGACCTTTTGTAATGAAAGCCCATTTTTATGTCTTCATTGCCTGGACTATATGGCGATTTTTTCGTCTACGAAAACAACGATTAATAAAGTTATATTCATAAAATTTGATTTTTAAAACTTGTGTGTTTTAAATATGAGCTGATTAGATTTTGGTAGCACATAATGTAAATTTATTTTAATTTTAAAAATCTGATGTGGGCACCACACTACTTTCTTATACAAATAAAACCAACTGAACACGTATGACTTGTTCCTTGCGTATGACTATTTTGATAATTATTTGATATACAGATGTTAAACCTGTTTAATTTTGTTCCCAATATAGTCTTCAAAACTTTCTAACTAATAATACAAATATTACTTTTATAATATTTCACACGACACATATTTTTGACACTTCACAATTATTTGACACGTTTGACACATAGATATTAAACATGTTTTAGTTTTTGTTCTCATTGTAACTAAGATTATTGAAATATATTATTCAATATATAATAAGTTTTTTTCAAAATTAGAAGCATGTACAAGAAAAATGCAAATAACATTTTATATTCCTAATACTTTTGCTAACATCTTCCATTTGAAACTTTTTTGCACAGCTGATTCTATTTTTGAAATAAATGGAATTTATAGTTTTGTGTGTGCAGTAAACTTCCTCTTCCGATTTTTCAATTTCATTCAAAATCAACTCAGCTCTTCACTTTTTCATGAAACTTATATATTCGAAGTTCCGTTTACATATCTTGTCTCGTTCATGAGATATTGCACACACGGACATCCATCCATCCATCCTCACACACAGACATCATTGAGAAATAGGTCTTAACGAATTCAATGGACGTCAAACTATGTATTTCCTCAAAAATCTCGACAGCAATTTTTTTCGTGATTCCAATACTTCCTTATACTTTGTATAACTAAGTACCAAGGAAAGAACGAATTTTCTGGTGGATGCGCCATAGCAAAAAAAATATTTTTTTAAAGCAATTATTATAACATGTCGTTTTATATCCAAATATATTAAACAATAATAATTAAATAGGGGCGTAGGACGAAAGGAGAGGGGGGGTTGGTTCAGAAATGAACAGGGGAAAATATTTGTCACTACCATTTGTAATATAATGTATTATTATTAACCTGCAAAATGTCACTTTTTATTATGAACCATTTGGTACCGTTAAAATTCAAATCTAATAGTTATTTACTTTATAAGTACGGTAGAAATCATTAGCGGACGTATAGAAGCTTATTTCATACCTTTTTCACATGTTTCGACGAAAGTTTTTCCTTTCTTTCTTTCTTAATACCAATTGAATCATTTAGCTCTTAAAAAATGATAGCAACCTATTTTGTTATGTTGCCATTTCTGACAACATTTATCAAAAGTTATTCCGGGAAACGATTTCAAGAATCAAATTCTATTCAAAAATTACTTAAAAACGATACAGTACCGTAACAAATAATAAACCTGTAAAAAGTACTAGACTGAAATCAGTTTGGTAATCATGAAAAGGTGATACAGTATAAAATTAAATATTTTTTTTATTTCACATACACAAAGTAAAATTTGTGACACTGTTTTTCTCAAAAATAATGCTACAAAATTGTATTTTGTACAACTGTTTTTATTTGTAAAAATGTTAGTCTGCCTGTCTCGAGGGCGATAAAGGATTTCGCGGAGAATGTGTACACACTATTTTTTGTACAACCGTATAAAATATGTAATAACAAATTTTAAACAATTTTATTGTAAATAAAAAGTAGGTATGAGAATGACATTTGATAAACAAAACAATTAGTTTTGAAAAAATAATGTCAATTTTCAAGTGTCCAAATAAAAGTTTTTTACCCTATTTCGAGTCCGTTGCCATAACAACAGCAGCGAAATTCAATTTCTCAGTCTATTTTGCGGTTGCGAAATGCTTATTTCGCGTCCGGTTACACAAAAAAAAATATATAAGTTTCATTTCCCTTCACCACGTCCTTCTAACAATTTTAATTTAACAGCCGTACAATTTTGCTGTATAAGTCTGTGTATTTATTTTTTCTGTAAAGTTATTAGTTAGCCTAGCCAGCAAAATTGATTGGTTTCTTTAAAAAAAACTCACCCTGAATGATTATTATAATATTGAAAAAAATTACTTATAAAATAATGTTATAAATTCTGATGCATTTTAGCTGCTTTCATATTCCGAAGCTATTTAATTGAAAATCATTATTCTAAGAATGGCTACGTTGCACAAAATCAATACAAATATGGAAAATGTGTTTCTAATATTTTAGTATATGTAGTGCATCTATTTATAACTGGTTTGAAATTATAAAAAATAATCAATAAAAGTTAAAACGAAAATAAACAATGGAAACAATAATAACTTTGTTTATTTATATAGTAGGATGACTTGTAAAATGTATAAAATAAGATTCATATCAGCAAATTTCACACTTTCATATTTTTTGTAATATTTCACATACTTTTCTACTAATAATATCCTTGTAGCGGTACATATTTAATAAGTAATTAATGGTAATTAATTAATGTGTATCACATTTCATTTCCGATCAATATAGAACAGGAAACCTCGCAGAGAACTTTTACTATATACTTTAGCAACAAAAAGCAATGTGTCATCAAGTTGAAACATAAATTAAAGATGAACTGATTCTAAGAAACAATTCTCTCGATTATAATTTAATAGATTTGAGATCAATACTCAAATGAAAACAATGTACAGAGCGTTCTATCTAGTAGTAAAATTACAGACTTATTCATTTAACAGATTTCAGCAAACGAAAAAGTTTTCAAGTTCCTTCCATATGTTTGTTTCTTTGTTTATAAATCAAGAAGCATTATCTCGGGTAGCCTACAGACTGTTTAAGTTTTAGACCTCCATTTTACAAACAAAATGGCGGCCTGTTATTTCACAAACTTCTTCACAAATTTTCTTATTTATGTTTGTGTGTTTATGTACTTTTGGAATTTCAACTCGAAGGATTATATTCTTAGGATGGGCAGTCACATTGACAGATTAAATTTCCTTGCATTGCCACTATTTTCGTACTTGTGTTCACCTCGTGCAAGTCCTTGTTACAACTACTAGCCGGTGTGCGATAGCTTTGTGGTTGACAAGTTATTTGCATCTCAAATTGGAATGGTAACGGTAATGGTAACATATCAAGCCGAGAATTTTTTTTAGACTTAACCGGGATTTGAACTCTTGACCCCTGTGTCTAGAGGTAAGAACTGCTATTAGAGCTCTAGAATTATATAGGTAATCTCGTCCGCCATTTTGGTTCCAGGTCCCATAAATAAAACAAGATATTGGAATTAATTTGGAAAAAAACCCTCAGATTTTATGTCAAATTTCTTGAAATTTTGTAAAATCCAATTACGCAATAATCATACAATAATATATTATGAAAAACTATTTTCTTCTCTACTCCTGCTGTATAAATATTTTCCCATTATTTTTTTTTTTGCAATTAATTATAGTACCCATAATCCACGACATTGAATTATGATTCATAATTTACTCTTCTCGACCAATCACAGAGCCAGAAATCCATAACTCACGGTTATTTTAAGACGTGATGTGGATCACAAAGCAACGGCCCTCTGACAGTTGACATGTAGTCAATTGTCATTGTGTATTTTTATGTTGACGGATTTCAACGTGTGTTTTCAACGAATTTCTATTATTCTCAAAAGTGATTTCTGAATTTACATGAGTAGAAAAAAATATAGTATTATATTCAGGATTATGGTCATTATTCACTCGGATATTTGCGTCATGATCCGAATAATTACTATCATAATCCCTCATGTAATAATATACTATTACACTTACCTATAAGATATAATACAATAATAGTAATAATTGACACGTAATTTATTACAATTATTTACCAATTTGTTATACATACTTACCTTCTTGTGCGGTCATTGTAAAACTTATGTACCTGAAAAGTGAAAAATAAATAGATAATAATTTCACCTGCACTATAAAAGTTCCTACAATTTTTCATAGTACAAATAAGTTTTTTCACGACATGGTACGAAACCCCACCGTTCTTCTCCCGAAATAGTGAGGAAAATGTGTTGTTCCTCTCTAGAGAGGAAAATATAGAAGTGTTACCAATATGAATGTTATTTACATAAATCATATTACAAAAATTATAAATAAATTCCTAATTTGATTGAAAATCCTTATTTTAGTGATATGTATACTTTAAATTATCTTACAATTAAGTCTTATATTTTTCTTTTTCTTATTAAATCACAATTTGACAACTTATTAAAGATATTTAAGATTGGTTCATTGGCAACACTGCTACACCGCCATGTGTCTGATAACCTAACTTTTAACGTGTCAGTCTGTCAGTTGTGTTCTCAAAGTGTATTTTAGGTTGTGTCTAACACGAGAGGAAAGCTCTTCTTCCATTCTCGTTCGAAATGCTTCATTCGCTGCGCTTCGAACTCGAGGGGGAAAAAGAAGCGCTTTCCTCTCTAGTTTGACAAATAACTATTACCTCTCTGTTTTGCACTCATTTTGTAAACTTGAACTTAACATGAAGTAAATATTATTGTTTGATATATGACATATACAACTGACACTGACATTATACTCTCTTTTCTATGGTTACTAAAATATCAATCTATCAGCGAACGGCCATTTTTTCAGTAGCGCACCACTGAAATATTCGGATCATAATATATTATTTAAAGTATCGTTCCTGTGATAATGGTATATATTTTTCACTCATGAAAAATCGTCTAAATCGCATTCAAGTTTCTTAGTTGTGCTTCAACTATAATGTTTAAATAATATCATTCTCGTAAGTGTTTGCAGCAAAGTTGAACCTTAAAGGTGGACTTACCACCAACATATTGCCGCCTCGCGCAGTACGAGACAAAATAATTTGAAATTTATATCTCAGTGGTAAGTAATGCAGTCCATAACATATCATAGTTTATGCACATTGGCGCAGTTATCACTTAACGCTTTCTGGTTTGTGAAATGTGTATTTATATCCGCGAGGGATTCCAAACTGTATTAGGGAGGTTAAATGTGAAATATGCGCTTAGTTTTGTGTCGGAGCGCTGTTTAGCAAAGCGTATTTTCATTAGTGTCGGCTCTCCTTCCTGGAAAACACGGGAAATTACTTCTGTCTGATCGAATACCCGATTTATTTAAAATAGCTGTACAAGTTGAAAAAGCTTTCAGATCTCAGTATGTATTACTAAAAGATATTTGGTTAAAATTCTATGAATAGTATATTTTACAACAAGTAATGGAATAACGAGCAAAAAGTTTGTAGTTTGAGCCGAAGGCGAGGGCTACGGTTTGGGAGAGTGGGATATGCCATTGTGTTACATACTGTAGACTATACTTTCTATAACAATATTTTGGAAATTATACAAAAAATACAAATACAAAACTGTTGAAAATCTCAAATTCAAATAAATAAACAGACGTAACTATAGCAACTGAACCAAAATACTTCATATATCGCGCTAATAAGCGGCTCTGATTAGTCTAATTTATACCAACCGCGGCGTATGGAATGATAGTTTTTCCAATGCAATTTTTAGTTTTGGAATGCGTAGTATTAGAGAAACTATTTTAATTCATGTAATTCTTCGCCAAGAAAACAACTGAATAATATAAACAATTGTATATTCTGGTTTAATTGAATTTATCCAAAGTAATATTTTTTTTATATAATTTATATCATATTACTGTAATGTTTTTGCTCGTTACTCAATTTTAGCGTTGAAAAAATGTGCACCAGTTTAATTATAACAAACAATAATTATTTATTTACACTAAAATAGTTTAATATTAAATGAGGGATTATGATAGTCATTATTCACGAAGGAAGTTTGCGTCACGAGCCGTAGGCGAGTGATGCAAATCATCCGTGTACTTTTTCTACTACTACAGGAATAATTGATTTCTGGTTCGGTGATTGGCCGAGAAGAGTGAATTATAAAATCATAATTCACTATCGACTAATATAATTAACTGAAAAATTGAAATAATGCGGTTATATTTACACAGGAGTAGAAAAATACTATTTACACAATATAACGCTATTACTACATTTATTTTCGCACCTATTATTTATTTCTACAGACTCATCTTCACATGTCCGATATTTATTTGTTCAATTTTACTTTTAAAATTCCTTTTTTCTTACTTGTATACAAATCTCGAAACCTTTTGTTTTGTTCACTCAACTCATTCCTATGGCAACGACATGGGTAATAATAGGTGAGTGGGCGAAAGTTCACTTTTGCTTAGTACTTTCGCTCATTACCAAATTGAATGATTTGTAGCATTAGTTATGTGGACTTAGAATAACAGGACTATCGTGAATTATGGCTACTATAATTGACCGAAAAAAAATTAAATAATGGGGATATATTTTTGTGAGAGTAGAAAAAAATCTTTTATTTGAAATCGGCACTAAAGTACTCAGAAATCGTCACTAAAGTAACACATTATACGACGATATTGAGCAACCCAGTGTTGGCAACCGTTAAGTAATTATTGTACAATTAGGATACTTTTGACAGATATATTGACGTACTATAGTAAATTTGGACGTAACATGAAACAAAATTTGCAAGAAGAATTAACTAATTAATCCCGATGAAGAAATTGAAGACAAAACACAAAATTTTGAGTGTTATTTACGATAACTTCACTGTTCGAGGTTGACAACACAGACTGTCAGTTTCAAATGGCAACTGACAGATGGATAAACTTAACCTATATTGTAATTTTTTTACAGTTTTTTCGAATTTTAGATTTCAAATAAAACTTAATCTGTACCTCGGCACTGAAGTTCCTTTTTATCACTCACATGGTTTATTACGGGCCTCGGCAACTAAATTCCATATTCGTGATAAAAAATTGAACTTCAGTGCCTTGATACATAAATAACTATTTTTCTCTTTAAAACAGTTCCTTTTCATTATAGCCCTAAAATCACATACAAAAAGTGAGCCATGAAATTAAGAACAATAAATAAATTTAAAGATATTCAATGGTCAAATTCATGGACATTATTTCTGAGTGTTATTCTTTATTAATAAAACATGAAAAGTTTTTATTTTACATATTTTAGGTCTATAATAATAAATAAAAACTGTTGTAAATAGAAACAAAAGATCTTCAAAATTTTTCTAATATTTATATGGTGATCAAAAATGGAAATAAATATATCATCACACCATTTACCCAATTTAGGTGTGGCACTCTGCTCAATGCAGATCTCAGTGTTATGATATATTTTTGCGTGTGAAATGTGTTGGCATTTTAATTAAAATTGAAAACTTAAAAATTTTTGTGTAATATTTAAAATAATCGTATAAAATAAATAATACAGACCGATAAACCACCGGGTGTATAAAATATTAATACATACGTGTATATATTACTTCTAAGAATAACGGATAAAAATAGAGTTATTGAAAAATTTTATGTTTATTTTTTTATGACACAGTAGACTTTTACGATCAAACTTTCAGACACACTTTAATTTTTATGAAGTTTAACGACACGTTTTTGTTTTCCATGGCTCACCTGACTGTATTTTTATCTATAGATTTCAGTAAAAAATTAATGAGGTATTGTTCGAAAATTAATGTATATTTTACGAATTGTTTTCAAGATCATCTTTCTTGAAAAAATATTTGGTTAGTAGCTGTTGCGTGAGATCGGCGCGTTGATAAAATTGAGTAAATATTTTTTGACAGTTGTTAATTAAGTGTTTCATGTTTTATGTTGTTGAAGGTATTTTTAGCGCTGTATGTTTGTAAAGTAAAGGTTGGTGAACTACTTGAGGTATTAGAAGTTTAAAAAGAAAATAAAAATAGTTATTTCTGAATTACAACATGTAAAAAATGGTATGTATATATTAAGGGAGAGAAGTGTATGATTTTTTCCCGCAGAGTAAAATTGAAGCAAGAGCCGTAGGCGAGGGCTACAATACATCGAGGGAAAAATACACTTCTCTCCTGCGTTGTATAAACTATTTTTACGACCCCAATATTTATAACTGTTTTTATGTATTTCAAAATAATTTTTGATTTGTTTAATTTTGTTAATTTTTCACATTATTTGAGCACATTTCCTCACGACGGGAGGGAAAGTGCACAAATCTCCCGTAGATATGAAATTGACTGTTTCTGTCATGATTATGGTATCATAGAAAATGAGTTTCTCTCCCGGTCGTGAAAAAAAAATTTTTATACCAGAGGTTCTCTAAAAATATATCCAACTTTTATAATTTTTATTGGCTCATTCGTCAGGTTTTTTTATTTTTTTTAGTCAACGATATAAACATTTTTTTTACGACATGCCGAGAAACCCACTGTTTTTCTCTCGAAATAGGGATGAAAATGTGTTGTTCCTCTCTAGTGAGGACGTGTTACCAATATGAATAATATTTACAAAAAATATATTGTAAAAATTATAAATAAATGCCTATTTTTATTGAAAATCCTTATTTTAGTGATATACATACTTTAAATTGTCTTACAATTATGTCTTAAATTTTTCTTTTTCTAGATTAAATCACAATTTTACAACTTTAATTTATATTTTAGATTGGTGCATTGGCAACACTGCTACATCGCCTTGCGTCTGATAACCTAACTTTTAGCGTGTCAAAGTGTATTTTAGGTTCGAGCAAATCGTTTTTAGAAACATGTCGTGAAAAAAATGTTGTGTCTAACACGAGAGGAAAGCCCTTCTTCCACTCTCGCTCGAATTGCCTCATTCGCTGCGCTCATGATAAACACGGTAAACTTCGAACTCGAGTGGGAAAAAGAAGCGCTTTCCTCTTTAGATTGATAAATAACTAAAGAAAAAAGCAAGTTAAATATATGTATTTTATTGTGTCAGCCAGATATAAATAAAATACATATAAATTTAACTTGCATTTTTACCTGTCGTCACATTCTGTAAGGGAGTTATAGGAATCACGCTAAAAATTGTGTAGTGAGTTTTCAGTGAATGAGCACGTTTTAGGGTCCCTAGAATACGATTTTAATTGTTTCACGATATGTGTGTGTGTGTTTGTCTGTCGGTCTGTGTGGATCTCTGGAGTTACGGTTTCTCAAAAACTAATAAACTGAAAATATAGATATTTTGTATATATCAAGTGTATACCCTTTGAAAGAGCAGATTAGTTTTTGGTGATAATCCAATAACCGGAAGTGGTAGTTTACTTGAAGCCCTATAAAGTTATTTTAAAATATCTTAGTAAATTATGGTTTAATGCAAATTTTGTTATTAGAATAATGTTTCAAATATTATTATCTACAATTATTGTTTGAAACATTCTCCTTTTACTGTCACCATTTACGAATTACAACACGTTAAAGAAAAATTATACTTTGATATTTTCGTTTAGATCTGCTAACCGGTGTTTTTTGAAAAAACAAAACAACGGTTGAAAAATATCAATTTTTTGAGATGTGTCATAATTGGTTGAAGGGATGAGCGTTTCTTGATAGTGGTGGTCCGTGTTCCTGTATTGTTCGATAAGAAATCTATGGCGGGAGGTATTGTGCTGCCCACAACATATTTTTCAGTTGTTTTCATTTACTTGCATTTACTTAGAATATGCGTGCGGTGATTTCTGTATAAGTTATCGAGAAATTCCAGTAATAGAAGTTCGACTTATTATAAAATTTGCAAGTATTTTTCACTCTTGTCGCTGTTACAAACCAATTTTGTCCGAGTAATAAAGAAATTCCAGTTATCAATGTACAAATTATTGAAGTTCGACTATACTTGTGTTTCAGGGTTTTTGTCTTAAAAGTGAAAACCTTTCCATTTCGCAACGTTTAAGAATTTTGGCGAAACAAGCCGCATATATTAGCACGCACGCTATGTAGCTATAAAAACATTTAAATTAATTTCTTGTGTGAACGACATTTCTTGTCTTGGGAACATTAAACGAATTGCCTTGAAAAATGAGTGAAACGTTTATTTTTAGAAGTAGTGTCAAAGGTAATTGCTGTACCTAGTATTTCATACTTGTTTGACTTGTTTTCATTATAAATAAATAACTTTGTGGTAACTGGAGTTACACCACAATTACCCCTGTGGTTTCTTCGCTACTAACATGGTTGCGCGTTGTAACTTTATTTAAAATATATCATACTTAAGCCCGGTTGCACTAACGTTAGTTAAATTGGTTTAAGTAAATAAAAGCAAATCGAAATTATATGTCATATGAAGTAATTGACATTGATGTCAAAAATTAGATACGCTTTTATTTATTTAATCCAAGATTAAAATTTAAATAAAGTTGATGCTACTGGGCATTTGACTTTAGTTAGTGGGGTGAGGATATTCTTCTTTTTATACAACGCTGAAAACAACATTTGATGCATGATGTAAAATATACAAAAAATAATGGATTTCACCGGAGGATATTACAGCAACATCATTTTATTTGAAATCGACACAAAAGTACTCAAAAATCGTCATTAAAAGCTCAGAAATTGTCTCTAAAGTAACCCATTAAACGACGATTTTGAGCAACCCTATGTTGGCAACCATTAAATAATTATTCTACAATTAGGATAATTTTGGCAGATATATTAACGTATTATAGTAAATTTGGACGTCACATGAAACAAAATTTGCAAGAAGAATTAACTAATTAATTCCGATGATGAAATTGAGGACAAAACACATAATTTTAAGTGTTATTTACGATATCTTCACTGTTCGAGGTTGGCAACACTGACTGTCAGTTTCAATTGCCAGACAGATGTATAAACTCAACCTATATTATAATTTTTTTACAGTTTTTTCGAATTTTAGATTTCAAATAAAACTTGATATGTACCTCGGCACTGAAGTTCCTTTTTATCACTCACATGGTTTATTTTCCTCGGCCCTACGGGCCTCGCCAACTAAATTCCATATTCATGATAAAAAAATTATCTTCAGTGCATTGATATATAAATAAATATTAAAAATAACAAAATTTGTTTCATAAAATGTTACACCCATTTTCGTGTATAAAACACGCGAAAATTATCGATAATCGCCGATAATTTAATGAAAAATATATGTACAAATTATATTGTCAAAGATGATTTATAAGACAGGTACTGTAGAATTGCTAAATTTTATCGTATTTGGATTAAATTCAAATTACTTTAAACATAATTTTGTTCTTTGTAAACAAACATCAACCATGCATTCTTACAAATAGACGCTCATACAGAAATAATGTTTTCCCGCACTTACTATTTTTCACGACCGGGAGAGAAACTCGAGTTCTTTGGTACCAAAATCATGACAGAAACAGCTAATTTCATATCTACGAAAGATTTGTGCACTTTCTCTCCCGTCGTGTAGGAAAGTACTCAAATAATTGTGAAAATGAACAAAATTAAGCAAATCAGAGGTAATTATCATGAATTTTATTACAATTCAAATAATTTTGAAATACATCAAAACCATCATAAATATTGAGGTATAATAGTATATACACCCCAAGAGAGAAGTGTATTTTCCCTTACCTTATAATTGAAACATCTACTCAATATTTATTATACAGGGTGTTGACCGCGACCCCGGAACATAGGACTTTAACATGTAAAATCATAGTTTCGTAATTTCCTGCTTAACAAATTATATTAGACAAAAAAGATTCAAATAAAGTTGAGAGATCATAAAATTCTACATCAAAATCAATAAACAGAATTAAATTTACATGCCCTATAACGCCAGAAATTAAATATGAAAATATTAAAAATTAGCTCAAAAATCGGGTTAGCCTTGGAAATGAAACAAAATTGTATTCAATTGGAAATGAAAATTGTATTTTTTATTAATTATTATTAAAAATTGCATAATTGACTATTTTTTTTTTAGAATTTTGTTTCATTTCCAAGGCTAACCCGATTTTTGAGCTAATTTTTAATATTTTCATATTTAATTTCTGGCGTTATAGGGCATGTAAATTTAATTCTGTTTATTGATTTTGATGTAGAATTTTATGATCTCTCAACTTTATTTGAATCTTTTTTGTCTAATATAATTTGTTAAGCAGGAAATTACTAAACTATGATTTTACATGTTAAAGTCCTATGTTCCGGGGTCGCGGTCAACACCCTGTATTTATATGTATAAGAAAGTCTTGTGGTGACCACATCAGATTAGTAGTACAAGACGTCACCAGATCACCTGGAGAATAACTGTTCCCGCATTGATCTACCTGGTGATCTGTGATCGCGGGTCACTGACCTCAACTTCTTGCTAACTTGTAGCTAACCGGTCCAGCAGGTGCTCACCTACTCACCGTCTAAACGATTTAGTGCATTCCTCCTCGGTGCGGACAACCTGACACTGTGAGGGAACTTGACCTTGAGAGGGGGCTGACGTGCCACGAAGATAGGGCGGTTTTAGATTTAGGAGGGACCAGGATATATTGTATACCGTGTGTCCCACGTAAATGTTGACATAGGCAGTTAACATGTAAAATCAGTTTTTTGTAAATAAAAAGTGTCCGGCATAAAATTATGCATCCAAATTTTATAGCAAAATGCTGTCAATATCCCTACATCTTATTTCATGCAGATTAATTTATTTTGATACCGTAATTTAATGAAATTAATAATAATAATTTCTAAGTTTCCGCCTACTCTTTTTATTGCTACTGACGTATAGTGCTTGCAATTTGTTTTAAATATTTTAATTTTGTGTTTTATTCTATCTTTCTGAAATGATATTCAAATACAAATTGCATAACATTGTCTTTCCAAAAACACCAATACTACTACAATAGTATATTCTACAACAAGTAATGGAATAGGCCATTCCGTTACATGTTGTAGAATATACTTTCTATAAAAAGGTTTTGAAATTATACAAAAATACAAACATAAAACTGTTGAACACGTCAAACTTAAATAAATCAAATTAAAACAAACAGACGTAACCATAGTAACTGAATCAAGATACTTCATATGTCGCGCTAATAAGCGGTTCTGATTCGTTGAAAATATTCCATACGCCGCGTATGGAATGTTAGTCATTCCATAACAATTTATAGTAGTGGAATGCCCAGTTTCCAAAACAGTGTTATAGAATAGTTATTTACATACCAAATCCGGGAACGCTTGGTTCCCGGATGAGTGTTTGGCGGCGCGAACTGGCGAGGGCTGCCATAGAACGAATCCGGGAACCGAGTTCACTCTAGAGGTTTGTACAACATTTTTTTTACGAAAAGTATAAAACTAATAACAGTCCATACAAAGAAATGAAGTACTTCAAGGAGTTATTTTGATAATTGTCAAAGTTGCACTATAAATATAAACACACAAATTAATTTTTTCACGACATGGTAGGAAACCCCACCGTTCTTCTCCCGAAATAGTGAGGAAAATGTGTTGTTCCTCTCTAGAGAGGAAAATACAGAAGTGTTGCCAATATGAATGTTATTTACAAAAAATATATTACAAAAATTGAAAATAAATTCCTAATTTTATTGAAAATCCTTATTTTAGTGATATACATACTTTAAATTATCTTACAATTATGTCTTATATTTTTCTTTTTCTTATCAAATCACAATTTGACAACTTATTAAAGATATTTAAGATTGGTTCATTGGCAACACTGCTACACCGTCTTGTGTCTGATAACCTAACTTTTAACGTGTCAGGCTGTCAGTTGAGTTCTCAAAGTGTATTTTAGATCCGAGAAAATCGTTTTTAGAAACATGTCGTGAAAAAAATGTTGTGTCTAACTCGAGAGGAAAGCTCTTCTTCCACTCTCGTTCGAAATGCCTCACTCGCTGCGCTCATCAGGCAAACTTCGAACTCGAGGGGTAAAAAGAAGCGCTTTCCTCTCTAGTTTGACAAATAACTATTGTCTAATATATTAGAAAACAATTAAAATATTTAGAATATTTACCTTACTCACTTGTAAATTTATTATATTTCTTATTTTTGTTGAGATAACTAACATTACATTTGTAGGTTATGTATTTTACAGCTGTCATATCGGGCAGATTTTATTGCCAACATTGGTAACAAAATGCACTAAATTTGTTATTTTTAAATTCAATTTCATTCTTATTCCATCATTGTTTATATCAATATTATGTAAAGGGATGTTTGAAATACTATATTATTTTATTATAAATATAATTTATTTATAAACGCTTTAAAAATAGGAATGTTTTCGTCGAAATTTCCCGGTTGTCTATCTGGTGGAGACCTGGGAAATGGACATTTCGGACGTTGCTTAGACAACGTAAACAACACATTTCAACGTATGAGTACAAAAATATTTTTTTCTTCAAACGTCATAAAAGTACGTTGTTATGTATTTGTATTCAACAAGTAGAAGTTCAATATTGTCGCCGCCGGCGTAAAAGTGTTTCCTTGGCAACACATTTACGCCGGCGGCGGACAAAGTAAAATATTATGAAAAATAGTTAGGTTGTAATTCAATAATTTGACAGTTAAAAATGAAACAAATAAATAAAAATAACAAAACAGCATATTCTACGGCAACTTGAAATGCTAGATAAGACAGAATATTTTTTGAAGTTTTGAGCATTTTATAATATTTATAATTTTATTTTCTATGTTTGAAGAAAAAATAGCATGTGTTATTCGGAGTAAATGTGACTTTGGGTGCTTCGCATGTAATTGTTCGACTCGCTTCGCTCGTCGTTCAAACTTACATGCTCAGCACACAAAGTATCACATTTACTCCTAATGACACAATATACTATTATGTGTTTTATTTCATTTTAAAATTCTATACCACTAAAAAAAAAAACTCCCGTTGGTAACACGCACAATATTACGCTACAATAATAATTATAATAATAATTGCATTTCAATACCTTGGTTTATTTAAATGACATCTCATTTTAAATAATCTTCGTACAATTTAACTTGAAGCTAATTTGTGTACTCAAATAACTCTATCAGAACATCTTGCAAAATTCCTGTTCTTGCAGTTTAATTATTTTAATGTCACGCATTTTGCTTGTCTGCGGAATTATTGTTCAAAAAACAAAAAAGTCACGACGCGATGTTCTATTATTTTGCTTTATTTCGTTTCTTACTTAAGCGAGGACTTAAACGAGTTTTTGCACAAGTTTACACTCTAGTAATAATTTGCTTTGATAATTCTTTATTGTAAAGTTTGCATTTTATGTTGTAGTTTTTTATTATTTGTAAAATATTGCAGACTACTATACTTCGTTTCATGCAAGAAAATCGTCGATAGTAAATACGTCGATTGAAAACTCACTACTAAAAATTGACTTCTCACAATTTACTGTACATATATGCCAGGTAAATATGGAGTATAGGGATTTCAATACTATTTTATTGACAAAAAAAAAATGTTCAGAATTTAGGAATACATGCAATAAGCAAGAGAGTGAGAATAAATTGAAAATAATTTGACAAATTTTTCGAAAACTTGTTGCCAGGCAATAACCACGAAAGCACGTAGGGCTTGAGTGGCTATTGCCAAATGGCGACAAGTTTGAGAAAGATACTGGAGAATTATTTTCTAATTTATCAAACTCTCGAGTTATATTTAATTAGATTATTTTTTTATTTCATCATCAGGCACGCCACTAAATCTACCTTTTTTGCTCATTTTTACTTGTGTTGATGATAACTATATGACATTTGACATCTGTCAACAAAAACAAAAAAGCTACAGAGAATATTGCCGGGAATAATCACAAGAGCATTATTCTCAGTATAATAATGACAGGATTGGTTAAAACGCCGCCACGTGACATACAATAAAGCATTTCATTGGTTTAAAGAAACATAAAAAAATAATCAACCTAATGAAACTACATGAATTTGTGAGAAATATTTTCTTGATTTTTATATACAGCAGTTTAATGCCAATATAAGAGAGAGATAATGATATCTAAAATTACGCAGTGCGAGAAGAACAAGATATTCATACCACGTGACGGGTGGCATGAAAATGTGCTGCGTCATTTTATATATAACTATCTCTCTCTTATGTTGGTAATAGATTTCTGTATTAAAAGCATAGCCAACCCTCCATCCATATATATTATTAAATCTATGAATTAACTTTGTTTCTGTTAATGTATTTATTAATATTGATTTTTATTTTTACTTTATTACCTAATCTTGATTTCGTTTTTGTTGCAGGTGTGTTTCTATTCCGTTGCTTTCAATCTGTAGAGGATATTAGAAGGGAATAAAAGGTAGGACAATTATTTAATATATCTATATTTAATAAATAAATAATAAATACGTTTTGTATAAACGATGAATCAAACAGAAGGACACACAATTACAAATATTAGAATTAACGACAACGTACGAATATATTGAATAGTTGCAGTTACCAAAACATTTTACTGAAGAAAATAGTTAATAATTCACTATGTGTTATTGGATATCATGGCTTTAAATAAGTTTACAATATTAATATTTATAAAAAAAGTATAAATCAATTGTGCTTACCTAAATTAAAATTACAAAATATAGTTTTTCTACGACCACTACTGTATGTCATTACAGAACAAACTACAATCAATGTAAGTGCGTTGTTACGCATAGTGTTACGTAATGTTCATTACGTAACACTTGAAAATGAAATTTAAGTTGGCACTACTGACTGTCACATTACAAAATAATTAAAATTTGAAGCATCAAATTTTAGATATAAATGTTATGGATTCAAATTTGGCTAACTGATAATAGTTATTTACTTTACAAGTGGGCAAAGTAGGGAATTACCCACGAGAGAAATTTTAGCTCACGAAGCCGAAGGCTGAGTGAGGTAATTTTATCGAGTGGGTAATTCCACTTTGCTCACGTGTGAAGTATAACGTTTTATCCAACACTTCTTAATAAATGAAAAATTTATTAAAGAAATATTATTTGACAGTGGCATATGCTTTAAATTTTTAATTTAAAATGTCAATCGAAGTAGTTACCAAGGTGTTGTGTGTTATTATTATTGTTATAAATAAAAAATACTCACTAGTGGCTTTCCTCAAAATTATACCCACTAGTGGATAATCTGTTACTTTGCTTGTTTAAAATCGCCATAGTTATAGAGCATTTATTGAGAGGTGTTGGATAAAATTTTATAACTAAATTCATATTTTGCTAGGTTTATTATAAATTGTGACACCAATAAATATTTCAATAAAATATATTGTAGAGGGGACTATGTTTTATCATGTATCCCTACGCTCAATTGTCGTTTATTTTTATAAACAAAAACAAAGCTTTTTTGACATTTAAGTAATGTGTGTGATTATTACATGTATACTGGTCTTATTTTATAGTGTCCTATCTGCATCTATAGTATATAATCTGTGTTTTATAGTGAGGTAAATATATACTACTAAATATATAAATATTAAAATATAAATATTATTATCCTTTACTTATATTTATTAATATTACTTATATTTATTAATATCTTAGCTAAGAAATGTCAAGCGACAGTGATATTTCAATTAGAACACCACTGGAGATACAAGCTAAAGCTAAAAGTACAACAAATAATCCTTTGGCAACTAAATCTCGAGAACGATGCGAATTTGTGTACCAAAAATTCATGCATTGGAGAATACAAAAATGCATAATAAATTTCTAACTATTTGAATATTGTTTTTAATTTAGTAATAGTATTGTCGTAGAAAAAGTATAGTACATAACTCGAGATGTAAAGCAATTACGCCCTCGTGAAATTACAAACTCGCCGCTACGTGTGTCAATTTTTTTCACTCGTGCGTAATTTGCTTCTTACATCTCTCGTTATATAATATACTATATAATGCAGTCATAGTTTCATAAAAAAATAAAAACAAATTAGTTTATGGGCCCATTAATGACAACAATAATTCATGCGTTTATTTGAATAAAACTAATTAATTATTTCCCTCCCACCCCTATGAATTCCCTATCTAGTTAGCTTTGCAACTTTGACTGCAATGGAATATGTTAAATACCAGAGCTTCTGCAATGTATCGTTTAACTCTAACATGCAACACTTAAAATAATTAAACTATACGAACAATAGTGTTGTTTATGTGTAGATGGCTCTGTATAAAATGGAAATGAGTTGTGCAGCCGCTAATAAATAAACTAAATGCTGCTCTTTCATATAAATTAATGTTATCGCACAGACAATACAACAACAGAAAGACACAGAAAGACTTCTTACTAAATTGGTTTTTGGGAAGTAGACGAGAATATATTCTATTGATGATTTACTGTACAGTATTGGAAGATGGATCATAGGGATGTCAATGTTAATTTTGAAATATTCATATATTGGTATAGTTTACGCCAAGTTCATTAATTTGACTTGTATAATCCCTGCAATCTGCAATTTCGACTACAATAGCGAAAACCGCTTATGGTGAAGTTGTAGCAATAGAAAATAGGTTTTATTTAGAAACTTTTTCGGTTCCCAATCACGTACAGAACAACTATACAGGGTGCTCCATCGGTCTGTATTTTTTACCTCTCGCCTACCTCTAGGTAAGGGAGGTATTGTTTTTGGTCAAAAAATTGGGTATTGAGTTTTCAATGAATAAGCACGTTTTAGAGTCCCTACAATACGAATTTACTATTTTCGCCTTGATGTCTGTATGTATGGATATGGGTGCGCGTGTGTGTGTGTGTAGTCTGTGGCAATTTTTTCGTCTCGCATAACTCAAATACTATAATACCAAAAAATACAATTTTGTGAATTATTGTTTCTTATATTTATAAATAAAGAGCTGATTAGATTTTGGATAAAATTGGTCAACCGGAAGTAGCAGTTTACTTGAAGCCCTTAACAGTTTTTCGTGAAAAACACGGTTAAATTTAATTTTTCAACAATTTATGTTATTTTGAAAGTTGAAAAATATTTAATTTTACATGTGTTTTGATTACACTAATTTTATTAATTTTCATTAGATTTAGAAATAATAAAATATAAAGAAATTAGATTTCACAAATCTTCCTTGTACACCATGGAAATATTTACAAATTTTCAAGTTTTTACGAAATGTGACACATGACATTTTGATTATAAAGCTGTTTTCTTAGTGAAATATATGTCAATAAATTAAATAAAAATACGAAATAAAATTAAATTTCTCAAATATAAATAGAAAATAAATAAATAAGAAGGTATGTTTCAGTATCATCAAATAGTATTTTGTATCGTTTAAGAGTTGTATTGAGCGGGAGGTTATGTGTTGGACACGTCACATTTTTTTTATATAGTGTGCTATAGTTCTCTAGGGACTGATATGATTTAATACGTTTTTCTAGGTATTTAGCTATTTTTATAGCTTCGGCAGCCTCTGCTGTAAATCTGGTATTTTGATGCCTAGTTAAACAAATAACCATTATGTATTGGAAAATCAGATAGCCACGCTCAAAAATAGATAAATAGCGCGATGATACACTTTGTTTTTCTTCTTAATTACAAGAGCAATCAACCCTAAATATAATCTCACCTCAACGCACCTCATCAAAAAATAAATCAACTCTCCACAAACTAAACAACGTCTGAATCGTTCCATTTCATTTACACGCACTCATTTCCACCAATCACGTAGCTTGTTTCATTACGACTTGGACGCGTCATGGTGCAGATGTGAGAAGTGGAAGAAACGTCGAGACGTCCGGGATTAGTGTCGGTGGACGCCGTAAGGCACTAGCGTAGGATAAGGTTTTTATGAGGGGAGCGAAATAATAAATACAGGTCGTATCATAAATTTATCATTAAATTTAACCAGCAATAGGACTCGTTGAGAAACACAATATTTCTGAATAATTTTTTATAAATATTTTAATTATTGAGTAAATATATAATTATTTAAAATCGGCACTAAAGTGCTCAAAAATCGTCATTGAAAGCTTAGAAATCGTCACTAAAGTGTAACCCATTATACGACGATTTTGAGCAACCCAGTGTAGGCAACCGTTAAATAATTATTTTGCGCCGCCGTCCGCCATTGATACAATTACATATCTCTAAAGCGGTCGGAAATCATGTTTTTGTCGTACTAGTTCGACAAAAATTGCTTACTTTTTATGGTTATATGTTGGCATCACTTCACTAATTTTAGCTAACTTCTGACGCTAGAAATGTCAAAGTATTACATTGACATAAAAATATTATGGCAAATATATCTACAATTGAGTATTTGCAATACAAGAAAACCGAATATTTATGGATTTTAAACATATTTGTAAGTAATTATAATTGAATTTGCAGTGTAAAATCCAAATAAAAATATGTTGATTTTTTTGGTTATGATATTGGAAAATAAACATAATTGACATTCTAATATTGTGAAGTTAGCAACATAAAAAAAATCCCTGTCATTAAGAAAATGAGTAATAAATTAAAATTTATTAAATTTACATAAATGTTGACGCGAAAAATCTTGTGTATCCCTCGGTTGGAAACTATTTTGTGAGTACTCGTATTTGTAGGACTCGCCTACGGCTCGTCCTATCAAAATAAACTCGCACTCTCAAAATAGTTTCCAACCTTGTGATACAAATAACTATTGTACAATTAGGATAATTCTGACAGATATATTGACGTACTATAGTAAATTTGGACGTAACATGAAACAAAATTTGCAAGAAGAATTAACTAATTAATTCCGATGACGAAATTGAGGACAAAATAATTTTGAGTGTTATTTACGATAACTTCACTTCTCGAGTTTGGCAACACTGAGTGTCAGTTTCTATTGACAACTGACAGATGTATAAACTTAACCTATATTGTAATTTTTTTACAGTTTTTTCGAATTTTCGATTTCAAATAAAACTTAATATGTACTGAAGTTCCTACTTATCACTCAAATGGCTTATTTTGCTTGGCCCTACGGACCTCGCCAACTAAATTTAATTTTTTTCATATTTAAATAGGCCTAGCTTCGAGGTATACCCGATCAAATAAAAAAAGAATCACCGAAATAGAAGTACTCTGTAAAAAGTTATACGTGGTACCTTTTTTGGTCGGTTGAAAATTAATTTATTTTTGTTACATCCTGCACAAAATAAACATGTTATATTATGACAGTATGCGGACGTTGTTCACGTGTGAATATTTCGCATATTTACTTCAATATCAGGAAGCTACAAAACAAATAAAATATACTGTTAGATTTACGTATTTTCCGAATACCGCTCGTTGAATTTGCACAGCACATGATGCGCAGTCAACGTCTCTCATTGACACCAATGCAACTGGAATGCCATTTGGAACAGTGTGGTTGAATTATTAAAACTTACAAATAAGGAAACTTGAATGAGTTGCTTGATGTAATAGCTGTGAAATATGCGACGTGAAATGCAATTTTTATTGCGGGTCTAAAATTATGGCTCAGGTTGATGACTAAAATTTCTGGTTTAAATTTATGTTGTTAGGGGTTATGAGATATTTTGAATTGCTCATCAAACATGTATTGGTATTGATGTTGATTATTTATCAGTATAGAGGTTGAGGTTTAATTTATGATCGTTTTTGTGTTATTTCAACAAATATTGATACTTCCTGTACTATTTATAATGAGCCTTAATTATCGATTTGGTATTTTCAACAAATAAGCATGTTTTTGAGTTCCTATAACACGATTTCACTATTTTCATGATAACGTCTGTGTGTGTGTGTGTGTGTGTGTGTGTGTGTGTGTGTGTGTGTGTGTGTGTGTGTGTGTGTGTGTGTGTGTGTGTGTGTGTGTGTGTGTGTGTGTGTGAGTGTGTGTGTGTGATGATTCAAAATCTAATAAAGATATAAGCTTTCATTTTTATATTTAGAATAGGATTGAAATGTTTAAAAATTCTTAATTGTTATTTATTTAGCCGTAATGATTTTTTTGTACTCCTATGTAAATATATTTAAATTCTTTAGAAAAAGTATAGTATTATATTCGGGATTATGGTCATTATCCACTCGGATCTTTGTGAATAGTAACTATCATAATCCCTTATACTATTTTAAAATGTTGTGACGTCATTATTAAGGTTTTATGGATCTCAAACAGTAGGGATTGTAAATAATTGCAGTTCATCAAATGTTCTATTTTATTGTTTAGAAAATTATTTAAATGGAATAAAATGTACATGAATAATTCCACTTATTTCAGGAGGAAATATGAATAAACTGTAAGATTATTTTAGTCAAATGTTTGATTACCACTGATAAATTTTGCTAACCTATGTCATTCAAAAAGTCTTTAATTTCGTTGAGTCGACCTAAAGTAATATTTATTAGTTAGAAATAAATAATATGTATGTATTTAAAATATACTGTCCGAGTATAAATTAAAACAAAAATCAAAGAACAACTTAGAGAAAGAAACATAGAGAGAGAGTCTGTGTGAGAGAGAGATCCTAGATAATCGTAATGACAAAATTCTTTTCTTAACCAGTCTGACAGATACATAAAAACAGCATAAAGATAATTTTCATTAGATAAATATAAAAGCAATTTTGTTTGTTTTAGATTAAGAATTGTAAAAAACCCATTCTTATCTTCAAATATTTCTGAACTTCTACATAGTAGCTATAGCTATCTTCTTAAGATTTTAATGGTTACGGTGTGGGTAGCACATAACCTCCCGCCAAATGACTTTAATTTTTTATTTGAAAGACTTGCTTTTCTAATTCTTCTAGTTTTAATAGTTATTTGTCAAACTAAACAGGAAAGCACTTCTTGAGAGCCACATCATTTTTTTCACGACATGTTTCTAGAAACGATTTGCTTGGACCTAAAATATACTTTGTCAACACAACTGACACGTTAAAGTTAGGTTATCAGACGCAAGGCGGTGTAGCAGTGTTGCCAATACACCAATCTTAAATCTAAATTAAAGTTGTCAAATTGTGATTTAATCCAGAAGAAAAAATATAATACATAATTGTAAGATAATTTAAAGTATGTATATCACTAAAATAAGGATTTTCAATAAAATTTGAAATTTATTTAGATTTTTACAATGTATTTTTTTGTAAATAACATTCATATTGGCAATACTTCTATATTTTCCTCCCTAGAAAGGAAAAACTCATTTTCCTCACTATTTCTGGAGAAGAAAGGTAGAGTTTCCTAGAATAGAAAAAGATAATTTTAGATAATTGTACAATGCTAAAACCGAGGCTAAAACATTTCTATTATAACTGCTAAAACAGATTTACACTCATAAAAATAACTTCTTGTTTCAAGAAAATTTTCAGTTTTCTTTTTGTATGCATTCGTTCAAGAAAATTTTATTTCTTATAAAATGATTAAGTTAAATTTAAAAAAATATTAATTTTGAATATAAATTTTATTTATCTTCTTTTTTCTGCATTGAAAGATAATGAATATATTTTAAATTTTGATTTTAAAAATAATGAAAATTCGTTTTAATTTAAACAAAACGTTTCTATTTTAAACAATATCATTTTAAATTAAAACTACTTCTATTCAAACTACTTCCTCCTCATAATGAGTCTCAGTTGAAAACTTTGATATGTTCTAAATTAATTTTCATACAAAAATATTTATTAAACATTCCAAAGTTTACAATGAAAACGAAATCGGATTGGTACTATTCAAATAAATTTTTCTCTTCATTAAGAGGAATCTGTTTATTCCAAGAATAGTTATTTGTCAAACTAGAGAGGAAAGCGCTTCTTTTTCCCCCTCGAGTTCGAAGTTTCCTCATGAGCGCAGCGAGTGAGGCATTTCGGACGAGAGTGGAAGAAGAGCTTTCCTCTCGTGTTAGAAACAAAATTTTTTTCACGACATGTTTCTAAAAACGATTTGCTCGGACCTAAAATACACTTTGAGAACACAATTGACAGACTGACACGTTAAAAGTTAGGTTATCAGACACAAGGCGGTGTAGCAGTGTTGCCAATTAACCAATGTTAAATATCTTTAATAAGTTGTCAAGTTGTGATTTAATAAAAAAAAGAAAAATATAAGACATAATTGTAAGATAATTTAAAATAGGTATGTATATCCCTGAAATAAGGATTTTCAATAAAATTAGGAATTTATTTATAATATATTTTTTGTAAATAACATTCATATTGGTAACACTTTTATATTTTCCTCTCTAGAGAGGAACAACACATTTTCCTCACTATTTCGGGAGAATAACGGTGGGGTTTCCTACCATGTCGTGAAAAAATCATTTTTATCTGTGTCGTGGTACTAGCCAATGTACAGATCTGGTTAGATTTTGATAGACATACAAACAATTATTAAAATTTTTCAAATGTGGACCAAATAATTGAACCACCTATTCTATGTCAAACAAGTATCAAGTATAATTACTAAACACGCAAAAATATGTCTTTTCATCCTAACAATATCTCACCTCAAAACCGGAAACAAACAGTATCAAATTCACACAATAAAGCCTAGTTTATTCACACCATTAATCAATACCACACCATTCAATTCACAGATTCTCACCAGCAACAATACCGAATACCGTTACCACTGTTACCAACATAACCAAAACACAACATGAACGTATCATGCAACACTAACATGCAACGTATTCGAGGGCGACCGTGTGGAACAACAGTGGACTAACTCAAACTCACAGACCACTAGACCAGCAACAGTCTGGTGTTAAATTATAACAGGCGTCGATCTCGAGAACTGCCAGGCTGTCATCAAGTTGGAGGTTAGTGGAGCTTGCAATGTGGAAGCTCGGAGCTTAACAGAGGAGCTGGAAATAAATGAATTATAATATTTATCTTCTGTATATGTACTAGGTGTAACAGGTACCTCGCACTTGGTACCAAGAGGTAACTGACATATGAAAAGGTTTTACTTGATTAAATGAATAACCAAGGGTAGCGTAGTCGCTGGCCACCATGGAATATTTTAACTCGATTCCGAAGAGTATTTAGAAAAAGACTTCTGATCAAATGGCGGGAAATATGTGTGCTAGAATTAAACACGTATTCAACAATAACTAAATTATATAATATTTAATAACGAACAAGCAAAAGAAATTATATAAATCAAATACTTTTACGAGCTGAATAATTCGACGCTATATAATCCAAAGTATCGCTTACTCACTAACTTTTACAATAACTTTCAAAGATCGAGACTGATACATTTGCTATTAACAATTCTCATAGATAAAACTCAAATCTACTTACATGAACTCACAAAATAAACTTCACAAAAACTATGTATACAATCGAGATGAGCCCTAAAACTGTGTAGTAATTCTTTCAACATTTCACAAGAAAAGCCAAAATGCTAGTGTCTGCTCACTGCCTAAGGTTCACAAATTATTACTTAAGGGATGGGAGAGTGGCACTCAAAATAACTCTAACTGGGCACTACTCTCGCATAAGACGATGGTTAAATATTTCCTACAACATATTGACTTCCGCTGATTAGGCGGGAACTGAACTGAAATACTAAAGAAGTGGAATTTTCCACGAACAACTAACAAAGAACCATTTACTTAGTTTGAAATCACTAAATTTCGTTTGCAATCTTTAATCGTAATAAACGCAAATACCGTTTATTATAGGTATACAGGATGAATTTCTTAAAGCAACCAATCAATTTTGCTGGATAACTAATAACTTTAGATAAAAACTAAATAACACAGGCTTATACAGCAAAGAGGGAAACATAATTGTATGATTGGCAAAACAAAATTATTAAAGGCATGTGACCAGGGGGAATGAAAGTAACATTTTCTTAAATGGAAACGGGTACTTTTATTTATTGAAATGTATATCTCGAAGTATTCCCATTTCAACGATATAACACATATTCCTATTGGGATCTGACATGGGGGCGTGGCCTATCCAAGATGGCGTCAATTAGGGTGAAGATTCGAATGTGACATTAGTACTGTTCGCGTATAAAATATAAAAAATGAGTCTCACGATTAATAATATTTGCGAATGCGCTGCAACAGATCCTGCAAACTAAATTTTAAAGAAGCTGAACGCATTTTATGTACTTGTCAATTGATTAAATGCGGGAAAAATTAAATGAAAGTGACAGTGGCTGTGGGTGTAGTGGCTTTCTGTATGTCAACATGGAATTTGCGAGATGATCCTCAACAAATTAATAGGAAAATTACAGGAGATGAACAAGTGATGAGTGTTGTTTGTTCCTGCATGGCTGGTTTTGGGTGAAAAATGCTAAAAACTGCATTGCTACGTTGTTGTACTGTTATAGGTTAGTTGTACGTTTCTTGATCTAAATCAACTAAATAAACAAATAACTAAATGTGAACAAACGTAAGGAACATTAACTTTGAATACAGATTTAAAATAATATATGAACTTAGTTAAATACAAAGTAAAAAGATGTTGAAGAACCCAAATAAATAAATAAAAAAAAAAAAAAAAAGATTTCGGAGCAAATTCGTATTATAACCTAAAATTTTACTTAGATGTACATAACCGTCTGGTACAAAATATTCAAAGCATATTTCTTATTGTAAACGCATTCATGTTGTTTACTTTTGTTAGTTTTTTCCAAGATTTGTTCGCACTCCAAGTTGGTTTACTTTATAAATAAAACGTTTGTCCAGCTTCGGAAAATAATGGAATGTAACGTCCAGATTTTTACGGGACTTATTATTACACCCTTTTACTGCACAATACACTTTATTTTTCGATTTTTCGCGGTGTTTAACTACAATTTCGGTCATTTTTTTTATCTCAACAAATGTTATTCTCATTTGACGTAATGTATTTCTAAAGGAATCTTCACCCTAATTTGTGTTCGAAAATAATCCGCTAGATGGCATACCGCTACATGTCAGATCCCAATAGGAACATGTTATATCGTTGAAACGGAAATGCTTCGGGATATTCATTCCAATGAAAAAGTACCCCTTTTCAATTAAGAAATAGTATATTGTACAACGAGAGTAAGAGTATGAAATGGACATTCCATGCGAGTTGTACACTATACTTTTTCTACGACCACGATATTATTTATTTATTAATTTAATTTCAATAATAAATTTGTTCTGCTTTCACCATTCCAATATTTGACAATTCTAAATAAGTATCCTAGCAATGGCATCTGTACTGAAATGAACTGATCTGTATTGAAATACTCACAAATAAAATTCATTTCGCACGATGCTTGCAATGTACCTCATGAGCAGATTTCTCAGTGGTAGAAAAATATAATTTTCATTGCCCCCTGCTACATCCCCATAATAATTTCATTTTACCAACCGTACAATTATATCTCCTTCCTTGCTGTATAAACCTATGTATTTATTTTTTCTCTAAACTTATTATTTAGTCAAAAAACTGATTTGCTTTAAAAACTCATCCTGTATTTTCAACAATCACGTATTAGTTAATAACCCTCAATATTCAAAAACCTGTTCTCAAAACAAAAATCGATGTATCGAAATAAACTTAAAGTTATAAATAATAGCCAGCAAAAACACCGTCCAGCATTTCAATGATAACCCATAATTACTGCCTGGAAACCAAAAGAAGTAAAATTTATAAGCGGATGCATAAATAACTGAACAGCGTTTGTTGAGCAATTGTAAGAATTACCTGTTCGACTTCTGTGTACGCTTCGTGTACCTGATGGTCTGGAACGAATCGTTTTATTAGAATATCTCGCTAATTATATCATTCATTTACAAAACACGAATTTCTTAGCACCTAATGTCTTCATTCGTTAAAGCGGTGATTGTTTTTGTTATGATGTTGGCTAGAGGAATTCCCCAAGTTCAATTACAGTGTTTTGTTTTGGAAGGAGATCGTTAAGGAAAATTGAATTAATTTAAATATTAGGTAGTGGAGTACCAGCATTGAAAATTGAGTATATGTTACGATATTGCTGGAGTATCTAAATAATATACCTATGATATAAATCTTAATTTGAGTGTTTTATAATGGGGTCTTTCACCATTTTTTTAGAATGTTTTTTTATGAAACTTTATCTATACTGAAGAATATCTACACTTTTAAAAAGTCTTAATTGTTATTCATTAAGCCACAATGATTTTTTTTTTAAATGTTGTGACGTCATTGTAAAGGTGTTGCTGGATCTAAAACAGTACAGATTTAAATAATTTTTGTTACATAAATGTTCTATTTTATTGTAATAATAATAATAAAATAAGTAAAAAAATATATGACTACAATTATTTACAATCTGTACTGTTTTAGATCCAGCAACACCTCTACAATGACGTCACAACATTTTTTTAAAAAATCATTCTGGCTTAATGAATAACAATTAAGACTTTTTAAAAGTGTAGATAGTCTTCAATATAGATAAAGTTTCATAAAAAAAATTTAAAAAAATATGGTGAGACTCCATTATATTTGACATACGTTTGACATATAGAATAAGTGTCTCAGTTATGTAAAACTTTTTCGTTGTAATATTGTTGTAGTCTACTGCGCATTGTTATGAAATTTGTACAGGTTGCTTCAAAATTATTGCACAACAAATTAAAGGTTTAAAAATCTAAAATAAAATGATAACTTTTTGGGTGTAGTTCTGTTGATATAAATTTATTAAAATTCAGCGTTACGAATTATTAAACATAATTCTTAATCAGGAAACAAAAGAATGACATAAACAAATAAATAGAAACAGTATTACTGACTTCTGTATTTTGCTTACAGATTTCAATAGCTTCTCTTAAACTTAAATTTGTTTTATGAAATGTCAAATATATTTCGTTTTCGTTTAATTTTCCATGGAAGTGTTAATTTTTTTTAAATAATCATTCATTCGAATATGAAAATTTTATAAAAAATTTTTGAAGAAACCCCACCGTTCTTCTCCCGCAATAGTGAGGAAAATCTGTTGTTTTTCTCTAGAGAGGAAAATGTAGAAGTGTTACCAATATGAATGTTATTTACAAAAAATATATTATAAAAATTATAAATAAATTCCTAATTTTAATGATACACATAATTTAAATTATCTTACAATTATGTCTTATACATTTTTTTTTCTTATTAAATCACAATTTGACAACCTATTAAAGATATTTAAGGTTGGTTAATTGGCAACACTGCTATACCGCCTTGTGTCTGATAACCTAACTTTTACCGTGTCAGTTGTGTTCTCAAAGGGTATTCTAGGTCCGAGCAAATCGTTTTTAGAAACATGTCGTGAAAAAAATGTTGTGTCTAACACGAGAGGAAAGCTCTTTTTCCACTCTTGTTCGAAATGCCTCACCCGCTGCGCTCATGAGGCAAACTTCGAACTCGAGGGGGAAAAAGAAGTGTTTTCCTCTCTAGTTTGACAAATAACTATTACAAATTTCGTAAATAGTTAT
Source organism: Poecilus cupreus (assembly GCA_963942605.1). Taxonomy (NCBI): domain Eukaryota; kingdom Metazoa; phylum Arthropoda; class Insecta; order Coleoptera; family Carabidae; genus Poecilus; species Poecilus cupreus. The sequence continues at coordinate 17,669,304 of OZ012722.1, read as the reverse complement.
TTACTTGAGTTAGGAAAATTATTACTCTACGTTTTTAAAGTAACCGGACGTTTACACATTTAAACTATTCAGGGAAATACTATTTTCGCTCCGCATTTTAGGTGCAAAAATGGTACTTTCACTCCAGTTTCAGAGAAAATTTTTTTTGCATTGTATTCGATACATCAAATAATATATGCTCATAATTATTTTTTCAATAATTTTAAGTACCCTGTATATGTACAGATTGGAGTTATATAGGCGGCATCGTCGTTATTCTAACCTACGTATAAGAAAACAACCTCAAAAAATCCACAACCTCTTTAACAGCCTCCTAGCGCTTTCACCACCCTTTATTATCACCCCCTCCCCCCCGTCATCGGGTCGCGCGTGCCGACAGGTATTGTGCCGGATGGCAAATTTCCCTTAGGGGTAGTTAGCTCCTTCAGTCCGCGCTTCTTCTACGCTCCCCGCCCACGCACCCCATCCGCCCGAACCTCGTGCTAATTCAGTAATTCAAGATTGACTCGGGAATTAAATTCAGCTGATTTGGAAATCTTAATTAAAGAATTTACTGCTGGAGATGGACTTGGAATGCGTTGATCAAAAAAAGTTTCAAGTGAAAATAGCCAGCATTTTATGTTCTATATCTACGTCCTTTTGAATACAGGATGAAATGTAAATAGGTGCATTATATTTAACCAATGATAGAACTGGTCGAAAACAACATTATTTCTTAATAAAAACAATGCCTTTACATCGACAATAATTGTTGATCAATCGTTGACAGGAGTATAAATAAAAAAGAACAATAACTTGTTTTATTTGGAATCGGCAGTTAAGTGCTCAAAAATCGTCATTAAAAGCTCAGAAATCATCACTAAAGTAACCAATTTAACGACGATTTTGAGCAACCCAGTATTGGCAACCGTTTAATAATTATTGCAGGGTTGGCAAATATCATGATATTTATATAAATATCAAAATATCATAATATCCGATATATATCAGGAATTTCGTTCTTAGGCTATATGCAAAAAAAAACATGAAACGTAAAATACCTTTATTTTGGTAAACAACAAAAATCAAACTTTAGTTTAAAATAACAAAAAACAAGACAAAAATTATTATTATTTAAGTAACAAGAAATAACATTTTTCCTAAATATATTATATAAATAGTAAATACCTAAATGAGTAAATACTATTGTAGTTTGACATATGATATAAAATATTCATATTTTTATTTAAGTAACAAAAAATAACATTTTCCTAAATATTTATATTACAAAAATATCAAAATAACTTGTCGTTTGACATGTTTTTAAGTTTCGCACAACCGGGCCAAAGGAATATCATCATCATCATCATTATCTTCACGTAACACGACTTCATCACTTTTTGAGAAGACCCAGTCCAAACTTTTGGCTTTTTTATCGGTATTTTCATTTAAACATTTCAAACAAATACTAGTTTACTCGCTTTTTCACTCTGGGTATTTATTTTGTAAAAAATTAATAAGTGATATATATCATGATATATATCAATCAATAAATATCGGATATATATCAAGATATATATCATGATATATATCACTTGATATATATCTGCCAACCCTGAATTATTGTACAGTTAGTATAATTTTGACAGATATATTGACGTACTATAGTAAATTTGGACGTAACATGAAACAAAATTTGCAAGAAGAATTAACTAATTAATTCCGATGACGAAATTGAGGACAAAACACATAATTTTGAGTGTTATTTACGATAACTTCACTTCTCGAGATTGGCAACACTGACTCTCAGTTTCAATTCACAACTGACAGATGTATAAACTTAACCTATATTGTAATTTTTTTACAGTTTTTTCTAATTTTAGGTTTCAAATAAAACTTAATATGTACCGCTGCACTGAAGTTCCTTTTTATCATTCACATGGTTTATTTTCCTCGGCTCTACGGGCCTCAGCAACTAAATTCCATATTCGTGATAAAAAGTTAAACTTAAATGCCTTGATACATAAATAACTATTATTCAACGGCCTACCTAAAGTTCAATTTTTCATATTAAAAATGTAAATGTTTCTTTGAACTTTGTGATCCTAATTTTAGTTTTAGGTATAGGAACATGTTATATTATTGAACGGGAAATATTTCGAGCTATCCATTCCGATAGAAAAAGTACCCCTTTCCATTTAAGAAAATATAACTTTCTTTCCCCCGAACCACAGCCCTCTAATAATTTTAAAAACTCGCCTATACGGGGTGAGTTTTTAAAGCAACCCTAGAATACGATTTTAATTAATAGTTTCGCGATGATGTCTGTGTCTGTCAGGTCAGTCTGTGTGGATCTCTGGAGTTACGGTTTCTCAAAAACTACTACACTGAAAATTTTAATATTTTGCATATATCAATTGTATCCACTTGGGACGAGCTGATTAGTTTATGGTGATAATACAATAACCGGAAACGGTAGTTTACTTGAAGCCCTATCAAGTTATTTTAAAATATCTCGGTAAATTATGGTTAAATGACAATTTTTGTTATTAGAATAATATTTCAAATTTTATTATCCACAATTGTTGTTTGAAACATTTTCCTCTTACTGTCACCATTTACGAATTATAACACGTTAAAGAAAATTATATTTTGATATCTATTAATCTGAGCTTTTTGAAATAACAAAACAACGCTTGAAAAATGTCTATTTTTGGCAATTTTTGAAGGGATGAATGTTTCTTGATATTGGTGGTTCGTGTTCCTGCATCATTTGATAAGAAATCTATGGCGGGAGGTATTGTGCTGCCCACAACAGATTTTTTTTATTTTGGACTATTGGGCTTCCAAAATTAAAATACGCTAACTAGTGGTAGAAAGCTAAACTAACCGTAAGGTACATAGATTTCATTGTATTTTGAAATTAATTGTTTTTTTTTTAAATTAATAACAATAATAGTTATTTTAAGAGTATTTAAATGTAAGTATAACATTTGTTTAAGCCGTATTATTTAAATAAGATGTAAAAATGAAAAATTCATTGTATTTGTAGATTATAGGTTAAGATTGAATTTTCTCCAAAAAAACTTATAAAAATAGGAAAATTTGTAGTGTGTATGACAACAGTTCTGCCGCCAATAAACGCAAACTACCAATACTAATGCAAGCATTCGCCATCATAAGATATCATACAAAATAAATTGGACATGCACCTTTTAGGAATTGTGATCAACGCTATCTCTTGATAATTTGGAAGCCCAATTGAGAACAAACATATAGGGATTTTACATTGATTATTTCACTCACTACAAATTTGACCAATCAGAATGCCTTATATTCCATTGTTGTGCATTTTAGATAAGTGATTAAACAACACCATGCTGTTTATTCGCGATTATATTGAAGCTAGCTTTTATATGCAAATTTTGAACATTTTGAAGGCATATTTAGCTGGATAATTAGTTGCAGAAGCAAGATACTTACATGTTTTTTACCTTTACTGGTATTCTATATCTTTAAACATGCTGAATTATTCAATTCAAGCTATTTTTATTTACAAATTTTTGACATTTATTTGACAAATAAAAAAAAACAATCAATTTGCTATAGTTACACTATAACAACATAATTTTATGGTGCTTTTTGCTTATGTGTGTACCGATTTATTTATGTGAAAATGTGTCAAAATCAATGTTTCAGTACAATTTCTTCGGCAAGTATTAAAGTTTATGCTATGAATTCATGAAATAATCTTTACATACACCTCTCGTGCTAAAGAATTGAATCGATTAAATTTGCTGTCTAGCTTATTTATAAAATTTTGCTTTTAAAAAAGTGTTATCGTATATAATCATTTAAGATAAAAACCCTCGACCTGCATTCTCGGGATTTTTTCAAATTATTATGTACTCAAACACTTTTTAAACAAAATTTTATGCATAAGCTAGACATGTCAAATTTAACCGATTAAATTCTTTGCACTCGTGATATAACTATTGATTATTTGTTTAGACTTATAGAAACTAAATTTACAATGGGGCAGCATCGAAGTTATGCAAATGTTGCACGTATGGAAAATTAAAAGAAAATTTTGGAGTTTCTTAGACCCTTGTGTGACGTTCTAGAGTTAAATGCAACATCCTGTATTTATATTTGATATATTTCATACATGCAAACGACCCCTGAGAGTCAATGCACCAGAAATAAAAACAGCATACACACGTAAACGAAACAAAACAGTTATTAATTTCTACCATCACCAGCGGTAACAATAAATCATAATTACTGTTCGATAATGAACTTCAAGTAGAACTTCTCGTCACAGCAATAAACAAAATGTCCGCAATTAGCAGCCAATGAAGTAATAAAAACCATTGAAACAAAAGGTAGAGCCCGCTTCATTTATTAGTATTAGTAAATTAGCCGGAGAGTTATCGATCGTCGTTTATTACGCGAACAGAAGACTAAATAAGATTAATCGACTTCATTTTTTATTTTCTCTTATTATAATTTACGACGCTGTACTTAACTTCATAAATTAATAACGTATTTTATGGTTTATGGTCTTTTCACTGGCGAATTTTATGGGGAATACTAAATGTGCGAAAGATGATTATGTTAGTTTAATGGTGTGGGTATAAAGATAGTCGTAAATTCAGGTATGGGTGATATTAAACTGCGCTCAGCATTACCTGCGCCTTCCTTCAAATGATTGAAATGAAACATTGCTTGACGTTGATGATATGCAAGTAAAATTCTACAAACATATATACCGGGTGGTCCATCGGTTTATTTTGTTTAATTTTCCTGCATTATTTTAAATATTACCGAATCCTTTTTACCTCCCGCCTATCTCTGAGTAAGGGCAGTATTGTTTTCAGTTGTAATATAACAAGAGCGAGGGAGAATAAATTGAAAATAATTTGACAGATCTTTCGAAAACTTGTTGCCAGGCAATAGCCCGTAGCGCTTTCGTGGCTATTGCCTGGCAACAAGTTTGAGAAAGATACTGGAGATAAAATTTTCTAATTTATCGAACTCTCGAGTTATATTTAATTGTACTTATGTTGATGATAACTATCTGACATCTGACATTTGCTAACAAATACAAAAAAAGCTACAGAGATTAATCCCGGGAATAATCACTAGAGCTTTATTCAATAGTTATATCACGAGAAAAATTTTGCTTAATAAGTGTTTTGATGGGGTAACGTGTTGGACTGTGGATCGTGAGATCCTCAGTTCGAATCCCATAGCTGACAGTTGCCAATTTAAATTTACCCCTGTGGTTGCCCCTCCACCAACATCTTTGGGGGATATTACTTGACGGCTGGTAACTGCACTTTATACTAAAAATATATCACTTACTGAGATCTGCGTAAGCAGAGTGCCACACCCATAATGGGTAAAAGGCGTGATGATATATTTATTTTATTTTATTTATAAGTGCTTGGGTACATAATAATTTGAAAAAATCCCGAAACCGTTGGTCGAGGGGATTTTATCTTAAATTATATATAGAAAAACATTTTTTTAAAAGCAAAATTTTATAAATAAGCTGGGCATCAAATTTAATCGATTCAATTCTTTAGCACGAGGGGTATATGTCAAGATTATTTCTTGAATTCATAGCATAAACTTTAATACTTTCCGAGAAAATTGTACTAAAATGTTGATTTTGACATATTTTCACATAAATAATTTGGTATATTGTATATATAGCAAATAACAAAAGAGTGATAATAAATTGAAAATAATCTGGCAGATCTTTCTGAAACTTGTTGCCAGGCAATAGCCATGAAAGCATGTACATGGTAACAGTAAGAGGAAAATGTTTCAAATAGTAATTGTAGATAATAATATGTGAAACATTATTCTAATAACAAAATTTTCATTAAACAACAATTTACTGAGATATTTCAAAATAACTTGATAGGGCTTCAAGTAAACTACCACTTCCGGTTATTGGATTATCACCAAAAATTAATCAGCTCTTCCAAAGGGGATACAGTTGATATGTACAAAATATCTAAATTTTCAGAGATCCACACAGACTAACAGACAGACAGACAGACAGACACACTCACATACATCATCGCGTAGTAGTTTTTGAGAAACCGTAACTCCAGAGATCCACACAGACTGACAGAGAGATAGACAAACAATCATACAGACATCATCGCGAAACTATTGAAATCGTATTCTAGGGACCCTAAAACGTGCTTATCAACTGAAAACTCACTACCCAATTTTTAGCATGATTCCTATACCTTCCTTACAGGATGTGGCGGGAGGTAAAAATTCAGACCGATATACTACCTGGTATGGGAACAACTTGATAAGTAAATAATTAAAAATATATCATCACGCCATTTACCCATTTCTGGGTGTTGTACTCTAATCAAAGCAGATATCGGTATTGACATATTTTTGCGCGTAAAATGCAGTTACCAGCCGTCAAATCCCGACTCGTAAGGATGCTAGGTATTGGTGGAGAAGCCACAGGGGTAATTTTGTATCGGTAATGAGGCTCGAACCAAGGATCTTATAATCCACAGACCGTTGAGTTACCACGGAGCTATTTACCCTTAAACAACTTGAAAATTTTTCAAATAAACTACCACTTTTGATAAGTGAATTGCTTCTAAAATTTAATCATCTTAACGTCATCGACAAAATAGAGAAATCGTATTTTTAATTGAAATATTTTATCCGACTTAATGTCAGACACGAAAGTACTAAATCAAATCAACCTATCACTTGATCTCTTCTTGTTCTTGTATATTGTCTTCTTATTATTATTACACTCACACAACCATTCACTGAAAACATTCACCACGTTCTAATTAATTAAATATCTCAATATTCAATCGCAAAATAATACAATCAATCGAATTTCATCGCACTATATTATTATGCTAAACAATGATGTGCTTCTAAATTCAATTATATCTGATTGCAATTGCATCTCGTTCTGCGATATTATTTCTGCATTTCCGTAATGTTGGTATCCCACGCGGAAATCCAATCGTCATCTGTTAGTTGATAAATTAGCACAAAGAGGAAATTTATTCATTTTGTATCTTTTATAAACAATGGTTTGTTGGCATTTTGATAAATGAGTGTTTGCAATGATAACTGAAAATCTGGTGATGACATTATTTTCAAATTTCATGTTCAGAATTTGGAGGGTTAGGTTATGCGCCGATTAGATTTTGGGAGCAATCCATATTAATTGGGAGTGGTAGTTTACTTGAAGGCCTATCAGGTTTTTGGGTACATTTCGATAAATAATAGGGACCTTCGCAATTTTTGAAACTTTATTTACATTGAAGACTATCTGCACTTTTAAAAAGTCTTAATTGTTATTCATTAAGCCACAACGATTTTTTTTAAATGTTGTGACGTCATTGTAGAGGTGTTGGTGGATCTAAAACAGTAGAGATTGTAAATAATGGTAGTCACATGAATGTTTTATTTTATTGTTTACAAAATTATTTATTGTTTACAAAATTAGTCCTCAAAAATCGTCATTAAAAGCTCTGAAATCGTCACTGAAGTAACCCATTATACGACGATTTTGAGCAACCCAGTGTTGACAACCGTTAAATAATTATTGTACAATTAGGAAAATTTTGGCAGATATATTGACGTACTATAGTAAATTTGTACGTAACATGAAACAAAATTTGCAAGAAGAATTAACTAATTAATTCCTATGACGAAATTGAGGACAAAACACATAATTTTGAGTGTTATTTACGATTAACTTCACTTCTCGAGGTTGGCAACACTGACTGTCAGTTTCAATTGACAACTGACAGATGCATAAACTTACCTATATTGTAATTTTTTTTACAGTTTTTTTTCGAATTTTAGATTTCAAATAAAACTTAATATGTACCTTGGCACTGAAGTTCCTTTTTATCACTCACATGGTTTATTTCCCTCGGCCCTACGGGCCTCGCCATCTAAATTCCATATTCGTGATACAAAATTGAATTTCAGTGCCTTGATACATAAATAACTATTTCGTAGTAAGTAATAAATATATGATATACACGAATTCCATTAATTTCAGGAAGAAATATGAATTAACTGTAAGATTATTTTAGTCAAAGCATTGATAAATTTTGCTAACCTATGTCATTCAACAAGCCTTTAATTTCGTTGAGTCGACCCAAAGTAATATTTATTAGTTAGAAATAAATAATATATTATGTATTTAAAATATACCTACGAATTCAAAATAAAAAAAAATCTGATGTGGCCAGCACATAACCTCCCACCCAATACTACTCTTAAACGATACAAAATAGTATTTTCCTATTTCACGTACACAAAGTCAATTTTGTGACACTGTTTTTCTCAAAAACAATTCTACAAAATTGAATTTTGTGCAACTGTTTTTGGGGAATTTATTATTTGTAAAACTAATAGTCTGTCAAACTTGGGGCTGTCAATGCTCACGTAAAATTATTGAATCGAAGCCCCTGCGTCGGGGTTGCGGCTTGGGACACAATAGGCCCCGCGGGCAAAGCCCCTTGGTGACCAGTGGTATATTAAACATGCCGTACAATTTTATTTTAATTTATTTTTATTGAATTTATGAACGTGAAATAGGAAAAGTAGTATGAACAACTAGTGTTACAATGCCTAATTGTAACACTAGTTGTTCAATATACTATTTTCTACAATCGTTGCACAATAGCGACAATGTTATTTCATTTTTGGTTAGGAAATGTTCAAAATTGTCGCTCTAGGGCGACAAAGTGACATATTGTCGCACTAGCGCGACAAAAACAAAACAAAAATAAATTAGGTAAAAGAAGTAAATGATGTATTGGATTTTTCTGATAATAACCTTGCTATTGCAAATGCAGTTGGCATATACGTACATACACTTCAACTTAATCACCATAAACGTATTCACTCTGTACTCTGTACTCCATGTGTCAAATTATGATTTCTTTGAAAATGTTTATTTTGTTCATAAACGTTGTCATGATTACGGTGACATGGGTAACTACAATTTTACTGAATTGTTATAGGCGGGACCAAAGATAATTTTGAAAATTAATTTTTTTCTACAGCTTGACATTGTTCAACGATTGTAGAAAAAATATTGCGTGTATCTCGTCGGATAGAGCTTGTTCGGTGCACTTGTCGAGTTGTTGATCTCGGCTTCGCCTCGATCAACAATTTCTCGCCGCGTGCAACAAACAATGCTCTATCCGCATTGATACACAAATAACTATTGATGATACAGAAACATACCTTGTTATTTGTTTATTTTCTATTTATATTTGAAAAATTTAATTTTATTTCGTATATTTATTTAATTTTTTGACATTATATTTTACTAAAAAAAAAAAACAGCTTTACAATCAAAATGACATATGTCATATTTCGTAAAAGATTGTTAATTTTTAAGTGTTTCCATGGTGCACATGGAATGCAAGATTTATGAAATCTAATTTCTTTATATTTTGTTATCTTTAAATCTAAAGAAAATTAATGAAATTAGTGTAAGCAAAACACATGTAAAATTAAATATTGTACAACTTTCAAAATAACATAAATTGTTGAAAAAGGAAATTTAACCGTGTTTTTCACGAAAAACTTGTCACAGACTACATACACACATACATACAGACATCATGGCGAAAATAGCAAAATCGAATTGTAGGGACCCTAAAACGTGCTTATTCATTGAAAACTCACTACCCAATTTTTTGACCAAAAACCATACCTCCCTTACCTAGAGGTAGGCGGGAGGTAAAAACCTTCAAATTAGTTGCCAACTATTTTGACACTTCGACAACCTGACAACTCAATAATAAAAGAAGTACGCTATAATACTTTGACGTCATTATAAAGAACTTTAAAACTCAAATATCTTAATAATTAATAATATTTTTAAAACTTTTGATATATCTTGTACGATGTTTTTGGGTATAATCATAATATAAATGACTTATTTGTTATTTTGTGGCTCTAGAAAAAGACCTTATTGAAATAATGAGTTTTAATTAATTATATTTTGCTTATCCAGTGCAGTGATGTAAGTTTTCGAATAAATAATTAACAGCTTTTGATGTACGCGGAATCTGGTAAATTTTCATGCAATAAATTAATTCGGAACGTGGAGAACTACTTTACCGACATGGTAGAGGCGGTACATTGTCCATGTTGCAGGGACTCTTCAATTAGTTCTCTTCTTTGCTGTCTATACTACACAAAGAGTTGATTTGTGAATAATTAGTATTTTTTTTAGATAATTGAGACGTCATTTCAAATTTTCCTGTTTTTTACTTTCTTATACAAGGTATAAGGAAGTATTGGAATCACGAAAAAAATCGCTGACGAGATTTGTGCGGAAATACATATTTTGACGTCCACTGAATCCGTTAAGACCAATTTTTCAATGATGTCTGTGTGTGTGGATGGATGGATGAATGGATGTATGTCCGTGTGCGCAATATCTCATGAACGATACAAGATATGTAAACGTAACTTGGAATTTATAAGTTTCATGAAAAAATAAAGAGCTTGGTTGATTTTGAATGTGAAAAACCGGAAGAGGAAGTTTACAAGACACACAAAACAATAAATTCAATTTATTGCAAAAATAGAATCAGCTGTGAGAAAAAGTTTCAAATGAAAGATGTTAGCAAAAATATTTGGAATATAAAATGTTAATTGCACTTTTCTTGTACATGCTTCTAATTTTGAGAAAAACTAAACTATATATTTAAGAATATATTTCTATAAGCTTAGTTAAATACGCAAGGAACAAGTCATACGACATTTTCTTGTATTACATGCAAGATCTTTTATTTCTTTTGGAACGTCTTCAATGTCTTCATCCAACTCAACACTTTTTTCACTTTGACAATTTGATAAATAACTTTTTTAAACAAATGCATAACAACGTAGCACTCTTTGAGATGCAATTAAATGTTTTAAATATAGGTCTTGACATAATCATATTTTAAGAGAAAATACTTTCCATGCAGTTGTACATAATCGGACTTTGTAGGTCGTCTTATTTATAAGCCTCGCTCGCTGCGCACGCTCTGCCATAAAATTCGGCTCGTCCAATAGAGACCTAAATTATGTACTTGTTACATAAACTACCATTATTATATTAATTAATGCGTCCGTAAAACATTCTTACTCATTTAAACACAATTCATATGTTGTACTTTCAATTTCACGAAATATCACTAAAAATTGGCATATACTTTTATTGTATTTCTATATAATATAAAGCCTAAAAAACTCACTGGTGCAGAGCGCATCATCATATCTCTTAAATTTTTCGAGATATGGCGGTTTTTGATGATTTTCGAAGTGCAACTTTGAGGAACTGCAACTCAAAAATTACCCAAGATACCGAAAAATATTCTTCAGTTTTGTGATATTCGTGCATATTATAGCACAATAACAAATTTTTTTAAAATTGAAAATTTTTGAATTTTTTTTTTCAAAATTTCGATCAGCGATATCTCAAATAGTAAACGAGATACGAACTTGCAGACTAAACCATTGGATTCAGCTCATCGAAATACATAAACCCTAACAATTTCAGAACATTCGAATGGTGGGTTGAAATTTTAGAGCAAAAAGTATGAAAATGGCCTTTTTCAGGCCAAACGTCAAGGGGTACCCTTTGACGTTTTTCGCCAAAAACGTCATTTTTACACTTTTTGCTCTAACTCTTTAACGCTTAAAGCAATTTTAATGAAATTTTACATACTAATGTATTTTGATGACCTGAATCGAATGGTCCAGTCTGCGAGTCTGTATCTTTTATATTTATCGAGTTATCGCCTATCGAAATTTGGGGGAAAAAACCGAAAAATTTCAAAATTTTCAAAATTTGCTAATTTGTTATAAAATGAATGAAACGAACAGAACTGAGTCTATTTTTCAATATCTTTAATAGATTTTGAGTTGCAGCCACTCAAAGTAGCATTTCGAAAAACATCGAAAATTCCCATATCTCTATAAATTTAAGAGATATGACGATGCGCTCTACAGTATTGAGTTTCTTAGGGTTTATATTATATAGAAATACAATAAAAGTATCTGCCAATTTTTAGTGATATTTCGTGAAATCTGAAATTGTACAGAACTATCTTAACATCTATTTGTTTTTTTCAAAATAAAGTCATATGCAAGGAACAAGTCATACATGTTCATTTGGTTTTATTGTATAAGAAAGTAGTGTGGTGCCCACACCAGATTTTATTTATATGAAGAGCTGAATAGATTTTGGATAAAATTGATCAACCGGAAGTAGCTGTTAACTAGAAGCCCTTAACAGTTTTCTGTGAAAAAATACGGTTAAATTTAATTTTTCATCAATTTATGTTATTCTGAAAATTGTAGAATATTTTATTTTACATGTATTTTTATTGCACCAATTTTATTAATTTTCATTAGGGGTTGAGATAACATATTACTATCTAATATAAATAAAATATTGTTATTGTAAATATCTAAATTGTTGTCACTATGTTTTGTGTGTCCAGTAAACTTCCTTTTCTGGTTTTTCAATTTCATTCAAAAGCAACTCAGCTCTTCATATATTCATGAAACTTATAAAACTCAAGTTTCGTTTCCATGCATGAGATATTGCGCACACGAATATCCATCCATCCATCCATACATACATTAATCTTCACATACAGCCCTCTTTGAGAAATTGGTCTTAACGAATTCAAAGGACGTCAAAATATGTATTTCCGCAAAAATCTCGTCAGCGATTTTTTTTTCGTGATTCCAATACTTCCTTATACTTTGTGTAAAAAAGTAAAAATCGTATCTTACTAACAAAATGCCTTTTTGTATTAAAATTAATATCTATATTTATAATTTTATTCAAACTTACAGAAAAAAAATCTGATGTGGCAGCACATAACCTCCCGCACAATACTACTCTTAAACGGTACAAAATAGTATTTGATGATACATAAACATACCTTCTTATTTGTTTATTTTCTATTTATATTTGCGAAATTTCATTTTATTTCGTATATTTATTTAACTTTTTGACATATATTTCACTAAGAAAACAGCTTCACAATCACAATGACATGTGTCACATTTCGTAAAAAATTTAAATTTTTTAAATGTTTCCATGGCGTACTAGGAATGCAAGATTTGTGAAATCTAATTTCTTTATATTTTATTATCTCTAAATATAATGAAAATTAATAAAATTAGTGTAAACAAAACACATGTAAAATTAAATATTCTTCAACTTTCAAAATAACGGAAATTGTTGAAAAAGGAAATTTTACCGTGTTTTTCACGATAAACTGTTAAGGGCTTCAAGTAAACTGCTACTTCCGGTTGACCAATTTTATCCAAAATCTAATCAGCTCTTCATTTACATATAAGAAGCAACAATTCACAAAATTGTATTTTTTTGTATTATAGTATTTGAGTTATGCGAGACGCAAAATTGCCACAGACTACACACACACACACACACACACACACACACACACACACACACACACATACGTACATACATACATACATACAGACATCATCGCGAAAATAGTAAAATCGTATTGTAGGGACTCTAAAACGTGGTTATTCATTGAAAACTCACTACCCAATTTTTTGACCAAAAACAATACTTTCCTTACCTAGAGGTAAGCGGGAGGTAAAAAGGTTTATGACACCATTCGAAAACACCCGTTAGTCCTAAAAACCTAAATTGATCAGTATAGTATCTATTCATCAGCAGTATATTAAACAATGAACTTAAGGTAAATATATGTAAGAAACTGGCTGGTAAACATCACATCAAAACAATTTACAAAGTGAACTCAACTCGTTCAAAAGCAGCCTCAACGTTCGTTTCTCCGAACAGCAAAGAAGGTGGGAGTACATTGAAAGGTCCTCGCAAAACTGTTTACAAAACAGTCGAGAAATACGTTGGGTAAATCGACCAGAACTTCGAGTACCCACCCACTTACAACACAGCTTTCAAAGCCGCTGGAGAGCGGAGAAGTCCAACAACATTCAACGAAAAATCTGTGCTGACGTGTTTTTAATAATCATTTCAAAATGAAACAAATGAAATATTGTAATCCAATGGACAACATTTAATAATCCAACACAAAACATATTTAATATAAATGCAAATATGTGATTCGACTAAAAGGAATTTTACATTAATATAATGAATATAATCTCGTGGCTCAAATGCTTTTAGCGCACTGGTATGTATAAATCCATTACACAAATGATGGTAATAAACGTTTATAACATACTGCACTTGTGACGTCATTCCGCTATGTATGTTTGGCTGAAGGAAGGTTGCAAGTAGACCTATACTACTGGGAAAAATGTTTATTGTGGACTGTTTATAGTCAGTATTTCATCGTGCTATTTACTTGAGTTTGAGTGTGGCACTCAAATACTATAATACCAAAAAATACTATTTTGTGAATTTTTGCTTCTTGTATTTAAATGAAGAGCTGGTTCGATTGTGGATAAAATTGGTCAACCGGAAGTAGCAGTTTACTTGAAGCCCTTAACAGTTTTTCGTGAAAAACACGGTTAAAAATAATTTTTCAACCATATATGTTATTTTGAAAGATGTAGAATATTTCATTTTACATGTGTTTTAATACACTAACTTTATTAATTTTCATTAGTTCTGGAGATAATAAAATATAAAGAAATTAAATTTCATAAATCTTGCATTCCTTGTACACCATGGAAATATTTAAAAATTTAAAATTTTAATGAAATGTGACACATGTCATTGTGATTGTGAAGCAATTTTCTTAGTGAAATACATATATGACAAAAAATTAAATAAATATAAAAAAATAAAAAATAAAATAAATATATCATCACGCCTTTTACCCATTATGGGTGTGGCACACTGCCAACGCAGATCTCGGTAAGTGATATATTTTTGCGTATGAAGTGCGATTACCAGCCGTCAAATCATAGCCTCCAAATATGTTAGTGGAGAGGGAACCACAGGGATAAATTTAAATTGACAACTGTCAGCTGTGGGATTCGAACTGTAGATCTCACGATCCACAGTCCGACGCGTTACCACGGAGCTATTTACCCCATTATTATTAAATAAATATACTAAATAAAAATAAATTTCTCAAATATAAATAGAAAATAAATAAATAAGAAGGTATTTTCCTGTAACATCAAATACTGTTTTGTACCGTTTAAGAGTTGTATTGGGCGGGAAGTTATGTGCTGGTAGCATCAGATTTTTTACCTCTTAACCTATTCTACAAAACATAATTTAAAATAGAAATTCAAGTAGGCCGTTAAAAAAAAGTTAGTGTTTTTTTTATTGATCTCCTGACATGAATTTGTCAACAATTGTTTCGATTCAAAGTCATTGTTGACAGATGTTAATGTTTTTAGAACTTTCTAACAAATATTACTTTTAGAATATTTCACACGACACATATTTTTGACACTTTACAATTATTTGACACGTTTGACACATAGATATTAATAATGTTTTTGTTCCCATTGTAACTAAGATTCTAAAAATATATAATCTAGTTTTTCTCAAAATTAGAAGCATGTACAAGAAAAGTGCAAATAACATTTTATATTCCAAATATTTTTGCTAACATCTTTCATTTGAAACTTTTTCTCACAGCTGATTCTATTTTTGAAATAAATGGAATTTATTGTTTTGTATGTCCAGTGAACTTCCTCTTCCGGTTTTTCAATTTCATTCAAAGTCAACTCAGCTCTTAATTTTTTCATGAAACATAAATTCCAAGTTTCGTTTACATATCTTGTCTCGTTTATGAGATATTGCGCACACGGACATCCATCCATCCTCACACACAGACATCATAGAGAACTTGGTCTTACCGGATTCAGTGGACATCAAAATATGTATTTCCGCAAAAATCTCGTCCACGATTGTTTCGTGATTCCAATACTTCCTTATACTTTGTATAAGAAAGTAAAAATTATCTTTGTATTTTTATTGATAAATTTGAACCTCCAAAAACGTAAGTAGAAGAACAACTATTTGACTAGTCAATCTGACTAGTGGTTGAAACGACTGAGGTCGAAATGTGCAGCAGACATGTCAACAAATCCAACCCGTGCTTTCGAGCCATTTAATGATAATAATAAGGCTCTAAATCGCAGTAGTTGCCATTCCTGCCGCAGGCTGACACGCGGACAGCGGCGCTAGTGGCGGCGGCGGGATGTCAGTGATCTAACATAACCTCAATCTTCTTTTTACTCTGGTAAACTTGACTTAATCGGAGTCTTCGCGCGACTGGCCGACGCCAACGCTACTTGCGAGCATTTTTGCAGTTAATGTTGTTTATTCTTCCAACACTATTATATAGAATTAAATGGGCTAGTAGAAGTAATATGTTAGGCACTGTTGCTTGTAAATGTCAGTCATTGTTGTGAATTATTTATGGAGTGCTGAGCTGATGGATTAATTACAGTAAGGTTGAAGATGATAGCTATGATTTACGCTACGATTATAAGTTATTTAAGACAGAAAATTATTGTTTTAGTGAATGAAACTTATTACACAGCCTCACAAATAACACATGCTATTTTTTCTTCGAACATAGCAAATAGAATTATAAATCATTCAAAAATACCCAAAACTTCAATTAATATTCAGTAGTTCTATCCCTCGTGCATGGCAAATACCTGAATATTTTTTCGCGTGCACGAACGAGAAAGATTTCAGTCAGCCGTTGTTTGTTCCTGCATGGCTGGTTTTGGGTGAAAAATGCAAAAACTGCATTGCTACGTTGTTGTACTGTTATAGGTTAGTTGTACATTTCTTGATCTAAATCAACTAAATAAACAAATAACTGAAAATAAACAAATGTAAGGAACATTAACTTTGAATACAGATTTCATTTCATTTTTGTACTTAGTTGAATACAAAGTGAAAAGATTTCAGAGGAAATTCGTATTATAACCTAAAATTTTACTTAGATGTACATAACCGTCTTGTACAAAATATTCAAAGCATATTATTTATTGTAAACGCATTCACGTTATTTACTTTATTTAGGTTGTTCGCACTCCAAATTGGTTTACTTTATAAATAAAACGTTTGTCCAGCTTCGGAAAATAATGGAATGTAACGTCCAGATTTTTTACAGGACTTATTATTACACCCTTTTACTGCACAGTACACTTTATTTTTCGATTTTTCGCGGTGTTTAACTACAATTTCAGTCATTTTTTATCTCAAAAATCGTTATTCCCATTTGACGTAATGTATTTCTAACGGAATCTTCACCCTACTTTGTGTTCGAAAATAATCCACCAGATGGCATATCGCTACATGTCAGATCCCAATACCAGTGAAATATGTTGTCATCGTGATTTATATTTTAATCGATGATAAAATTGTCTGAAGATATGCAGTACTACAGTTTGGAGATGAATACTTGCATTGCACCAAAGTCATTCAGTGACATTCCCATGAGAGCCTGAAAATTACTCCTCACATAACACGACATTCAAAAAATACTTGCACTACTTTTTAGACTATTCGTGGGGCGTTAAATCATTTTTACCCTGTTGAAGGGGTGTTTTTTACTTTCTTATACAAAGTACAAGGAAGTATTGGAATAATGAAAAAAATCGTTGACGAGATTTTTGCGGAAATACCTATTTTGACGTCCTATGAATCCGTTAAGACCAATTTCTCAATGATGTCTGTGTGTGAGGATGGATGGATGGATGTCCGTGTGCGCAATATCTCATGAACCAGACAAGATATGTAAACGAAACTTGGAATTTATAAGTTTCATGAAAAAATGAAGAGCTGAGTTGATTTTGAATGACATTGAAAAACTATATGTCAAATGTTTCAAATAATTGTGAAGTGTCAAAAATATGTGTCGTGTGAAATATTATAAAAGTAATATTTGTATTATTAGTTAAAAAGTTTTGAAGACAAGTTATTAATTAATTTCTATTTTAAAATAAATTCATAGTTACAATGAGAATAAAAAATTAAACAGGTTTAACATCTATCAAGTAATGGTCAAAATAAAGTCACGCAAGGAAAAAGTCATACGTGTTCAGTTGGTTTTATTTGTATAAGAAAGTAGTGTGGTGCCCACACCAGATTTTTAAGCGTAAGGAGTTGATTTTGTGCGTCGAAAATTACATAGAAATATAGTTGTCTCTACTCTTTCACAAAAATAAAATACTTTGAAAAGTGAACACTTTCTTCTTCAACAAAATTATACCAATTTTGTATCAGCTCCATACGAGTATCAAACTTCAAACAAAACATTTTCTGCTCAAAATAAAAGCCTTCACATCAATCCATACACAAAACAATTTCCTTCAATAAACTAAAGCATCACAGAACGGTTTTGGAAATATCAACAAACACAAACACAAAAACATCAAAACATCGAAACATCTGACGATCAGACGATCACAACAGGATGTCAATTTCATGTCTCACTCCTTCATCCCTCCTACGCAACATCAAAGAGAAAAAACTATATTGAACTCTGTTA
The DNA here is from genome assembly GCA_963942605.1 of Poecilus cupreus. Lineage (NCBI taxonomy): Eukaryota > Metazoa > Arthropoda > Insecta > Coleoptera > Carabidae > Poecilus > Poecilus cupreus. The sequence continues at coordinate 17,650,780 of OZ012722.1, read as the reverse complement.
AAGAGAGATCTGAAATAAATGGTTTGCCTGAGAGGCAAATACACTGTTGCTGAGTTTATGGAAAAATAAGAGTGCCATTGAGTTCACAAAATTGAAATATCTCAGGGATTATGTATCAGTTTTTAGCACTTGACCGGAATATGGCAACGTCGCAGAGTGCGAAACTTAAATTGTAATTTCGGAATAGTATATTGTACAGCAAGTATGGAATGGTACTCATTTCCTACGAGTATGAAAGTTGGTAGCATGAGCCGAAAATGAATGCTGCAAATCATACACGTATGGAATGGACAATTCATGCGAGTTATTGGGCTTCCAATATTAAAATACGCTAACTAGCGGCGGAATTCTGAACTACGTCTCGCGGTACATTGTGTTTTTGACGTTTATTCTGAGTTTTTATTTGTTTAAAGAATTTGAACTTATTTGTTATTTTTTCTAAATTTATATCATCAATAGTGACTATAGAAGAATTTCAATGGAAGTATTACATTTATCTATGACGTATTATTTAAATAAGTACTACATTTAATTTGTAGATTAGAGGTTAAGATGGAGTTTTCTCCAAAAAAACCTGTTAAAAACAGAAATATTTGCATTGTTTATGGCTGCAGTTCTTCTGCTAATAAAAGTCGAACAGTTCGATTTCATTCATTCTCAAAAAAGGTGAAAGACTAGTTCGTGTGAAGAATAAATGGGGTGTCACAATGATGTGTGACAGTGTGACAAATTAAAAGCATGGAAAAGAGCATTGAAAATTGCGATGATATTGTTGATGTACTTCCACATAATATTATGTGGCCACTATTTATTATTTGCTGGTCTTCTACCATGCTTCTAGAAGATAAAGAGCAACGTGCGAACTTACATATACTATCTAAATCTAAGCAAATAAATGAATCCATACTACAATTTAAACTAAAAGTAAAATAAAACTACTGAAAACAACAACAAATAACTACAAAAATATGAATATTAAATACTACTAGAAAATATATACAACTACAAAGACAAACTAATATCAACAAAGAAAAATGATAACCTATCTTAAACAAAATAATGCTACAGTTAATAACTACTTACCTACAATAAAAAACTACAAAACAACTAATGGCTAATGTAAATATAACTATAGTCAATAATTAATAATAATAAAATCTAAATAAATCTACCAAATACACTAATAAAACACAAATTACCACAACTAAAGCACGCATTCGCCATAGAAGACCATACAAAATGAATCTGACATGTACCGCTAGAGAATTGTGATCAGCGCCATCTCTTGATAGTTTGGAAGCCCAATACACTATACTATTACAATATACGAAGTTTTATTTCAAGTTTTTCTTCCTATACCAAAGTCCAAAGGGATGCACCTGTTTTGAACAAGATATAATAAAGCTTTTCCGGGATTTCAAAATCCACAATTTGAAAAAAGACCTGCAGAAACTCTTTAAATCTGTTTCTTACATTTGTCTTACATTTGTCCCTGAAACTCACAACATATACGGTTAGATTCCTTTCAAATTTAATTTATAGGTCAATCTTATGAATAGAAACCAAATAAATACAATAAACGTCAACTTTCATGCTTTTGACGGACTATGGGGCCTATTCTGTAACTTACCTGCTAATTTTTAACGGTCTATTATAAATCTTATCCAATATATATGGGTCAAATGAAATTTTCAATTTTTATTCAGTAACATCTGTTATCATTGGCTAAAATTTTTACTTGTTACTCACTTGTAAACGCCATTTACCCAAGTCCTCTATTGCCTTTGAAAATGAATCTTTACGAGTTACTAATTGACAGCTACATTGTAATAGTATATTCTACAAGTTATGGAATTGCACATAATCCACGTGAGCAAAAACTTTTAAATAATCTTACAATTTATTTATATTTCTTTCTGAAATTAATGGAATTCATGTATATTTTAATTATTTACCATGGAATAGTATATTCTACAATAAGTAATGGAATGGCATATATTCCACGCGAGCAAAAACTTAGTTTGCGAGCGTGGGATAGACCATTCCATTACTTGTTGTAGACTATACTTTCTATAAAAAGGTTTTGGAAATTATACAAAAATACAAATATAAAACTGTTGAAAACGTCAAACTCAAATAAATCAATTTAAAACAAACAGACGTAACCATAGTAACTGAATCAAGATACTTCATAGGTCGCGCTATTAAGCGGTTCTGATTCGTCGAAAATATTTCATACGCAGCGTATGGAATGTTAGTGATTTCATAACAATATTTAGTAGTGGAATGCCCAGTTTCCAAAACAGTGTTATAGAAAAATTTTACAAGTTAATAATGAAGGTAAACAATGCACGTTGCCACAGTAATGATTACAAGGCTTATGTGAAATCATTTCAAATAATATTTGACAGAACAGTTGTGTGTAACTGACAGGACTTGGTTATAATTTTAATTTGATTTACAAATGAGTAACAAGTAAAATGTTGTACAATACACGCAAGGTAATTGTTTTACTGCTTCAAGGAGGTGATAGGCTCGCCGGTCATTTCCTCCATTCAGCAATAAAACCTGTTTTACCTTGCTTGTAATGTAAATAACTATTAACAGGCCAATAAAAATTAACAGGTAAGTTACAGAATAGACTCCTATATTAAGTATGAAAGCAATAATAGGAATGGGGTCATACACTTAAAAAAAAGTTTTTTTACAAATTATAAAAATCATTTCAGTCACTTATTATTCAATATTTCTTATAATTTTTTAACTTTTCATTCATAATTTCCTTTGTGTAGTTTCGCGGTTGCAAAATCGTGACGTCATCTTGTAATAGAATATACTGCATGGCAAGGCAAAAGAGGTGTTGATAACAAATAATAATTTGCTTTTCAGGGTTGTAATAATTACTTATTATTATTGAAATGAACACTCCGATAAATTAAATTAGATATTAGTTAATTATAACGTTTTTAGACAAAGAGTTTAGGACGTATTAAAATAAAAATGCTTTGATGTACTATATTTTGTCGCTTGTCGGTAATGTCGGTATTCTTATTATCACACCTGTCATCTCAAGTCATATGTTGCAGTTAACAACGATTTTCAAATTAAACTTATGTTTATTATATTTGTTATATTATTTTGCCCAGCTAATATATTTGTAAAAACCTCTCTGTAAATAACAATGACAGATAACAGTCAATTTGACAGTTGGTGTAGTTCCTCGCTCTCCGCAAGAGCGTGTTTCGTAGAATTACAAGATGACGTCAAGAAGCGAAAAATTTGAATTGGGATGCCAATTTCAAAAAATCGTATCTTAATAACTAAATGCCTTTTAATATTAAAATTAATATCTATATTTATAATTTTACTCAAATTTACTGAAATAAAATAAAATGAAAAAAGGTGTATGACCCCATTGTCCGCGGTGGGTTTCGAACTGAGGAACACGACACACAGAGTTGTCTCTTCATTAAATCTTGCTCCTCGTAGACGTTCCGCCAGTCCTTTAGTCTCCCAGTTCTCCGACATCACGATGTGAGTATCTCAAGTCTTCTGTCTGAGATTGAAGTAGGCGACACACACACATACACATACACGGACGCACTGACTGGCCAGGTCGAGACGCAAAACGAGTCCATCGTATTTCACCTGTTGAATTGATACATCAACTCGACCGAAGACAACCTGTCAAGGAGTGGAGAGTTATCGGTGTCTCCTTGATGGTTCCGTTTCGTTCGATGCCGATTGGTACCACTGGAGGTCTCTGTATTTGTATGTTGAACATTATTACTTTCTTATAACAGTATAAGGAAGTAAAGCAATAACGAAAATGATCGATTGTAAGATTCTCACAGAAATACATGTTTTACGTGCTCAGCCTTTTTAACTATTTTAGCTTTTGAAGTCTGCATGGATGCATGGATGTGTATTCGTATATTATATGCTGCGTTTATTTGGTAATGTCAAAACCGAAAGTGTTAGTTACAGGTCAATGGTACATTCTAATTATAAGATTATATACCGAGTGGAGTAGTGTAGAATTGAAATGTGGAACATACGAATTTCAATACAATTTTTTTTTTAAGTTGCTGTAAATTTTTACCTATTCACTTGACAGCAAAAGCGTAAATACAAAAGTTGTTCAGAATTTAAAAATGCATGCAATAAGGCCTATTTGGATACCTAAATATTAGAATTCACGATATATCATTCAAATTAATATCAATATTGTACTAAGGCCATGGAAAATTAATTAACCCTCTATTGCATGAATTATTATTTTTAAACAGCTCAGTGGCAACGTATCGGACTGTGGATCGCGAGATCCTCAGTTCGAATCCCAGTACCGACAGTTGCCAATTTAAATTTACCCCTGTGGTTCCCCCTCCACTAACAACTTTGGGGGCTATGACTTGACGGCTGGTAACCGCATTTCATACGCCAAAATATATCACTTACCGAGATCTGCGTAAGCAGAGTGCCACACCCGTAATGGGTAAAAGGCGTGATGATATATATATATATATTTTATATTAGCTCAAAAACATTATTTTTTATTATACCTGCATCATAATCCGTGTTTAAAACACGCTACAGCGTTCATAAACGCAAGATTAAAACACGCCGTGCTTTAAAGGTTGCTAAGCAACAACACAAATATTTACTGTTAATATCTGTCAAAACGGTAAACGTAAACAATAAATACTAACCAAACTCCATGTAAACGATATACGTCAAACGTCACACGCGTAAAATTGTCAAAATCAAAATGTTGCTTTTCAGTTTTTCTAGAGTATGATGCAGTTATAATAAAAAATAGCGTATGACACACGTGTATAAGTGCTTTTAAAGCACTAACGACGTTAAAAGCACTCCGCTTCGCGTCGTGCTCTTAAACTCGTCGTACGTGCTTTAAAAGCTTACTTATACACTTGTATCATAATATACTATTTTACAAAAGAAATATTCATATATTGAAAATAAGTGTGTTACATAAATTTTTTTCCAAAAATAAAAAATTTTTCTTAAAGTTTTGTTCACTATCGGGAACATTATGAACAAATTCAACTTACAATAGAATTTTGGTCTATTGGGTCGTCTTCGCGTACTATACAAAATTGTTTGATAAACAAAAAAATTTTTGGACTTTTTGTAAAGGTGTATTTAGCTGTAATATATCAGCAGGTAATAAGCTGCTTCCTTCAAATTTTACATTTTATATTTCAGTTTCTGTAATTATCCTTTTTCCAGTTAAAATTTTTTTTGTATGTTGGTCAAATTAGGAGGAATGACCTAATTGGCAATTGACAAAGTGTATATAATGTTCCCAAATGTTACAACATGATTGCCATGAATGTAAACTGCATAAGAAAAGAAAAGACAAATTTTAAATTTTATGTTCCCGTTCGGGAACAGTATGCAATAGAGGGTTAAAAACGGAAAATATTTGACATTTCAGAAAACAGATTTAGGTTTATTTATTACAGTATTGAATTGTTTTCTGTGGAAATTTTAGTAAAAGATTGTTATAATATAATGGCGAATTCTAAAGTTCATGTTTTCCATTTTTTCTGTTAAATAAATAAATAAATTTAGACTTGCTTTTGAAATGTCAAATATTTTTTGTCTTTGTCTAATTTTCCATGGCCGTTTTAAAAATTTTCCAATAAATATTAATTTGATGGATATATCGTGAAATAATAACAATTAGGTTATTGAACACATTTTTAACTAACTATTGTATTTACACTTTTACTGTAAAATGAATAGATAAAAAATATAAACGCGTATCATTTAGACAGATTATTTTTTCATCATCACTCCTTTTATCCATTAAGGGTGTGGCACTCTGTGATATATTTTTGCGTATGAAATGCGGTTACCAGCCGTCAAGTCATAGCCCCCAAAGTTTTTAGTGGAGGGGGAACCACAGGAGTAAATTTAAATTGGCAACTGACGGTAGTGGGATTCGAACTGAGGATCTTACGATCTGCAGTCCGATACGTTACCACGGAGCTATTTACCCCATTTACAATTTCAATACTGATTTAAAAAATACAAGCAACTCAAAAGGGGAAAAAATCTAGTTTTTCGGACATATGGAATTCTGCAATTGCAATCTACTGATATTATTTACGCAGGTCGAATTGCATTGAACAAAACACCATCGCTCGTGAGGAACACCCGCCACAATGATTTACTTACTCCTTCTGCGAAGTACACACCGAGCACTGACAGCTGATCTCATTTGTTTTCTTCTTCTGCTTTCTTTGTTTTATTGTTTTATCCTCCTCGCGTAATGCCATTAACATCGCGGCGCGCTTTTGTTTCAGTTAACAAGAACAAAGTCGCAGAGGATTGGTTCTATTTTTAGCGCGGGTCGAGGGTGGCACTGGTAGGGCTGTTAAATCGCTGTTTTGATTTGTGTTTTTGGGTTGATGGAACCCTTGTAATCAACGAGATTAAATTGAATTTGAAATGGATGAAACGAATGGGTTATTTTAATTGTTTAGTTTCGTTTGGACAGCTCTACGTTTCGACATAAAACTTATAATTTTAACTCGTTTTTTGGTAATGAATTAATGAATGAACACATCTTCGAGAATTGTCGATAACGTTTAATAAATAAAAATCTGTTTTGGGCAGCACAATACCTCCCGCCATAGATTTCTTATCAAAAACAATGCAGGTATTTCTTACTTTGCCACTTGTAAAAATAATAACTATTTTTTACGACCACTTAGAAATCTGCTCTTTGTATGTTTGTTATTGCTAGGGATATGAGGTACATTGCAAGCATCGTGTGAAATAAATTTGTTTTATGACTATTTCAATACAGGTCAGTTCATTTCAGTACAGGTTCCATTGCTAGGATACTTATTTAGAATTGTCAAATATTACAATAGCGAAAGCGAGACAAATTTATTATTAAAATATAAATGAATTAGGAATTAATTTCGTGGATGTAGAAAAAGTATATTGTTCAACATGCATGGAATGGTACTCATTTCGGCTCATGCTATAAATCATACGAGTTTGAAATGGACATTCCATGCGAGTTGTACACAATACTTTTTCTTCGTCCACGATATTATTACCAAATTAATTTATATTTTAATAATATATTTGTCCCGCTTTCACCATTCCAATATTTGACAATTCTAAATAAGTATCCTAGCAATGGAACCTGTACTGAAATGAAATGACCTGTATTGAAATACTCACAAAAATAATTCATTTCGCACGATGCTGGCAATGCACCTCATATCCCTAGCAACAAACATACAATCAGCACAATTCTAAGTGGTCGTAGAAAAAGTAACTATTATTTAAAATCGGTACTAAAATGCTCAAAATTCGTCATTAAAAGTTCAGAAATCGTCACTAAAGTAACCCAGTATACGACTATTTTGAACAACGCAGTGTTGGCAACCGTAAAAAAATTATTATTGTACAAGTAGAATCATTTTGGCAGATATATAACGTATCGTAGTAAATTTATATGTATAATGAAACAATATATCTAATAAGAATTAACAAATTAATTCCGACGAAGAAATAGAGAACATAACACATAATTTTGAGTGTTATTTACGATAACTTCAATGTTCGAGGTTGGCAACACTGAGTGTCCAGTTGCAGTGACAATTGACAGATGTATAAACTTAATCTATGTAACAATTTTCTTATAGTTTTTTCTAATTTTAGATTTCAAATAAAACTTAATATGACCCGCGACACTGAAGTTCATTTTTATCACTCACATGCTTTATTTTCATGATAAAAAGTTAAACTTCAGTACCTTGATACATACATAACTATTAGATACAATTGATAGAGCAAAGGAGTTGATGGTAGATCATAATCGGGTCTTTCACCATTTTTTTTTATATTATTTTATGAAACTTTATGTATATTGAAGACTATCTACACTTTTAAAAAGTCTTAATTGTTATTCATTAAGTCACAATGATTTTTTAAAAAAGGTTGTGACGTCATAGTAGAGGTGTTGCTGGATCTAAAACAGTACAGATTGTAAATAATTGTAGTCATATATTTTTTTAATTATTTTATTATTATTATTACAATAAAATAGAACATTTATGTAACAAAAATTATTTAATTTCTTCTGTTTTAGATCCAGCAACACCTCTACTATGACGTCACAATATTTTTTTTAAAATCATTGTGGATTTAATGAATAACAATTAAGACTTTTTAAAAGTGTAGATAGTCTTCAATATAGATAAAGTTTCATAAAAAAATATAAAAAAAATGGTGAAAGACCCCATTGCTAAACCGAAATTGAAAATGAATATACGTAGCAAACTTCAAAACAGTTACGAAAGAAGAATTATTAAAAATATATCACACTGATGCCCGGTTTTATAAACAAAAATTTAATCTCGAATTTCAAAATCTGCGATTATATTTAATTCGAGATTATATATAATCGCGTTTTATAAAGACACTAGAATATCGAATTACAAAACTCAGGATTATTTAATAAGTAATTGTAAATTTACCAAAACCAAATACCTTTTGTTTGCTGTCAATGAAGTTTGAAGCTGTCAGTTACACAAAATGGACGCAAGCGCAAAACGTGAAAAGTGTAAAAACTATACGGAAGAGGAGAAAGTAGAATTATTGAAAAGTAAGTAATGTATTATTAATAGAATATAATAAATTTTTGGTAGATTGAATGTTTACACTAAATTTTTAATAGAATAAAATAAAAGTTTGGTTATGTTGTAGGTATTCTCACATAATTGAAAATAAGCAAACTGAGGAATTTTCTGCAGGATGTAATACTTCTAATAACTCTGTTCGAAAGTCTATAACGTTGTTTGAATTCTATGTCATCAAATTCCGTAAAGGGATTTTTACGAGAACGAAATCTTCGTGGTCGTCGCTTAAACAAAATCTCAACTGGTTCTTCAAAATCTGATAGTGATTTTAAACTACTCAAACTACTTGAAGACATATTTTTACTGAAAATTAATATTAATGTAATATAAGTGCTTTATTTAGTTTGATACTGTTGTAGATATTTAGGTTAGGTTTGGTTTCATTAGTACAGTGTTAATGTATAGTGATGTTCACATTCCAAATAAGAACTTGTGAGTAATGTACGAATAACAAACAAATATGAAAACTTATTTTAAAGTTTATACATACTCGTATGTTGGGTCAAGGATGTATTGTATATACATTTTCAAGTGTACGATTTACAATATAATTGTGTAATATTGTTAAACTGTCAAAAATAAACTTTATTAACTTACTCTTGTACTTTAAAACAAGGCTTTATTTTAAATCAATGGAAGAAAATGCACTTCTCACTCCTAAAAATATTGATATGTCAATATAATTCGCCAATAATATCGAATTACAAAATTCTGAATTATATTGCCATATAATCTACTATTTCGTTTTATAAAACGCAAAAATCATATAATCTTGGATTAAATGAGAAATAATTCGCGATTACGAAATCCAAGATTATATACTAGATATTCATTTTTATACAACGCGTTTGTATAGAAAATCTTGGATTTTAATTATAATCTAGGATTCAATATTTAATTCGCTTTTATAAAACCGGGCATGAGTGCCACACTCAGGTACAGCAAAACGACGTGATGCTATATTTATTTATAAATAATTCGAGGTATAGTGATATTCACCTAAGAATGGCATTCCAATGTGATGACGTCACACACTTCATTTATATGAGGTACTAATAAAAATTGAAATTTCGATTGACCGTACTGACATCTGTTGGCAATGTAGTAGAAATAAGTATTTACAAATTTATTTCCTAGCGTCGTTCAAATTTCAACATTGCACAAATCCCCTAAGACAATAATAATAATAATAATAACGAAGAATGTATAAGAAAATAGATAATAATAACATTTACGTCAAATTGATAACATAACCTCACAATATAAAACTTACGTCTTCTGCAGAAAAAATGGAATTAGTGGATCATCTATACGTTTTTCTTCATGAAAAAATGCCGAAGCATTCAAAATAATTTCTTTGCAACGTTTAGATAATGTTATACCACTCATATTTATTCATTAAATTTAACTCAATCACTGAATGCGAATATAAACACAGTAAATATTGAACTGTCACCTATACGGTGTAAGTAGCGACGTACGTCAACACACGCTTCGTGACATTAGCAACACATCAGACAAAAGCATTGCTAATAACGCATGTGGATCACTTAATTCATACCTTTCTGTGACGTCATCAGAATTTTATTTTCTTATCAACATAGATTCAGTTTTATTATTCCCTACAGTATTTGAAATAAACATTTGTACCTCTTTCCTGTTGTCGATTAAATTATCATACTTCCTCTTGTAATAATGTCGTCTCGTGAAAAATTCTGCAAGCAAATGAACCGTTTGGATTTCTTTCAAATTGATGGTCTTTGGAAAGTGGCTGTCATTTATAAATCGAATAACATTCATTTGTCTCAAAAAATGATGTTGGCATATCAGACAAATGAACCTAATTTGACACAAATTGATCTCGGGCTATGAACAGACACTTCCAACGATTTGTTATTCATTTGTTTTTCGATTTAACTTCTAATAATACTTTTAAAAGTTACATTTAGCTTAATTTATCAAGATGTGAGTACCGCCTGTCTGGGAACTTGATAGAGTAATTAATATATTATACTGTATTTTTGACGTAATATAAAAATATATCATCAAAGTTTTTATTGGTTTGTAAGTGTGCTTGAAGCAATTTCAATTATTATATTATATTTTTAAGATATGCCCAAAAACCCTATAGGCCTTCAAATAATCTAGCACTTACTGTTAATGAATTGTTTCCAAAATCTAATCAATTCGTTACATAAACATAACACCTCCCTTACTTATATGTATGTGCGGGAGATAAAAATGATATAAATATGGTGAATTAAACAATTTTCCTTTGTATGATTTTAACTGGACCAAATGTTATGATACTGGGCTCGTATTTGTGTTTTTACTTTCTTATACAAAGTATAAGGAAGTATTGGAATCACAAAAAAAAAAAACGTTGACGAGATTTTTGCGGAAATACATATTTTGGCGTCCACTGAATACGCTAAGACCAATTTCTCAATGATGTCTGTGTGTGAGGATGGATGGATGAATGCATGGATGGATGTTCGTGTGCGCAATATCTCATGAATGAGACAATGTATGTAAACGAAACTTGTAATTCATAGGTTTCATGAAAATATGAAGTGCTGAGTTGATTTTTAATGAAATTGAAAAACTGGAAGAGGAAGTTTACTGGCCACACAAAACAATAAATTCTATTTATTTTTAAAATAGAATCAGCTATGAGAAAAAGTTTCAAATGAAAGATGTTAGCAAAAATATTTGGAATATAAAATGTTATTTGCATTTTTCTTGTACATGCTTCTAATTTTGAGAAAAACTAAATTATATGTTTAAGATAATATTTCTATAATCTTAGTTACAATGGGAACAAAAACTAAAACATTTTTAATATCCATGTATCAAACGTGTCAAATAATTGTGAAGTGTCAGAAATATGTGTCGTGTGAAATATTATAAAAGTAATATTTGTATTATTAGTTAGACAGTTTTGAAGACTAGATATTAATTAATTTCTATTTTAAAATAATTTCATAGTTATAACGAGAACAAAAAATTAAGCAAGTTTAACATCTATATATCAAGTAATTGTCAAAATAAAGTCATACGCAAGGAACAAGTCATATGCAAGGAACAAGTCATATCATAGTTCAGTTGGTTTTATTTGTATAAGAAAGTAGTGTGGTACCCATACCAGATTTTTAATTATTCTATAACAACATTTATTTATAAACTCCAGAAGAAAACAAATTCCAACATGGCTGTTTTCACAGCAACAAGGCATTTAAATATAAAGTGCCCGTTGTCCCTCCCCCTTGCACGTCTATGGTCTTGTCTGTCGCCTCAATTACTCACGCATGTTATTCGCATTTCTCTGCATGGATTTGCATTTTAATTCGTTTTGTAGCTTCGTTCGCACAGCCCAACAACAGTGCCTAACAACATTTTAAAAGATAGAAGAGTAGACAACATGATAAAAGAATGAGAATACATAAAAATAATTTGTCACATTTTTTGAAAACTCTTCGCCTCTAGACTTTGGCAACAAGTTTGAGTTAAAACTGGCGAAGTTTTGTATTATTTTATTTTAAGCGGTCTCAACTGCTGAGGTTATATGCTGCCTCCAACCTCGTTTTCGGTGGTGTGACAACGGCACGCAGTGTTCGCTGGTATAGGTTTTCGCAAAGCGGTCACCCATCCAACTACTAACCGCGGGCAGTGCTGCTTAACTTGCGTTATCGACTGACCCGGCTGTTGCCTATGAACAGAAGAATTATTTTATAATTAGTTTACCTTCTACTTGAATGATTCCTTTTGATTTGTAATTGTATCCCATTTTATTCCCAATTATTTTACAACTTTATATTATAAAAATGTAAAATATGAATCAAATAAAAATTATTATTAAAATATATTAAAACAAATTTAGGCTAGAAGTTTAAAACAAATACAAAACATTATGACTAATATTGTGTATTATGGTTATTCAAATCTGTTTTAATTATTCAGTAATTTCTCAAAGATAGAATCTAAAAATCTTTAGCGTCTTGGATTTAAAATAAGACCGGAGAATGAAAATGACATTATACTTCAGAGAAATTAAAGGTTTTCATTTTCTATTTTATGAGAAACTGAAAAGGAATTTTTGATTTCATCTCAATCATCAAAAAGTAAAGAAATTTTGTACGTGAAAAAAAAGACAGTAATTGTCAGTAATTATTTTCTAATTTATCGAACTCTCGAGTTATATTTAATTAGATTATTTTTTGATTTCATCATCAGGCACGCCACTAAATCTATATTTTTGACTCATTTTATCTTGTGTTGATGATAACTATCTGACATCTGACATCTGTCAACAAAAACAAAAAAGCTACAGAGAATATTGCCGGGAATAATCACAAGAGCATTATTGTCAGTATAATAATGACATGATTGGTTAAAACGCAGACATGAGACATACAATAAAGCATTTTATTGGTTTAAATAAACGTCAAAAAATAATCAATGTAATTATAATTATAATGGAAAAAGTGCTAGAATTAGTAATTACTTACATAGGTAATGCAATTAATTACCGAACTTTCCATTACATAGCGAATGTAATTGAAAAATTAAATTAACAATTACATTTCTGAAAAATGTGATTAATTACGTAATTTAATTACTTGTAATTAATTAGTGCCCATCTCTGCTTTATTCTCAATATATAATGATTGGTTAAAACGCAGACACGTTCCATACAATGAAAAACTATTTCATTGGCTTTAACACGTGATACACAATGGCACATTAAATTGTTTATTTTAAATCGGCACTAAAGAGCTCAAAAATCGTCATTAAAAAGCTCAGAAATCGTCACTAAAGTAATCCATTATACGACGATTTTGAGCAACCCAGTGTTGGAAACCGTTAAATAATTATTGTACAATTAGAATAATTTTGGCAGATATATTGACGTACTATATATAGTAAATTTGGACGTAACATGAAACAAAATTTGCAAGAAGAATTAACTAATTAATTCCGATGAAGAAATTGAGGTCAAAATACATAATTTTGAGTGTTATTTACGATAACTACACTTCTCGAGGTTGGCAACACTGACTGCTAGTTGCAATTGACAACTGACAGATGTATAAACTTAACCTATATTGTATTTTTTTACAGTTTTTTCGAATTTTAGATTTCAAATAAAACTTAATATGTACCTCGGCACTGAAGTTCCTTTTTATCATTCACATGTCTTATTTTCCTGGGCCCTACGGGCCTCGCCAACTAAATTCCATATTCCTGATAAAAAATTGAACTTCAGTGCCTTGATACATAAATAACTATTTTAGAAAATGTCAAACAATAATAATTTATTTGTGAATATAGCACTCTGATTGAAGCAGATCTCTGTATGTTATATTTTTTAAATAACATTATAACATTCGATATTCGAAACTGTTGGTGAATTAGAAAAAACAATAAAAAGATTTAGAATATTTAGAATAATATGAGCTAAAATTTTTAATGGAAACCTTTTTCTATATTTTGTATCGTTTAAAAGGGAAATGCTGCAACATCTGAATTTTCTACTTTGCGATTTCTTTTTGTTGCACTCTTCGCTATTACACTGTCCATGACTCACACGTTTTGCTCTAGAAGAGTAATAAGAACAAGTGCTAACAACATTTTAAGTAGCAATTATTACAGTAATTACCCACACAAAATAGAATCCCATTAAAGTTACAATTTACCTCGTAAAAATCAAAATAGCACTGAAGCAGAGAAGAGAACAGAATGGAGAGATAGTGTGAGGTTTGCAGGGGTTCTCAAACTGTTGCGGAATTTGTAAAATATAGCAAGGAAACATGATGTAAGGGTAATTTTATTTTAAAATGTATCACACTGAGATCTGTTCCAAGCAAAGTGCCACACTCTGTCATGGGTACATAACATGATAACATATTTAATTATTTATTGAAATATTATTATAACTGCTATTTAAAAGGATAGACAGCATTATTTTAAAAATTTTCTGCTCTTTTATAAAGTCTTAATTGTTATTCATTAAGCCACAATGATTTTTTTAAATGTTCTGACGTCATAATAGATGTGTTGGTGGATCTCAAACAGTAGATATTATAAATAATTGTAGTCACATGAATGTTCTAATTTATTGTTCGGAAAATTATTTTATCCAACACCTCTCAATAAATGCTCTATAACTATGGCGATTTTAAACAATAAAAATAACATATACCCACTAGTGGGTATCATTTTGAGAAAAGTCACTAATGAATCATTTTTTAATTATAACAATAATAATAACACACAACACCTTGGTAACTACTTCGATTGACATTTTAATTTAGAAAATTTAAAGCATATGTCACTGTCAAATAATATTTCTTTAATAAATTTTGCATTTATTAAGAGGTGTTAGATAAAATGCTATACTTCACACGTGGGCAAAGTGGAATTACCCACTCGGTAAAATTATCACACTCAGCCTTCGGCTTCGTACGTTTAAATTTCTCTCGTGGGTAATTCCTTACTTTGCCCATTTGTAAAGTAAATAACTATAAATGGAAATAAAATAACTTTCTATAACACTGTTTTGGAATCTACGCATTCTACACCTATAAATTGTTATGGAATCACTAACATTTCATACGCCGCGTATGGAATATTTTCGACGAATCATAGCCGCATATTAGCGTTATATATGAAGTATCTTGATTCAGTTACTATGGTTACATCTGTTTGTTTTAATTTGATTTATTTGAGTTTGACGTTTTCAACAGTTTTGTATTTGTATTTTTTGTATATTTCCAAAATCTTGTTATAGAAAGTATAGTCTCTCTACAACATGTAACGGAATGGCATATCCCACATTCGCAAACCGTAACTAACTTTTTGCTCGCGTGGAATATGTGCCATTCCATTACTTGTTGTAGAATACACTATTCCTTGGGAAATAATTAAAATATACATGAATTCCATTTATTTCTGGAAGAAATATGAATTAACTGTAAGATTATTTTAGTCAAAGCATTTGATAAATTTTGCTAACCTATGTCATTCAACAAGCCTTTAATTTCATATTTATTAGTTTGAAATGTATGTATTTAAAATATATTTACAAATTCAAAGTGAAACTAAAAAACTTCAAATTAATAGCCAAATATTTTGACACTTCTACAATCTGACAGCTCAATAATAAGAGAAGTACAAATAATTTAGAATAGGATAGATATGCGCCATAATACTTTGACGTCATTGTAGAGGTCTTAAAAACTCAAATATCTTAATAATTAATAATATTTATTAAACTTCTGTTATGTCTAGTACAATGTTTTTGGGTCCTGTCACAATATATACATGATTTATTTTCTATTTTGTGGCTCTAGTAAACGATCCCATTATTAATTTTTATTGCAAAGATACATTCGTACATAACATGATGATATATTTATTAATTTTCTCTTTAAAATTCTCTAAATGTATCTTCTATCAATAAAGAGGATAAATATCCTGCTGATGTATTCATCTCCTCACCTACTCTTCTTGGCACCTCCCTCCACCCCTTCATCGTCCTTCGGTGCGGAACTGTGTCCTTGGGTAGGCGATAACTTGTTGCCTGCCCCCAATTTCCCCCCCCCACTTTCCTGCCCCCACCCCGCCATGTTACGCGCCGGGCATTCCTAGCCGACCGACCTAGTGTCAACGCGGGCGTCGGGACGCCGGCCGTCCCAACTTCATTAGCAGGAATATGTAAACAAGAGGTGGGGTGAATTTGCCACATGCTGAAGATGTTCTCTACGGTAGAGCGACTTAGAAATATCAGAATTTTAATGTTTACAGGTTACGGAAAATAGTAAATAAATCACTATGTTTTATTGGATAACTTGGTTTTAAGTAAATTTAGTTCAGTTTATATCGTCGTTGACGACGTTTCGGCTATGGTTACAGCCATCTTCAGGTCTAAATTTAAATTACAAAATATATTTATAATGTAGTCAATAGGGTCATAAACCTTTTTTCGTTTTATTTATTTTTTTTTCTGTAAATTTGAGTAAAGTTATGAATGTAGATACTAATTTTAATATTAAAAGGCATGTATTTATAAAGATATGATTTTTTGAAATGGGCATCTCATTTCAAATTTTTCGCTCGTGACGTCAGCATGTTATACTACTACAAAATACGCTCTAGCGGAGAAAGAGGAACTACACCTACTGTCAAATTGACTGTTATCAGTCATTGTTAATTACAGA
The DNA here is from genome assembly GCA_963942605.1 of Poecilus cupreus. Classification (NCBI taxonomy): domain Eukaryota; kingdom Metazoa; phylum Arthropoda; class Insecta; order Coleoptera; family Carabidae; genus Poecilus; species Poecilus cupreus. Next base: position 17,633,874 of record OZ012722.1, on the reverse strand, counting down.
GAGGTTTTTACAAATGTAGTTTATTCACATTACCTGGGCAAATTAATATAATAAATATACTAAACATAAGTTTAATTTGAAAATCGTTGTTAACTGCAACATATGACTTGAGATGCCAGATGTGATAATGAGACTACCGACATTACCGACAAGCGACAAGATATAATACAACAAAGCATTTTGTTTTAACACGTCCTAAACTCTTTGACTAAAAATGTTATAATTAACGAATATCTAATTTAATTTTTTGGAGTATTCATTTTAATAATAATAAGTAATTATTGCAATACTGAAAAGCAAGTTTTTATTTGTTATCAACACCTCTTTCGCCTTGCCATGCTTTACATTCTATTACAGAATGACCTCATGATTTTGCAACCGCGAACTTCAGAAAGGAAATTATGATTGAAAAGTTGAAAAATTATAAGAAATATTGAATAATATGTGACTGAAATGATCTAAATTTTGGTGATTTGTAAAAAAACACAACTTTTTTTTAAAGTGTATGACCTCATTACATGTTGAAGTTCAGTTAAATACACTAAATAATTAGATTTTGTAATAAAACTTAGTTGGAAGTATACACTTCAAACAAATTGCAGGCACTATACGTCAGTAGCAATAAAAAGAGTAGGCGGAAATATAGGAATTATTATTATTAATTACATTAAATTGCGCTATCAAAATAAAGTAATCTGTATTAAATAAGATGTAGGGATATTGGCAGTATTGTGATATAAAATTTGGATGTATAATTTTTTGCCGGACACTTTTTATTTATAAAAAACTGATTTCACATGTTAACTGCCTATGCCAACATTTACGTGGGACATAC